>CM040120.1:98269551-99469551 GCA_022559845.1 Amorphophallus konjac
GAGTGAAAAGCAATAGTGCGAGGGAGTTGGAGAGTTGGGACAGGAAGCATCGTGTTGCCCATTGATCGTGGCGTATATGGAATGTTGAACAAGATGGGTATTCGCCCCTTGTAAGAAAGAATGGGTTCAAGATTTGAAAGTTTGAACAAGGAGTGCCCTGTCCTGCCCTTGGATGGCATCAACGCTTGGCATTCTTCTCTGAGCAATGGCGGTGACTTGGCCTCTTCGACCATGCTTGGCACAATAACCTGAATTGGCATCCGGTAAATAAATTCTTGCATCTTGAACAGCACGGCAGTGGCCAAATTTTTCTTGCCCGGCTTTTGCTTATCTTCGGCACAAGTACTTGTAGTATCGCTCCCCTTCCGAGTAGTAAAGGGAGGTGAGGCGGAGGCGGAAGGCTTCGTGGATGGTGGAGGTATAATGGGATGTGTTGGCAAATGAGTGAGTGGAGGTGGAGGTTCAAACACGTCGAGTTTCTCCCTTTGCTCGGAAGCAGTCGGGGTTGGCTCGAGTGCAAAAAAGGGGAGATCCTGCTCAGGATTAGCCATAGGTAAGGGTGAAAGGTTAAGTGGTGTTAAAGGTGTAATGGAAGGTTGAGGTGGTGGTAACGGGAGGTTAATTGGGGAAGGTTCAATGGAGGGCTCGATGGAAGCCGATGGTATGGAGGCTAATGGCTTAATGGGTGGAGGTTTAGTAGAAGGCTCGGGGGAGGCTGGTGTTGTAAAGGTTAACATAACTGGTGGAGGCGCAATGGGTGAAGGTTTGGTGCGGGGAAAATGCCGAACGGGGGGAGCGGTGTTAGGAATAGAAGGGGACTCAAGAGGTGCCGGCGCGGGTGATTGGAATATCGACCCATCATCGTAACACCAATTAGTCTCATAAACGGAGGTTGGATTAGGGATGGTAGCTTCGTCCTGAGCAGGGGGCTCATCAAATGGTAGTGGAGGGAGAGGGAAGCGAAGGGAACTCGGAAGGGGTGCCTGTGGAACTTCATCGTCATGTGCTTTAAATTCTTCAATCGTCGGCCCTTGCTTGCTTGAATCGCCGACGCCATAGTCATCCCTCCTATCCTTCCACTCTTTCTCCATCTTGGTAATGTCATTTAGAGCAGCGTGAAGGGGATTGACTAGAGTAGGAGGAGCGGGCCGTGGGCTCGTAACCCTCTTTAATTGTTCCTCCATTAAAGTGACCTTGTCAAGAAGAGTTTGTTGGAGGGGTATGGCTTGAGCAACCAAGGGTTGGCAGGGCCTTGAAGGAGGGGCCGCATAAGAAGGCCGTGGAGGGGGATTAATGGGCCGACCCGTAGAAAAACCCGGATGGGCCGGATTGCAAGAAATAAATGGGCCTTGGGGCCGTGATGGAGGAGGAATAGAAGGAGGCAGGTGTCGGACCACCCGAGGAGAAGAGTGAATAGGAGGAGATGGGTTATGGACTACCCGAGTAGGAGTATGAATAGAGGAGGGAAGTGGGTGATGGGCCACCCGCATAGGATTGGAGGGAGGATGAGATGAATGAGATGCACCCTCAACAGCGGCCTTAAGGGCTTGGATTTGCTGAGGGGTAAGATGATCTAATGCATGAATGATTTGGGAAACCTTCTCATCATTGGGACGAGACGGTCCCATAGGAGTAGTGGCTCGCGATTGGATTGAAGGACCATGGGATTGGATATTGCTTATGGGTCGGGCAACACCGTAAGAATGAGGACGTGATCCTTTGAAAGAAGTATGGTGAGAATGATGAACATGTTGAAATTGAGGGGAATAAGATGTGCTAGGTTGATCACCCTCATGAACATTAATTGAGTTGAACATGTTGACTTTCTTATCCAGGTAATCCAAATAATTCAATGTGCAATCAAAACAGTTCACAGAAATAGCAAACGAGTTGGGATGGTTACCTTTGACTTCTTATGTTTGAACCTTGGTGAATTAAGGATTTTTAGCAAAATTATGATTCACACAAGGGAGGAACATAGTTTTAAATGTGATTTCAACTCCGGTGCCAACTAGGAACACTCTCTCACCGTGTATGGCCAACTAAACCCGGGACTTCAAAGGGTACAACCTGCCCGGCGTCCGTGAGGGAATCCACGGGTGCGGGGACTTATGGAGGCTTGGTTTAGGAATTTCCAATCCAAAGAGACGGAGTGCTCAATGGAGGGTCCTTCCTTCACCAAGAGGGTGTATGGAATCTTAGGGTAGAGAGAGGAGGTCTCCCAAACCAATGCAAATGAACGAATGCAGAGTAAACAAGCCCATCACAGTAATTTAATCAATCAACAAATATAAGCATGAATCAGCATGAAAAAGCCACCCACGGGAGGGGTCTGTAAACCCACAGGAAAAAGACGCCCTGGCAGGGGTCGCTACCAACAAAGAGACGACAGCCACCCAGAAGCAGTGAAAAACGCGCCTTAGTGTGAGGCGCTATATGTAAAAGGACGCCGACGGGTGAGGGCGTCAAATGCAAGTGGTGAGCAAAAACACGCCTTGATATGAGGCGTTAAGCAAGGAAACGACGCCTTGGGGAAGGGCGTGAATTCACAAAAGCAGGAAGTATGAGGGAAGACGCCCTGCCAGCAGGCGTTAAACAGGAAGAAGACGCCCTGGGTAAGGGCGTTAAAATAAAAAGTGCCTCTGTCTGAGGCGTTAATTCCCTCTGTTTCCAGAAAAGCCCCACGGCCGGAAATATCAAACACTCACAGTCACGGGCAATCAACAAATATAGATATAAGCATGCTCATCAAAAAAATTTGAATAAGTGGAAATTCTAAAAGACCTATCAAACTGACAGATCACATGGGGAGAGTGCAATGCACAGTGGAGGGTGCCCGTGGGGCACAAAAGGAGGCGCACCGTGGGTGCAAAAAAGGGGAGATGGCATACGTGGGTGCCCAAGGGAAAGGGTAATCAAAAGAAAAACGAAAGGAGTCCCACCGTGATCGCCAATTTGTAGATTCTATTAAAAATCCACTTAGAACAAAGAAGGAAAAGCATGAGAAGAAAAAGCATGCACGAGGTGCAAAATAGGAGATGTGATCGCCAGAGACGCGAGGGCCTAAAAAATATAAACAATAATGTGGAGGGATCGCGAAAAATACCTTAAAGAAGCGGGGATTGAGAGTGCTTTCCTTTCTCTTCCGATCGGCCGGCCGATGAAGAGAGTTTCTCTTTATGATTACCCTTGCAAAATTAACAAACACCAATAAAGATATGGATTAGAAATCAAGGTGAGTGTAGCACCAATTCACAATAAGGATGAGCATGAAAAATAATGAAAAAGAACACACCTTATGGGTGTTGGCCCTTAAACCCCTATGCAAAAGGGTAGGATAATATGTGATGAATGATGTGAAAAGAAGATGAATAAAAATAAGAAAAAGTGCAAGTGTTGCACTACGGAAAATACTCAACGTGGTTGAGTAATAGAAATTATGAGAAGATGCAGTATGCATGCATATGTACGAAGAAAAGAAAGAAAAAGAGTTGAGAAATAAGCAAGGCCTGCGTTTGAGCCTTTGGCTTTGATATTCAATAGGGAGGAAGCCTCGATCGATGAAGCTTTGCAGTGCAGGAGGGCTTCCTCCTTCAACCAACAGCAACAGTAGCCTCCTGTAAAAGATTGAAAAAAATCCGAATCCCGCTAACAGAGCCGCAGGAGCTCTATTAAAAGGGCAGACTCACTTATGATAGAAAGATAAGAATGGGCAAGAGTCCAATATGGGAAGGAATGAGTTCCCAATCGAGAAACGTGACCAAACAAAGTAGGGACTCTTTGGGGAAGGGCTGCGTTCGATTAGAACACGAAAGCTAAAACACGACCTGGAAAGGGGCGTCAATTCATAAATTAACGACCTTCAGAAGGGCGTTAATTCAAAACACGCCTCGGACAAAGGCATCAATTCCTGAATCATTTTAGAAATAGATCTTTCTTTTATTTAAAAATTGTGAAACACGCCTGAGTGGAAGGCGTTAATTAAAAAAGACGACGGGGACAGGGGCGTTAATCCAGATGATAAACAGCCAAAAAGAATGGACGACCATGTGCTCGGGCGTCAATTAAATTGACGTGCGGTTTAGCGTCGTTAATTCAAAAATATTCAAAACATGGCCATTTTTCATTTCTGAATATTATTTTCCCATTTTTTAGGTGGAGGTGCATCACACTGTGCTGATTCCAATGTATATTTTTGCGTATTTTTCTGACACCCGGAAGGCCACCAAATCACCTCTTAAAGGGGGTTAAAAATAATATTAAAATATTCAAATGAAAGTGATGCCCTTCCCATATGTCGTGAATTAAACTTTTTTTGATTTTTATTTTATTAAAAATCAAAATAACGTCCTTTCACATGTCGTTAATTCCAAACAAAATCCAAAAAATCCTCAGAAAAATTGTAAAACAAGTGGAATTGACGCCTGATGCATGTGTCGTCAATTTTCTTTTATTTTCTTTTGATTTTCTTAAAATGAAATGACGCCCCTCTTCAAGTCGTTATTTCTGGAAAATTCATAAAAATAGAGAAAAATACCCAGAAAATCCAGAAAAATAGAGAAAAATACAAAAAATGAGAAAAGGGAGAAAAAAAAGGGAGAAATCCAAGAAAAGTGAGAAAAACCACTCAAACAAAGGTAATTTGAGGGTCAAATTGGGGCATTACAAGGTAATATGAGATGTACTCACAGTAACGTCAATTTTGGTGTGTCTACACGTAGATGACACTGCCGATCTGTATGCACGAGGATTAAAGAAATTTGATGAGCCATCGTCGACAGTGGATGAACCTACGAAGGAAATAAATTTGGGAACTGAAGAAGACCCTAGGCCCATCATTATTGCCGCTAATCTCCCTCTACGAGTATAAGAAGATTTGATTAAGGTTCTAAGGGAGTATAGCGATTCCTTCGCCTGGTCTTATGAGGACATGCCAGGTCTTGACCCCTCTTTAGTGGAACATCGACTCGTGCTTAAACCAGGGGCAACACCTGTAAAACATAGGTCAAGAAGATTTCATCCCCACATGGCCTTGAGGATTAAGGAAGAGGTCGACAAGCTATATAAGGCCAAGTTCATTAGGGTTGTCCTATATCCCCAGTGGGTGGCGAACATAGTCCCTGTTATCAAGAAGGATGGAAAGGTGCGTTTCTACATCGATTTTAGGGATCTGAACAAAGCATGTCCCAAAGATGATTTCCCGCTGCCTCACATAGACGTCCTGGTCGATAGCACCCCTGGGTACGAAGCTTTATCATTCATGGACGGTTACTCAGGTTACAACCAAATCCGTCTTGCTCCTGAAGATCAAGAGAAAACTTCCTTCACCACACCCTGGGGCACGTATTGTTACGTGGTTATGCCGTTCGGTCTGAAGAACGCAGGTGCCACCTATCAAAGGGCGATGATGGCCATCTTCCACGACATGATGCATATCTACATGGAAGCATACGTGGATGACATCTTGGTGAAGTCAAGGACCAAATTGGAACACCCCTCTATTCTGGCTAAAGTGCTGCAAAGAGCCCGGGAGTATAAGCTGAAAATGAATCCGAAGAAGTGTGTTTTTGGAGTCTCTTCAGGGAAGCTGCTCGGCTTTATAGTTAGCAAACGGGGGATCCAGATTGATCCTAACAAAGCACAGGCCGTCATGGACATGCCCTCGCCGAAGAACATTACGTAACTTCAAGGATTGATTGGAAGATTGCAATTCATCAGAAGATTCATATCCCAACATTCTCAGAGGTGCCGCCCGTTTTATGAATTGCTTAAGGAGGGGGTCAAATTTGAATGGAATCAAGATTGCCAAAAGGCCTATGAGAATTTAAAGGAATATCTATCCAATCCCCAGATTTTGCAACCTCCTGTCCCTAGGAAACCCCTAATCCTATACATCTCGGTCATTGAGGACTCCCTAGGGGCGGTCTTAGCACAAGTAGACGATGAAGGGAAAGAGCGGCTGCTTATTACCTCTCTCGGTTATTTAACCCAACTGAGGCCAAATACACCGCTATGGAGAAGACTTGTGCCGCCTTAGTGTGGGTAGCTCAGAAGCTTAAACACTATTTCCTTGCCCACCCAGTTAGATTGATCTCTAGAATGGACCCGATTTGCTATCTCTTAGAAAAGCCTGTCCTTTCTAGTAGGTTAGCTCACTGGCAGAGCTTCCTCTCCCAGTTTGATATCACGTTTGTCGTTCAGAAGGCGGTCAAAGGATACACCATCGCTGAGCATCTCGCCCATCTCCCCATCCCTCACACTGATTCTATTCAGGACGATTTCCCTGATGAGCATCTCTCTGTCATTTCTCATCACCCCTTTTGGTCTCTGCACTTTGATGGTGCACTCAATTCTCAGGGCCGAGGGATCGGCGCTGTTTTGCTCACTCCAGAGGGAGTGACAATTCCTTTTGCTTATCAACTCCGATTCCCTGCTACCAACAATATTGTCGAGTATGAGGCTCTCCTAGCCGGATTGAAGCACGCCTACCTTTTAGGCGCGTGTTATTTGAATATAATAGGGGACTCTCAGCTCGTCCTACGACAAGTTCTGTCCACCTACCGCACTCGTGACCCCAAGCTTAAACTATATCAAGATTTGGTCACGCTCCTTGCTAGGTAATTCCGTAAGCTGATCTATATCCATACTCCTAGGTCTCAGAACATTCTAGCTGATGCCTTAGCTTCGCTCGCTTCCTCTCTATCTTTCCCTCTCAGTCGGAATACTGAGACTATCGTCGTTCAGAGATTAGACGCACCCTCTCTTCAGGATTCTTGGTACATCAACCTTAGGAAAACTGTAGAGGCGAGGGCTAAGAAGGAAGACCTCAAGGAAGTATCTTTGATGGAGTTAGAAGAGATCTTAGAGGAAGAAGAATTGCCCTGGTATCATGAAATCGAGTTGTTTTGCAAAGACGGATCGTTCCCAGAAGGGGCAAACGCCTAGCAGCGCAAGTCAATAAGGAGAGCCGCCTCGAGGTATACTATTGTCGCAGGAGAACTATACAGGCGTGCTACTAATAGGATGCTCATGAGATGTTTAGATGATAATGAGGCTTGGAAGGTGGCTGAAGCAGCCCATTCTGGCGAGTGTGGAGGTCATGTTAATGGCCAGGCTCTAGTGAAGAAAATCCTTAGGCAGGGCTACTATTGGCCCACTCTAGAGGAAGATTGCTCCCTCTACGTCCGGAGGTGTCTTAAATGCCAACTCCACGCTGATAAAATCCACGCTCCAGCTTCATCCTTACATCCTCTTTCTGCTCCTTGGCCGTTCTCTATGTGGGCTTTCGACATTGTCGGCCCACTCGGTGATCCCAACTCTCAGATCAAACAAAAATCCTTTATCCTTACCGCCACTGAGTACTTCACCAAGTGGGCCGAAGTGGAGGCGTACGCGGAGATCAAAGCTACAACGGTGTGCCGCTTCGTCATGAAGAATATCATCTCACGGTTCGGAGTGCCAAGCAGCATCATCACCAATAACGGACCCCAGTTCGTCTCTCAAGAGCTCAAGGACCTATGTAAGAAGTTCAATATTGCATTGCATCACTCATCTTCATATTATCCTCAAGGCAACGGTTAAGCCGAGGCCACTAATAAAATCCTTCTTAAAATTATAAAGAAAACATGTGAATCTCATACATTTTCCGATTGGCCAGAAAGATTGGTGGAAGCTCTGTGGGCCTATCGCACCTCCGTCCGTACTCCTACGGAGAAAACTCCCTATGCTCTCACCTACGGGATGGAGGCGGTGCTCCCATATGAAATCTAGATCCCTTCCCTTAGAGTGCAGCTCGATAAGGAACTTAATCTCGATGAATGTCGAGAGGCGTTGCTCGTTCAGTTGGAACTCTTAGACGAGAAGAGGATGAACGCGGCCGATCATGTATCCGTTTATCAAAAGAGAGTTTCGCGTTATTTTCAAAAGAAGGTGATTGAGCGTAAATTTCAAAAGGGTGATATGGTTTTGAAATGTAAATTCATTCGGTCTGCAGGTCCAAGGTCTAAGTTGCAACCTAACTGGGAAGGGCCGTTCATTGTAAAAGAGGCTTATCCAGGGAATGCTTATCGTTTAGTGAACGCCGAAGGTGAGGAGCTCACTGACGCTTGGAATGGGTTGTATCTTAAGCGTTTCTTTCCTTAGAGTCTAATCAGTGCCACCCCGGTGACGAGGTGTTCTTCCTCTTTCACCATGAAAGAGATCCCGAATACGGCAATCACACACTACACGACATCCTTGGTCAGGCTTCCCGCTTTGTAGACACGGTTTCTCCTTGGCCATGCTTCGGGGGAAAGTCAAAGTCCCTGTCCGTTTCTTTCTTCGGCTGAATCCAGGGGCAAGAGGTGAATAAGGAGGCGATGACTGATCCAGGCACCCTAACGAGAGGAGGTCTCAAATAGGGGCAGTCCGTTATGACCTGACGCCACAAAACAAAGAAAAGAAAAAGAAGAAAGCAAAGGAGCAATCATTATTTCCAAAGTCTACCTACCAATATTCCAAAAATCCAGAAAGGCAAGAGAAATGTAACTAGGCATGGCAAGAGTGGCAGTACAGTTTCCCCGCGGGACGTCATAAGCCCGGTCGTATGCATGCCTAAGAATGGACCAAGGTTCGATGACGGACACAAAGTCCCGGCACAACAGACCAAATCTCTAATGGGTTGTCTAGAGAGGAACTCAAGTCCTAAAAAACTTCTATATCTGGCCTAAGCTTACCCCCGTGTTCTATTTCCCTTTTTAGGACTAAGACTAGTACCTCGGGTATGGCCCTGGTAGAGACACCATCATGCAAGTTGGGCCTTGGCCAGGGGTTGTCACCTTGTTGCACGCCAACCTCGGGAACTCTCGATGTAATAAGGAGGGCTCACGTTGCTAGGGGAGGCACTGATTTCCAAAATCAAAAAAAATCAAATATTACCAAAAGTCTAAAAAAATCAAATATTTTCAAAAATCCAAAAAAGTCGTATATTTCCAAATTCCAAAAAAAAAATCAAATGTATTCCAAAATCCAAAAAAAGTCATATATTCCAAAATCAAAAAAAAAATCAAATATATTTTAAAATCCAAAAAATCATATATTTCAAATCAAAAAAGTCATATATTTTAAAATAAAAAAAAGAAAAAAAATCATATATTTCAAAACCCAAAAGAGTCAGATATTTCCAAAATCTCACAAAAATTCAGATATTTTCCAAAAACCCAAAAAAATTCCATTGCATGCATTGCATTATTTCCATTATGTTTTCTGCCTATTTAATAAGGCTCCACCCCTTGACCAAATATCAAGAAATGGTCATTTTCTAACTTACTTTAAGGCAAAGGGTTGAGTCTAAGAACAGATCTAACTTGTTTCTTGTCTAAGTGTGTGCAGAACGCAGGTTCAAGCCCAGGGTGAAAACTCACAACTATGCCGGTTCAGGTCTGTAACGCGTCAGCATCAGGCCGTCACAGTCATATAACGGTCCACCCATTGACCGCCACCTTCTGCAGAACGTTAGCTTTCATTCTCTCAGCAGGTCATCTCTGACGGTCTTCATGTAGACCGTCACATCCTTATAACGGTCTGCGTTAGACCGTTACACTCTCCAGAGAATAAACTCTCAGTTCATTCCCCCTGACGGCCTGTCGTAAGACCGTCACATCCTTCTAACGGCCCTATGTAGGACCGTTACACTCTCCAGAGGCTCTGTTTTCACATCATTCTAGCCAAGTCAAGAATCAAGAACTCATGCTCATGCAATTATGACATTCCCATCTCATTCAAATGAACTTAATAGAACCCAAAGTTGATAAAATTCCAGAGCGTCAATTACATTTATGAACAAGGGTCAAGCTACATTCAACTTTCTATCCGCAAGAGGGCGAATCTTCCTTAACTCCTCCATGTAGCTACGGCGTGCTTCGTCGTTTTCTTCCACTTCTTCTTGCTATGGACGTACCTTGCTGATCTCCCACATGATCAGCGCGTTCCGAACTGCTCTTTCGTCCTCCTCGGTCCCCATCCTCCTAGGTAGAAGGGGAGGGTAGTGTGATAGTGCAGGAACTTCTATCCGGGGTAGTCCGATTTGAAGGTGGCACCGGTGCGGGTTGTAGATCGCCAGGGTAGTATTTCCCACTAGCTGGAGGTCGAGGCTTGGTCGCCGCAGTATTCTAAGCAAAGTGCTTCGAAGGATTCTTGGTCGCATTATGAATTTGTCTAGTGGCAAGGGGTTGAAGAAGAGGCGCCATTCATTCTGTGTTTTCTTATCCACCGTCCGGCATTCCACCTGCAAAGAAAATCCAAATGCACCTCCAATAAAGAACAAAGGGTGGCTCCCGAAGATTCGGCTAGCTGAAGTTATGTCTTCCTTGGGTTGGAATTTGATTCTCACGCCCATCCAACATTCGAGGAGTATCATGGAACCGAATAAAGGTCCTCCCAGGCAAGCGGAGCTTAGTCCTTCGTAGAGATATGAAAGGATCACTTGAGATATGGACAAACCCCGCCACAACCCGCTAATAATACTAAGATTTTGGGTATCTAAGAGGTGGTCGGTAGTTGGGAAAAGGAAGACTCCGCATAAGCAAACCGACACCGCCTTTGCTATTGCTTCATATCTCTCCCACTTGTTTTTGCAATGAGAGATTATCCACTGTGCCATAGGTATCAAGTGAACATGGTGTGGGCTGATCATGGTCCTCACGTCCTTTGGATTGTGTATGAAATCGCTCAAGATCAAGGACGGGTCGATTGGTTCAACTGTATAGCACACTAGATCTTCATCCCCCGCCTTAGTCTTAGGAAGGGTTAGGTAGGTTTCCACCTCCTCTAATAGGACTGTAGCTTCAAAGGAAGGGAAGATGAAAGTATGTGTTTGAGGATGCCACAATTCTATGAGGGATAAAAGGCTTGGCCAATCTAAAGTCAATTTCTGAAAGTTCTTGCCCAAAACCAATAGTGGTTGGAGGTGCCATGCCCTAAGGATTGCTAGGACTTCTAAAGGGAGTTCTTTAATCATGGGAGCTACCCACTTCAAGTTGGAATAACATCTTGGACCAGGAAGAGGCTGGAAAGAAGGAAGAAGAAGAAGAGAAGATCATGAGGAGTTGAAGTGCAGAAATTGTTGAACTTAATTAAGGATATAGAACTCACCACTCTTTGAGCACTTGAGCTCAGATGCTTGGGGATTGATGTCAGCCTTTGCAACTCTCCATGCTCTTTCCTGGCGGCTTTAGGACCGGTGTAGAGCTTCTCCTCCATGACCATCACTTCGAAGCTTCTCTTCATGGTGTTCCCTGCTCTTTAGAGGGGTTCTTCAGCCCTTGTAGCAGTGAATTCAGAAAGCTATGATTTTTGGCAGAGCTCCCAGGTTTTAAAGGCTTGCTTTTGGTTCTAGGATGATAAGATTTGGGTTAGAAGGTCTTATCCTAAGCCTAGGAGAGTTCTAGTGTGGATTAAGGGTTTCTTATCTCGAGATTGGGCTCTCACGGTGCAATCCGTCTCGGAGTACACCTTGTTCTCTGACGGTCTATCGTAGGACCGTTATTTGTCTCTGACCCTCCAAGCCTAGGCCGTCACATTACCTGTGGGTTGCTTTCAGCCCAATCAAGCTCTGTTATGTCTGACAGTCTGAGCTATGACCGTTACCTTTTGTGACGCACTATCATTAAGCCGTCACATTTCCTACCGTTCAGTCTTGGCTTCTTCTTGTTCAATCATTCCTGACGGTCTGATCACAGCCGTTACTTGGCTCTGATGCTCTACATCTGGACCATCACATTTTCTGCAACCCACTTCAATCCAGCATTGTTCTGTCGTCCCTAACGGTTTGGCGCTGGCCGTTACTTCATTCTGATGCTCCCCAGTGGACCGTCACATTTCCTGCTGATCAGGTTGCAGTCTGGTCTGTCATCCCTAACGGCCCCACGTTAGTGCGTTAAATAACTCTGACGCGTCTTCTCTAGACCGTCAAATTTTCTGCTGCTGGTTCTGTGCCATTCTCTTCTGCCTGAGGTTAGACTTGCCAGTCTTACACATTTGCCAGTCCGTTCACACATTCCATTCATACATACACTCATGTATTCCATTCATACACACATTGATACACTCATGCATTCCATGCATTCATTCACATTTATTCCCTCCCTCTTCACACCCATTCACATCCACATTCATCCATTCATCCACATAACAAAATGAAACATAAAAAAGAATCTACATTCATTTCCATTTACATAAATCATGTACAAGTAAGAAAAAGAAAATACAAAGCTCATTCGGCCGGTTTGTCTCCTGGGCCGCCATTGTTATCACCACCGTCCTCGGGTCTCCTCGCTGGTGGCGCTATGGAGGCACTCTCCTCCTGCTGTCCCCTCTCTACCCTCTCGTTCCTCCGCTACCCGGAGGAGCTGGCAAGGAAATCGGCTACTGATCCACTCGGGGCAACGCTCCTCCGTGCCCCACTTTGAGAGGTGCTCCGCTCCGGTCCTCGGCCCATCATCCTCACCGTCCGCTCCATCATCTACAGCTCGATCTTCAACTCGAAGATCTGACACCATGTCTCCGGGGCCTCGGTCCGGTAGCGCTCCAAGTCCGCTGTCCCGGTCCGGAGTTTCTCCACCTCGGCTTGTGCCTGAGCCAGCTCTACCCGGAGTCACTCTGCCTCCGATCATCCTCGCTCTGCCTCCGATCGAGCGCGCTCCGCTTCGGCCACTGCTGTGGTCAGCTCTCTCGCCTGCAGTTTGCATTTTGCATTTTCAGTGTATTAAGCATTTAGTGCATGACCATTTGAGGTCAAAGCATTAAGTTTCTTACCCGCTCCGCGAGGGTGGCCTCCACCTCCTCGGCCCGAGCTACCGCTCGAGCGAACTCGGCATCCCGCTCAGCTCTGCCCCCGGCAGGCTGTGATGAAGATGACAGGGCATCCGGTCCGGCTCTTTGGGTTCCCTCGGCCTGCTGCATTTAGAAGTTAAAGTTAGTCAGTCTCATTTGCATCGTAAGCATAAAATCATTTAAGTCCAAGGTTTCAAGTCTTACCAGAAGCTCCAGAGAGGTCCGGTACTCGTCCCGATGCTGGATGGTCTCGTGGAGTAGCCCCTCGAGCTCAGCTATCTATCCCTCAGGGTCTAGCTGCATTTAGAGATCATGGGTCAGTGCATATAGAATTTTTGCATTAAAAATAGGATAAAGTTTAGGGTATAGAATTGCATACCGGTCGCTGGGTACCTCGGTAGACCTGGTCCCCGTACCGCCGGGCAAAGGCCTTCAAATACGCCTCATCGCTCTCAGCCCGCTCCTTCACTACCCGACCCCTCTTGTTCCAATCATGGACGTATTTCACCTTGCGGGTGCACTAATCCACGTCACCGCTAATCCCTTTTGATGACTTGCCCGGGCGCTCGTCGCGGGAATGTCACCTCAGGCTGATATAGTCCCCTGGTCCGCAAGATCAGCCGGTAGTGGAGTGGCTCGATGACATTGATGCAATGCAACCACACGTCCCGCCCGCGGTATGAAAGGGATGTCTGGACCCATGGCTGTCCCTCGGTACCCTCGTCCTGGTATGGGGTCCATCTCACCTGAAAATCATGTTAGTCCATTTTGTCAGCATATAGGAACATTCATAAACATTCATGAGCATTTAGAAAGTATTTAGAGTTCTGGGCTTACCGCCGTATGCGGGAAGGAATCCAGCTCATCTTGGATCGCTCGGGTCAATCTGGTGATCGACCCTGAGTCCCTGGCGACCACCCATCGCCTCGCAATCGGGATCTGCCCGGGATGTTGTAGTGTGCCTCGCCCAATCCCAGGGAGGTACACGAAGCTCCAGATCTACATTTAGGAGTCATGTCAGTCAATTGCATTGCATAATCATTGCATAATCATGATAAGAAGCATTTAAGTCAGGTTTACCTGTAGGAAAGGCGAGAAGCCGCCCAGCATCGTCTGCCGGTCCGTCGTGCTGAGCGACTCGAATAGGAAGTCCAGGACCGCTGCTCCCCATGCGTACTTTCCTACTCTGCCCAAGTCCTCGAGCAATGGCAGTAGTCTGCAACTGATTACGTCCACTCGAGTCGTGAATAGCAGCTTCCCGAACAGTAGCATGAGGAGCCGCCTCAGCACGCGATCTCCCTCCGGTCCCGCCTCTGCTGCCACATGTGTGCGCACCTGCTCTATCACTCGCCCGAGATGCTCCTCGGGTAGCTCTCCCACTGCGATAGCAGCTCCTCTCAGTCCCAAACTCTCCTGCAGTTTCGATCTCAAAAGCTGGGAGGAAGTATGGCCCGGTCTGATCAAATCCAAGCCCAACATCTCTTGGGCGAACTCCCTGTAGTTCCCGTAAGTCCACCCGGTCACTACCGCTCCATGGACCCTCAATCCAGAAATCCTCGCCATGTCTTCCAATGTAGGGATCATATGGCCCCATGGGAAGATGAATGCTCTGCTGATTGGGTCCTATCGCTCATGCAACGCGTAGAGCAATGGCGTGTCCATCCTGATCACCTCGATGCTCAGCACCTTGGCAAATCCCATAGCTACGAGTCGCTCTCTCTGGTAATCGGGCAGTGCCTGGTAGACCGCCCGGATCTGGAGCCATGAGATCCTTGTTCTTCTTTTTCCCTGCATACATTTAGATCATAAGTTAGTCATTTGCATCATAGAATCATTGCATAACATTCATATAATGAAAATAAACAAAAAATTGAATAATTGAAAACCTTAAAAAAATAGTTCTGGTCTCTGGTGACTGTGACGGCCCTGGGGTAGTGCGTCACAGGGCTCTAACGCACCAGGCGTGGTGCGTCAGAGTTGTGACGGTCACTGGTAGGACCGTCACATCCTCTGCAAGCGGGTGGTCTTCATTTTCATTCTTGGGCTTTCCCACTTTGGCCAAATGGCCTACATGTGTTCCTAATGGGTTCTTAGACCCATTTTCTACCCCCCATTCATGCATGCATGGACTTAAAAATTCATAAAAATTAAAAATGGAAATTAGGGCGAACGGGCCTACCTCATGGTCTTGGCCCCGTTTCCTTTTCTTCTCTGTTATCACGGCTTCTCCTTCATCCAGAGGAGCTTCCCCTTGGTCCTCCTCAGTCGTGGGGGCCTCTTCTTCCACCGTGGATGCCCTCGTCGCCGTTTCTCCTTCCCCGAGCGGCGAGATCACTTCGCGCTCTATTCACCAGTGGAGGAGGTGTATCACCTTCCTCTTCATCCCTTTCTCCCTCCTAAGTGGCCCTGGGGCCTCGTAGCCGGCCATCTCCAATGGGTGGTCGCCGGTGGTCCTCGGTGTTCTCGGTTGGGGTTTTTTGGGTGCTTAGGCTTGAATGAGGCTTGAATGATGTGTGTGACCGTTCGGTTTGTTTTTTTTGAACGCTCAGGAAATGTGACGGTCTATCACCAGACCGTTACAGTCTCTGACGCGTATGCCTTAGACCGTTAGGTCAGTTTGAATCATGCATTGAAGGATATGAACCGCCAAAGCTATGACGGCCCAAGGCTGATCCGTCAGAATTCTCTAACGCACCCCCTGTAGACCATCACATTTTCCAGGTTGCTTGATGAAAAAAATGGTCTATTTGATGCCTGAATGATTGCATTTTTTCCCATGATGTATATTGTTAATACAATTCATGTGTACAAATGATTATGCCTCGTTTCATGCTCATATGAATTATCATTGGCTAACCTCTTTTGCTCATGAATGAAGTTATGAACATCATCATTCGCCAGTTCGCCAGACAGGTAAGTCAGGTATCGTGTCCCGATTCCCCTATCCTTTAATGCATTACTACATGTTATCTATGATATATTATCTCGAGAACCGGCTGGTCATGCATGTGTTCTGGGATCTGATGTTCCCCTTAAACAAAAATGATGATGATCTAAGTGCACATGTTTAATCGTTGGATAGGCCGTTAGGTTGGAAAAGTTTGGGGATGATGGTTCTGTCTTGCACGCCGTGGTTGCAGATGGTGTCCTGACCCTGGCTTCTCTAGTCTAGCAATATTATTCTTGAGTATCTTGTTATTTTATCTTTCTTTGCATTCATTTTAATGATTTCTTTATTTTAGCCCAGCATGCATCATGCGCATTCTTTGAGCATTCATGAATCTTCATCTGTTCAAGATGTCTCACTGATGGTGAATAGCTGTGTTCTTGATCTTGAATAAGGAGAGTCATTCCACTCTGAATTGGAAGGTTTCCTTCGGTCTACTCGCTTGATTTGGTTAGTTGAAGTTTCATGTCTGGAGTTTAGTTAATCGTCTTTCTCTTTCCGTTGCCTCCAGCGGCCAGCCGTGTTTTCCTTTCCTTAGTTGGTAGTTCCTCCAGACTTGTGTCATTTGGTTGGCTATTTCCTTGTGATTAGTTCGAGGTTTTCCAGAAAATTCATGTCGCTTGTTGGTTGAGAACGGGTGTCGTTTGCCTTAACGCCCGCTTTTCAGTCCACTCCGCTTCACTTCCGCTTCATCTCCATGTTCCATTTCACCTTCGCTTCACCTCCGCTCGCTCCCATGCGAAGAGGACGTTAAGGAGGGGCATCTATTGACACCCGTTTTATGACCAATAAGTCGGGTCATCTCCTTGTTCATTCTATATGATGCTCCGAGTTGTTCACTCTTTCATTGAGCCTTCTTGATCAGCTGGAGGTTTATTTCATGGGTCTTATTCCTTGGTTGGGTTTGATTCCTTGATTCCTTGCATTGGACGAAGCTTAGCAAGCTTTCATTTCCTTTGGATCCTTATTGTCTCTAATGGTCTACACCAGGGCGTTACATCCCTCTAACGCATCAGCCTTTGGCCGTTACATCTTGCAAAGTCCTTGAGCTCAAGGCCTGTTTCAGTTCTTATCCTTTTGGTTATCTGTTGTCTCTGACGGTCCATCGTGCAGCCGTTATATTACTCTAACGCGTTATCCGTTGACCGTTACATTCTTCAAGAGTCCAACACTTTTGAACTTCTCCCCGTTGATCTTATCTTCTTAGAGAATAAGGTTGTGTGACGGTCTATTCTGGAGCATTACCTTCCTGTCACGGTCTGTCGTGCAGCCGTTACATCAAACAAAGAGTCCTGGCCAAGTCTGCTTCTTCTCTGCTACTCCGTCGTCGAATTAGGAGAACATTCTGTTTATTTCTATGGACTCTTGGGAGTATTATCTTCAAGAGTTTGCTAAGAATCCTCCTCCTTTTTAGCTGGACTATCCTCTGTTTGACCGGAGAGTTTGAGGGTCTATAAATAGAACCCTTGACTTCATGGCCTGAGGAGGAGAAATCTGGAGTTTGCGTCGAAGTGCTGCCGCGTTCTGGAGTCATATCCAACCGAGGAGCATTGATTTCCACGTCCATCTGCCTCACAGTCAAGGGAGTATTTGGTTTTCCAAGTGTTTAGTTCCATCATTGTTCTTAGTGTTCTTCCTTCCTTCCTTTGCATCATAGTATTGTCCCACTCCTTTCACATTCCTCCACTTGTTTCATTCATCGAAACATCCTCCCTATCTTTTAAAACGCCCAGAGGGGTTAAAAAAAACCAAACTTCCCTGGTATTCCCCTTTCCTTTTGAATGATATCAAGTTCATTTGAGAATTGATGCTACGTTGTTTGAAAGGCTAATTTGAGGTTATTTTTCTTGTGTTCTACATTCTTTGGCAGGTTTACAGGGTTCAGTAGATGAGGCCCAAGCTTTCTAGCCGGCTGGAAAGTTTGGAGTTTGAAGGATTCACAAGCTTGTTCTGCAGACACTCTGACGGTCTTCATCAGACGTGTCAGGTTTCTCTAGCGGTCTATCGGGCGACCGTCACACTCTCTGTGACGCGTGGGCATTGGACTGTTATATTCAACAGAGCTGCAGTTTCCTATTGGTTTCTCTCTCCCGTGAGCGGGTGCATCATCCTCCTATTTCAAGGTATTTCTCAGGTCTTTGGCTTGTGTTTACCTTGGTGGCGATCACGTTCTTTCTTGGTATTGGGCATTAGCTTTCTCTCTCTCATATCTCTTATTTACTCTTGCTTGCTCCACCTCTACGGTGTGTTTTTCTTCATTCTTTATTCCACGCCCCGGCGTGTGTTTTTCTTTATTTGTTTAGCTTAGTTTTGATGATTGAGATAGCATGTCCATGCTAGAGCTTATGCTGGTTGCCTAGGTTCATGTTTCGCCTGTTCCTAGGTGGATTGACTTTATCACTTGGCTCATATTTCTATTTAGTCAGCATCATAAGCCCATATTGCAAAATAAGGGACACATTGAAACCAACACACATGAGCACAGATCTTGTGTGAAGCAGGGAAAAAACATGCACAGTCCTCATACGCTATGCAACACAATGTGCCCGGACCTTGGTCCTTGTGTGAAAAATATGCACAGACCTCATCCGCTATGCAACATAATGTGCACTGACGTTACATGGCTACATGCAAGATGTGCATCGACTTGCTACAATGTGTGCATAGACTTCATATGTATTGAAGTGCAAGATGTGCACAGACTTTACATGAATGGTAAGGCAGAATGTGATTTGACTCGATAGCAACATACAATGACTTCATGCAGACACACTGACTCCAACAACTCAAGTGCACAAACTCCAATGCACAGACTCATGATAGCTTCAGACACATTCAGTTTGATTTAAGGTGTCTGACTTCTTTATGGTGTCTGACATTTGACTTATGGTGTTTGTCATCATCAAAACCACAGGGATACAACACGCCACCCCGCCACTTCTCCCCAATCTTCCCACAACCCTCACCTGTCCACCATAGAAAACCCCGTCGCAAAAGCCACCCGGAAGCCCTGGTGGAACCCTTCTTTCACCCTCTGTCCCACTGCCAGGAGACTAGACAGAACGCACAGGGGTCCATTCCAAAATTCACCCCATCTACCACAGTCGCCTGCAGTGACTCTACTTCCTTTGGAGACATTGGGACACACCCTCCAGCTCCCACACCAAGTTTCGTGCTCAGCGGACGACCAGAAGGCCGTGTCCCAGGCGCCTCTTCTTGCTGTTCACCTGTGCCTGCGCAGACCGGACTGTAGTCTGCCCACCGTTCGTGCTCCCGCCGGAGGTCCACGTCAGCGCCCTCGGCTTCCAACTTCTTCCTGGAGGCTCGCCATCCACTACACCATGCTGCTAGGGACGTCGGTACCGTCCTCGGCCTTCGTGACACGTCGTCATTGCTGTTGGTCCCAGGCCGTATCGGTTCGCAGCATGTGGGAGTTGCGGTTCTTCATCCACTCACGGCCCTGTAGATATATATTTCTCTCCTCTCTCCCCTTTCACTAAGGGTCAAAAGTGCGTCAAGGGCATGAGACAAGTGAGAGAAGGAAGAGAAAATAGGGAATGAAACAAAGTACCGTGATCGCCACCAAGATGCCGTACGCGACAGGCACGCCGTACCTTGGAAAATGGGGAGACACTCGCCTTAGTGCAGCGCTGGGGAATGAACGGCTCCCTAGAACCGCCCTATGTTGAGCGGTCTTACGATAGACCGCCCTAGGACGCTGCGAGGGATGCGGGAGGAACTGCTGCAGTGAGATGGACGGCGCTAGACGGACCGCGCTCCAGGGAAGAACGGTCGTTGATGCACCGCGCGTACCGATGAACGGCCGGAGGATAGCCGCTCAGGACCTTCACTCAGCAAGTTGAAAGGGGGCTCGACCTCCACCCTCTCCGGCCGGACAGAGGGGATGGGCCTCGTGCTGATTAGATGCTGACCTGCGAAACAACGTAGAGACACAGAAGAAACACCCAGATTAGCCTTAAATAATGTAGTATGTATTCAAACGAGAATAATTAAGTATGAACAAATGAAAAGGGGAATACTTGGGGGGTTTTAAACCCCTAGGGTGACAAAAAACGGGATGGTTGTGTGCATGATAATGAGAAGGAGGGGGGTACGCGGATGGGAACAATGCATGCAATGAAAGAAAACGGCGAAAGCTACAGAACGAAAGAACTATAAAGACTGGGCTACTCCCTTGACCAGAGGCTCGTGCGGACGTAGAGAGCCTCCCTCCTTGGTGCTAGGTCGCTCAAAAATGCGGCAGGGCTTCGCCGTCGACCAAAATCTCCCCCCCTTTTGACGTCCGGCCGTAGGGTCTATTTGTAGAACCTCGAAGGCCAGCCTCGAAATCAGGGTTTAGAGACTTTTTCAGGTCGAACTCTCAAAAGATAATTCGTAGATAATATCATAATCTTCCATCCAGATGAAACGGCATCAAAAATGGTTGATTATCCGCGGAGAAATCATCAAAACAAGTTGAGGATAAAATCATGAGATAAATGGGATAAAATCGGTTGAAAATCAGCAGCCGACGTCTTGAACGGTCTTACGATAGACCGCACAAGGGATGGGCGGTCTTATTCGGACCGTCCATCCTGTCGGTGGAAACTCGAATAATCAGAAAATTATCCCAACTATTTCTCGAACTGGCCGAAATGTTCGCCGTTGGACTCTGAACATATGAACGGTTGTATTGAGACCGTTTTAGTTTAGGGCGGCACAAACACGACCGTTTAACTCTGTCGGTGATAATTCGAATCGTTTGGATAACTCTCTGAGAAAGTGGGTGCTCGTAGGACTCTGAGATATAGGCGGTTGGACTAGGCCCGTTCATGATATTGAACGGTTCTAATCACACCGCACAAAAGCCTGTCGGTGAATATTCAGAAAATCCTAAAAAATTAGCCAAAATATATGAACGGTCCATAGTCAACCGCCCACCTGCTGAACGGTTGAGGTTAAGCCATTCATGACCTTAGGCACTTGGTTCTTGCAAAATACGTTTAATTGACCAAAGCCAAGGCCCATTAAGCCCCGAATCACCACGAATTGCACCAAGGAGGGAGACGACCCATAAAATGAGCCCACGACATGCCACAAAAATGGCCCGATGAATGATGAACAACTCGAGTCATCAACTAATGGGAGTAAGAAAATGAGTCAGCTTATCGGCATAAAACGGGTGTCAACAGATGCCCCTCCTTAACGTCCTCTTTGCAGGGGAGCGAGCGGAGGTGAAGCGGAGATGACACGGAACATGGAGACGAAGCGAAAATGCAACGGAGTGGACCGGAAAAGCGGGCGTTAAGGTAAAACGACACCCGTTTCTACTAACAAGTGAATGAGAATCTTTCGGAAAGCCTTGAATCGAGCGTCAGGAGTAATTGACCAAAAGGCGACGCCAATCTGGAGGGACTAAACTAAACGAAATCAACTGACAAGACCAACCTCATGGGGGACACAATCCCGCGGTCCAACGAGGGGGCCACAAAAGAAAAAAATGCTAAAGCTCCAGACGGGGATCTTTCAGTCAACCGACCCCAACGAACCGGCCAAAGAAAACCTTCGATTTCAGAATGGAATTAGTTCATCTTACTCGAGCATTGAGACACACAGCTGACCATCACTTGACGGGACATTTCTTAAGCAGACTATGAGGCATGAAAGCTCAAAAGGATGCGCATGATGCATGCTGGGCTAAAAATAAAAGAAATCGTTAAAATGAATGCGAAGAAAGATCAAAATATAAAATATTCGAGAGTAGTATTATTAAGCTGGGAATATCAGAGTCAAGATACCGTCCGCAACCACAGCGTGCGGATAGAACCGTCCTCCTCGTGGCATCCCAACTTAACGGCCTATCCGAAGGTTAGGTACATGAGCCTGGATCATCCTTGTTTTTGTTGAAGGGGAACATCAGATCCTGGGACACATAAGAAACCTGCCGGCTCTCGAACTAATATAATATAATACCATATAATAATGCAATAAGGGTTTTAGGGATAGAAGGCCATACCTGACTTACCTGTGCAGGCGAAACGGTGAGACAAGCTGAAATGATGCTGCCAAAGTGGTTAAGAGATGCATTTCCAAAGAAAATATTCAATATTCATGATCTAAATACATCAACCAGATATACGGCCGTATCTCAACCGTGCAATATTCCAAACGGCCCTACATTAGCCGTTCTAACCCTGCCTTCAAACAAACCTCACAGGGCCGGTTGCCAGTGATGAACGGCTGGTACGGCACCGTTTATAATAAGCACGGTTCCAGGAGAACCGCTCAAGCATAGAATTCCAACTGCCTTGAAATTAATGGTCAAGAGATATATACGGTTATAGGCGCACCGTTCAAAAAATGAACGGTCTAACGATAGACCGTTCTTCTCTGCAACCTCGAAAAAAAAAAAGGGAACCCCCTCATTTTCCTCCACCGTAACGGACGGTGGAAGGACGAGGGAGCACAAGCGCCCTCATTCACCCTCTCTCACTCTCTCTTCTCAACCTCCCTCCCTCTCTCAGTCTCCCCCCCAGCCCATCAGATGACCAGGACGAAGCACCAGGCGGCCAGGCCGTCGGCCGTCGGTGAGGGCTCGCCGCCGGTGGAACCACCGCCACCACTGCCGGAGGAAGGAGAAGCGCTCGGGGTAACCATGGAAGAGCTCGCCATCGTCGCTGCTGACGAAGAGGCCCCCGCCGGCGAGGAGGAGGCCGCCGGAGGACCACCACCCACGGGGGCGGCCAAACAGCCACGTGATCCCGAGGTAGGTTCTCCCCGCCTTTCCTCCCATTTCTTTTACTTTCGTTCCATGCATGTTAGTTCAGGGGCTTAGAGGGGTCTAGGGGGTCGGTTTAGGGACCACGGAGGTCTCCCAGCCGGCTGGGGGGCCTCCACCGTCGTCGGGGACGACGGCGGTAAAACGGTTTAACAGAAATCGTTCTGCAAAACAATGCGGTCCCCAAAGGGCCGCCTCAAACAAACACGGTGCAGGGAGCGCCGTTCACACTCACACAGCCAACGGGGCATTAGAACCACAATACGGTGAGGGTATCATCGTTCAAAATGTAGACGGACCCTGTGGGTCCGTCCAATCATGCAGCCAAGCGAAACAATACGGTCCTTACAGGATCGTCATGAAAATAATACGGCCAAAGGTGGGCCGTTATTCCTTAGGAAGACGGGCAACTAGACGGTTCAGGGTAATCCGTCCATGATGAAAACGGCTAGGGATAGCCCGTTCAAACGGGGGGACCTGAGAAACAGAACGGTTTGAGGAAGGCCGCTCATATATAGAGCGGTTCGTGAGTAACCGTTCTTCAAATCAATAATTGGACTTTGAGCATTTTATTTATATGGAACCAAATGTGAAACTAAATGACTAATGTAAATGAGATGGATGAATGTAGGGGAAACGTAGGACCCGTACCTCCTGGCTGCAGGTTCGGGCAGTGTACCTCGCACTACCGGACTTCCAGAGGGAGCGGTTGACTGCCATGGGGTTTGCCCCCTTCCTGAGTATCGAGGTGTGTCGCTTTGACGCAGCTCTGCTCTATGCCCTGCACGACCGCTGGGATCCAGTGAGTCGGACGTTCTTATTCCCGTGGGGGCACATGGTCCCTACATTGGAGGACGTGGCCAGGCTTACTGGCCTACGCGTGCACGGGTCGCCGGTCAGCGGGACTACTTTTCCTGACTACCGGGGGATGGCTCGGGAGCTGCTCGGCCTACAGCTGCGGCGCCCCGAGAGGCAGTCGACCCTCCTTCCCCGGGCTGCTCTCCAGGACAGCCTGGGTCTTCGACGAGCTGGTGTTGCAGTGGGCGAGCGACCAGAGGAGCATTTGGAGTGGCTTGTCGGGTTGGCGAGGCCGAGGGTTGCAGCGGCACCGGGACCAGAGGCAGACAGAGTACTACGACGATTTCTGATGCTGATGTTCGGGCGGCTTCTCTTCTCCACCCGGGCGGACGTGATGAGCTGTCGCTTCCTCCCCTTTCTCCAGGAGCTCGAGCATGTAGGTGACTATGCTTGGGGAGCGGCGGTCCTCGCCTTCCTCTTTGACACCCTTAGTTCGACGGCGCGTCGGACGATGCTTGGGGGCTTCTCCCCCTTACTCCAGGTGCGACTCTCTTCTCTAGTCTTAATTATGCAACTCTATATGCTTACTAAATGCTGACACGACCTTGTGATACAGGTGTGGGCCTACGTGCGCCTACGTGGGTTGGGGAGAGGTGAGGAGACCCGTCCCGGGCTCCTGCCGATAGCGCGGAGGTGGACAGCACCCCGGGAAATGATGGCCTTGAGGAGGCAGGTCCGGGAGCTGCAGGATGACCTGGACACTCTACCGTACACCTCGGTACGTTTCTAGACTCAGACTCTTTAAATACATGCTATCCTGATGATGCTGATGTAGTTTCATATTCTTTGCAGGTACGGTGGACTCCTTACACGGAGGAGATCCCGGAGAGCCAGCCGTGGGTGACCGAGGCCTTGGCCTTCTCTGGCCGGGACGTGTGGCTTCACTGCATGAATGTGGTGGAGCCACTACACTTTAGGTTGGTGATGAGGACCATCGGGGTCTATCAGCCGGCCGTTGAGTTCCCTACGCCCGAGAAGGCGGGGGAACGAGTGTCGAGGACGACCCGGGGACTCCGCAAGGCGTACGATTGGACAGTGAGGAACGCCGAGTAGGTTGCTGACTGGGCTGCACGAGGGCGAGTGGTGACCGCCCGGGCAGAGAGCGATAGCGCGTACTACACTGCGTACGCACCGCACTACCGGGACCAGGTGTTCCGAGGCGCCCACCGACCGGTACGACTTCTAAACTTAAACTTTGTCTATTATGCTTATGATTCTTATATGATGATGCACTAACACATGGACTTCTAAAATGTAGGTTGACCCCGTAGGACGAGTGGCAGAGCTGCAGGGACTCCTGCACTCCACCATCCGGGAGAGAGACGAGGCCCGACAGGCCCTGGCCCTACTGGTGAGTTTCCTAAACCTTAGACTCTTTAAAATTATGCAGTTCTATATGATTATGATTATGCTTATGACTGACCTAGAGTATTTGGATGCAGCGCGCCGAGGGTGCTCAGAGGGCGGGACCAGACGTTCCTTCTTCCTCCTCCGTCCAGACCCCAGCAGACCGAGCCGATCGGGATGCGGACTTCACTCGGATGGTAGAGCGGGCCAAAGCGGCCGAGGTGGCACTCGTGGAGAGGGTACACGAATCTCTACACTTCCCCCTGCTTATTTATGCTTATGAAATGTATGAAATGTGACCAACTGATCGTGATATGTGGATGCAGACGTCCGAGCTGACTCACCTCCAGGCGGAGCTGGAGCGGAGTCAGGTGGTGGCTCTGGAGGTGGTAGCCCGGGTGCGAGAAGAGGCTGCACGGAGCCGACCGGTGGACACAGTGGAGACGGCACTCCTCCGTGCCGAGCTAGAGCGACTACGGGCCGGTGCTACCGAGGCGGACCGTTACCGGGCAGAGGCCGAGCGTTACAGGAGTGAGGCAGAGCAGGCCCGTCTACAGGTTGCCCGGCTGGAGGGCAAGGTGGAGGGTATGAAGGAGGCGAGTCGGGAGCGCAGCAAGGCGACTGCGAGCGGTAGCCACGGCACCCACGGCTCCTTGAGGAGTTACTTCACTGGTTCCTCCGGCCATCGGAGGAACGAGGAGGAGGAGCGGCGCCGGCGGCGGCGTGATGAGGTGACCTCAGCGATGCCTCCCCCAAAGTGGCATGAGGGCGGTGGAGATAGCGACGGGGGCCAGGGAGAGGGAGCTGCTTGACTGGTTGTACTGGGCCCGTCTTTGTACATGATGTGACATGATTAGTGATATGCATGCCTTTGTTTTTTGTTTGTTTGTTTTGTGGATGAATGTATGTATGAGTGGGCAAAATGAGTTTGAGGAGCGCGCTTTAGCCTGAGTGAGATGAGCGACGCACACGCCGACTTGAGTGAGATGAGTGACGCACACGCCGACTTGAGTGAGATGAGTGACGCACATGCCGACTTGAGTGAGATGAGTGCGCTCACGCCGAGTTGAGTGAGATGAGAGCGCTCACGCCGAGTTGAGTGAGATGAGTGCCGCGCACGCCGAGTTGAGTGAGATGAGTGCGCTCACGCCGAGTTGAGTGAGATGAGAGTGCTCACGCCGAGTTGAGTGAGATGAGAGTGCTCACGCCGACTTGAGTGAGATCAGAATGCTCACGCCGACTTGAGTGAGATGAGAGCGCTAAATGATTGAGACATGAGTGAGCAGGTTAATTGGAGGGCAGAGAAAATGAACGGTTCTCCCCTAGCCGTCCGTAGATAAGAGCGGTTCTATAAGGGCCGCTTACATTGGTTGGAACAGTTGCATGTAAACCGTAGGGATGGTGGAACGGCGGATTTAGGGCCGCACAAGTGAGTGGGCTCGGGCCTCCTTGAAGAGAAGAATGGTTGATGATAAGCCGTATATGGTATGGACGGTCTACCGTAAGACCGTTCAATCCAACATCCTATTTGCCCGAAAGGGGACTCCTGGAGAGTCCCTAGCCCGAGGGCAAGGTGCTTTGAACTTATCACAACCCTATCTAAACCCGTCCTAGACTTATCTGGGCCTAATCCTAAGAGGCTTAGGCTCCCTAACGAACCCTATAAGTAGTAGGGAGGCCTGAACCCTCAACTCATTCATCCTCCCTCTCCCAAAGCCTAAAATCTTTGATTCTCGACACCTCAACATGAAGAGGGCCTTTGATGGAAGTCCTGCGGAGGGTGCGTCATTCGAAGGACCGCGGCCGGCTAGAAAGGAGCGGGAAGCGATTCAACGACTAAGCTTGATTCCTCGACATCTCAGTACCACCCCTATGAGAGAGGTAAGTTCGACCAGAATATGTTCATATTTCCATCTCTCAATTTCCTCTTATATCTCTTTACACCCTTTACCTTCTCCTTCTTTTCAGCTTCTTCCCGGCCCGAGACGCTTTTCTAATTTAAAGTGGGTGGCTCCCATGGTCCGTGCATTGCCCCTCGGGGTGACTCATCTTCTCAAATCCTGGCACCTGCACTCCCTCCTAGTGCTAGGTCAGAATTACCCCAAACTTTCTTTAGACTGGCATAGTGTCTCCGCTCTGATGGTGATTTGTCACCCTCAGACTCACACTTTTCTCTTCCCATCTTTCGAGGCCACTATCTTGCTAGAGGAGGTAGAGACCTACTTCGGGCTCCCTAGGTCCAAGGTGGGGGAGGAAGACTTGATATGTCATACCGTTGCCCCTATAGACCCAAAACTCATCCTAGGGGGGTTCATACCTGATAGCGGGGATGTTCGTACCTTTATAGGCCCTCGCCACATCCACCTCCTTCCTTTGAGCCAGTGGGTAGTGGAGCATTGCCGGAATAAGTGCGGGTGGGTTGAAGCCATAGCCAAAGCCGCGTCCATCTGCTTATGCGGGGCCATCCTTTTCCCTTTAGCCGACCATGTCCTAGAGACTCTTTTACTCAGCACCATCAGCGGCCTTTGGCAGGGGTTTTCCATCTCTCAGGCTGTCTTAGCTTACCTGTACGAGGGTCTTACTTCAGCAGCCTTAGGAGGTCCTCTCTTTGGTTCAATGATCCTATTGGAGTGCTGGATGGGAGTTAGGATGAAGTTTACCCTGAGGGAGGACATTACTTCAGTTAGCAGGATCTTTGGGAGCCACCCCCTTTACTTCGTAGGGGGCGCCTTCAGGTTTTCTCCACAGGTTGAGTGCAGGACGGCTGAGCTGAAGACCAGGGACGAGTGGCGCCCGTACATCAACAGGCTGCCCCTGGATCAGTTTGTGATGCGCCCGGACTTCCTCCATGATACCACCATCAGGCTACCGAGGAGAGCTGGCTTGGACCTGAGGCTTGTGAGCGATACTACCTTAGCAATGTACAGCCCACACAGATGCCACCTGCAGATTGGGTTACCCCGGACGGTGCTACCTACGCTACCCCACCTTCCCATGCTACAGGCACGGAGGATCGGGACAGAGGAGGATGAGCAGGTAGTCAGGAACGCGCTGATCATGTGGGAGGTGAGCAGGGTACGCACCCTACCGGCAAAGGTTGTGGAGGCTCCAGAGACTAGACAGGCTTATCTTAGGGAGTTGAGAGAGATACGTCCTCGCGGGGATGCCCAGCGACGGACTGAGTGATTTTTGTTTTTTATGATGATATGGGATAGGATTTTACATTCGGACAGCTTGATATATGATATGAATAAGACTTGGTGAGATTGAGTTTGAGCTTTGTAATACGATTATGATGTGATGTGATTGCATAGGCCAATGCGAGGATTGAATACTCATGCGGTCCCGAGTCAACTGCCCTTTCAACCTGCCCCTGCACACATGCAAACATGAAACAGATTAAATCTATTTTAGGCTCAGCCCCTTGCCTACAGCAAGTTAGGAGATAACCCTTTCTGGACTTTTGGTCAAGGGGTTGAGCCTTATTAAATAGGCAAATATCAAAGTGCGAGAAATGCAGATGAATGCAAGAGGGAAACATGTAAGTTTTTGATTTCATTCTTGGAATATTTGATTTTTGTTGGATTTTGAAATATTTGGCTTCCTTGGGTTTTGAAACCAGCTCGAGTCTCAATAGCAGGGACCTTCTCGTCTTGCTACGGAATTCCAAGGCTCAGCACGTGCGGGAAAGGGGGGACCGCGCGTGATCGGAGTCAACTCTGCTTGACGGTGCCTCTGCTGAGGCCATACCCGGGGTGGGATTCATTCCTTGGGAAAGTAAAAAAAAGATTGAGTAGAGAAGTCGACGATAGGTGTAGAGGTTTTTAGGGCTTGAGTTCTTTCCCAGGACCCCCCCCCCTTTTCAAGGAATCTGGTCTGTTGCGCCGGGGCTCTGTATCCGTTATCGAACCTTCACCCGCTCTAGGCACGCATGCGACCGGGCTTATAACGTCCCGCGGGGAAACTGTACTACCACTCTTGCCATGCCTAGTTGCATCCCTTTGGGGATTCAGAGAGCTTCGAGCTTTGTGCTTTCGGCTTTGCCTCTATTCTTTCTTTTTTTCTTTTTGCTTTTCTTCTCTTCATTCTTTTTCTTTTGCGGAGTGAGGTCTTAACGGATTGCCCCTATTTGAGACCTTTCTTTAACAGGGAATCTGGGTCAGTTCTCGCTTATTCACCACTTGCCCCTATTTTCAACCGAGAGAGAGGAAATGCCAGGATTTTCACCTTCCCCAGGCATGGCCAAAGGAGAAACGGTGTCGGGTAGCATGAGAGAATACCGCACCACGGGGTCGTGTAGTGTGTGAAATGCTGGACCCGGGTCCTCCTTTCGCAATTTGATGGGGTATGCCCTGCCACCGAGCCGTTCACTGGTTTTATTTTTATGGATGAAAACGCTTTAAATACAGCCCATTCCACGGGTTTGGCAATTCCTCCCCCTCCGAGTTAATTAGACGATATGCATTGCCCGGATAAGCTTCTTTGATTACGAAGGGCCCTTCCCAGTTGGGTTGCAACTTAGACCTGGGGCCTGCAGACCTGATGAATTTGCGTTTTAAAACCATATTACCCACTTGAAATTTCCTCTCAATGACCTTCTTTTGGAAATATCGTGAGACACGCTTTTGGTACACTGAGACATGATTGGCCGCATTCAACCTCTTCTCGTCTAAGAGTTCCAGTTGGACTAGCAACGCCTCTCGATGTTCGTCGAGATTAAGTTCCTTATCCAGCTGCACCCTTAGGGAAGGGATTAGAATTTCATACGGGAGCACCACTTCCATTCCATAAGTGAGGGCAAAGGGAGTCTGTCCTGTGGGAGTGCGGACGGAGGTGCGGTAGGCCCATAGAGCTTCTATCAATTTGTCGGCCCAATCAGCAAATTTATGTGATTCGCATGTTTTCTTGATAATTTTGAGAAGGGTCTTATTCGTGGCCTCAGCCTGGCCATTACCTTGGGGGTAGTATGGTGATGAATGATGCAAAACTATATTGAATTTCTTACAGAGGTCCTGGAGTTCTTGTGAGATGAATTGAGGCCCGTTGTCGGTGACGATGCCGCTTGGCACTCCGAATCGCGAGATAATGTTCTTCATGATGAAGCGGCATACTGTGGTGGCTTTGATTTCTGCATAAGCTTCAGCTTCGGCCCACTTGGTGAAGTATTCTGTAGCCGTCAGAATGAAGGATTTCTGTTTAACAGCAGAGTTCGGATCACCGAGGGGCCCGATGATGTCAAAGGCCCACATAGAAAATGGCCAGGGGGCCGTAATAGGATGAAGAGAAGAGGCCGGAGCGTGAATTTTGTCGGCATGGATCTGGCACTGAAGACACCTACGGACATAGGTGGAGCAATCTTCTTCTAGGGTTGGCCAGTAATAGCCCTGCCTAAGAATCTTCTTTGCCAAGGCCTGTCCGTTCACATGCCCTCCACACTCGCTGGAGTGGGCTGCTTTCACGACTTTCCAAGCTTCCTCGTCATCTAGGCACCTCATTAGAACTCCATTCAGGGCCCGCCTATACAATTCACCGGCGATGATCGTGTATCTGGCGGCGACTCTCCTAATGGCTTTTCGCTGCTCAGCGTTGGCCGTTTCCGAAAATATACCATCCTTGCAGTATTGCTCGATCTCATAAAACCACGGCAATTCTTCCTCTTCAATGATCTCCTCGAGCTCAGTTAATGAAACCTCTTTTATTTCCTCCCTTTCTATTTTCTTCTCTACGGACATCCTAAGATTGTTGAACTAGGGATCCTGCAGGGAAGGAACGTCTAGCCTTTGGACCACAATGGTCTCAGTGGCGCGACTTAGGGGGAGTGATAGAGAAGTGGCGAGCAACGCAAGGGCGTCGGCCAAGATATTCTGAGAGCGGGGAGTGTGAATATAGATGAGTTCCCTGAATTGCCTGGCCAAGAGCGTGACCAGATCCTGGTAGGGTTTGAGCTTAGGATCGCGGGTGCGGTAGGTTGACAAAACTTGACGCAGCACCAGCTGGGAGTCTCCTATGATGTTTAGGTATCGCGCGCCCAAGATGTAGGCGTGCTTCAGACCGGCAAGGAGAGCCTCATACTCGGCTATATTGTTGGTGGCGGGGAATGAGAGTTGATATGCCACGGGGATGGTCACCCCTTCCGGAGTAAGGAGAACAGCCCCGACTCCGCTGCCCTGGGAATTAAGGGCACCATCAAAGTGGAGGGACCAGAAAGGAAGATGAGTGATCACCGCCAGGTGTTCATCGGGGAATTCATCCTGTATGGAATCAGTGCGAGGGATAGGAGAATGAGCCAGGTGCTCGGCAATAGCGAACCCCTTGATTGCTTTCTGCACGATGAAGGTGATGTCAAACTGGGAGAGAAAACTTTGCCAGCGAGCTAGCCGATTAGAAAGGACCGGCTTTTCCAACAGATAACGAATGGGGTCCATTCTAGGGATGAGCCTAACCTCGTGGGCGAGAAAGTAGTGTTTAAGCTTCTGCGCTACCCACACTAGTGCTGCACAGGTCTTCTCCATAGCAGTGTACTTGGATTCAGCAGGATTAAATAGCCTTGAGAGATAGTACGCCGCCCTTTCTCTTCCTTCATCATCTACCTATGCCAAAACAGCTCCTAGGGAATCCTCAATTACAGAAATGTACAGGATCAGGGGTTTCCCGGGGACAGGTGGTTGTAGAACCGGGGGATTAGAGAGGTACACCTTGAGTTCCTCATAGGCCTTTTGACATTGTTCATTCCACTCGAATTTCACGCCGGCTTTTAGCAATTCATAAAATGGGCGGCATCTTTGCGAATGCTGAGATATGAATCTCCTGATAAATTGCAGAAGCCCGATCAAACCTCGAAGCTCAGTGACGTTCTTCGGCGGTGGCATTTCTATGACGGCCTTTGCCTTGTTTGGATCGATCTGAATCCCCCGTTTACTAACTATAAACCCGAGCAATTTCCCTGATGCAACTCCGAACACACACTTCTTTGGATTCATCTTTAACTTGTATTCCCTAGCCCTTTGCAATACCTTAGCTAGAATGGCGGGGTGCTCTTCTTGTGACCTCGATTTGACTAAAATATCATCCACATAAGCTTCTAAATAAACGTGCATCATATCGTGGAAGATAGCCATCATCGCACTTTGGTAGGTGGCACCTGCATTTTTCAACCCAAATGGCATAACGACGTAGCAGTATGTGCCCCAAGGTGTGGTGAACGAGGTCTTTTCTTGATCCTCCGGAGCCAAAAGTATTTGGTTATACCCCGAGTAGCCGTCCATGAAGGAGAGGGCTTCGTACCCAGCTGTATTATCAACCAAGACATCGATGTGAGGAAGTGGAAAATCATCTTTTGGACATGCCTTGTTTAAGTCCCTGAAGTCAATACAGATCCGGATTTTACCATCCTTCTTCATCACCGGGACTATATTTGCCACCCATTGCGGGTATAGCACCACTCTAATGAACCTGGCCTTATGCAATTTATCGACTTCTTCCTTAATCCTCAAGGCCATCTGCGGGTGAAATCTCCTTGCCTTTTGTTTAACGGGCGTTGCCCCTGGTTTGAGAATCAGCCTGTGTTCGACCAATGCGGGGTCAAGGCCTGGCATGTCCTCGTAGGACCAGGCGAAAGAATCGCTGTACTCCCTCAGGACTTTGACAAGTTCCTCTTCGACTGGAGGAGGGAGATTGGCGGAAATAAGTATGGGCCTGGGGTCCTCTACTGTTCCGAGGTTAATTTCTTTAGTGGATTCATCCACTGCTACGGAAGGCTCGTCGAACTTCTTCAAGCCTTGAGCATATAGGTCGGCAGTGTCATCCATTTCATCTTCCTCATCATCAGCTGGGTCTTTCTCATTCACAATTTCATATACTCCCAGTCCATCCTTGCTCCATGCCTCATCAACTCCCTCATCATCTTCCAGGATAATTGCGGTCTCCACGAATTCCGGACATTTCAACAGAGCATGACATCTCCCAGCCAAATCTTGTAGAAATCTATTGGGGATGGTTTTAGGAGGGCGCGTCACGGCGGGTGCCGCAGACGTGGATGAGCTGACCAAACACGAACTAGACTCTACCCTGACTGACTCGATCAACCTAGAAGACTCTGTACACTGTACATCTAATCTAGGGGAGAAGAAATCTACTAGAAAAGAAACAGGGGTCTCACGCCCCTAGGAATCTGGGTAGAACATAGCGTAATCTTCCATGGAGACCTCCGTTTTGAAGTTGGCATTTTTTTTTGGAGGCCGGAGGTGATCACACAACAGGAGGAAGAAGGCGGCGGAGGAGGAAGTTGCATGGGAAACAATTCTGGGAAGATGCAGTCAAAGAAAGGGTCCGAAGACTTAAACCACATTTCATGGAGCTTAGCTCCTGGAGGAGGAGGAGTGAATAAGGTTGATAGATCAATGGGCGGGCAGCGCCCGCAAGCACATGGAACGAATAGAATTTTGGGTCTCTCCGTAAAGTACGGGTCGACCAGGAGTGGAGGGGAACGGGGAACATAATCCAACCGTTGAAACCAGGAAGCGAGACGGGATGGGGACATAGAATAAGTAGTGATGGAGCTCCCCGTCTTCCGGGGCCCCTGGCGGGCCAATGGCATCGGAGGGCGCTTTACCAGCTGCATCTCCTTCTTCTTTGGGTCACCCTCTTCTTCAGAAAACATCCTTGTAAAGTAATTAGCAAAGTCTTCCAAGTCACCGGCTAGCCCTTGCGGTGGTGGTGGCGGATCGGCAACAGCACAAGCTTCGTCTATCCTTTCTTCAAGGCTGGGTGGCGAGGTCTTCAAGGTGCCGGGCTGCAACGGACCCTTCACAAAATGTTGCCGGTAATCCCAGGTCAATGGCCCAGAGTCCCCAAGCATCGACATGGAGGATTCATGGTAGCCGAGGCCCCGTCGGCCCATCTTCCTTCCCTTGGGGACGGGGTTGGTTCTGCCCTGCAGTTGTGTGCCGAGTCCTCGGCCTGGCTGATAGCCCAATTTTAGAATTCGGTGCCACCCTTTGGAGTCTCTCATCTTGGGCTTAACCTTCACATTGATTGGTGCAGCAGTGGGTTTGCGCGACGCATATGCCCACGAATAGTTTAAGTCCATGACAGATAGAACAGGTCTGTTACTTGGCCACAGTGTGGGCAGAATCTTGGCTGCTATGGCGTCAACGTTTTGAACTGTGGAAACACTTTTCACCTTGACCACTCGCCCTTGGAATGGGAACTTCAGACACTGGTGGGCGGTCGAGGGGACGGCGTTCAAACTATTCAACCATGGACGACCCAGAATGGCTTTGAACATTGGGTCTATGTCCAACACATAAAATTCTACATCCATCACTAAGGGCCCTAGCTCGGCCTGCACAGTTACCACCCCGTGACAAGCACGTCTGGAGTTATCATATGCGGCTATCGTGGTTGGTGTCGGCTTGAGCATGTCCTCTGATATATTACAAGCACGAAGGGTACTCAATGGGCAGACATTTATCGATGCCCCTGTGTCCACAAGGGCGGATTCCACGGCTGTTTTGTTTAAAGATGTGGTAATACATAACGGCATCTGCCGTGCCTCAGGAGGAGCTAGCTCTGACTCAGCAAATGCAATAGAGGGCCCCTTGGTGATCGTGGCCAAGACCGCGGGCAGGCTATCCACTGCCACATCTTCGCTCACCATAACTTTCTGTAGGAAGATCTTCAGGGCGTCTTGGTGGAGCGGCGACCTCTTGATCAGTTCTAACACTGAGATTTTAGCCGGCAGCCGGTCTAAGTGCTGTAATAAGTCATATCTTGTGCCCGGCACCGGGTCTATCTCCTCTGGTTCAACTGTAGGGGAGGAAACTGCAGGGTTTGGTGCAGATGCACCTGGGGAAGGAAAAATTCTCTGGAAAGGACGCCCGCTCCGAAGGGCGCATTGCGATGCTTGCACGGCCTGGACTGGACCCCCGCTTGGCCTGGTGGGGTAGGTGAATGGTGTGGAGATGGGGGTGAGGATGATTGAAGTGGGTTTAATGGGCCCTGGTGGAGGGGAAATGGGCGAAAGGTTAATCTTAGGGGGAATAGTGGGAGGCATGGCGGGCGGTGGTGAAAGGACGGATGGAGTAGAGGGGAATGTAGAGGGCCTAAGAGGCGACGCGGGGGAAGTCACGGGCGATGTAGCGGCGGATCTAAGGATGGAGGGGATGGCAGGTGTGGGAGAGTAGTGGTGGTGTAAGGCCAAGAGGTGGGCGGGGGTCTCATCATCAAACGTCCACCCAGCGTTGGGGGCTGGGCGCTGGACCACATTTACTTGTGCTGGAGCCGGTGCCGGCGGTTGTTGTTGCTGCGGAGGAGCGGGCTGATGCATTGGCATGGGATTTTGATGGATCCCAAGGTCTTGCTACTGTGGTTAAGGTTGCTGTTGGGGCTGTTGCTGCTGCTGCTATTGGGGCGCCGCCTGTTGCGGCCTGGCCTGTCTCTGCCTCTGCTTGATATCCTCAATTAGCTGGCGCATCTGGGCCCAATCAATCCTCAGGCCCTCATGCAAATCATACACCAGGTCTCTGAATTGGTAACATCGCTCTATTGTGTGCCCCGGTTGCCGATGGAATATACAATATCGGGATTGGTCGACAGCCGGATTCCAGTTCGGGCGTTCAGGAGGTAGCTGGAGGTCACCAGTGTACATTAGAGCAGAGAAAATATCTGGCAAGGTCTCCGGAAGAGGGGGGTAATGAGCCCTCTTTGGAGCCGGTCGAGCAGAGCCATAGGTGGGAGGTGGAGGAACATTATTGTACTGCGGGGGCCGCTGAGGTTGTTGAGGTGGCGGAGGTGCCTGTTGAGGGTATTGCGGGACTTGGAAGGCAGGCTGGGGAACTTGCGAAGCAGTGAACTGGGGGTTGCGCTGAGGCGGTGGGAAGCGGGGTGGAGCGGCGTGTTGGGGGAACTGAACGGCCTGGACTTGCTCATTAATTTGTACCCCCTCAGTGACGGGGCCCTGGGTTTTCTTGGTGGCTTTGGGTTTCTGGGCCTCGAATAAAGAATGGATGGGGGAGTCTTTAAATTGGGTTTGGATAAACCTAGCTCTGCTGTATAGCTGGTGCATGTTTGAAATGTCATTCATTGCCAGAATGTTTCTGAAAGTTGGCGTAGCATTGGAAATTAACAACTTTACTTTTTCCTCTTCTGGAATCTGCCCGGGTACCTGTGAGGCCATCTGTCTCCAGCGGTCTGCATAGGTTGCGAAGTCTTCTTCCGACTTCATCTTCTCCGCCACCAGGTCAGTAAAAGAGTACTCGGGCCCGACCCGATCCTGAAACCTCTGTATAAACCTCTCCTTGACGGTCTTGAAATTCTCAGCTTCCTCCATAGGCAAGGTGTAGAACCACTCCAATGCGATCCCTTCCAGAGACCGGCGGAACAAATAGGCCATCAAACGATCGTCTTGCTGGAATTGCACGGACTCGTATAAGAACTCCCGGACATGGATGAACGGGTTGCCGTTCCCATCGTATTTGCGGTACACGGGGAGCTCCGACTGGGAAGAAAAACGTAGGTCCCTGAAGTTAGGGATAGGGACATCGGCAAGAGATTGCGGGCCGACCCGCTTGTGGAGGAGATCAATTTGTTGCTGCATAGCAGCCCACTTGTCAAGAATTTCCCGTTCCCGGGAAGGAGGGGAAGGAGCAAGAGGAGCAGCACCTGGATGGGTGACCAAAGGATAAACTGACGAAGGAGGCGGCCCGTAAGAGGGATAATGGGCTGAGGAAGGGCCCATATCCGCATGAGCCACCTGGGCCACCCCTGACTGTGACCTAGCGAGGTCCGCCGGGGCCGTGAGGGCCTGAGGCAGTGGAGAAATTGTAGGGTACGGCTCAAAATAAGGAACAGAGGGGATCGGGGATTTCCCTTTATCAAGTTGCTGATGGACCGAGGTAGACGCCTGGCCCATTTCTATATTGGGATAACGAAAGTTCTGAGGGCGGACCGGAGTAAGGTCAATGGGAGCCACAGAGGTGGTCCCGACCACAGGAGATGAAATGGTGACATTGGCCGTGGCATGAGCCGGAATTGAGGCCGGGGCATCGCCCCCTTGCAAAGCTTGTCTGATGAGATGGAGTTGGGTGGGGTCCAACTAGGCCATCATATCGAGGATCATACTGGCTGAATTCTGATTAGGCGGGTTTGAAAAAGAGGGTCGGGGACCCTCGCCAAGAGAGGTCGGGAGTGAAGGGGCCGTCCCCTCTCCTCCCTGCAAATGGGCGACCCTAGGTGGGTCCTCAAGGAGACCACGAGGAAGGGAGTCCTCGTGGGCCGCAGAGAAGTCGTATGACAACATGGAAGAAGAAGCGGAATCGAACAAGGGGTTGGAGTAGGAACGGAAATAAGAATCAACCCTAGGAGGCGATCGTGGGGGCAGAAGGCAGTCCCACATACACCAAGACACTTGCTACTAGAACGAGCAACACTAAATCAATCAGATCTACCAAGCAAGTAGTAAGCATACAATGGAGCGAGATGAGAGCAGAATCACTCAGTAATGCAATCAAGTTCTTAAAATGATGCTCGTCAGTTCCTTATATCTTTGGGTTAGAACCTTAGTGGATTGATAAAAATGTCAATTCTCTCGACCACTAGGTGCCTGATTGGGATGAGAACGAGGAACTGTATGACCCTATCGGGACTCCTCACTCGCGGATGCAACCCTAGACTGGGGTAGATACGGTACAACCTGCCCGGCGTCCGTGTGGGAATCCACGGCTCACGGGGGCTTACGGAGGTCCTCAGCAAGGTCCCTAGTTAGCTCCAAGGAATATGGAGACGAGAGGAAACCCTACCTCGGTAGGAATGCAACTAATTATGGGAAGATGTCGATGCTCCTATGCGCACCGGAGTGCATGCACAAACTAGCCTAGCAGCTATCAATCAATGAGCGAGTATACGCATGAGTAGTAAAAGCATGGTGATGCAATGATAATAAGAGAGCAGGGGGGGAGCCAAATGAACAGCACCAGGAGCAATATATATATCAGCCGAAAGAACTAAGCAAGATGAAATAAATGCACTGCGACAGGAGATGTGCGGTCCTCCTCTGACCGCACTAAGTACTCAGGCGGTCAATATCCAGCCATAATGTATGAGCAGAAAGCAAGGGACATACCAGACAGACGACCGATAGTCACCCGCTCACACACTTGAACCGCCGCCTCACAGCCGCGTATCTGCCACCTAAAAAGTACAGCGTACCTGTGCCTGAGCGCGGGACGGCTGTGTAAAAGCCGCTCAAACGGATGGACGGCGTCCAGCGAGCCGTCTGCAATAGGAAAGGCCGGGGTAGATAAACCTGATGGCAGAGTATATGAGCGGTGGGGTATCAACCGTGCATATGGGTAGACGGCCCTGGACGAACCGCGTGTGCGCCAGAGGATAGAAACTGCATCCAACCTGTAAATCACTCCAAGGAGGAACCTTGACAACGACTAAGAAGGGTCAGCAACTCAAAAGCACGATGGGCATTAGGCGTCCCACCGTGATCGCCACAAAAGGGGTGTAGATATATATTTCTCTCCTCTCTCCCCTTTCACTGTGGGTCAAAAGTGCGTCAAGGGCATGAGACAAGTGAGAGAAGGAAGAGAAAATAGGGAATGAAGCAAAGTACCGTGATCGCCACCAAGATGCCGTACGCGACAGGCACGCCATACCTTGGAAAATGGGGAGAAACTCGCCTTAGTGCAGCGCTGAGGAATGAACGGCTCCCTTAGAATCGCCCTATGTTGAGCAGTCTTACGATAGACCGCCCTAGGACGCTGCGAGGGATGCGGGAGGAACTGCTGCAGTGAGATGGACGGTGCTAGATGGACCGCGCTCCAGGGAAGAACGGTCGTTGATGCACCGCGCGTACCGATGAACTGCCGGAGGATAGCCGCTCAGGACCTTCACTCAGCAAGTTGAAAGGGGGCTCGACCTCCACCCTCTCCGGTCGGCCAGAGGGGATGGGCCTCGTGCTGATTAGATGCTGACCTGCGAAACAACGTAGAGACACAGAAGAAACACCCAGATTAGCCTTAAACAATGTAGTATGTATTCAAACGAGAATAATTAAGCATGAACAAATGAAAAGGGGAATACCTGGGGGGTTTTAAACCCCTAGGGTGACAAAAAATGGGATGGTTGTGTGCATGATAATGAGAAGGAGGGGGGTACGCGGATGGGAACAATGCATGCAATGAAAGAAAACGGCGAAAGCTACAGAACGAAAGAACTATAAAGACTGGGCTACTCCCTTGACTGGAGGCTCGTGCGGACATAGAGAGCCTCCCTCCTTGGTGCTAGGTCGCTCAAAAATGCAGCAGGGCTTCGCCGTCGACCAAAATCTCCCCCCCCTTTTGACGTTCGGCCGTAGGGTCTATTTATAGAACCTCGAAGGCCAGCCTCGAAATCAGGGTTTAGAGACTTTTTCAGGTCGAACTCTCAAAAGATAATTCGTAGATAATATCATAATCTTCCATCCAGATGAAATGGCATCAAAAATGGTTGATTATCCGCGGAGAAATCATCAAAACAAGTTGAGGATAAAACCATGAGATAAATGGGATAAAATCGGTTGAAAATCAGCAGCCGACGTCTTGAACGGTCTTACGATAGACCGCACAAGGGATGGGCGGTCTTATTCGGACCGTCCATCCTGTCGGTGGAAACTCGAATAATCAGAAAATTATCCCAACTATCTCTTGAACTGGCCGAAATGTTCGCCGTTGGACTCTGAACATATGAACGGTTGTATTGAGACCGTTTTAGTTTAGGGTGGCACAAACACGACCGTTTAACTCTGTCGGTGATAATTCGAATCGTTTGGATAACTCTCTGAGAAAGTGGGCGCTCGTAGGACTCTGAGATATAGGCGGTTGGAATAGGCCCGTTCATGATATTGAACGGTTCTAATCACACCGCACAAAAGCCTGTCGGTGAATATTCAGAAAATCCTCAAAAATTAGCCAAAATATATGAACGGTCCATAGTCAACCGCCCACCTGCTGAACGGTTGAGGTTAAGCCGTTCATGACCTTAGGCACTTGGTTCTCGCAAAATACGTTTAATTGACCAAAGCCAAGGCCCATTAAGCCCTGAATCACCACGAATTGCACCAAGGAGGGAGACGACCCATAAAATGAGCCCACGACATGCCACAAAAATGGCCCGATGAATGATGAACAACTCGAGTCATCAACTAATGGGAGTAAGAAAATGAGTCAGCTTATCGGCATAAAACGGGTGTCAACAGGCCCGTCACCCCACTTCTCATGACCCCCGGATCGCTATGTAGCCTCTTACCTCCCTGTGAGGAGTGGGCTGTGTTTGATTGTATTATTTCTAGTTCATGTACCGGGAGGTCGTGTGATTTGGCCGGGCGTCTTCCCTACGCCCCGAGCGTGGAGATATGCATCTTCTTCCTTACTTGGTTGGCTTGCTTATTTTGTATTTACTCTTGAGGCCACAGCTTGTTTGCATAGTAGGTTCCTAGCCCGCTCTTTATATTCATATTGAACTGCTGCGGTGAGAGAGTGTCACCGTCCCGTGACTCATCCGAGTCACGAGTGTGGAGTTGCCCACCCTAGACTCGTCAATTTCTCAACCGTGCGGAACGACACGCTTCCCTCTTTGGGGTGCTTGCGAGCTTGAGTTACTTGTTTCTTTGGCATAGCTCCCCTCTTGGGAATCTTAGGTGTCGAGTCGATGCCAATCGTGCTATTGTCGTTGCTGGTCGTAGTTGTCATTTAGGCCCGTCATTGCATAGAGTCTTAGTTTGCATAGCGTCCCGCATCATTTTACTTCTGCTGAACGGCTGTACAATTCTCTTTAGTCCATAGATTGTACCACTACCATGGCTTCACTGTTAGCTTGAATTCTGCTGACTTGACTCAGCTTTGTAAACCTTTGAGACCTATTCTTTTCAACATTCAAACACGTGCTTCTACACATGATGAAATCATAATAGGATCAAGTGCATTAAGTTCTTAAAATCATCAACTGCATATGACATCAACATGGCAATGCATCACAAATGAATGCACCAATGCAATGACCATTAAACATGTTGCACCATTCACATGCAAACTCATGATGAATGCTGACTCATGATGAGTCATAGTATTTGACATCATCAAAATCACAGGGACACAACAATCTTCCCCTTTTTGATGATGGCAATATTATTAGTCGTTATGACCAATATAACCAAATTAACACACAAGGCATGCTGACATACTGACTAAACTGACTCATCTTAAGAGACTCATATAATTCTCCCCCTTTGACATTATCAAAAAGAAGACATGTTTTGATAGTGAATGCCTAGAATTGCCAAGTGAAAATGCTCTCCCCCTTTGACATGGAATAAAATGCTTAGCCATGAAATATGTAAAGCTATTAAACACACATATACAAAGTTATCTTCCCCTTTGTCAAAACAACCTGATTGGAATTGAAGTGTAATAGCAGGAGATCATAAAATTGTTTAAACAGTAGGAAGCAGAATCTGATTTTAGGTGGAAGAGCAAAGAGATAGTTGGTATAAAATGAGCATCAGCAAATGAATTTCTAGCAATTGTAAGAAATTAGACACATGAATCTCAGCAAGGATTTCAAGGAAGATGAATCATTTAAGAAGTTTCAATCAGATACTAATTTCATAAATCAGAGAGTAATGATTTTTCAGAGTCTTCCATTATAAAGTCTTATAAATAATTCCTTATTGAATAACATGGTTTAAATATGAGGTGTTCAGAGTTTGTCAATAAGGTTTCTATACTCATATCTGAGTTCAGATTTTAATAGGGATGAACCACACCCTCATATTGACATTTTGATTAATCTCCCTTCATCTTACTCATTCAAGCTTCAATGACTCCTCTAGGAGTTACAAAAAAATGTATTGAGGTTAAACAACCATGAAGATTTCTGATTTTGTCCTAGGTTTCAGCAATATTTCTTTGGCAATCATTTTCAGATTTTTCATTTGTTCATCAACAATTTTCATATCAATTATTTCTAGAGCTATTGAGTTCAATACATACTTTATACCTTGAGGGCACATGCTGTTTAGACGCCAGTACCACTACATATTTGGTACGACTAGCTGTCAAGCTTCATATTGAACAGAGATAACATTGACACCTCATGACATTTCTCAACTCATTTCATTGATGAGTAAGATACGTTTCTCAGTGTGCAAGTTATTGCTCTGCCTTGATTTTCACAAAATTTTTACAAAGATAACAATGACACTTCATGACATAGTCTTATTTTCTTCATGGAAAAGAGACATTGTTTCTCAGTGAGCCAATATCATTGCTCTGACAAATTTTTACCCAAAGAGTTTTTCAGATTATTCATATGTTTAAAAACAATACTATATTCATGTATCTCAACCAAAGAGAATCATGATTTCAGGTTTTTTAGAATTCAGAGGATTTTTCAATACACAACATGAATAAGCTGATTAAGGTCTATTTAAGTAACCCAGATATTTTCATGAGATTTATATCAAAACTCATTGAACACATTAAACTCAAACCAGCTGATTATTTTAGACATTCATAGTCATGTATAATAGAAGATTCTTTGTTTAAGATGTTTTCAAATTTATGAGCATGGTACACTGATTGAAATCTTCATAATTTTCATGTAGCTCAAGAAGATGACAGAAGCAGTCAATTTATGCATCAACCATGATGATGACTTTCAAAGATAATTAGTCAAGTGGTTAGACATCAATAAAGCTTGATATGGCAGGAATTTCTAAGTAGGCAGTAAGTGATTTAAGGTGCAGCCAAGATGAACAACAACAATGACAATAATTGTCAATCAAGTAGCAGGTAGAGTGCGAAGATGCAAATGGTTCATTGGAACTCCCTGATTATCGGAAGACAATTGGAAGGCTTGATTTAAACAAATGTTGACGATCATGAACAGACTTCAGATGCAGTCCCATCAGTGCATCGACTCATGACTATTTACAGAAAAAAATGAGAGATTTGAATCACTAGGTCGAAGTAGCATAATCGTTGCATCGACTCACTCAACCTAGACAGAGTGTGTTAAAAAGAGTGAGCAAAGATTCTGAACAAGAACAATTTTATTTTAATGTGCAGCAACCTTCAACGTGCACCAAATAATTACTCAATCTAACTCCCCCTGAGAATGTGCATGCATTTCAAATAACCTTTTTGAATTTTAAACATGACTGGTATGCAATCAATTTAAAAAATATAACGTGTATGAGAGCAAGCAGATGCACATTACTAAACTGTGAAATGCAAGGACCCCCCCTATTTAAGTGCACTAAGAAATCAAGTATGACATGGAGACCATGCAGGGAATCTCTGAATTATGCTCATGAACATGTAGACTGCTCTATATGTAATTTTGATCCATGGTACAAGGTAGAGGACTTGATTCTAAAGACCACCTCACATATGGTTAGAGCTTCCAGGCAGACCTTATCTGCCCTTTGGTAATACACCATTTGATATACCATTTAGATCAAACATGAATGTGCATACTAAATGCAATGCAGGTGAAACATCAAATATGGCATGAAGACCATGTAGGGAGTTGTTGAAATATGCTCATGAACATCTAGACTGCTTTATATGCAAATGTTTCCCATGGTACTAGGCGGAGAACTTAGGTCATATGACCACCTCTTGCATAGTGTGGGTTTTTAGGCAGAAATGATCTGCCTTGCTCCCACTATACCATTTGATATACCATTGGACATGCATGAAAGTGCATAACAAATGCAGTGCCGTTCTGTATGCAATGCAAGTTATTCATGTAGCACCCCAGTCAATTAATAAAGGATAAAAATTAAAAAAATAAAATATGTAATGAAATGACAAATGAGGGAAAAGAAATATATGAAAAACATGCTGTGAATTAAGTTATAAATTTGCTTAAATTATTTAATCTCGTGTGAATAAATAAAAATGAACAAAAGAAAAGAAAATTAAATTTGCAAAAAAATGGAAAGAATAATTGATTTGAGACCCGACGTAAAAGTGAGGCCGATTTACTGAAAAGGTTAAAATATTTATTTTCTTAAATAACTTGTCATCTTATGACTTCAATGATTTTTCTTAGTTAAACGACACCATAATATTTAATTAATTAATTTGAAAGTGGCCAAACTATATAAATAAGAAGTAATGACTATTTTTCTACGACGACCATACAAGAAATTTAATATTTTGAGATACAATCAATTTTTCACGAACATCCGAATTTAACCTAATTAAATTAATAGAATTTCACCCGTAGGCTAAATTTTGACTAATTTATAAAAATGTGAAAAAACTATATTCTTGTAGAGGACGGAATGCTTAACAAACTTGTTAACTAGGTCGAGCCCAAAATAAAATTTGATTAAGCCCGAACCAACGGTTTTCAGGTAAAACTCGGAGTTTTGGGTAGAACGAGCTTAATCGATCAAATTCGAACTCAATTTGAGCCCAATGGAGGCCAATCCTGTCCCAAATCGTAGGCCCATGATAAGGGTTCATTTCCCCTCTAATCCCCCGTATAAACCCTAACCCTAGCCACTGGATTTCAAAGATAGGCTCGTTGAATTCGTCAACCGCGAACATCCCGCGGAGAACTCTTCCCTTCGATCCCCTAGCACACACCTGACTCCTCCTTCGACCCTAGCCCTATAAATCAATGCCTAATACTCCCTAGTATCCCATTTGGCCGTAGCAGCTACCGGTGAGTGCGATTGAGGGCGTGGTGCATCGAGGAAGAGGGAGCTTTCGTCTAGGGTTCCGTCGCCGTCCACTTCCTTTCTCGCATTAAAAGGTAGGTTTCTCTCAAGCTGAACTAATAATAAAATGTGTTATCTTGTTTGTCTTTCTGTCCTCTTTCATTTGATACTAGTTTGCCTAATTTTAGTATACTATGTCGATTGAATTTTTTAGTTTACTCGGAGGTATACCCAAAAGGTTGCCTTCACTTTCAGTTCATATTATATTAGTTTATCTTAGCCTAAACTTTAATTAAAGCATGTTATCTTATTTGTCTTTGAATGCTCTTTCCAACGGTTGCATTTTGCCTAAATTCCGTTCACTATATTGATCACAATCATCGTTTTAGTCAAGGTCTATCGGAGTTGGCCGTCGGCGGATCTCGGTGTTAAAACGGTCGCACCAGTGACCGCTTGAGGAAGAAACGGTCACGCGATAGACCGTATTTCCCCCCAATTTTTAGAAAAAAAATATTATTTTGATTGAGGCGTCCTATCTCTAAGACGCGTTCATGTATATTAATTAGTTTAATAATTATGAGATATTATTGACGCGCCCTAGAAAGTGGACACCTTCTCGTAGACGCGTCCAACCTCTTAGACCCGTTCATGCTTTCATTTTTTTTAAAAAATTATATATATCAATGGTTTTACTGTAGCGGTCTTCCTAAGATCGTCTTATGCTAGTTGCGGCCTGCAGAAGACCGTTTTTGTCTCTTGTTTTCCAGCATGAAATTGGCTCTTTTTCCTGCGTATTATGCTATGGTTCTGCTGTCATATTGCACGCTGCTGAGGCTAAAACGTTACAGAACATGACCAATTAGGTTGTTGGAATAACAAGCTCTAATTTTGATCTTTTCTATCATTTGAGAAAATGTAGAATGAATAGTCAAAATCATGGGTTTAACTTGTAAAAATTTTGGTACTATCCTTTAATTGTTGTTCTTAGCTTGTTACCTTCTTAAGATCGTTTGAGGGTTGTGCCACTCCGGAGGTTTTGACTTGCCGCTACACTCGTTTTTCGTTGATTTTTAAGCCATTAATTCTTGGGCATCGAATACCTCACCGTCGGATATTCCTTTCATCAGACTAGGTGTTCATGTTCCGAGGCCTCCGTAAGACTCCGCGAGCCTGGGATTCCCACTAGGACGCCGAGCAGGTTGTATGACCAAGACCTGAACCCATTGGAAGTCTATTTTTGGTGGAACGAGGCCTGTCGAAGTTCTGCTGAAATTCAATCAGTTTTATGAAAACGACCCTTCCAAGACCGCCATTTGATGGCTGCGGTCCTACCTAGATCATCTTCTTCTTGGTGCCATGTGGCCACTTTTTGACGAGTCTAGTGTCCCCGACGCCTTCATTTAAACGCGTCCGGTTCCTCAGACGTGTTCATTACTTTGACCGATCGAGCCTGGTCTAACCCACTTTTTACGGTCCCCTCAAGACCGCCATATTCTGATAGCGGTCTAGTTCTGACCGTCTCATCTTTCAATGTTCCGGTATTTCCGTTTCCCGTGGTTTTTGTGTGTTAGACCAATATAGCCTCTTTAGGCTATAATATCTCAAGATTATGACCTTTATTAGTTCCATTCTCAATCATATTCCTATAAATCATTCATCAAAGTCATTTTTGTTAAATGACTTACCCTTTTATTAATGAGCTTGTTGTTGGAACTCTTAAAGAAATCCATATTCCTATGAATCTTACCTTGGTTACATAGCTTGACCTTGGATCTCTTGGCTATTAAATATTGTGGATGTCTAGATTTCGTGAGATCCTTGATCCAACCCTCAATGCCAACGCACCATAGGGGCCCGGTCTGGTCCTGGGGAGAGCGCCCGAAAAGTACTAGTGCCCATTGGAGTTTAGTGACATGGGGAGACATTGCCCCGAAGTACTAGCTAGCGTGTGAGTCTACGACATTCCACATTCTTGTGAAACTTTGATATACATGTGTGAATTTCGTGAAAGTACTTGCTTGACGTGAGTTGACTTGACTTGATAAATGGCCATTCACATGAAAGTTCTAGTTGCTTGCTATTGATATCTCAACTTGCACTATCTTGTTTCCATTTAATTGTCAATTATATTCTGTTAATATTATTCACCTAGTCTACCTTAATTGTGTTTTATGCATCATTCATGCATATTCATGAAATGGTTAATTACTTAAATTTTGCCTGGCGATAGAGTATAAATCCTACTGAGCTTCTTGCTCACTCCCTACTTTAACATTTTTCAGGTGATTCGGTGATCGACGCGTATGAAATTGGGAACGGGCCAATGTGATCAAGTGAACCTGGAGCTTAGAGACCAGAGTCGTCTTTTCCTTATTTTCTTGAGTCTAGTTAGTGTAGTGAGTCGTGTTCATTTTTTTTCTTTTTTTTCTTTATTGTGTCTATTATTGTAAACCGAATCTAATTTGTAATTTAAATTCTTGATATTAATAAAAATTATATTTTTGTGAAAGTTATGGCCTCTTCGTACCATTGGTGTTATTCTTATGTGTCGTTTTTGCTGCTCTAATTGACATGACTATTTTGCTGCCATGTTCCGAGCATGTCTTTCGCTGCTATCAGTTCGAGGCATGATAATTCAACTATTCATGAGAGTGCAAATGTGTTTTTCATGACTATGCAAATTCTATATGTGTATGTGAAGATGCATTCATGAGTAGAGCAACATATGCATTTTTATGACTTTGCAAGATATTTGTGCGGATGTAACCATGTATGCATGAACAGACCCCAGATTTTCTCAATTTTAAGAACTCTGTAGAGTTTTCCTCTAATCAATCAAGGTGAGACTCTATTCATGACTTCAGATTTAAATCATTTAACCATGATGATATGCCTGAAGTCCTAATTGGTAAATAAGGCAATATGTGCACAAATGAATCACCATATGCATTGAGAGACTCATGAAAAAATAGATGCAGATGTAAAAATGTATGCATGATCAGACCAATATGTGCCTAGAGAAACTTATGAAAGCAATGCACATGACATATGCATATATGAAGCATATAATCACAAGGATAAAAACAGATATGAAGCATGAACAAAATCAAAACATGATATGCTTAAAGTCCTAACTGTCAGATTATAAACATTTTGAGACAGAAGTTGTTCAAAAACATCAACTAAAATAGTAGAAACAAAAAAATAGGGTTTTACCAAACTTCACGTGCCTTGATTTTATTGAACCCCTCTTATTCTATTTTCCTTTTTCTTCAAGGCACACCTGCAAAACACAAATCTCCTTTTGTATACACAGGTACCTAAAACTTCTTGGGTCCTTGTGGATTAGCAACACCTCTTGTAGGTGTTTTCCATGACCCCAGGACATTAAAATCATCAACTTGCAACAAATGACAGTTATGCATTGTGTGCCCAAACTTGCCAAAATAATGATAGTAAACAGAAGACTTGGCATTTCTCATGTGCATGGAAAAATTTATTTCCTGTTCATTGAGAGTGAAATTTTTATTTCCCTGATCATGCCAACAATTTTTCATGACATGTCCAGATTTGCCATAGTGTTGGCAATTCATAGCTGTCCTCACATTCTTGTTATAAAAATAAGCATGTAATTTCTTATTCTCAATTTTAGAATTTCTTCTACCAATAGCCTGCCAACACTCAAAAGCTTTATGGCGTCGCTTTACACAATTGAAACATGCAATGTATTTATCTTTTGAAGCAAATTTATTTTTATGAAAAACGTGCTGGTTCACAGGAATTTTGACATGATTTGTATGATGATGAAATTTTCTTTGAGCATTGGCAAACCAGCATTGTGCACCCATATGTCCTATTTTACCATAATGATAGTGATGAATTTTTCTTCTCTGAACATTGGGAAATTTCCTAGCATGCTTTCTACCAACATTTTGTTCATCTTCTCTCATCACTCTACAGTCATGCATCAAATGACCAATTTTTCCACAGTAATGACATGTATTTTTCTTTGCATGTGCATGTGAGTGTACAGGAGATTTATGTTCAACATGCATTGGGGTAGCCACATGATGATGCAAACTGTTTTCCTTTTTCCGGTTGGAGGTTTTATTATTACCAGTTTGTTCTTGACTTCTTTGGGTAGTGAATTTAAAAAATGGAGAGTTTGAGGTGCTGGGTATTTCTGAGCTATTCATAAAAGAAGTATGAAGTTTGCTTTCAAAAGATTTCTTATTAGCATTGTTGTAGCCCAGTCCTTCCTTTTGGAGGTTCACTTTAGCTCCAAGCAACTTATCCAAATTTTCTTTCCCACAAACAAATCTTGACAATGAGGTTTTCAGATCTTGGATTTCATTTTCCAAGGTGGCAATTAACAATTCTGAGTTAGCATTTTCTTCCTCACATTTAGCTAGTCTTTCATTCAACATGGCATTTACAGATTTGTGGCTTTGAATTTCTTGTTCAAGATTAGCTAACATCTCTGAATTGTTCAAGTTCACATTCTTTCCCTTTTCAAGTGTAATCAATTTTTCAGATAGGGCAGTGTTTAAGTGTCTCAGATTTTCTATTTCTTCCTTGAGTTTGTCATTTTGAACTAACTCATTTATTAATAACTGATCATCAGAATTAACATCCTGTTTCCGTTTAGTTTTAGAATTTCCCAAACTTTTCTGAAGTCCTATGTTCACTATTTTAACAACATCATGTTTTTCAGAAATCAGATTATTTTCATCCTCAAGTTTTTTGAATTTTCGTTCAAATTCGTCAACTTGATTTCTGACTTTCTCATTTTCAATTTTCAATTGTTCTAGATCTGAACTTACACTATCAAGACTCATCAATTGTTTTGTAAAAATCTCATTTTCACTTTTCAAGACTTTAATATCATCATGTTCAGAGCCAGAACTCATCACATCATTCATTTTGCTTTTCAGGGATTTATTTCACTTTCTTAGTTTTTCATTAGATTCTAGCAATACAACATATGGATCCGCCCAATCTTCTAAAGAGAAGTTCTCGAATGGATTTACCAGATCTTCGTCCTCATTTTGATCACTTCCTTCAGTCATCATACATTTGTTCACCTCATCTTTGTTGATGCGGTCCAGCTCGTCAAATATCTCTTTAGTAGTTCTGCAGGTTAACATGAAAGGAAAAACGTTAGAGTCAACTACAGGTTTCCATAAATTTAAGATCCTAAGATTTTCACAGTTCTTCGATCTATGATCATCAGTCCACTTGGACTTTTGTTTGGGCAATTTGTGTGGCCCTTGAGTGACTAGAGTCCAGAGATTTTGATCAAGCTTACTAAAAAAATGAGTTATGCCGGCTATCCATATGAAGAATCTAGATCCATTAAACACAGGTGGGTGAGCCATCGAAACAATTCAAATTAATAATGCGAAAACAACAATGCACAAAGAAGGCAATGGTCAAAAATTAGAAATGCACCAATTAAGCAAGATCTACTCTGCAGATCGTTAGATCTGATCAATCAGAGTCCCGCTCTGATACTAATTGTTAGGTGCAAGAATGAGATCTAGAGGGGGGGTGGATAGATCTCTCTACAAGAATGACAACTTATGACCAATTTAACAACCACCCAATCCAAAAAAAAAGGAAGCTAGCACTATAGGCCAAACAATATACTCAATGAACAAATCTAAGCACAATGATAGACTCGGACACTTCTTAACAATGCTTACACAACGGAAGATAATACTATGGACTCACCAATCTACTGATTAATCTAGTCTTAACATAAGAGTAAACACTGACTTCCATAGATATACTCAAATAGCAGTATGCTACCAATTAACATTAATTAGACTTACCAATCAGTGTGCTGAACGGATGAAGGATTCAAGTATGACCCAATGAATCATATAGCAATTCACGTTAACAATGTTGCAACCCATACGAGACAAAACTCGAACACTTAGCACACGTTAAGAATGAAATACAAGACCTGATCATACATCGACCTGACCAACCATCAAACACTTAGCCAACGATGGAATCACCACGCAGACTCAACTCACACTCGTATCTGTGAAGGGGTAAAAGGATAAGGAGCACACTTACTAGTTCAAACCACTGAACACACAAGATTTTTAGGTGGTTCGATCTGCCTCGCAGATCTACGTCCACCCCACACTCAAACCAAAGTGTGGATACCCTTGCCAAAGCAAGACACAGACTCAGTCTGCAGACAACGGCTGAAACCATAACTGCACACCAAGGGAAACAAATCCCTTGAACCGATCCTTCTCCCAGCATAGATCAAACCCACTGCACAATGTAGTGACCGGAGGAATGATCCTCCCTACTTCTGAATCCACAGAAGGAACCCCTGGAGAACAATCTCCCTTCCTCTAACTATGTAGAGGGAACAACACAGAGAACAATCTCCCTTCCTCTGATAGACTCAGAGGGAACCACAAGCTGAACACAGCTTCCCCGACCTCTAAATAGATTATCGGAATCACAAAGAAAGAATAAGAAAGGAAAAGATGAAAATCAAAATAAAAACACAAACAAGATATAGCTCTGAGGAGCAGATTGGCTCTAGATTTGATCCACGAGTCAAGACACTAGCAGATCTTTAGATGATGCTTTGACTGCACTCAATTTCTGCTTCGAATTAGATATCTGGAACTGCTCTTCTTTTCACTCTTTTTCTCTTCTTCTTCTTCTCAATGCTCACCCACCTTTCTTCTTCATAACTATTGCTCTTTCCCTCACAGATCTGTCTCTAGTAGAGGCTTTCTCTCAATGGCTATTGCGACTCTTCCTTTTTAGCTCTCTTTCTTTTTCTCGCTTATCAGTCCTTCCAGCCCCCTTTTTCATTTCGATCGGCTGCTCTATATAGCAGAGAAAATATTCTTCACTCAGAAAATCTGATCCATATCCAAATCATTTGATTGGTCTAGGTGTCAGAAGTAATATTCTGACTCTTATGAATTTTTCAGAGATCAGCTAGGTCGATTGGATTACACGTCAAAAGTCTAGAGATGGCTAGCACATGATCCGCCTAAGTTCGTCTCGAGCTTGGTATTATGACGTGGTGCGTCGATGCATCATCCCTGATGCGTCGATGTAATGTTGTGAGTGCTGGCATAATACTCGGTGCGTCGATGCAGTTTCATGATTGTCTGACGTAGTGACGTTCAGATGCAGATCCTGGGCCTAGTGCGTCGAGGTAATTGAAGATAGATCCTACTTGTAAGGCCCCAGAATTTTTATAAATTATTCTTGGTATATTTAATTATTTTCTGGGAATTTTAAAGACCCAAAATGGATTAATAAAAAAAATCATTATAAGGCCCAATTTATGTTAAGTAATTAATCTAGCTTTGATAATTGAAACCCAATAGGTTAAAGGACCAATCCCATTAAGTTTGGCCCATATTCTAGAAGGTTATTTAGCCTATTCACGAATTTTAAGGATAAATACTATTTTATAGATAATACTATAGAAAAACAAACAAAAGAGTTTGAATTTTATTGAATTCTGCGCACAATGGATGTTACAGTCTATCGTGCTACCGCCACAGTCACGTAACGCACTAGGCTACAACCGTTACGCTCTGTCAGTTCCGTGAAGTGAAGAAAGGGCAAAAAGATTAGATTTTTGCTAGTCTATCTCTTAGGGATCGAGATGGGAAGACTAGTAGAGGTGTAAGGACTCTTAGAAGTCGATCTAAACCTTAACAAGGACTCTAGAATCGATCTAATCCTCAAACCCTAGCCAAAACCCTATAAATAGGACATAGTTCTGAACTAAGCGACCCTTACTTTTGCTCCCGTGGAATCAAGGTAAGGAGTCACAATTTTAGGTAAGTTCTTTAGAACTTTTTGTTTATAATACTTTAGACTAACTACTCTCAAAATTTCATGTTAGGAGATCGAGTATCCAAGGAGTTAGGATCTTCTAAAATTGCTGGTTTCATCACGCCAACCTAGGAAACTGTGCCACAGGGTACTGAAGATCAGGAAATTAGAGAGCCTAAACGAGGTAATTAGAGTTAGATGCTTTAGAACTTTTTGTTCTCAATAGTTTCATCTTCCTAACCTCCAAATTTCACGTCCTTAGGTCAAGAGACTGAGGAGTTAGAGCGACGTGAAGTTGCTGAAAAATCTCAGGAAGGGAAGAACTAGGGTGTATCTTGAAGACCAAATTGGAAGTCTAAAGCCCAGTTAAGAGGTAGGTCATCTCATGATTGGCAAAAACATCTTGTTAGAGATAAAAGCCCTCTGATTGTGTTTGATTTCATGCACTATAGATCATGGATTTCATGTTTTAGTAGAGTCATGCATACATGAGTATTCTTAGCCCTAATTAAGTTAAAAAGGAACTTTCTTGTCAAATTCACAGAAAACCCATGCATACTAGTAGCTTAGCCTTCATTCTATCATGTGGAAGTTTATATATGATTTCCAGACATGATATAAGTTGAAACCTTAGATCTTTTTATCTATTGCTGTCAACAGAAGCTCTGACGGACTAGGGTAGGACTGTCACAACACTGTAACGGCCTTACGAAAAGCCGTCACACCCTCTGTTACATTTTAATTGCTCAGTAGAAGGATCTATTCACCCCCCTCTAGATCCGTGTTCCTACACTACGGGACCCAACATGTTGTCTCTGACGCACCATGACAGGAGCGTTACACTACTGTAACGACCCCTCGATAAACCGTCACAGGTACTGTGACGCACTCTTGTTAGACCGTCAGACCCCTGTGTTCTGTCAGCCTGAGACAGAATGGTAACCATTTAAGTTTACTTATAAATAAGCTTAAATAGCTAAGTTTGGACCTGTTATCATGACTTTAAGTTTAGTTACTGATTCATAATAGAAATTGTATGATTAAGGTATCTTAAGTTATTTTAAGTTATGTTAATTTCATGTGTCAAAATTCTATAGCTTTGTATCCTAAATGATGATTTTCAATGATGTATTGACAGAATTTTATCTTGGTTTCACGTTGCTACACATTCTCTCTATATCTATAGAGTCAATTCTTTAAGTACATAGCATATATTCCGGTATATGGCCATTAGTTCACACTTTTGCACTATAGGAACATATTCTTAAACTTGAGGACCTCTCTATTGGATATTCCTTCTAATGGACTAGGAAATCTTGTTTCAAGGCCTCCGTAATTCTCTGTGAGCCTGGGATTCCCACTAGGACGTCGAGTTGGTTGTACCATGAAAGCTCAATTGTTAGAAAGCACTATCGATGTTTTCTAATTCTGGATATGTAACGGATCTATATTCGACCGTCAGGAACATCTAACGGCCTAATATATGACCGTCACATTGTACCGAGTCTAATTTCTTGTTTCTGGATTCAGCCTTTCTAACGGCCCAACACTAGACCGTTATGTTCATGTAACGGCCCATTATTAGACCGTCACAGTTCTTGAGTGTTTTAACCCGAGGTTTGACCAAAGGGGTGATATTCTAATGTTCCTAGATGGATTATTGATGGTCTAGGACTTATCATATCGATCAAGAAACTTAATATAATGAATGGAAGTTAAGAAATGTACCGTTATGCTGTCGATTTATTTTCATGAGCATAACATAATATAAGTCATTCTTGATGTCTCATATTCTTAATTGAAGCATTCACTCTTTGATAGTTATTGTCATGAGCTTATTGATTGAAATTGCTATATTACTGGCCACGCTTTATTGATATACTCATGGAAGTAGCTTGATTTATACGTGAAGATGCAGTTCGAGCGCTGATTGTGTCCAAGGGCCTTATGCTAGTCCCCTCGGTTGATTGCCGGAAACATACTATTATAAACCATGGGGTATGATGCTACTGACATCACATTACACTGAGAGTACTTTCTTTATAAATAAGTGAAATTCATCACCACTCGTGGAAATCTAGTGAATTGCTACGTGTCTAGTGCGTAACCTTTATGGTTATGAAAGTGAAAAGTGAAAGTGCATTCTTGTTACATTCTTGTTCATGAAAGGCCATGCTACACTCTTGTTACATTCTTGCTAGTTCATACTTATTCATTCTATCTTACATGATCATCTTGTTACTTTGGTATTAATCGCATGATTTATCGCATTCGCATGATTTTACCTTATTCCTCTAGAGCTAAAATGTTAATTACTTTAATAGTGCCAATCATGTTGATGCGAAGATACCTATTGGGCAAGTGTGCTCATTACCTATTTCCAATCTTTTCAGGAGATGGAAGTGATACGAATTCGGATTCGAGTTATACAAGTAGCGGGTCCGAGAGCGAATGAAAGTCATATCAAATTGAGAGTGAAGACTTAGGAAAATCTACATTGTTTAGATTGAGTCTATGTAATTTTCTTATTTCTTGAGTCTAGTATGATGGAAGTTGAATTAGTGATTGTATTTGATATTTGATTGATAATGAATTGGAAGTTGAAAGTTGAGTAATTATTGTGCAATTACATTATGTGTGATTGTCTTGCGCTCTGATCGTTCTTGCTTGCAAGAGGCTTACCATGCCGGCTGTTCGCGTTCCTCGAGCGAGTCTTCCACTGTAATAAAGGCTCGGGGCGTGCCACTACTGAACAGAACTGAACAGAAGACTTCAAATGTTGTCCTTTGACTTGGTTCATCGAGGCAGTGTAGCTAAGATACTCTTGAGCAGTTGGCTTCGAAATGCAGGGCCTTTGGTGCGTCGATGCAGTGCTTGGATGCTTCGACGTTGTTGGCTTCCAATTTTTGATTCAGAGCTGAGTGCATCGATGCACTCCTCTGTACCGTCGGTGCAGAATGAAGATAGAACCTTTGGCTAGATGCTTCTGTTGTGCCCCTATGGTCATTTGACATTCATGGTTTTGATTATTGCCAAACACTATAAGTCATTGATGTTTCCCACTCTCATATTATTGAAATACTTGATGCTTTTTCATGACAGATAAGCGAAGAAATGGAGTGGAGATGGCAAAAGTGAAAGACAAATGATCGCTCCCAAGCAAGGATGACAATCCCTTCAAAGCAAGAGTCAATTCTTCAGGCTGGATGGCTATCAGAAGATCAGGCTGGCTTCAAGAAGAGTCGACACTCGGCACAAAAGAGTCGACACTTCACATAGCCACGGTCGATGCACATTGAAGAACACACTTGGCTTCAACGTCCAAGGTCTGAGCATTCATTAAGGAAAGGTCAAAGACTCAATAGACATCCTCAAGGTCTAAAGAGTTTGATGCCATAGACTGGAATGGACTACAAATGGGTTTAAGGGGTTGATTGAAGAAAATTTGTGAAAAACCAAGTTTTCGGTCGACCGTCGATCATGGACCGGTCGACCGGAATTGCTAGTGACGAAAAAGCTACATAACCTCTCAGCAGGGGTCGACCGCCTAGAAGGACCGGTCGACCGGCCCAGCAGTCCAGTCGACCACCCCCCCACTGCCGGTTGACCGAAATTGCCAGCAACGAAAAGATCAAACCTGTAAAACTTCCGGTCGACCGGCAACCCCGATGCAGCCATTGTTGACTTCATTTTCTCAACGTGGGTAGCCCCTTTTCTTGGATGTTTAATCCTAAAGTCACCCAATCTACCATAAATTATGGAACTGGTCTGGGGGATGTCTCTTGACCATTCAAGAGATATAAAATAAACACAAGGGGGTTAGAAACCCTAATGGATCAAGGGAGATCAAAGAGAGGCTAGAGGAGACTATCCAAGGGGAGAAGAAGAGAGTACTGTAGCCGTGAACAGTACTTTATGCAGTAGTTCTTCATCCATTTACAAGGTGATTCAAGCTCATATCCAAGCCAGCAACCTCCAAGGAAGTGTAGAAGCAAGCAAGGCTATCAAGGGGATCCAAGGAAGCTGATTTCACAAGGAAGAAGAAGCCATTGCTGCTGAATCAAGAGGAGAGCTTTGCGAAGAAGAAGAAGCCTCTATTGGTGATCTACATCGTGTGAAGATAAAAAGAAAAAGAAGCAACCCTTGCTGAAGCATCAGATTCACCTCCTTCATTTCAGAGAAGATCTTCTCAATTTTAGCATATCTCCATATCTTGTTTGAACATTTTCATCTCATTCTCTTTTCATTTTGTTCAAGCTATAATGAAACTGAGAATCATCCCTACCACGGTTAGTAGGAAGGCAATTGGAAGATGCTCCAATCTGCGGTGTTATCGTCCCTACCGGTGGTTAGTAGGAAGGTAGTCGGAGGTTTTTCGATCAGCGATTTGGTGCGCTGCACTAGTGAAGCCTCACCGGGTTTGGTGAGGGGTGGACGTAGGACTGGGGATTCAGTCCGAACCACCTTAAAATCTCGTGTGTCGTGATTTGCTTGTGTGATTGGTTTATGCTAGATGGATGCTTAGGTTCAATCTCTATATTACTTATTCATCCTGCTAAGCCAATCGTTGTATCCTTCGTTAAGCTAGTTGTATTCTACTGCTATTCTCTTTATCTAGCTTTAAAGAGGGGTGTTCTGCGAAAAGAGGGGTAGATCTATTCACCCCTCCCCTCTAGATCCGTCATCCACTACTCAACAAGTGGTATCATAGCCTAATCTCTCATTATAGGGTCCAACGACCTTGAGAGAAATAGTGGATTATCGTCCAAGGGTTTATTACCTGAAGGACATTCTGTGAATATGACTCCTTATTTTACTGGAACTAATTATCCTTATTGGAAACAACGCATGCATGTGTTCATTCGCGCCCAAGATTACGAACTCTGGCGAGTGATCAGCAAAGGTCCATATGAGCTTACGGATGATGAGGACTTGTGGACCAAAGAACAAATAAGAAAATCCACTGTCAACTGGAGTGCTAGACATTTCATGCAATGCTCACTTCATCCAATAGAATTCTCAAGAGTAGCTACCTGCGCAACTGCAAAAGAAATGTGGGACAGGTTAGAAGTGATTTATGAAGGAACCTCTCAGGTACGAGAAATAAAAGCCAACATTTTAGTTTCTGAATATGAAATGTTCAGGATGAGGTCTGATGAATCACTTCAGGACATGTATGCTCGCTTAACTGTGCTTACTAATAGTCTAACTGATCTGGGAAAGAAATATTCAGAGCAAGAAATTGTAAAGAAGATTCTCAGATCATTGACCCCAGTATGGCACACAAAGGCTACCGTGGTTGAAGAATCCAGAGATCTCGCAACTACTAAGGTAGATGAACTTATCGGGTCATTAATGACCTATGAGATCAATCTAAAGAACAAAGAGGCTGAGGTACCTAAGAAAAAGTCCCTAGCTCTTAAAGCAGGACCCAGCGGTCAAAGCACTTCTGATAAAGGTGAGGCTTCTGCAAGTGAGCGAGATGAGGTTGACGTAGCCATGCTCACACGTAAGTTCAGAAAATTTCTGAGAAAGGAAGGTAAGAGCTTCATGAGAGGAAGGTCACATGTAAGGAAAGGTTACAAATCTAATTCTGAAAACTTTAAGAAAGCTGACAAGATCATTTGTTGTTCTTGCAACAAACCAGGGCACTTCAAGACTGAATGTCCAGAAAAATTTAGAAAAGCTGACAAATGGAAGGGCAAGAATAAGAATAAGGCCATGGTGTCCACATGGAGCGACGAAGAAGAAAGTGATGATGGAACCAGCTCCTCGGACAAGGAAAAAAAAGATCTTTGCCTCATGGCTAGAGGTGACGAAGAAACTGAGGTACACTCTCCATTTGAAAATTTCACAATTGATGATTGAGAGGAAGCATATATACAGCTCATGAAAAAATATGACATCTACAAAAAGGAGAATAAATCATTGAAACAGAAAATTAACTCGTTTGTGCATGATCATGATGTGAATCATAAGACTGCTTCACTTGAAACTGAAATTGAAGACCTTAAGAAAATGATTGAGAACTTGGAAGAGGGAAGAAAAGAAATGGCTGACTTGGAAACTGAAAATGAAGACTTGAGAAATGAGATTGATAGTATGAAGCTAAAAATGTAAACTTATGAAAATGACATCAAATTGAGTAATGAGAAGTATGATGCTGTCAAACAAGTCAACACTCAACTCCTTTAAAACATTAAAAAACTACAAAAAGAGTTAAAGGATAAACAACATTCTTTAGAAAAGTTTGTAGATGGAAGAGAAAACCTAGATGCATTGCTAGGTACTAGAATGAATTTCAACAAGGAAGGGTTGGGTTTTGAACCCACAAACAAAATGCCAATTAGGTTAAAAACTGTCACATTTGTTTTCTCTTCTAAAGCTTCTACCTCAAACACAACACCCACTCAAAATCAACAAAAACAAAATGATAAAGAAAAAGAAAAAGTTGAAGAGGAAGCCACTGAAATCCCCAAAAAGATTGCCCAAAAATCTCAGAAGAGTCGACCTTCCCCACAACATAGGCTTCCTTAGCTCAGCCTTCCAGAAGCCACTATAACTGGGTTGCACATAGGACAGGTCGACACTCCCATTCATACAGGTCGACACCACCCTGCTTTTGGGGCAATTATGATTCCTTTGTGCATCAATCCTATAAGCTTCAATCCCCAAGGTGGCAAAACAATCACTTTCAACCCAAAATCAACCAGTGGCCTCAATGGTTCAAGAAGCAGACTTCCTCAAACGTCCACAAAATCCAACAACATCAAAGAGCCTCTAAATAGAAAGTGAATGTCAAAGCTGAAAAGAAAAACCAAATCCCTGCACTAAGCAAAGAAAACATGAATGCAAGGAAGGTTTGGATTCCAAAATATATGGTATCATGTTTTGAAAATCTGAAGAGCTTGATGGGACCGAAAGTTCATTGGGTTCCAAACCCCATTGCTTAATTCCTTGTGCAGGAGTGTCTTGTAGCTATGCATAATCGGTGGTACCTTGATAGCGGCTGTTTAAGACACATAACTGGAGATAAAATAAAATTTTATCTCTTGGAGAAAAAGGAAGAGGACATGTCACATTTGGAGGGGACAACAAAGACAGAATCATTAGAACAGGTAATGTAGGTAAGAATCTCTCCAACTCAATTGGAAATGTGCTGCTAGTTGAAGGTTTGAAATACAACTTGCTTAGTATAAGTCAATCGTGTGATAAAGGTCACAAAGTATTATTTGACTCTCATGAATGTAGAATCCTTGAACCAAAACCTGACAAGGTAAAATTTTCTGATAAAAGAGTCAATAATGTTTACATGATTGACTTAGATGATCTTGCTCACATAAACCTCTATCTTGCTGCACCAAAGTCTGAGCTTGCATGGTTATGGCATCGTAGACTAGGACATGCTAGCTACAATGTCTTACATAAACTTTTAAAGCATTCACTGGTGAAAGATTTGCCTGAACTATCTTTTAAAAAAGAAAATAAATCGTGTGATGCATGTGCCATAGGTAAACAAACAAGAAAATCTTTCAAGGCTAGATCTACAAATATGTCATCCAAACCACTCGAGCTGATTCATATGGACTTGTTTGGTCCAACCAGAACTGCTAGTTTAAGTGATAGAAAATATGGATATGTCTTGGTGGATGATTTCTCTAGGTTCACATGGGTTTTCTTTCTCACACATAAAAATGATGCTTTTGATGAGTTTCAGACACTCTATATGAAGATAAAGCAAGACGGTGAGTTTAAAATCACCAACCTTCAATCTGATCATGGTGGTGAATTTGAAAATACTAAATTCTATAATCTTTGTAGGGCTGAAGGTATTTTACATCGGTTTTCTTCACCAAGAACCCCTGAGCAAAATGGTGTAGTTGAAACAAGGAATCGAACACTCATAGAGATGGCAAGAACAATGTTTGCCGAATGGCAACTCCCAAGGAAGTTTTGGGCTGAGGCGGTAAACACTGCTTGTTACATTATCAACCGATCTATGGTAAGGCCACACACCAAAAAGACTCCTTATGAGTTATTGAAAGGTAACACACCCTCTCTCTCATATATGAAAGTGTTTGGGTCTAAGTGCTTCATCCACAATAATGACAAAAGAGAATTAGATAAATTCGAGCCCAAGAGCGATGAAGGTACATTCCTTGGATATTCTGATAGATCTAGGGCTTATAGAATTTACAACATTAAGAGTCAAACTGTGGAAGAGTCACCCCATGTTTCCTTTGATGAATATCATAATGATTCTATAAATGATAACTATTGCAGGAAAAATGATGAAGACGGGAAATTCCTAAGCATGAAGGAAAAGAATGATCCTCCATAAGAAGAAACAAGAGAAGATGGTGACCTAGCTGAATCAAGCAATGCAAGGGATCAAGCTCCAGAAGAAGGTAATGATTCTACATACATTAGAATTCTTAAAAATCATCCTTTAGAAAATGTCATTGGGAGCTTGAATGATCCACCTAGAACTAGGTCACATTTTAGAATTGTGGAAGAATAAGATCATCTTGATCTTGTCTCCCAGATTGAACCCAAGAATATTGATGAAGCATTAAAAGATGAAAACTGGATAAACTCAATGCAAGATGAATTAAACCAGTTTGAAAGAAACAAAGTTTGGCATCTTGTTCCTAGACTATCATCACAATCTATCATAGGCACTAAATGGGTATTTAGGAACAAACTCAGTGAGGATGGCAAGATAATAAGAAATAAGACTAGATTAGTGGGTCAAGGGTATAATCAAGAGTTTGGGATAGACTTTGAGGAATCTTATGCCCCAATAGCCAGACTTGAGGCCATCAGAATTTTACTTACCTTTGCATTCTCCCTTAGAATAAAGTTGTATCAAATGGATGTAAAAAGTACTTTCTTAAATGGTTGATCAAAGAAGAAGTCTATGTGGAGCAGTCCCCTGGCTTTGAGAACTCTAACCATGCAGATTTTATATACAAGCTAGATAGAGCACTTTATAGCTTGAAGCAAGTACCAAGAGCTTGGTATGAGAGACTAAGCTCGTTCCTCATTGAGAAAGGGTACACACGAGGTAAGGTAGACCAAACACTTTTCACCAAGAAGCAAGGTAAGAACATCTTGATTGTTCAAATTTATGTTGATGATATTGTGTTTGGTTCTACTCAATCTGAAATGTGTGAGGAATTTGCTAACCTCATGACTAGCGAATTCGAGATGAGCCTAATGGGAGAACTCCAATTTTTTCTCAGTTTGCAGGTCAACCAAGGAGAAGATGGGTGCTTCATAAGTCAAGCCAAATACATCAAGGAGCTGTTGAAAAGATTCAACATGACAAGCTACAAAATAATTACAACTCTTATGAGCACCACAACATCACTAGATTTAGATGAAAATGGTAAATTAGTGGATGTAAAAATCTATAAGGTATGATTGGCTCCTTACTTTATTTGACTGCATCCCGACCAGATATCCAGTTTAGTGTTTACCTCTATGCTAGATTTCAATCTAGTCCTAGAGAATCCCACTTGACTGTCGTCAATCGTATCCTTAGATATCTTGATGCAACTCAAGATTTGGGATTGTGGTATCCGTCATCATCTGATTTATCTCTTATTTCTTATTCTGATGCGGACTACGCTGGATGCAAGCTGGATCGTAAGAGTACTAGTGGCTACTGCCAGTTTCTGGGTGAGTGTTTAGTTTCTTGGGCCTCCAAGAAATAACACTCGGTTACCCACTCAACCACAGAAGCAGAATACGTTGCTACAGGGAGTTGTGGCACCCAAGTGTTGTGGATTAAACACCAACTCCAAGTCTACTTAGTGGATCTTGGTTGTGTCCCGATTCTGTGTGATAACACCAGTGCTATCAACCTTGCAAAAAATCCAGTCCAGCACTCTAGGACCAAGCATATTGAGATTCGGCATCACTTCATTAGAGATGAGGTCTTTAAGAAAAACTTTGAACTGTATTTTGTTGATACACTAAATTAGATTGCTGACATCTTCACCAAGCCCTTGTGTAATGACAAGTTTACAACACTAAGAAGGGAGCTTGGTCTTTGCAGACCTCAGGCTAATAAAAATTGAAATGATGATCTTCTTCAGCTTGGTTGTGTGTTTTTGCTGATTGGTATCCATGCATTGTTTATATGTAAATATGTCATTCTGCATGTGGTGTAGCAGTGCATGTAGTTGCATAATAAAGTTGAATTCACATTCACGTTGCATTGCATATGGTGTAGCATCATTCTTGCATGGCCATGGTATATTAATTGCTGAAGTGTGGAAAGGCAGGTTATGCTTGTCTAGAAACACTCACCATGCTTGAGGATTCACCTCCGCCAAGTACCATGCGTCACTGTCGCATGTAGGCCATATAGTAAGGGGGAGCTATTTCTTTGAAACATTCATGCATATGTTTCATCTTCATTCAGTTACCATTAATAAGTGTACAACTGTAATACCCCAATTTTTTTAGAAATTAATTTGAATTTAATTAGAAATTATTTGAATTTATTTGAATTAATGGGAATTAATTTGAAATTAATTAGATTAATTCTTTAATAAATAGAATAAGTCACATTTCGACTATTTTATAAAAATCCATAAAAATCATATTCTTGTAGAATCAATTGCGTTTAACAATTTGTACTTCTATGGCCAACCCTAATAAAATCATTAACTAGGCCAAATTAGTGGGATTAGTCAAATTTTCACACTTGCCTAACTAAATTCGTGCTCAATGTTAACCCCACATTAAAATCCTCAATTCGAGCTCATTTCTTAACCAAATCAGGTGATTCCAGGGGCAAATAAAAGGAATTAAAGACAGGATCATTTCCCCTCTCACAATGCCACAAAATTTTTAACTTATGGGAAGCATTTGGTCGCGCATGGGCTAGGTCAACAATTTCGGTGCCGTTTCAAACACTCACCTTGCATCGACGAATTCTCCTAGCACCGAAGGCTTCAGAAGGTGTATGAGGTATAAAAATAAAGCTCTTCAACCCTAGAATCCTTTGGTAGCAGCGGCGGCCGCAGTGGAGATCGATCCATGGAGATCTCGGGAGATTAGTGGAGGTGTGTCGGCATCCCGTCGTCCTCCTTCCTTCTTCTTTGTTCCTTCGATTAAGGTAGGTACCCTCGACCAAAATCTGCACATGATATACCATTTTGATCCTCTCAGAGAGCTCTTTCCATTGGTTGTAAAAGCCCCAAATTCTATTAGGTGTGGAGGGAGATCTCATGGAAATAGTGAAGGGCTGTCAAACGGGCATTCTTCGTTCTAACTTCTAAATCTCTCTTCGATTCAGGTAGATGATAACAGACCCAACTCTAATTAATGTATATGGTTGTAATCATCAGCATGTTATTTATCATTTGGCGTAGAAAGCCCCAATTTTTATAGACCATGCTTAGAGTATTTCATGTTTGATTAGAAGCATGCTAAGACTAGGTTTTTAAGTGTTCTTCCTAGATAGGTTGTGATTTCGATTGGTTTCCCGGTCAATTTAGTGTTCCAAACCCTTGTAATATGACCCTAATATGTCCATCAAGAACCTAGGGGCATGGGGTTAAGATCTCAGTCCAATTAGACCCCAATTGGGTGAGATTCATGGGTTTCCGGAAGTCACGTTCGCATCTGCGAACGCAGGGGTCGACCCATTGGGTCGACCCATACACAGACAGGAGTCTGTCCGTACGAGGGTCGACCCCAGGGGTCGACCCACACGCTGGCAGACCCCTGGTTTTCCAGGGGTCGACCCATTGGGTCAACCCAAACAGCAGACGTGCGGGGGTCGACCCATTGGGTCGACCCTAACTGCAGACGTGCGGGGATCGACCCATGGGGTCGACCCAAACAGCAGACAACAGTCTGTCTATGCAGGGGTCGACCCCAGGGGTCGACCCACACGCAGGCAGACCCCTGGTTTTCCAGGGGTTGACCCAATGGGTCGACCCATGTGCTGGCAGACCCGGTTTACGTGTTTTCGATCCGAGGATCGATCCGGACCGTGAGGGGATCGACCCATTCAAGCCTAGTCCAATTGAAAATCATATTTTGAGGAACCAATGACCCATACATGCAACCCTTTGCCCGGTGTTCCTCAATCCAAAATTGAAGAACAATGATCCCTGCACTCAATCAAAGTGTAAAAACCATTACGATTACTATCTCCACTTCAACGCACACAAATGGTTAATTAGAAACCCGTATAATAAAATGGTAATTTTGAAAGTAAATTGTTGTCTTGTATTACTGTCTATTGTCATTATTGACTTGTTCTAGTATCTTGAGTTACCATCTTGTAATTAACTTATCTCTTGAAATTGAGATTTATAATAATTCACGAATCAAGGTATTTTGAAATGGCTGTTAGGAAATCAATTAAAAGCCCTTATACCCCGGTAGTATAGACTAATAGCACACTAACAATCTATATGGTATTACGGCCATTAAGCCTAAATTGCTGTCCCTTAGTACGATTCTACCCGGACACTCTATCTGGTGAGTTAGAATCCGCCATTTTGAGACCCGTATGACCCGGCTACGACCTGGAAATTGTGACCAAATCGCTGGGTTATAAGTCACGGATAACGTTGGGCTAATCAGCACATGAGCAGCCCATAGTTGACTGCTTGTCTCCATGAACGGTCTAGTGTAGTCCGTATAAGTATCGTAATTATGTCTTAAGGTCACGTATTGCTTACTTACCTAAACGGCACACTGTCAACCGTTCATTCTTGACCTCGTGGACTGAGTTTGGTCCAACTCTTGTAATGCGGCCAGTAGTAGCCGTATGTCCTGTCAAATGGCCCAGAAGTGACCGTATACCGAGTTTTTAAGTTAATGAATCCTAGGACATGTTAGTCCTTAAATCTCGTACTTTTGACAGAAATTCCTCTGATTAATTGGCCATTAAACTTGATTAAATGTCTAGACAAACCTTGGGATCTTGGATCCAACAAATCAATGCCAACGCATCATAAGGGCCCGGTCTAGTCCTGGGGAGAGCACCCGAAAAGTACTTGCGCCCATGGGAGTTTGTAATGACATGGTGAGGCATTGCACCGAGTGCATGACTAGTGTGACGTCTATGACATAAAAATCTCTTGTTACTCTTGTTACTTGATCGTGCTTGAATGATGTTTAAAACAGTTGCTTGTTGACCAATTATATATTTCAATTTCCTATTGAACATTCTTGTACTTGATATTCTTGTTAAGTTCTTGTCATCATATATTTCTTGACCTTGCAAGATCTTATATTACGCTGTTTTATCGTCTCGTCAGTTATTTCTTTTCTTGTCATTGCATATGAAAATGTAACTAATTGGTTAATCATGTAAACTTGCCTGTCATTATCTACTGAGCGTTAGCTCATATAGTTGTTTTCCCCCTTTCCAGGCTATTCAGGTGACGATGCGCATACTGAAGGGGAGGGACATGAGTGATACCTTTGAGTGTACCTGTTAGTGGATGCCGAGTTGGCATAGTTGTTTACATTAGTTACTCCTTAGTGTTGTGATAGCACTTTATTTACCTTTTGGGAGTCAGTTATTGTATTAGAATCAATTTGGAAGTTATGGTTGATCGTGTTTAAGCATTGATGGTTATTGTAATAAAACTTGGAGTCTTTCTTGATCAATAGAAGTACTTCTTTCCATAGCACCTGTACGATTGTTTAGTTTAGCATATTAATATTATCTCTAGCTAGTTTCTAACTGTACGTCCCGATATTCCGCGTCGAGGCGTGACAGTTTAGTTGGTATCAGAGCCCTAGGTTAAATATTCCTAGGTTTCCCTAAAAGTTCTAGGTTTTCCAAGTTCTAGGGTTCTAAGTGTTATCATAGGACCCCTAACCTTGTTAAAGTCTAAGGACCTGACCTGGTGAGATTGGGTAGAAACTTGGGTTAAGTTCATATCTTAACCGTGTTATTATCTATTTTTTAATGAACCTAACTAATCTATTCCACGTGTAGGCCTTTGCAATGGCAGCTGATCGTGCGGAATGGATAAACTTGCAGCGTACAGTTCAAGGCCTTACTCAGGCCTTGCAACAAGCGGCCCAAGCAGGAGCTGCACACCATGGCACTGGTGATTTATATCGGAACTTTCGGGGAATGAATCCGCCGAGATTTGGTGGCTCGACTGATCCGCTGAGCACTAGCTGGATGAGATGGGAAGGATATTCGAAGTAATGCAGTGCAGCAATCAAGAACGTGTCCTTCTATCAACTTTTCAACTTGAACGAGATGCAAGAACATGGTGGGAATCAGTAAAGGCGACTCTCGGTGATCAGCAAGTCACATGGGAGGAGTTCGAGGAGTTCTTCAATGGCAAATATTTTTCTGATAGAGTGCAAGAGAAGAAGGCAGCGGAGTTCGCAGCTTTGAAGCAGCGAAGTCTATCCGTGGCAGAATATGAAGCTCAGTTTTCTCGGCTCTTTCGTTATACTACTCACTTAATATCCACTGAGAAAATGAAGGCTAAGCGCTTTCTTAATAGACTGAGGCTGCATTATATCAATCAATTGGCACCGATGGAGATCTCAACCTATTCTGAGATGGTGAGGAAAGCTCAAGTCCTAGAAGATACTCTAGAAATGACGGAGAGAATCCGTGGAAATGGCACAAAGAAGGAACAACCTACAGGTTCTGGGAATATCAAACCCGGGTATGGCAAGAAGAGGCCTATTAGTGGGCCTGGTTCGTGGAGTGGTTCTGGATCGTGGAAGGGCAAGATGCCGAAGCATGAAGATAAGAAGCCTGGCCCTATTGTTCCATTCAGGGGCGTGTGCAAGTTTTGTGATCGTCCTGGTCACAAGATGGAGGAGTGCTGGCGCAAGCTGGGTGCCTGTTTGCGATGTGGAAGTAAGGAGCACCATATCCCTAACTGTCCTCTTTTATCGGAGCAAGCTACCCCGGCAAAACCACAAGGCATCAGAAAGCCACAAGGCAAGCTCCAAGCTTTGCACGCAGATGAAGCAGAAACCGCCGAGGATGGTGGACTCGTCAAAGGTACTCTTATTATACTCGACAAGCCAGCATTTGTTCTTTTTGATACGGGTGCCACACATTCATTTATTTCTCAGAGATTTGCTAAGTCTTTAGCTGTGGAACCTATTTTGATGAATTCTCCGTTAGAAATCTCAACGCCTATTGGTTGTAGATCGGCAATTCAGTATTTCTAACCTTCTAGTAAGGTTATGATTGATGAACAGAATTTACCAGCTGATTTAGTTTGCATGGACATGAAAGATTATGATGTAATCCGAGGAGCAGATTGGTTAGCTAGATATGAGGCAGGTGTTCACTGTAGTTCTAGCTCTGTGTCTTTTACTAGGCACCCGAGACTTTCTTTTGTGGGAGTTAAGCACCATAACTCCGTATCACTTATCTCGGCTCTTCGAGCTGATAAACTGATAAGACGAGGATGCGAGGCTTTTCTAGCCTTTGTCTGTGCAACCCCTGAGCAGCAGATTGAGATTAAGGACATTTCTGTTGTCCGAGATTTTCCTGATGTCTTTCTAGAGGAACTACGAGGACTTTCGCCTGAGCGGGAAGTTCTCTTCTCTATTGATCTCATTCCTGGCACATCTCCTATTTCCAAGGCTCCTTATCGTATGTCTCCTACGGAACTGAGAGAATTAAAGCAACAGTTGATGGAATTGCTTGAGAAGGGTTTCATTCGTCCAAGTACTTCCCCTTGGGGAGCCCCTGTATTATTCGTCTGGAAGAAAGATGGTTCGATGAAGTTGTGTATCGATTATCGGCAATTGAACCAGCAAACTGTTAAGAATAAATATCCATTGCCGAGGATTGACGAATTATTTGACCAGATAGCGGGAGCTCAGTATTTTTCTAAGATCGATCTTCGATCTGGATATCATCAGTTGCGGATCAAGGAAGAGGATATCTATAAAACAGCCTTCCACAGCAGGTATGGTCATTTTGAATTTGTCGTTATGCCTTTTGGTCAAACGAATGCACCAGCAGCTTTCATGCAGTTGATGAACAATATATTTCGGCCCTATCTTGATCAATGGGTCGTGGTATTCATTGATGACATCCTGATTTATTCCAAGAATGAAGAGGAGCATGCTGAACATCTGAGGATGGCATTACAACTATTGAGAGATCATCAGCTATATGCCAAGTTCAGTAAGTGTGAGTTCTGGCTGCAAGAGGTGTCCTTTCTCAGACATATCATCACAAAGGAAGGAATTTTTGTTGATCCTTCTAAGGTAGAGGCAGTAAAGAATTGGGATCAGCCTACCAGTGTGACTGAAGTTAGAAGTTTCCTAGGCCTGGCAGGCTACTACCGGAGATTTATCCAAGATTTCTCTAAGATTGCGGTACCTATGACAAGATTAACCCGCAAGGAGAACAAATATTGGAGAGGGGAATTTCCGCAGCCCACCACAAAGGCAGCCGAACAAGACCCACAAGGTCCAACCAGGCGAGCCCGCCCGAGTGATAGCCCACAGGGCCCACTTAGGGAAGAAAAGCCCAATAAATAAGACTCGAGGAACTAACTCTCCCCGGCGGCCTTCTAGGCTCGGAGGGCCCGAGACAACGGTCAGGTCCCAAGGAAGGTCCGGCCTAAAGCCCTCTCCCCGTCCGAGAGAGATAGGCTCTAGCCGACCTATCCGACCCCACCTTCGCCGGGCCATGCCTATCGCTCGGACAAGAGCTAGCATCCCCAAGGCTCGGTAAGGCCGGTTGATTATCCGCATGTGCAGCCGTTCAGAGTCCCCCGCCAGCGGGAGAGTCAGGGGAGCCGCCAGACTCCAAGGGGATAACGTTCCCACGATCAGGCCATGAAAGCCCCCGTTAAAGACGTAACTCCCGTCGAGAACCCCTCAGCTTGCAGGACTCCTGAAGGCGGCGCACTATTTAAGCAAGGGATACCCTCCGGAAGAAGGTAAGAGAAACAAGGCATTCACACACCCTAAGCCCCTGAGCACGATTCGCTTCACCCTCTGGTGGAGAGGATTCTCGCGCATCAGCTCTCTCCTCCCCCCATTATCGCTTCCACCATAGCTCTACTGACTTAGCCATCGGAGGGTTTTCCCCCAGGGAGATCCCCTGGGCCCTCTGATACGTTTCCCTCTCTTGCAGATTCATCTTCTAGTGATCCATAGCCCGCTCAGGACTCAGCGCGAGATCTCGCCTCTTCATCTGGCGCCGTCTATGGAAACCGCACGAAGAGCCAAGATGGTGAGAAGAAGCTCAGGGAGGAGATCCGCCGATGGGAAGGGTAAGGCTATGGCAGTGGCGGGAGGCGCCCCCTCTAGGGTCTCGCAGAGCCCCCCCTCCAACGCCAGCATCCCCACCAACAGGCCACCACCCCCCCGGCGGAGACAGGGGCACCCCTCGACGGTGGCGCCAACGCTTTCCAGGCCCTCAATGAAAAGATGGACGTCCTCGTGGAGCTCATGAGGGCCCAGGCGGCTAGGGACGCAAGGTCCCGCGCCCCGTCAGGAAGTCCCCCTCGAAGGAGTGTGACGCAGCACACCGCCGGAGGCTGCTTCACCCTCCGCGGCCGACAGCTCCTCCGCAACGACGTCGGAGGACCCTCGCATGCTCCGCCTATGGAGCAAGAGGCTTCCTCCATGCCGAGGAGAGGGAAGCAGGGAGCGAGGCCGCTGCGCCCGGGCACCAGTACCCCGGGAGATCACCACGACGCCCCCCCCAGCCCCACGGCGCGACTGCAGCCAGAGCTGTCTCTCCGGCTACGAGATTTTGAAAGACGGTTCGCAGAGCAAGAGCGCGACCTCCGCGCCCTGCAGAAGACCTCTTTCCCGGAGGACGAGGAGAAATCCCCTTTCTCCGAGTACATCTTGAAGGCAGAGGTCTCTCCCAGAGCCTCCATCCCAACCTTCAAGCTCTACGACGGCCAGGGCGACCCAGCCGACCACTACGATAGCTTCGACGCCCTGGTGACCCTGCATGGAACGCCGGATCCCATCAAATGCCAAGCCTTCGCGGCCACCCTGGTCCAAGGCGCTCAGGCATGGTTTCGGGCCCTCCCCCTGGGTCCATCCAAGACTTCAGGCAATTTGGGCGAATTTTCAAGGAGAGTTTCGCCGGTAGCGCCCCCCCAAGGTCAGTAGCGGGGCTCCTGGCTCTCAAACAGGCGCAAGGGGAGAGGCTCCGGACTTACGTCCACCGATTTAAATCGGAAGCCCTCAGGATCCCCCGCCTGGATGTGGCCTCAGCCACAACCGCACTGACCGGGGGCACCCGAGACGAGAATCTCCGCCGTGAGCTTGTCCTCCACCCTCCCTCGACCCTTGCCGAGCTAGTGACTCTGGCACTGCGCCACACCGAGTGCGAAGAAGTACTCAGCGCCTGCCGAGACGCAACCGGCTCAGGTCGGGAGGGGGACAAGAAGCGGACCTCTGAGCCAAACCCTGGCTCGGGTAAGAAGCGCGATCGAGAAGGAGAGCGCAAGAGAAAGTACGAGCGGTACACCCCCTTGACCGCGCCAGTCTACGAGATCTATGAAGACATCAAAGACTCGGGACTTCTCCTCCAGCCCGAGCTAATGAGGTCGAAGAACCGCAAGCGGGACAGGCATTGCCTGTTCCACGGCGACCACGGGCACCACACCGGAGATTGCCATCAGCTCCAGGACGAGATCGAGCGCCTCATCCGTCTGGGGCATCTAGCCCAGTTCACGACCGGGCACAAAGAAGACCGAGACGCCGCAGAGGAGATCGACAACGCCCCCCGAGGGGTCCACATCAACGTCATCTTCGGAGGAGCGGCATCGGGCGGTGACACCAGCCGAGGAAGGAAACGTCATGCCGAGCGGGCCAGCCGAGCCTTAGAGCCCCCCAGAGGCCCGCCGATGGAGCCCCAGGTCATAGTCTTCTCCGACCAAGACCTGGAAGGGCTGAGCACCCCGCATGACGATGCCCTCATTATCTCGGCCACGATAAATCACTGTAATGTAGATAGGATTTTGGTTGATAATGGGAGCGCCCCCGATGTATTATCTTATGACTGTTTTCTCAAGATGGGGGAAGACCCATCCAAGCTCCGCCCGATCCGAACGCCCCTTTGCGGGTTTAATGGCTTGGCCACCTACCCCGAGGGAGCCCTAAGCCTGCCGGTCACTATCGGCACCCCACCCAAAACCGTTACGGTCATAGTGGACTTCATAGTGATTAAAGGTATGATAGCGTACAACGCCATTTTCGGCCGGAAAATTCTCAGCCGAATAAAGGCCGTACCATCTACCTATCACCAAAAAATGAAGTTTCCCACCAAAAACGGGTTGGGGGAAGTCCGAGGTAACCAGGCCATGGCTAGAAGGTGCTACAATATCTCGGTGGAAGCCTCAAGGCCGGACGGGAAGGATAAGGGCCCCAGGGGAGTCGAAGGAAAAGCCGTGACCACCGAACCCAGTGGCGAGTTATTAACGGTATTCCTGAACGATGACCCGGCCCTAGGAGTAAGGATCGGCGCCGACCAACCACCAGAGGAACAGTAGCAATACAAGGAGTTTCTTTCTGAGTACGTTCGGGTCTTCGCTTGGTCCGATGATCAACTCCCTGGTATACCAGAGGAAACTGTGATGCACAAGCTCAACCTCGATACCACCGTGAGACCCGTACAGCAGCGGAGGAGGAAGCATGCGCCTGAGAAACAGGCGATCATCAAGGCGCAGGTCACCAAGGGACAAGAGACTGGTCTTTTTAGACCGGTCCTGTACCCGACGTGGCTAGCCAACGTCGTCCTGGTGCCGAAAACCACAGGCAAGTGGCAAATGTGCGTAGACTTCACCGATCTGAACAAGGCCACCCCCAAGGACTGCTATCCGCTACCGAGCATCGACCAACTGGTTGACTCAACCTCGGGCAACGAGATACTCAGTTTCCTGGATGCCTATTCGGGTTATCATCAGATCCGAATGAACCCTGAAGATGTCGAGAGGACCGCCTTCATCACCGACTACGGCGTGTACTGCTACACCCGGATGCCCTTCGGATTGAAGAATGCTGGAGCCACATACCAGCGACTGGTCAACCATATGTTCGAGGGACAGTTAGGTCGGAACGTCGAGGCCTACATCGACGACATGCTCATCAAGACCCCGAGGGCCCAAGACCACTTCACCGACCTCGCCGAGACTTTCAGCACCCTCCTGAAGTACAGCATGAAGCTCAATCCTGCCAAGTGCGCCTTTGGAGTAAGATCCGGGAAGTTCCTCGATTTCCTGGTCACTCAGCGAGGGATCGAAGCCAACCCCGACAAGGTCCAGGCCATCCTGGACATGCGCCCGCCCACGTGTATTAAAGACGTCCAGCGTCTGACGGGGCGTGTCGCTGCTCTAAGTCGTTTCCTGTCCCGTGCGGCCGAACGATGCTTGCCCTTCTTCAAGCTGATGAGGGGGCCCAAGGTAGCATCTGCTACGTTCGCATGGGATGGGGAATGCCAGACAGCGTTCGCCGAGCTCAAAGAGTTCCTGGCTTCGCCCCCGGTGCTTTCCAAGCCCGTCCCGGGCGAGGTCTTGTTGCTCTATCTCCCGGCGACGCCATCAACGGTCAGCTCGGTCCTAGTCAGAAATGACTCGGGAATCGAGAGGCCGGTCTACTACACCAGCAAGGTGCTCAACGAGGCCAAGCGGAGGTACCCCAAAACCGAGAAACTCGTGCTAGCATTGGTTACCTCCGCAAAGCACCTCCGACCCTACTTCCAGGGGCATCCCATCACCGTGCTAACCGGCGAGCCACTGAAGAAGATTCTGGCCCATCCCGAAGCCTCGGGACGACTCGTCAAATGGGCCATCATGCTCGGGACCTACGACATCTCGTATCGGCCACGATCAGCTATCAAAGGACAAGCGCTCGCCGACTTCATCGCCGAGAGCACCGTTCCGGTCGAGGACAGGCCTCCGACAGCAACCGGGCCAACCCGGGAGCTGTTAGTCGATGGATCGTCCAACTCGGTCGGCAGCGGCGCAGGGATCCTCCTAAAGTCCCCCGAAGGAATAGAATTGCAATACGCCCTGAAGTTCAACTTTTTGGCGTCCAACAATGCTTCCGAGTACGAGGCCCTTATCTCGGGAGCCCGCATGGCCCGACGGTTGGGGGCCGAGCGAGTCAGGATCCACACCGACTCCCAGCTAGTTGCAAGCCAGGTCAATGGCGAGTACGAAGCTCGGGAGGCACCTATGATCAAATACCTCCAGTTGGTCCGGAGCCTGGCCCAGTAGTTCGAGGAGTTCGAGGTAGTCCGAATAGCTCGGGAGCAAAACTCTCGGGCGGACGCCCTCTCCCGACTGGCCTCCTCCCTAGACCCGGAAGGTACACGATCGGTCCTCCTAGAAGAGCTAGAGCGCCCGAGCATAGACTCGGAGCTCCTCGCCATTGACTCGGCCACTCCCGGTGATTGGCGCTCCCCCTACCTGTCCTGGCTACGGGACTCCCAGGAGCCCTCTGACCCTCGGGAAGCCCGCCGAATGAAGTACCAAGCTCGGCGCTTCGTCATCCTCGACAACGTTCTCTACCGAAGATCGTTCTCCGGGCCCCTTCTGAAGTGTCTCGGTCCCGATGAAGCAAGCCAAGCTGTTGAAGAGATTCATCAAGGCCTGTGCGGAGCACATTCAGGAGGTCGGTCGCTGGCCAGAATCCTGCTAAGGCAGGGGTACTGGTGGCCTACCCTACAGCGTGACTGCACGGCTTACGTACAACAGTGCGACCGTTGCCAGCGGTTCGACCATTTGGTCCATCAGCCGGCCACGGAACTTATCACCCTTACCGAGCCCTACCCTTTTGCTCGGTGGGGGATCGACATCCTTGGGCCATTCCCAACGGCTCAATCCCAAAAGAGGTTCATCATCGTCGCCATCGACTACTTCACCAAGTGGATCGAGGCTGAAGCTACAGCAAGGATCACCGAGACAGTCGCCTGGGGCTTCGTTTGGAAATCGATCATCTGTCGCTTTGGCATCCCCAGAGTGATAGTGAGCGATAACGGGCGGCAATTCGACTCTCGGTACTTCCGAGACAGATGCGTCGACCTAAATATCCGCAACCACTTTACTTCGGTCGCCCACCCTCAGGCCAACGGGCTGGTTGAAAATGCCAACAAAACCATCTTGAAGGGCATAAAAACCAGACTCGACAAGGCTAAGGGTAGCTGGCTCGAGGAACTGCCTAGCGTACTATGGTCGCACCGAACGACCCCCAGGACGGCAACTGGTGAGACCCCTTTTCAGCTGGTATATGGCACCAAAGCCGTCGTTCCGTTAGAGATCGCCAATCCGTCTCTCCGAGTGATCAGCTTTTCGCCCGAGGCAAACGAGCAGAAGTTGCTCGAGAACCTCGACCTGGCAGACGAACTCCGAGAGATCGCGAACATCCGAGCTACGGAATACCTGCGCCGCCTCACTCGGTACTACAACGCCAAGGTCCGGGGCAGACAATTCCGACCAGGGGACTTCGTCCTCAGGAAGACCGAAGCCTCTCGACCACTGGAGGCGGCGGGCAAGCTATCCCCCAACTGGGAAGGTCCCTACCGAGTGATCGAGACGCTCGGGAAAGGTGCGTATAGGTTGGCCACAATGGAAGGAGAACCCATTCCCCAGACATAGAATACAACCACACTACGCAGATTTTATTTCTGAAAACTGTATCAACAAATCGGGTAAAATAAAACCCCCTTTTTTGCATTCATTCAAGATAATTGTTGGTACATCAGAAAGGCAACTGCCAATACATTACATAGTGAAAAGCAAAAATCCATCTAGCACCACGGCAAACGGCCATCGCCCGGCCGACCCGGTCTTGACCTTCTCGCATCCAGCCACTGACTCTGCCTCGCGTAGAAACTGGCTCGGACAAGAGATGGTCGACCCAGTTGGCTCGGGTGGACCGTGACAAGGGTGACAGAGGGATGACAAGGAGAAGGCCACCTTTCACGCGAGGAAGGATACCTTCCAAGTTGGCAACAACCTGGAAAAAGGAGCGCCGTGAAGGTCTCGTCTCTGCCAATCCACCAACTCCTTGGAGGCGAACAGAAAGCAAGCAGCCCCCGAAGAGTGAAAGAAGTGAAGAACAAAAGAGAGAGAAAGAGGCTGCGGACAGAGGTGAGCCGCCTCCTCCCCTCCCACGGAGGGGAATGGCGGCCGGCATCCCTAACTCCCCCATCCGCCCTCCATCTCGGCGTCCGCCCGGAAGCCTCGCTGGAGCCAAGAGGAGGTAAACGGCGTGCCCCCACACGTCGAAGCCCTCTCCAGATCCGCGCGGCGACCGTCGGACCCGTCTCATGCACGCGCGGCGACCGTGGGATCCGACCGATATTCCAGGACAGCTGGAACCGACTGCTCCCCGTCGTCTGCGGCGTCACCTTCTGAAGGGTCCTCCATGCTCCGATCGCGGCGGCGCAACGCAGAGCGAAAACGAGGGAATAAGAGCAGACCGCCGGCGAGAGTCCTAAGTGTTAAGAGGAAAGGAGCACCCTTCGGTCCTTTTTATAGGCCAAGGGAGGCCACGCGCCTTAAATGACTCCCCCCTCGAAAACACGCTACAGGACCTCCCCTGGAAGGTCACCTCCAATTCCTCGGTCCCCGCCCTAGCGGGATTCGCGAAGCGCCTCGACTTTCAAAGCCTGGTGGAATGAAAGGACGCCCCGCCAGAAGTCTCCCAAATCGGCATGCGAAAATGGTGCAAAGAATATCGGCACTTTCCAACTGCCCCCGATACGCCAGCCAATTCACGGCAAAGATAGCGATCAAACAAAGTAAGTTCTTTATTGCCTCCCATAAAGAAGTCCTCTTACAAAAGGAAAAATAGATAAAAAGGGGAAGGGGCAAAATAAAGTAAAATACATCAGGCCTCGGGCCCACTTTGAAGCTCAGGAATAGCAGTAGGGGACGCGTCACCCCCGGTACCTTCGGTGACGGCCGGCCCGGACACTGACCTCGCCTGTGCGAGAACTGTCCCGGTCGTGAGCCCTCCCGGAGCCTCCGGAGTTGGTGACCCCGCTGGAGGTGACTCCTCCGGTTCTTCCCCGGCCAAGGATGAGGAGCTGGAAACTGACTCATCCGATTCATAACTCTGGCCGTAAGGAAAATCGCCCCCGGTAAGGTGCTCACTGGCATAGCTCATCGCCCGACGATAGCCCTGCCTGAATCCCTTTCGAGCACCCCGGCGGAGCGCTACCTCGTAGTAGGGGAGGGCAGCTTTAATCAATTCGGCCGAGTAAGCTTCTGAGCCTTTGTAACGCTCGATCGCCTCCGCCTCGACCTGCCCTACCCTTCCGACAAGCTCAACCTGAGCCCGCTCCGCCTCGGCCGCACGCTCTTCCGCCCTCGCCAGACGCTCCTCTAGGTCGGTCATCCTCTGCTCGGCTTCGATCGTCCGGCCCTCTGCCTGGGCTCTGTCCGCCTCGGCCTCAGCACGAAGGCGCTCCGCGTCCTCCGCCCGATCCTGCAGCTCGCCGCGCTCAAGCTCCCAGAGGCCATCCAGCTCGACGTGACGCTGACGCTCATCTTCTAGACGTTTGCTCTTCCTCTCGGGCGATTCTTGGGCCCTTGCTAGCTGCTCGGCCAGCACCTCGGCTTCCCGTCGGCTCGACCGCGCCAACTCCCTGAATGCGAGGAACTCCCGCCGGAGCCCCTCATGCTCCCCCTCGAGCCGGGCTAGTTTTTCCTCGCATCCACCAAGGGTCCAAGCAAGCCTCGACCGTTCCGCCTCCGTCCGGGCGTGCGCCTCCGCCATCACGGCCGCTGTTCGAGCTATGACTAGGCCACCCTCCATCAGGACATCAAGGACCCCGGCGGGAGTGTTGCGCCTTTCTCCCCCCCTCATCCTCTCGGTGATCGACCGACAGAACCGGTACAAGTCGCCCGAGATACCGAGCCTGTCCAGAGGCTCCGGCAAAGGGGACCGCTCCACCCTGGGCACCCCGCCAGAAGACCCTGTTCGGGCAGCGAAGCTGACCGCCCCGCGCGCCACGGTCGGTTGGGGTTGCGACGCCTCCCCGGGCGAACCCCCACCCTCGACCGGCGCCGCGGGATCGGCCGCACCAGAAACTTCCGGCACGTGGGGCTGCAACGCCCCCGCGGGCGAACCCCCATCCACGCCGACTGATCCCTCGGTCCCAGCGCCGGCCACACCGGCATCGGCCCCCTCTGCCCCCGCAGAGGGGAGAGCCGACCCATCACCTCCCTCTGAGGGCCCCCTGGTCTCCTCGGCCCCCTCTCGCCCGGCGGATGGGAGAGCCAGCCCGGAGGGGTTGGCCCCATCCTCCCCCCGAGGGGGGAGCGCCGCCGAGCCAGAATCGCCCCCGACGGCGGTAGAAAGGCCGGCCTTCTTGGCCCTTTTCCTGGCCTTCATGGCCTCCCGCAGTTTCCCCGCCAGGGGATCCTTGCGCTTCAGGCCGGTCGATCAAGAAGACCCCTCGGGGGCCACCCCCTTGCCCTTGTCTCGGGCCTGGGCGCGACCCGCCGAGGCATCAGGTTCATCGGCTACTGAGTCATCTCCCAGATCGATGACCTCGACCGCCTCCTCCAGAGGCTCCCGCCTCACGTCTACAACAAGGAGAAGCCCCAATCAGGAGGAGGAAAGGAGCTACCACCCCAGAAAAAGAGCCTCAAGAGCTGTACCTATCGACGTCAACCGCAAGAGAAGACACCGTTCGATGTTCTCCGGCGTCACCAGCTCCTCGGTCGATCGACGGTCCTCCAGTAGACGGGCAGCCTGCTGCTCCACGTGGGGAGGGAATTCCTCCTGGCGAGGGGGTAGATTCGGATGAAAGTTGGGCGAGGTCCGGCATCTCCAGATCTCGTCCGTCGCCACCGCCTTCACCCAGAAGAAGTGGGTCTTCCACCCCTTGTGCGAGGAGTCCTTCACCGCAAGCGAGATGCAGCTCCTATTCCTCCGCGCCTGGATGAAGTAGAAGCCTTTCTCCGCCGACGGGTGCGCTTTCAACTCAAAGAAGAAATGGAAGAGGTCCAAGGAAGGAAAAATGTCGTGCTGACGATAAAGAATCTGGAAGGCCGAGAGCAGAAGATATGAGTTGGCCACCAACTGAATAGGCGCCAACCGGAAAAAATTAAGAAGCTGCAGCACGAAAGGATCGAAAGGGAGACGAAATCCGCTCTTCCAAGCCAGAAGAAAGGTGCAAATGTGCTCCCCGTGATCATCCAGACTCGTCTCGTGCGGAGCGGCGGCAGCAAAGCTGTATCTGAGAGGCAGGCAAAAATGATGCTCCAGCCTCCGCACCTCCGCTTCCCCCAACTCACTGCAGTTGGGGATGGGTTCCCGCCTCTCCGGCACAAGCTCCGGACTCTGATTCGCCATCGAGTCGGGGGAAGATCCCTCGTACGAGCTCGAAGACTCCAGGGGAGAAGGAAGTTGCCGGACCACCTCTGCGGTTATCCTCGCCAACTCCACGAACGCTGCCGCAAGGCTCCGCGTCTCCGCTGTGCTCTCACGGCGCATCAAGAAGCAAGGAAAGCCTAAAACCCTGGAAGCCTAGAACGATGAACAGCGCCCCCTAAAAACCCCTGAGGGTGGCGGCGCGCCGTTCCGTGCTCTGAGAAAAAGGGGGGCCCCTTCGTTTCGAATCCGTCAGGATCATCATTACGGGCCTCGGCGACCGCTATAAGCGGCTCCATAACGCCAATGAAATTCCACCCACCTGAGCCACGCCAGTCCAAAGCCTCGAAAAACTACTCATCCGAGCCTCCTTGGCTCGGGAGTAGGAGGGGGACAAGTGGAGAGGGGGATTTCCACAGCCCACCACAAAGGCAGCCCAACAAGACCCACAAGGTCCAACCAGGCGAGCCCGCCCGAGTGATAGCCCACAGGGCCCACTTAGGGAAGAAAAGCCCAATAAATAAGACTCGAGGAACTAACTCTCCCCGGCGGCCTTCTAGGCTCGGAGGGCCCGAGACAACGGTCATGTCCCAAGGAAGGTCCGGCCTAAAGCCCTCTCCCCGTCCGAGAGAGATAGGCTCTAGCCGACCTATCTGACCCCACCTTCGCCGGGCCATGCCTATCGCTCGGACAAGAGCTAGCATCCCTGAGGCTCGGTAAGGCCGGTTGATTATCCGCATGTGCAGCCGTTCAGAGTCCCCTGCCAATGGGAGAGTCAGGGGAGCCGCCGGACTCCAAGGGGATAACGTTCCCACGATCAGGCCATGAAAGCCCCCGTTAAAGACGTAACTCCCACCGGGAACCCCTCAGCTTGCAGGACTCCTGAAGGCGGCGCACTATTTAAGCAAGGGATACCCTCCGGAAGAAGGTAAGAGAAACAAGGCATTCACACACCCTAAGCCCCTAAGCACGATTCGCTTCACCCTCTGGTGGAGAGGATTCTCGTGCATCAGCTCTCTCCTCCCCCCATTATCGCTTCCACCATAGCTCTACTGACTTAGCCATCGGAGGGTTTTCCCCCAGGGAGATCCTCTGGGCCCTCTGATACGTTTCCCTCTCTTGCAGATTCATCTTCTGGTGATCCATAGCCCGCTCAGGACTCAGCGCGAGATCTCGCCTCTTCAAATATGATTGGTCAGAAGATTACTAGCGAAGCTTTCAGACTTTGAAGGAATGTTTAACTACTGCACTTGTATTGGCTTTACGTTCTGGTGAAGGAGGTTTTGTCGTATACACTGATGCTTCAGGTATTGGTTTAGGCTGTGTACTCATGCAGCATGGGAAAGTGATTGCCTATTCTTCTAGGTAGTTGAGGAAGCATGAAGAGAACTACCCCATTCACGATTTGGAACTTGCAGCATTCATGTTTGCTTTGAAGATATGGAGGCATTACTTGTATGGAGAAACATTCACAGTGTTTTCAGATCATAAGAGTCTGAAATATTTATTTTCTTAGAAGGAACTCAATATGAGGCAAAGAAGATGGTTGGAGTACTTGAAGGACTTCGACTTCTCGATTGAGTATCATCCTGGAAAAGGCAATGTTGTGGCAGATGCATTAAGCCGGAAGCCTGTAGCTAGATTGTCAAGTCTCATGTTACAAGAGTGGAAGCTACTGGAACAATTAGCTAGTCTGGATCTGAATATTGACAATGATCGGGTTATGATTGCACAGATTCAACTTAAGCCCGAATTGTTGATGGAAATCAAATATTTGCAAGATAATGATCCCGAGCTAGTAGAGATCAAGGGAAGCTTGAGTAGCAGACCTGACTTCACGGTGGATGACGATGGAAGATTGTTATTCCAGGGTAGAACTTGTGTACCTGATGAAGCTGGAATAAAGAACAAGATTCTGGAGGAAGCTCATAGATCCAAATACACCATTCATCCTGGATGCACTAAAATGTTCAAGGATTTGATGAGATCCTTTTGGTGGCCGAATATGAAAAGGGAAATTGCAGACTTCGTGAGTAGATGCTTGGTTTGTCAGCAAGTCAAGGCTGAACATTTCAGACCGGCAGGAAAATTGAAACCACTCGACATACCCCAATGGAAGTGGGAAAGCATTGGCATGGGCTTCATTATGGGTCTACCTAGGACTCGTGGTGGATTGGATGCAATGTGGGTGATTGTCGATCGATTGACAAAGTCAGCTCATTTCTTACCCATTAAGTCCAAATGGACAGTTGATGTATTGGCTTTTTTGTATTTGAAGGAAGTGGTAAGGCTCCATGGTATACCAGTCAGCATTGTGTCTGATAGAGATCCCAGATTTACTTCACATTTCTGGAAGGGACTACAAGCGTCTTTGGGTACTCGTCTGGATTTTAGTACTGCTTTTCATCCACAGACAGATGGACAGATTGAAAGAACCAACCAGATAGTGGAAGATATGCTTAGAGCCTGCATGATCGATTTTTGGAGGCAGTTGGAGTGACCATTTGTCTTTGATTGAATTCACCTACAACAACAGTTATCAATCTAGCATACAGATGGCTCCTTTTGAAGCATTGTACGGGCGAAGCTGTCGTTCCCTGTTATGTTGGGAAGATGTAGGTGAGAAGTAATGACTTGGACTGGATCTTATTCCAGAATCATCACAGAACATCCATATTATCCGAGACCGGTTACAAGTGGCTCAATCAAGATAGAAGAGTTATGCCGACAATAGAAGAAGGGCATTGGAGTTTCAAGTTGGCGAGCATGTATTTCTGAAAGTCTCTCCTACAAGAGGGATTCGAAGATTTGGCCTTCATGGCAAGCTGAGTCCGAGATATATTGGTCCGTTCGAGATTCTGGATAGAGTGGGAGAGGTTGCTTACAGATTGGCATTACCGCCTCAATTGTCAGGCGTACACAATATTTTCCACGTGTCTATGTTACGGAAATATGTGTACGACCCCACTCATATCATTCAGCATGTGGATTTCGAATTGAAGGAAGATTTGACCTATGAAGAAAGACATATGAAGATTCTGGATCGGAAGCAACAACAACTCCGGAATCGTTCCATACCTATGGTCAAAATTCAGTGGAGTCGACGTGGAGCTGAGGAAGCTACTTGGGAGTCTGAATATACTATGCGGAAGCGGTATCCTGACTTATTCTAGGTGAGCTAGTCTTTCCCTATCTCTGTATTAAAGTGCAGTGAATTTAGAGGACCAAATTCTTTTAGTAGGGGAGGGTGTAATATCCCAAATTCTTTTAGAAATTAATTAGAAATTTATTTGAATTTAATTAGAAATTATTTGAATTAATGGGAATTAATTCGAAATTAATTAGATTAATTCTTTAATAAATAGAATAAGTCACATTTCGACTATTTTATAAAAATCCATAAAAATCATATTCTTCTAGAATCAATTACGTTTAACAATTTGTTCTTCTATGGCCAACCCTAATAAAATCATTAACTAGGCCGAATTAGTGGGATTAGTCAAATTTTCACACTTACCTAACCAAATTCGTGCTCAATGTTAACCCCACATTAAAATTCTCAATTCGAGCTCATTTCTTAACCAAATCAGGTGATTCCAGGGGTAAATAAAAGGTATTAAAGAGAGGATCATTTCCCCTCTCACAATGCCACGAAATTTTCAACTTATGGGAAGCATTTGTTCGCGCATGGGCTAGGTCAACAATTTCTGCGCCGTTTCAAACACTCACCTTGCATTGACGAATTCTCCTAGCACCGAAGGCTCCAGAAGGTGTATGAGGTATAAAAATAAATCTCTTCAACCCTAGAATCCTTTGGTAGCAGCGGCGCCCGTAGTGGAGATCGATCCAGGGAGATCTCGGGAGATTAGTGGAGGTGTGTCGGCATCCCATCGTCCTCCTTCCTTCTTCTTTGTTCCTTCGATTAAGGTAGGTACCCTCGACCAAAATCTGCACATGAGTATACCATTTTGATCCTCTCGGAGAGCTCTTTCCATTGGTTGTAAAAGCCCCAAATTCTATTAGGTGTGGAGGGAGATCTCGTGGAAATAGTGAAGGGCTGTCAAACGGGCGTTCTTCGTTCTAACTTCTAAATCTCTCTTCGATTCAGGTAGATGATAACAGACCCAACTCTAATTAATGTATATGGTTGTAATCATCAGCATGTTATCTATCATTTGGCGTAGAAAGCCCCAATTTCTATAGACCATGCTTAGAGTATTTCATGTTTGATTAGAAGCATGCTAAGACTAGGTTTTTAAGTGTTCTTCCTAGATAAGTTGTGATTTCGATTGGTTTTCCGGTGAATTTAGTGTTCCAAACCCTTGTAATATGACCCTAATATGTCCATAAAGAACCTAGGGGCATGGGGTTAAGATCTCAGTCCAATTAGACCCCAATTGGGTGAGATTCATGGGTTTTCGGAAGTCACGTTCGCATCTGCGAACGCTGGGGTTGACCCATTGGGTCGACCCATACACAGACAGGAGTCTGTCTGTGCGAGGGTCGACCCCAGGGGTCGACCCACATGGTGGTAGACCCCTGGTTTTCTAGGGGTCGACCCAAATAGCAGACGTGCGGTGGTCGACCCTAACTGCAGACGTGCGGGGGTCGACCCATGGGGTCGACCCAAACAGCAGATAGCAGTCTGTCTGTGCAGGGGTCGACCCCAGGGTCGACCCACACGCAGGCAGACCCCTGGTTTTCCAGGGGTCGACCCAATGGGTCGACCCATGTGCTGGCAGACCCGGTTTACGTGTTTTCGACCCGAGGATCGATCCAGACCGTGAGGGGATCGACCCATTCAAGCCTAGTCCAATTAAAAACCATATTTTGAGGAACCAATGACCCATACATGCAACCCCTTGCCCGGTGTTCCTCAATCCAAAATTGAAGAACAATGATCCCTGCACTCAATCAAAGTGTAAAAACCATTCCGATTACTATCTCCACTTCAACGCACACAAATGGTTAATTAGAAACCCATATAATAAAATGGTAATTTTGAAAGTAAATTGCTATCTTGTATTACTCTCTATTGTCATTATTGGCTTGTTCTAGTATCTTGAGTTACCATCTTGTCATTAACTTATCTCTTGAAATTGAGATTTATAATAATTCACGAATCAAGGTATTTTGAAATACCTCTTAGGAAATCAATTAAAAGCCCTTATACCTCGGTAGAATAGACTAATAGCACACTAACAATCTATATGGCATTACGGCCATTAAGCCTAAATTGCTGTCCCTTAGTACGATTCTACCCGGACACTCTATCCGGCGAGTTAGAATCCACCATTTTGAGACCCGTATGACCCAGCAACGACCTGGAAATTGTGACCAAATCGCTGGGTTATAAGTCACGGATCAACTTGGGCTAATCAACACATGAGCAGCCCATAGTTGACTGCTTGTCTCCAGGAACGGTCTAGTGTAGTCTGTATAAGTATCGTAATTGTGTCTTAAGGTCACGTATTGCTTACTTACCTGAACGGCACACTGTCAACCGTTCATTCTTGACCTCGTGGACTGAGTTTGGTCCAGCTCTTGTAATGCGGCCAGTAGTAGCCGTATGTCCTGTCAAACGGCCCAGAAGTGACCGTATACCAAGTTTTTAAGTTAATGAATCCTAGGACATGTTAGTCCTTAAATCTCATACTTTTGACAGAAATTCCTCTGATTAATTGGCCATTAAACTTGATTAAATGTCTAGACAAAACTTGGGATCTTGGATCCAACAAATCAATGCCAACGCATCATAAGGGCCCGGTCTGGTCCTGGGGAGAGCGCCCGAAAAGTACTTGTGCCCATGGGAGTTTGTAATGACATGGTGAGGCATTGCACCGAGTGCATGACTAGTGTGACGTCTATGACATAAAAATCTCTTGTTACTCTTGTTACTTGATCGTGCTTGAATGATGTTTAAAACACTTGCTTGTTGGCCAATTCTATATTTCAATTTCCTATTGAACATTCTTGTACTTGATATTCTTGTTAAATTCTTGTCATCATATATTTCTTGACCTTGCAAGATCTTATATTACGCTGTTTTATCGTCTCGTCAGTTATTTCTTTTCTTGTCATTGCATATGAAAATGTAACTAATTGGTTAATCATGTAAACTTGCCTGTCATTATCTACTGAGCGTTAGCTCATATAGTTGTTTTCCCCCTTTCCAGGCTATTCAGGTGACGATGCGCATACTGAAGGGGAGGGACATGAGTGATACCTTTGAGTGTACCTGTTAGTGGATGCCGAGTTGGCATAGTTGTTTACATTAGTTACTCCTTAGTGTTGTGATAGCACTTTATTTACCTTTTGGGAGTCAGTTATTGTATTAGAATCAGTTTGGAAGTTATGGTTGATCGTGTTTAAGCATTGATGGTTATTGTAATAAAACTTGGAGTCTTTCTTGATCAATAGAAGTACTTCTTTCCATAGCACCTGTACGATTATTTAGTTTAGCATATTAATATTATCTCTAGCTAGTTTCTAACTGTACGTCCCGATATTCCGCGTTGGGGCATGACAACAACCATGGGCCGGGTCATGCATTTCATTTCTGATCATTCCCCTTGATTGCAAACCTAACTCCTTGAATGCATTCACTGCATATCCTTAGGGGGAGTCTTGCTGCTTCTCTTAATCTCTTGCAATCTGAACTTCAATGGCTTCCAGTCTGAAACTGTGATCATGAAACAGACAGATCTATGGCGTAAGAGCTCTCTATTATATGAACTGATGATTGTCTATCCAATAAAAATGGTTCAGATTTAATGATTTCCTTGAAGCTCTGATATATCTTTGAAATCATCTATGTTCCGTGGTGTTAATAGACTTTAACTAGAGCTTGCATGTTGTGCCTTGAATGACTATTCTAAAATCTGAAAATTCAAACTTCATGGCAACCTTGGTGATACACTAAAGCTTTGTATTATTTTTAAACACCTTGATGAGCTGGAATTCCTGACAGTAATTTTGACATAGCAATGATATTGTTGCACGGAGAAATATGTCACGTCTTCAAAATAAGTGACGAATGATATATCATGATGTGTCCCTGTTATCTCTGTCTTAATTAAATTAAACTCTAGATAGATCAATGACATAATTGCTAAGAAATATATCTCCTCATCAAAGAAATGGGGTCAGATATGTCATGAGATGACAAAGCTATCTCTATTCAATCTGAAGCAAAACAGTCAATCTTACCAAATACCTAAGAATATTGGCGTCTAAACAATGTGTATTCTTACGGATAGGAGGCATGTACTCGACTCGCTTGCTCATAAAATATGAGTCATGTGCATACAAATGTAAAAGATCATGCAAAATAGTGCTGAAATCATAAAATTCCATGCTTTAGTCATGCTTGTTTAACCTCAATACTAGATTGTGCTATTCCCGACGAAGTTATTGAATATGGATGTATAAGATGAAGGGAGGTTAACCACTGCCATGATATGCACTTCTGGTTCATTTCTATTAAAACATGGATGTAGATGCTTTTCAAACTCTATTGTTGATCTCGGATTTCATTAGCTTTGAACCTTGTATATTGCTCACGGCCTGTTTCAGATCTGCATATAATGGCTTGCTCTAAACTCCTATTCGCTCTGTTCTCTAAGACATTTGTCACTGTCTCTACCTTATACCTCCTTTTTGCTGTTGTCAAAGGGGGAGAATACCTTTGTGAGTTGCCTTTGTAAGTTGTCAAAGGGGGAGAATACCTTTGTGAGTTGCCTTTGTAAGTTGTCAAAGGGGGAGAATAACTTTGCGAGATGGGGGAGAGTCAACAGTCCCTCATCATGCATACGCTCAGGTAGAGAGTCGCATCCATAATCCGGAGGAACTTGAATTGCATTCACATGACCAAATCAACCATGCATACATATCAGCATTCACATGCTCTGATCATCCATGCATACATATCAGCATTCTTACAAATCATTCATGCATAACATATCATCACTCTGTATCTTGAGTTGCATATGTTATAAAATTTGCCATCTTTGACATTACTGTCATATAATGACTCACAGTGTTGCCATCATCAAAAAGGGGGAGAATGTTGTGCCCCTGTGGTCATTTGACATTCATGGTTTTGATTATTGCCAAATACTATAAGTCATTGATGTTTCTCACTCTCATATGATTGAAATACTTGATGCCTTTTCATGACAGATAACCGAAGAAATGGAGTGGAGATGGTAAAAGTGAAAGACCAATGATCGCGCCCAAGCAAGGATGAAAATCCCTTCAAAGCAAGAGTCAATTCTTCAAGCGGGATGGCTATCAGAAGATCAGGCTGGCTTCAAGAAGAGTCAACACTCGGCACAAAAGAGTCGACACTTCACATAGCCATGGTCGATGCACAATGAAGAACACACTTGGCTTCAACGTCCAAGGTCTGAGCATTCATTAAGGAAAGGTCAAAGACTCAATAGACATCCTCAAGGTCTAAAGAGTTTGATGCCATAGACTGGAATGGACTACAAACGGGTTTAAGGGGTTGATTGAAGAAAATCTGTGAAAAACCAAGTTTTCGGTCGATCGTCGGTCATGGACCGGTCGACCGGAATTGCCAGTGACGAAAAAGCTACATAACCTCTCAGTAGGGGTCGACCGCCGAGAAGGACCGGTCGACCGGCCCAGCAGTCCGATCGACCGCCCCCCACTGTCGGTTGACCGAAATTGCCAACAACGAAAAGTTCAAACCTGTAAAACTTCCGGTCGACCGACCACCTACTTCCGGTCGATCGGCAGCCCCGATGCAGTCATTGTTGACTTCATTTTCTCAACGTGGGCAGCCCTTTTTCTTGGATTTGTTTAATCCTAAAGTCACCCAATCTGCCATAAATTGTGGATCTGGTCTGGGGGATGTCTCTTGACCATTCAAGAGATATAAAACAAACACAAGGGGGTTAGAAACCCTAATGGATCAAGGGAGATCAAAGAGAGGCAAGAGGAGGCTGTCCAAGGGAAGAAGAAGAGGGTACTATAGCCGTAAATAGTACTTCGTGCATCAGTTCTTCATCCATTTATAAGGTGATTCAAGCTCATGTCCAAGCCAGCAACCTCCAAGGAACCGTAGAAGCAAGCAAGACTATCAAGGGGATCCAAGGAAGCTGATTTCACAAGGAAGAAGAAGCCATTACTACTGAATCAAGAGGAGAGCTTTGCGAAGAAGAAGAAGCCTCTATTGGTGATCTACATCGTGTGAAGACAAAAAGAAAAAGAGGCAGCCATTGCTGAAGCATCAGATTCACCTCCTTCATTTCAGATAAGATCTTCTCAATTTTAGCATCTCCATATCTTGTTTGAACATTTTCATCTTGTTCTCTTTTCATTTTGTTCAAGCTATATTGAAACTAAGAATCGTCCCTACTGTGGTTAGTAGGAAGGCAATTGGAAGATGCTCCAATCTGTGGTGTTATCGTCCCTACCGGTGGTTAGTAGGAAGGCAATCCGAGGTTTTTCGATCTGCGGTTTGTTGCGCTGCACTAGTGAAGCCTCACCGGGTTTGGTGAGGGGTGGATGTAGGACTGGGGATTCAGTCTGAACCACCTTAAAATCTCGTGTGTTGTGGTTTGCTTGTGTGATTGGTTTGTGCTAGATGCATGCTTAGGTTCAATCTCTATATTACTTATTTATCCTACTAAGCCAATCGTTGTATCCTTCATTAAGCTAGTTGTATTCCGCTGCTATTCTCTTTATCTAGCTTTAAAGAGGGGTGTTCTGTGAAAAGAGGGGCAGATCTATTCACCCCTCCCATCTAGATCCTACATCCACTACTCAACAGCTTCCAATACTGGCTTTTGACTTGGTGCGTCAAGGCAGTCTCTTGATGCTTCGACGTGATGCTTCGAATGCTTGGCCCGTTGGACTTGACGCGTCGAGGCAGTCTCTTGATGCTTCGACGTGATGCTTCTGGGAGCTTTACTACGTTGACGTAGTAATGATCCTGCATCAACATCCTGATAACACACAGAACGCCTGTGTTCTTGACATCTCTTCTGGTGGTTTCGGTTGACCGAAATGATCAGTTCGGTCGACTGAACTTAGCTTCAAGCTTGATCTTGTGTTGCTGACTTCTGCTGAAGATTTTTTGAATATTCATTGTACTAATTATTGTATCTTAACTATAACTTCACTTCTGGTTTCCATTCTTCAACTGCTGACTTCTGCTGAACGGCTGTACAATTCTCTTTAGTCCACAGATTGTACCACTGCCATGGCTTCACTGTTAGCTTGAATTCTACTGACTTGACTCAGCTTTGTAAACCTTTGAGACCTGTTCTTTTCAACATTCAAACACATGCTTCTATACATGATGAAATCATAATAGGATCAAGTGCATTAAGTTCATAACATCATCAACTGCATATGACATCAACATGGCAATGTATCACAAACCAATGCACCAATGCAGTGACCATTAAACATGTGGCGCCATTCACATGTAAACTCATGATGAGTCATAATGTTTGACATCATCAAAACCACAGGGACACAACACTTTGAGGTTTTCTTCTTCAGTAAGGTCGACCTGCTGAGAGGTGAGGTCAACACTGCTTTGTAAAAATCCTTTTATAATGGCTTCTGTGAGGGCCATGAGGTTAACCTCCTGATAGAGTGAGGTCAACACTACTTTGCACAATCGTGATTACAACGGCTTCTGGAAGAACCTGAGGTCGACCTCAAGATAGAGTGAGGTTGACACTACATGCGCTAGCTGCTTTCCAGAGTGCTGGTTGCATTTGTGAGGTCGACACTTCCTAAAGGTGAGGTCGACACGGTGTGGCACAACATAACATTGGTGAAAAGGAGTTGACACTTTTGTCTAGGAAGCTTTTAAGAGGTCGGAGTAGTGAAGCTGAGGTCGACCTGTCCTTTAAGAAGTTGCACTTCTTATCTAAGTTCTGCTCAGTTTGATTTCTCTTTCTTTTGCCAACCTTTTATTGGTTTCTGTGCAAACCATCAATTTTATCATCTACCTTATTTTCTGTGCAGCCAGTTGCCTCGATTTCAGTGCAACAACAATGTCGTAGTCTCTAGGAGCATATTCCATGCAGTTTGGTCTACCAGGGTCCTTTCTTCAATTCTCAATTTCCCTTTCTTGAATTCTCTCAATCTTTGCTTGAATATCTTGTGAGTCTTGAGTCTACTAAGCCTTTTCATGATGGGCATAGCTTGGGAGCATCAAAGACATTATCATGCACATTAGAGCATAGTTAAATCAATTTAATAGTATGATAATGAATCATACTCAGACATCATCAAAACATCATATATCCAACATTCTCGCCCTTTTTGATGATGGCAACTATGCATGATTATGAGTCAGCTTAACAGTAGAATCATGAAACATATGATGAGCTTAACATTAGAATCATGAAACAGATGATGACTCAACGAACCTTCTCTCCCCCTTTGCCATCAGCAAAGGGGGCTTAGATTGAGGCCAATACGAGAATCAGAAAATAAGCACATGGGGTGATAAGGATTTAAAGTGCAAGACTGAAGCAACCAAATGTAATGAGAGTGCAAACCTTGAATCATTCTCCTTCTTGCCCAATTAGTGATACCAATTGTTGGGTCCACTGCTGGTTGGGTCTCTTATTGTTAGGCCCCTTGGCTTGGCATCAACAGTTCATATTAAAATAGCAAGAGAGGCAAAAATATGCAAGATGGTTGAGCATAACAAGATGATGTAATCAAAGATAAAATTGACAGCCATAGAGTAGATTTGGTTTTCAGATTTTTCAAATTTTTAAGTTTTTATTTTCTAGATTTTTAGTGTTGTCTTTGCATTGCATGGAGGAAGGGAAAAATGCAAACCATCCAAATACATGAAGAACTGAAACCAATTGGTTTAGAGACATGATGCCAATTGATGTGAGTGGTGGTCTATGCAGATTGTCTATACAGATAGTCTAGAGAAAGCAACTAGCATAGGAGCGAAGAGCATTAAGAGGCCAACTTATCTTAAGGACAAATGCCAACTAGACAGAAGTCTAGGCACTAGGAGTCGACACTGAGGGTTGACACCTGAAAGGCTAGGGTTCTGGACAGAACTGGACTTGAAGAGGGTCGACTCTGGAAGTCGACACTTGGAGTTTTTGAGGCACAAGATCCAAGAGATGATAAGATGGAGGTTCGTCAACTTGAAGCCAAGTTCATAAATATAGAGTTATAGAATTTCCATAATCTTCAGTTATAGAACTCAAATGATAAAAGCTCTTATATTCATACTGGTTTAAAACTGATGAGTTCTGATTTTCTCAATAAAAACATTTGAAAATATCTGCATTCAAAATTAATAGGAATGAACCAGAAATACATATAGAGACCAGGTTAACCTCCTCTCACCCTACTCATTCAATTCCATTAGCCCCTCGAGAGTAACTACAAAAGTATTGAGATTAAAGACTTATACGTTTCTAATTTTATCTATGAGCACTACAAATTCAGATTTTTCTTTTGAAACCATTGTTGGATACCAACTGTTATCATTTTTATGAGCAGTCAAGTGTGGCATGCACCTTTTGACGTGAGAGTGCACGTTGATTAGAAATCAACACCCCCAGTTACTCAGTGTAACTCACCATTCTGCTTCAATTTGAACAAAGGTAGCGTGGCACTTCATGACGTTGTTCTCTCCACTTCATTGGTGAAGGGACTTGGTTTCTTAGTGAATCCAATGCCATTGCTCTGCCTTAGAGCACTGAACTCAGCACACACCTTTTTACATAAGAATATACATTTATCAGACGCCAACAGTTACTCAGCATGACTGAAGTTCATTGCATTCATTGTACCCCTTTTTGAAATCATCAGATTTGACAAATGTTTAAAAACAATACGAAAATAGAGTTTCTCAATCAAAGATGCCTTTGTACTAAAATAAACTTTCATATTCAAGAAGGCATAACATGTCAAAACATGAAATAATAGTTTAAGTCCATTAAGTCTGAATACAACCACTTTCATAAAAATTCAGATCAAAACTGATGAACCCATTAAAATTAAACCAACAGTTCTATATCCTGGCCAATCATAGAACTCTATAAGAGGAGATTCTTCTTGTAGTTTTACTCTAATAAATAAACTCAATGACAGATAGAGAATCCTCCAAGGAGTTCAAGGCATTCAAGGAATTCTAGAAACAGTCAGCTGATCATGCAAGAGATGGCATATTCCAGACAAACTAGGAAGGTTCAGAGATATCAAAACATTTCAGACCATAGGTATAGCATGTCAACATTATGATGCAGAGGCCTGATTTATGCAGAGAGTGTAATTGATTAAGAAGAGAGAATGGATGGTGAACACTCCCCCTGAGGATGTGCAGTGAGCTCAAATTGGAATAATTAGAATAAGATCATCAAGGTGCAAAGGAGTGTCGACGCAGGTATCTCATGGTGTCGACGCACTAAGATCAGACAGAGAGCAGAATTTAATGTGGATTAACCATGTTGTCGACCTAAGTTGGTCTAAGGTCGACCTGATTAACAACAAAGAGATTTTTAACAAATTAATCAAGCTAAATAGGCTCCCCCCCAGAAGATGTAGTCTATACATGTGTCAACAAACATGTGCAAGGATGCAGACTGAATTTTTTGATGTTAACTCCCCCTAAGCTTATGCACGAGTTGACAGTGGAGCATGCAGCCTATGACTTATGTGAACACATGATGCAATAGAAATGATACCAATTGATATGCATTGTTGTGTCCCTTAAACATGCTATGCATAGGGGTGCATGAGACCACAAAATGATGCAAGCACAGAATATTTGCAATGCATTATAAATTGAAATGTGAACCCTCAGGCTCCCCCTTTGTCAGATGCTTATGGAAGTTAAGACAGTCAATCAACATGCTATATATCCACATGAGTGATGAGTTGAAATACATGTGCATCCATGGCAGGCATCATCAAAGGCAATGATCAATCAATGCTAAGCAAGAAGTTCATACGGCTGCTAAATGGTAGTAAGAAGCAAACAAAGACTCATCATCATATCAATTCCATCAGCAAGACAGATTCTTCATGAATTAAGCATCTGAAATTGTTGATTTCTGGTACAAGGCGGAGGTATTGATCCGAAGACCTAACTCACGCATAGTGAGAGCTTCGGGCAAGCTTAACCTACCTTTCTGCACATCACCATTCGATATACCAAAAACTCAAATTGAGTGTTAAGCATGTAATCCAACTCAGATGATCATCTAAAACCATGGAGAATGTTTTAGCAATTCAGGGAGATAGTTTCAGCTTGCAGGGTTTAATGAAAACAAGACAGACCTATAATGCATTAACTACAAGTCAAATTTTATCATGCTGAAATAACAAGAATGGAAAACTTAATTTGCAAACATGTGCCTTGAGCTTTTATTTCCAGTAGTTCCTTTGTATAGCTCTAAGGCACCCCTACATTCAAAATTCTCAGTTGGAGTTTCTAGGTACCTAAGTTTTCTTCGGTCCTTGAGAGTTAGCAACATTTCTAACTAGATTTCTCTTCTCTGTCAAGGCAGTCAAATCATCTTTCCTCATTGTGTGACAGTCATTTTCATCATGTCCTACCATCCCATAGTAAGGGCAACCCACAAAGGTTTTCTTAATCTTCTTATGCCCATGTGTGGTGAGTTTTCGTGGGAGACTGTGAATGCTCATAGCATTAGCATGAGGATTGCCCTTCCTCATTCTTTGCCAACAGTTTTTGACAGTGTGGCCATCCTCCGTGCAGTGATGAACCAGAGCAAAAGATTTCATGACTTTCAACTCCCAGCAATTTGACATCATGTGTCCAAACCTCCCACGGTGGTGGCAGTAGGAGAGCTGGCCTCCCTTCGTCGATTTCTTATAGAGACTGAAATCAAAATCAGACTTGCATGCCATCAGTTCATCATTTTTTTTGTCATAGCAATTACGCATCACATGAACATGTCGACCACAATAAGTACATGAAGCATATTTTTTCTGGAAGACATGGTGTCTATCATTTTCATCAAAACAAGCAAACTTATTTTTTTGTTGTTGCCTTAATGTTCTCTTTTTCTGGTTTCTGTTTTGAGTTTGATTTTTCTGGGCCGCAGGCTATTTTGGGGGTGATTGGGAAGAGGAGACAACATCCAAGCTGGAGCTAAATGATGTAGACGATTTGTTTTTTAAAATTTTTTTATTTACAGGATAGTGCCCAAGCTCTTCTCTCCGGAAGTTCACTTTTGTCCTTGGTTGTCAGTTCAAGTTTTCCTGGCCCTTAACAGATTTCGACAGTGAGCTGTTTAGGTCTTGGACTTTATTTTCAAGTGAGAGGGTGTGCTATTCCGAATTGGCCAAATCTTTCTCACAAGCAGCAAGCTGCTCATTCAGCATGTTATTCACAGTTTTACAGTAATCAAAATCTTTTTGAAGAACAACCAATTTTTCTGAGTCGTCAACACTCACTCCTTTTCCCTTTTCATAAGTATGAAGCTTGGCCAGTAGCTCATTGTTTTGCTTTTTCAAGAACTTATTTTCTTCAGTAAGAGCCTTGATTTAAGTCAAGTCTTGATTACTTGAAATTGATTTAGGTTCATCTTGAAGTTGTCTTACAAGTTCTTCCAATCTAGTGATTTCAGCTAGCAAGGTTCCATTTTCGTCTCTCAAACACTCAATATGTTCTTTATGTGTGTCTACTTCTATCATGAGAATTTCATTTACTTCCTCAAGAGCAGCACATTTTTTACAAGGGGAATTATAAATAGAGTTGCTTTCATGCTTCTTTTTCAATCTTTTGTTTTCAAGTTTTGACATTTTGTGTTTCATAGTCAACTCATCATATGCATCCATGAGTTTTTCAAGAGTGATGTCCTCTGAATCAAAACTTACTTGAGATGAAGATGGTTTGCTTGGCTGATCCGAGCTATTGGCCATCAGACAATGATTCCTATTTCCTTCTTCGTGGATCCTGGCTAGTCCATCAAGGATCTCCTTGGCAGTGCTGCAGCTATGGACAAAAGAAAATATGGTGACATCTACTGCAGCTTTTGTTAGATTGAAAGCAGCAAGGTTATCAATATTTTTGGTCTTGTGTTTAGCAGACCAATTAGATGTATCTGATGGCAGCTTGTGCGGACCATGGTATATAAGATTCCATAACCTTGTATCAATGGAGTTGACAAAGGCACACATCTTCCCTAGCCACATGGTAAAATCAGAACCATCAAATATGGGCAGGGAAATCATTGAAGCTTGTTCAACGAATGAAGCCATTAGATCAAATGCACGGAGATCTTTCTCTGCAGATCGTTGGATCTGAGTATAACAGAGCTTAGCTCTGATACCAATTGTTGGGTCCCTTAGGGTGCAACCGGATCTAGAAGGGGGGGGGGGTTGCATAGATCCTTTCACAAACCTTGGCCCGATTAAAATCTTAGCTGATTAAAATGACAATCACTACAATATAATTCTAATATAGCACTTGACATAATGCACATCGGATCTGATGGAAATAGCTCAAAATAGAATGGCAGAAGATAGTGCACAGACTGCGAAGGTCGACACTCCCAAGTGGTGAGGTCGACACTCCTTCAACGGATCACAGCTATGTAGAGAGCTGAGGTCGACACTGCTATGCAGTGAGGTCGACACCCCTTTAGAGATAGCTAAGAACTAAGTAAGATGTATTGCTCTGGACAGTAGGGATCACAATACACATCAACTAAGTGTGAGCTGACTAGCTCTATGTGTGTGCTTTTGTGATCAACCAGAATCTCATATATTGAGGTTGGCTGCTCATCGAACCTTTAGTGTGTGTGTGAGCAATATGTTAATGTGTGCGATGGAAAACAATCAAGATTGTATACGTTGAAGCTTGTACATAAACCTGTGAATGGGGGTAGAGGATATGGAGCAAACACACAAATCACGGCCCATTGCACAAGGGTTTTTAAGGTGGTTCGGTTGCATCCCTGCACCCTAGTCCACCCCTCACCGAACCTGATGAGGCTTCACTGTATGCTGTAAACGCAGCATGGGGACAAGCCCCACGGGGATGAACCCCAAGCACCCACGAGGACAGAGTCCTCAGGCTACATCCGTAGCACACGGGGACGACGCCGTAGTAACATATGCGAACAAGGAAAATGAGAAAAAGAAAGTAAACAACAAGTGCAGTGGAAAAACTAGAACAATGAACGAAACACCAACTGTGGCTTCAGATAGAGATCTGGAAGCTAGTGGCTGTAGCTTCAAATTCAGATCCGAAGATCTTTCTCTTCAATCTTAGATATCTGCAGGGCTGCTCTTCTCTCAAGGCTGAACTCTCTTCTTCTTTTCTCTTTTCTCTTCACTCTTTCAGCACTGGACTGGATTGGCCAGGTGCTGGGATGCTCTCACTCCCTTCTCTTCTTTCTCACAGATTCTTCTTGAATGCTCAAGGGCGTGGCTTTCTTCTAAGGCAGCAGCAGCTTCTCTATTAGAAGCTTCATGTATTTATAGGAGAGCCAATGGGGAGATTTTCCTCCAAGAAAATCTGTAGAGGACCAATTCAAATTTGAGCTATGACCTTCTTTTTCAGAGGTGCTTGACTTGATCCAGCGGTCACAAAGGGGCAGTGCAAAGGGAGATAATTTTCCCTCTGAAATATTCTCTTGGCTTGAGGTAGATGCTTTGTAGGGAGTTGACTTGAGCTGGATGGCCTTTCAACCCTGTCCTAGGATAGGACGGTGGCTGGCAGAAGGTAGACTATATTTGTAGTCTTGTGGCAGAGGGAACAACTTTGTCCAGTGTATGCTTGAAGGCAGACCACCTGAATAGTCCTTGCATAGGATAGAAAAGATAGTCTGCTAGCAGAGAGGACTTTCACAGATTTGGTGGCAGACCAACCTTTCTCCAAGAAGATGTTCTGAGTTGTTATTATGAGATGGCAGAACCTCTGACCTTGGTACCTTCTCTAGACCTCAAAAGAGGTGTTTTTGGATGTTTACGCCTGGCATTAATGCTCTCAGTACGGTTTACTAACAGACATATCTGTCAGAGTACTTTGAGGTTTTCTTCTTCAGTAAGGTCGACCTACTGAGAGGTGAGTGTTGATATTTATTTGCCTATCTTTGATCTTACTTATGAGGTTTGCTAAGTAATATGGCAAGATGACAAACAAGCAATCAAAGATCTGCTCAAACCTATGAACATGTGAACATGAACCTAGGCAATCATAGCTAGCTCTAGCATGGGCATGCTATCTCAATCAAATTACGCTAAGGAAAAGGAAAAACACACGCCGGGGCGTGGAGCAAGGAGTAAATAAAAACACACCACTAGGGGTGGAACAAGCAAGGAAATAAAGATGTGATGAAGGAAATAGCTATTGCCCAGCACTAAGGAAAGATGTGATCGCCACCAAAGTAAACATAAGTCAAAGACTCGAATATACCTTGGAAATAGGTGGATGAAGCACCCGCCCACGGGAGAAAAAAACCAAGGAAAGCCTGTAGATCAGCTTGGAAGTAACGGCCAGACACCCGTGCGTTGCTTGAAGTAACGGTCTCACCCTAGACCGCTAGACGATAGTGACGCTCCTGCACCAGACCGTCAGATAACCTGCAGTAGTAAAGCTTGAATTCTTTTAACTCCAACTCTTCCAGCCGGCTAGAAGACTTGGGCCTCGTGCTAATGAACCTGTAAACCTGCCAAAGAAGTAAAAAAGACAAGACAAGACAACCTCAATCAGCCCTCTTCGCAAGCATAGCATCAATTCTTAAAGAATTTAAGAACATCAAAAGGAGAGGGAATTACCGGGGAGTTTTGGTTTTTTAACCCCTCTGGGCGTTTTTAAAAGTTGGGAGGATGTTTGTATGCTTAAAGAACAGTGAAAAATGTGGAGGAGGAGGAGGGACAATGCTTTGTTTAAAAAGACCAAGGAAGAACTCAAGCATGCAAAGATGAACTTGAAAGATCAAAACAAAAGTACTCCCTTGACTGGAAGATGGATGGATGTGGGAAGCAACTCCTCCTGGATGAAGATGGCTCCTGAGTTCGGCAGCACTTCGTCGTGAATCAAAATCTCCTCCTCCCTTGGCCATGAATTCAAGGGTTCTATTTATAGACCCTCAAAACTCGTAGGTCGAGTAGAGGATAATTCAGCAAGAAAAAAGGGATAAGTCTTAGCAAATCCTTGAGGATAATATCACCAAGAGTCCAAAGAAACAAACGGGAAGTCCCGAGGATCGGATTAGAAAGAGATAAGGTCAATCCAAGTTCTTATCTCAAACACGGAGTAGCAGAGAAAAGGCCTGAACTGCCAGGACTCCCGGAAAGAAGTAACGGCTGCACGATAGACCGCCACTTGGAAGTAACGCATCAAGGAACGACAGCTATTTGCAACCTTATCCAAAGAGATAAGATCAACGGAAAGAAGCCCCAACAAGCTGGACTCTTCAAGGAAATGACGGTCAAGGCATAGGGCGTCATAAGGAAATAACGGCTGCACGACGGACCGTTATTATCAACGTGGATTCAACAGGATAAGCACGGAACACGTGGCCTTAAGCTTTAGGACTCTTCAAAGAGTAACGGTCTAGGATCCATCCGTCAGAAGGAAGTGACGCACCTTTCTGGGACCGTTATTTAGCATTGAGATTCAAAAAAGAAGAGAAGGGCGTTGCTAAGCTTTATCCAACGAAATGCCACCGGGAGCCAATTCTTTATCCAGGAAAAGACTCAAGAAATAGGCTTCAACTGATCAGGAGACTCGATGAAAAGCGAACAACTCGGAGCATCATATTGAATGAATAAGGAGATGACCCGACTTATGGGTATAAAACGGGTGTCAACAGATGCCCCTCCTTAACGTCCTCTTTGCAGGGGAACGAGCAGAGGTGAAGCGGAAGTGAAATGGGACATGGAGATGAAGCGGAGATGAAGCAGAGTGTATCAAAAAGAGGGCGTTAAGGTAAACGACACCCGTTCTTTACCAACAAGCGACAAGAATTTTCTGGAAAACTTCAAATTGATCACAAGGAAATAGCCAACCAAAGGATGCAAGTCTGGAGGAATTAATTAACTAAGGAAAGGAAACACGGCTAGCCGCCGGAGGCAACGGAAAGGAGAGAGACTAAACTCCAGACAGGAATCTTCAGCGAGCCAGATCAAGCGAGCAAATCAAAGGAATCCTTCTAATTCAGAATGGAATGATTCTCCTTCTTCGGGATTAAGAACACAGCTGTTCACCATCACTGAGATATCTTGAACAGATGAAACTTCATGAATGCTCAAAGAATGCGTATGATGCATGCTGGGCTAAAGGAAAAGAAATCTTCAAGACAAATGCAAAGAAATAAAAAATAGCAAATACTCGAGAATAATATTGCTAGATTGGAGAAATCAGAGTCAGGACACTATCTGCAACCACGGCGTGCAAGACAGAACCATCGTCCCCAAATTTTTCAATCTAACGGCCTATCCAACGATTAAACATATGAACTTAGATCATCATCATTTTTGTTTAAGGGGAACATCAGATCCCAGGACACATGAATGACCAGCCGGTTCTCGAGGTAATATATCACAAGTAACATATAGTAATGCATTAAGGGAATGAGGGAATGATATACAATACCTGACTTACCTGCCTGACGGATGGCCAAGCGTGATTTTTGCTTATAATCCTTCATGAAAGATAGGTTAGCCGGACAATAATCATGATAAGAATTAGGCATAACCATAAGAAGCATCAAATAGGAACATCATATAGACAATAGGGTTTGTTCAAGCATTAATTAGACCTTCCAATTAATCAAGAAACTTGCAAGCATATAACGGTCAGATGTAGGGGCGTCACATAAAGTAACGGATCACACCTAGTCCGTCATAATCAAGGCGGTTCACATTCTTCGATAAAGCAGTTCAACACATATAACGGCCTCAAACAGGAGCGTCAGGAGGATGTGACGGCCGGTCGATAGACCGTCACATTTCCTGAGATTTCAAAAAAACAACCGAACGGTCACGGCCCGTTCATTCCGTTCCAATCAACCAAAAACCCAAAAAAAATCGAGAGCTCCGGCGACCACCGTCCCCACCGTTCCAATGGCCGGCGACGAGGCACCCCAGCCGCCACCGAAGAAGAGAGAGAGAGGGAAAAGGATGGCTATACGGCGGCTTCACCGCCGGATCGAACGGGAGGTGATCCCGCCGGTGGAAGAGGACCAACCGACGAGGGGAGACCAAACGGAAGAAGAAGAAGTTCCCACGACTACGGGGGACGAGGGGGAAGTTCCCTTGGGTGCAGAGGAGCCCAAGGAACCAAAGAAGAAGAAGAAGAAGAGAGCCATGGACCACGAGGTAGGCCCTCCGCCCTAATTTTTCAAATTTTGATTTTTGTGTTTATTTATGGATGCATGTGGGGGATAAGGGTAGAAGTGGGTCCACGAACCCATTAGGAACAATTGTAGGCCATTTGGCCACAGTGGGAAGCCATGGGGATGTAAGGAAAAAAATTCCCCAAACGCAGAGGATGTGACGGTCCTGCCAGCGACCGTCACTCCCCTGACGCTCCAAGCTGAGGCCGTCAGAGACAAGCGACGCCCCAACCCAGGGCCGTCACTTCTGCCAGGGAATTAAACTATTTTTTAGGGTTTTCAATTTTCAAATTTTTGTTTTTGTTTTAAATTATGGATGTTTATGCAATGATTACATGATGCAAATTGACTAACTAATGATCTAATATGCAAATGCAGGGAAAGAGGAGATCACGGATTTCCTGGCTTCAGATCCGGGCGGTATACCAGGCACTGCCCGACTACCAGAGAGAGAGACTCGCCGATATGGGATTCGCCGAGGTGCTTAGCATCGAGGTGATCCGGATGGATACGCCACTGCTATACGCACTGCATGAGAGATGGGACCCGATCAGCCGTGCTTTCATCTTCCCGTGGGGCCACATGATCCCCACATTGGAAGACATAGCAAGGATTACAGGATTGAGAGTCCACGGCTCCGCAGTGACTGGATGGACATACGGGGACTACCGGGATATAGCACAGCAGCTGCTCGGGCTAGATCTGATCAGGCTGGGTCAGTCCTCTTCCCAGCTCACGAGATCGGTGCTGCAGGAGAGTTTGGGGCTGAGAGGAGCAGCAATCACCGTAGGAGAGCTGCCGGAAGAGCATCTGGGCAGAGTGATTGATCAGGTGCGCCCTCACGTGGCGGTAGAGGCAGGAGCAGAGGGAGACAGAGTGCTCAGACGCTTCCTGATGCTACTGTTCGGGAAGCTCCTGTTCGCGACTCAGGCAGATGTCATCAGCTGTAGATTGCTACCGTTGATAGAGGATCTGAGCAGAGTGAGGAAGTACGCATGGGGGGCAGCCGTACTAGCATTCCTGTTCGACTCCCTGAGCACCACGGACCGGCAGACAATGCTGGGCGGCTTCTCGCCCTTCCTACAGGTAAATGCACTTTAAATGCTTTCTATTATGCCATGATTATGATTATGCAATGATTTATGCAAAATGGCTTATGCAAATGATTCGACTGACTTGATTTCTAAATGCAGGTCTGGAGCTACATGTACCTTCCAGGCATTGGGAGAGGTGCGCTACTCCATCCCGGCCTCATACCAATCGCGAGGCGATGGTCGGTGGCGAGGGACACGGGATCGATCCTCAGATTGACCCGGACGATCCAGGACAACCTGGACTCCTACCCGCATACATCGGTAAGCCCGAGACTCAAAATGATTTCTATGTGCTTTATATGCTGACAAATGCTGACAAATGAATGAAATGCAACATGCTTTTAGGTGAGATGGACCCCGTACCGCAGCGAGGGCTACACAGGACAGCCGTGGGTGGAGGCGTCCTTATCGTACCGGGGGCGAGACATATGGTTGCATTGCATCCATATCATCGAGCCTCTGCACTACAGGCTGATCCTGCGGACTCGGGGACTACACCAGCCCGAGGTGACCTTTCCGCATCGCAACGATGACCGCCCAGGCAAGTCGGCGAGGGGCATCAGTGGGAGTGTGGATTGGCGCGCCCGGAAGGTGAAGTACGTCCTCAACTGGAGGCAGCGAGGCAGGGCCGTGAAGGAGCGGGACGAGAGCGACGAGGCCTACCTGAAGGCCTTCGCTCGACACTACGGCGACCGGGTATACCGAGGTACCCGACGATCGGTATGCAATTCTAAACCTAAAACCTTTCTATATGAACCTGCAAGATGATGGATGCTGACTTATGCTTTCTAAATGCAGCTAGACCCAGAAGGACGGATAGCCGAGCTAGAAGGGCTACTCCACTCCACCATCCAACAGCGGGATGGGTACCGGTCTGCCCTGGAGCTCTTGGTGAGACTAAAACTTAAATGCTTATGATTTATGGAATGATGTTCATGATGCAAATGCAAATGCCAACTAACTTATGACTTCTAAATGCAGCGGGCTGAGGGAGCCCAACGAGCAGGACCAGATGCCCCGTCATCATCCTCGCAGCCTGCGGGAGATAGGACCGAGCGGGATGCTGACTTTGCTCGGGCAATTGCCCGGGCCGAGGAGGCGGAGGCCACCCTCGCGGAGCGGGTAAGAGACTAAAAAACTTATGATTTTGCCTAATTAAATGCTTTATGACTAATGACGTGAACTACAATCTACAGGCGAGGGATCTAGCGGCAGCAGTAGCCGAAGTAGAGAGAAGCAGGGCCGAGACTGATCGAGCCCGAGCGGAGACGGAGCTGGTACGGGCAGAGATGGCCCGGCAGAGAGCCGAGACCCTGCGACGGCCAAATGATCCAGAGATGGAACAACTCCGGAAGGAGTTAGCGCAGGCGCGAGCTGAGGTGGAGGAGCTTCGGATCGGGACGGCCGACTTGGATCGCTACCGGACCGAGGCACGAGAGACGCGGCGTCAGATCTTTACACTGAAGATCGAGCTGCGGACATTGGAGCGGACGGTGCGGATGATCGGCCGGGGACCGGAGCGAGGTACCTCCCAGAGTGGGATACATAGGAGCGCTGCCCCTAGCGGCTCAGTAGGGGACTTCCTCGTCAGCTCCTCCGCCCAGCGGAGGAATGAGAGGGCAGAGAGAGGACAGCAGGAGGAGAGTGCTTCCATAGCACCGCCACCCAGGAAACCCGAGGGTGGAGAGGATGAGGGTGGCCCGGCGGATAAGTCGGCCGAATGATGCCTTTTTTATGTTTTTTTATTTGCATATAACTTTTAGTAAAAATGGAATGAAATTATCTTTTTCATTTTTCTGTTTGGTTTTAATTTGATGCGAGCGTGCATGAATGAATGTGAAATGTACAGGATGGATGAAATGTGGATGAATGAATGATATGTATGCCGGCATGCATGTATGAAAATGGGAAGAAGATGAGGTGTACAAATGTGAAAGACCGCTAGGTCTAGTCAAGGATTAAAGGAATAGCTTGAACCCAGCAGCAGAGAAAGTGACGGTCTAAGATCGGACCGTTATAACCAAGTGACGCTCTGGTGAGAGACCGTTAATCATCAGAGGCCCACACGGGCTGTGGGGCTTCAGGATAAGCGACGGCCAATTGATGGTGTGTCAGAGACAGATAACGGCCAAGGGTCAGACCGTTGATCATGGCAGAACGTTAGTTGGGCAGGGTAACTAGCAGGAAAATGTGACGGTCTGAAGGGGACGCGTCAGAATCAAGAGACAGTCAGAAGTAAGACCGTCAGGAAGCGTTTTAGCCCAGAAGAGAAAGAACCAAGTGGTTGAGAATGTGACGGCTCAGGGATAGAGCGTTACAGAAAGCGACGGTAGACCTACGACCGTTACTCTCCACAGAACATGATTCGGGGAATTGAAACCCACAGAAAATGCGACGGTCGAGGGATGGCGCGTCGGAGTGAAGTAACGGCCGCTCGATTGACCGTTAGAGTCTGGGTCGCAATCCGAATCGGATTGAGCCGAGATAACTTAAAACCCGAGGTTTAGCCACTTAAACCATCGCTAGGACTTATCCTAATCGAAGATAAAGCCTTCTAGCCCGAGTCTTACCCTTTCAAAGTTGAATATAAGCCTTGGCAACTTAAAACCTTAATCAAAATCGCAGCTTTGCTAAAACCTCTGTTCTAGGGTTTGAAGAGCCCTCTCTAAAGAGCAGAAAACATGATGAAGAGGAGTTTCGAGGAGATGGCTATGGAGGAGAAAGCTTACGCCGGCCCTAAAGCTGCCAGGAGGGAACATAGAGAGCTTCAACGGCTAACCTCAATTCCCAAGCACTTAAGCTCTAACGTCCAAAGAGTGGTAAGTACTTATAACTTCATCCAAAGTTCAGAATTTTGCTGTACTTATTCTTTTCATGACTTCCTCCTTTCTTTTCTCAAGCCCCTTCCCGGCCCAAGGTGTTATTCCAATCTGAAGTGGGTGGCTCCTATGGTAAAGGCACTTCCCATAGAGGTCACATCCATCCTCAAAGCATGGTACCTCCAACCTCTCTTGGTTTTAGGCAAGAATTTCCAGAAATTGTCTTTCGATTGGCCAAGCCTTTCAGCACTTGTGGAACTATGGCATCCACAAACTCATACTTTCATCTTTCCTTCCTTCGAAGCAACTGTCCTATTGGAGGAGGTAGAAACCTACCTAGCCCTTCCTAAGACCAAGGTGGGGGATGAGGACCGGGTTTGTTACACAATAGAGCCTATTGACCCGTCCTTAATTTTAAGTGACTTCATTCATAACCCGAAGGATGTGAGGACCATGATCAGCCCACACCACGTTCACCTGATACCCTTGGCCCAATGGATAGTGTCTCATTGTAGAAATAAGTGGGAGAGACATGAAGCAATAGCCAAGGCGGTAGCGGTTTGCTTGTGTGGAGTCTTTCTTTTTACCACTACCGACCACCTCTTAGATATCCAAAACCTTGGTATTATTAGCGGGCTGTGGCGGGGTATGTCTATCTCTCAAGCGGTCCTCTCATACCTCTATGAAGGACTAAGCTCGGCGTGCCTAGGAGGGCTTTTGTTTGGTTCCATGATACTCCTTGAGTGCTGGATAGGAGTGAGAGTCAAATTCCTTCCTAAGGAAGACATAATCTCAGCAAGCCGGATCTTCGGGAGCCACCCTCTCTTCTTTATTGGAGGGGCATTTGGATATTCTCCTCAGGTTGAATGCAAGACAGCGGATAAGAAAACTCGGGATGAATGGCGCCTCTTCTTCAACACTTTACCAATGGACAAGTTCATCATGCGACCAAGAGTCCTCCGAAGTGCTCTTCTCAAAATACCGCGGCGCCAAGGCCTCGACCTCCAGCTAGTAGGGAACACTACCATGGCGATCTACAACCCGCACCGATGCCATCTTCAGATCGGATTACCTCGAATCAGCGTTTCTGCACTATCACACTACCCTCCCCTTCTACCTAGGAAGATGGGGACCGAGGAAGATGAAAGAGCGATCCGGAACGCGCTGACCATGTGGGAGATCAGCAAGGTGCGTCCGTGGCAAGCAGAAGTTGAAGAGAGCGACGAAACACGCCGAGATTACTTGAAAGAGTTGAGAAGAATCCGCCCTCTTGCGGATAAGAAGTTGAATGTACCTTGATTTTCTTTTGTTTATGAGAGATATTTATGTTATTGACAATCAAATTTGATTTTATCAAGATTTATATTTCATTAATCTTTGCTTGAGTGAGATAAGATTGCCATAGTTAAATGATCTCGAATTCCATCATGTGGAAGGCTAGAATGATATAAACAGATGGGGCTTCTGGAGGATATGACGGATGTACTCTGGGCCGTTATATGGAAATGACGGTCCTGCGATAGGCCGTCAGAATGGGAGTAATCAAGAGCCCAGTTTCTGAAGGATATGACGGATGGGTCTTGAGCCGTTATTTTCAAGTAACGGTAGGTTCCCAGACCGTCATAATGATGGTTTAATGGAAAGGAAGAAGGCCCACGCCTGAAGGAAGTGACGGTCAAAGATGGGCCCGTTACATGACTGTAACGGTCTGATGCTGGCGCGTTACACACCTGAACCTGCATAGTTGTGAGCTTTTACCTTTGGGCTTGCCCCTGTATTCTGCACACACTTAGACATGAAACAAGTTAGCTCTGTTCTTAGACTCAACCCCTTGTCTTGAAGCAAGTTAGATAATGACCGTTTCTTGATATTTGGTCAAGGGGTGGAGCCTTATTAAATAGGCGAAAAAACATAATGAAAATGCGATGCATGCTATGCATATGATGGTATTTTGGGGGTTTTGGAAAATCTTTAATGTTTTGGATTTTGAAAATATTTGTTGTTTTTGGATTTTGAAAATATTTGATGTTTTTGGATTTTGAAAACATTTGATGTTTTTGGATTTTGAAACATATTTTATGTTTTTAGATTTTGAAACATATTTGATGTTTTTTTTGGATTTTGAGAAATATTTGTTGTTTTTGGATTTTGAGAATATTTGATGTTTTTGGATTTTAAAAATATTTGATGTTTTTGGATTTTAAAAATATTTGATGTTTTTTGGATTTTGAAAAACCAGTGCCTCTCTAGCAACACGAGACCTCCCTTGTTTTATCTTGAGTCTCGAGACCGGCGTGCAAATAGTGTGACAACCCCTGGCCGAGACCTGGTCATTGTGACGGTGTTTTTACCAACGCCATACCTAGGGTACTCGTCTCAGTCCTAAAAGAAAGAAGAACATGGGGGTAAGCTTAGGCCAGATATGGAAGTTTTTAGAACTTGATTCCCTCACCGTGCAACCTTATTAGAGATTTGGTCTGTTGTGCCGGGGCTTTTATGTCCGTCATCGAACCTTTGTCCACTTAGGCACGCATGCGACCGGGCTCATAACGTCCCGCGGGGAACTGTACTGCCACTCTTGTCATGCCTAATTTTCTTTTTCCTTTTGGAGCTTTTGAGAATTCATTCACAGACCTTGAGATGATGCTTTTGATTTCATGGTAAAGAGCACTCCTTTTCTTTTCTTTTCTTTCCTTTCTTGTGGAGTCAGGTCATAACGGACTTGCCCCTATTTGAGACCTCTTCTCGTTAGGGAGTTTGGATTGGTTGTCTCCTCCTTATTTACTCCTTGCCCCTGGATGCAGCCGAAGAATGAAACGTACAGGGACTTTGACTTTCCCCTAAAGCATGGCCGAGGAAAAACGGTGTCTTTTTAAACAAGGAACCCGACCAGGGGCGTCGTGTAGTGTGTGTTTGCCTTACTCAAGACTCTCTTTTGAAGATAGGGAGGCATTTCTTATTGCCGGAAAAGCACATGGTTTATATTTTTAAGGAAAGAAACGCTTAAGATACAACCCATTCCACGGGTGAGAGAGCTCCTCACCTTCCGCGTTTACTAAACGATAAGCATTCCCTGGATAAGCTTCTTTTATTACAAACGGCCCTTCCCAGTTAGGTTGCAACTTGGACCTAGGACCTGCAGACCGAATGAATTTGCGTTTCAAAATAATTTCACCCTTACAAAATTTTCGTTCGATTACCTTCTTTTGAAAATAGCGCGAAACCCTCTTTTGATAAACAGAAACGTGATCGGCCGCATTCATCCTCTTCTCATCTAAGAGTTCTAGCTGGACCAGCAACGCCTCTCGACGTTCATCGAGATTAAGTTCCTTATCGAGCTGCACTCTAAGAGAAGGGATTAAGATCTCATATGGGAGCACCGCCTCCATTCCATAAGTTAAAGAGTAGGGAGTTTGTCCCGTAGGGGTGCGGACGGAGGTGCGGTAAGCCCACAGAGCTTCCACCAATCTTTCAGGCCAATCAGAAAATTTATGTGCTTCGCATGTTTTCTTAATGATTTTAAGAAGGGTTTTATTAGTGGCCTCGGCTTGACCGTTGCCTTGAGGGTAATATGGAGATGAATGATGCAGTGCAATATTGAACTTCTTACATAGGTCTTTAAGCTCTTGGGAGACGAACTGGGGTCCGTTGTCGGTGATGATGCTGCTTGGTACTCCGAACCGCGAGATGATATTCTTCATGATAAAGCGGCACACCGTTGTAGCTTTGATCTCTGCGTATGCCTCGGCTTCGGCCCATTTGGTGAAGTACTCAGTGGCAGTGAGGATGAAAGATTTCTACTTGATCTGAGAATTAGGATCACCGAGTGGGCCGACGACGTCGAAAGCCCACATAGAGAACGGCCAAGGAGCAGTCATAGGATGGAGGGATGAAGCTGGAGAGTGAATTTTATCAGCATGGAGTTGGCATTTAAGACACCTCCGGACATAGAGGGAGCAATCTTCCTCTAGAGTGGGCCAATAGTAGCCCTGCCTAAGGATCTTCTTTGCTAGAGCCTGGCCATTGACATGACCTCCACACTCACTTGAATGGGCTGCCTCAGCCACTTTCCAAGCTTCTACATCATCCAAGCATCTCATGAGCATTCCATTAGTAGCGCGCCTATATAGTTCTCCTGCAATGATAGTGTACCTTGCGGCGGCTCTTCTTATTGCTTTACGCTGCTCAGCCTTTGCCCCTTCTGGGAACGACCCTTCTTTGCAAAATAATTCGATTTCATGATACCAAGGTAACTCCTCTTCGTCCAGAATCTCCTCTAGTTCTGTTAATGAAACTTCCTTGAGATCCTCCTTCTCAACTTTCGCCTCTACAGATTTCCTGAGATTGATGAACCAAGGATCCTGAATGGAGGGTGCGTCCAATCTCTGGACGACGATGGTCTCAGTACTACGACTGAGGGGGAAGGATAAGGAGGAAGCAAGGGATGCCAAAGCATCAGCTAGAATGTTCAAAGAACGAGGAGTATGGATATAGATGAGCTTACGGAATCGCTTAGCGAGGAGCGTGACCAAATCTTGATAAGGTTTGAGCTTAGGGTCACGAGTACGGTAAGTTGACAGAACTTGCCGTAGGACGAGCTGAGAGTCTCCTATAATGTTCAAATAACGCGCGCCTAGGAGATAGGCGTGCTTCAAGCCGGCCAGGAGAGCCTCATACTCAGCGATGTTATTGGTAGCAGGGAAGCGAAGTTGATAAGCGAAGGGGATGGTTACTCCCTCTGGAGTAAGCAAGACAGCCCCAATCCCTTGGCCTTGGGAGTTGAGTGCACCGTCGAAGTGCAGAGACCAGAAGGGATGATTAGAAAGGACAGAGAGATGCTCATCAGGGAAATCGTCCTGAATGGAATCGGTATGAGGAATAGGGAGATGTGCAAGATGCTCAGCAATGGCATATCCCTTGACTGCCTTCTGAACGACAAAGGTGATGTCAAACTGAGAGAGGAAACTCTGCCAGCGAGCTAACCTACTAGAAAGGACGGGTTTTTCTAGGAGATAACGGATTGGGTCCATTCTAGAGATCAGCCTAACTGGGTGGGCGAGGAAGTAATGTTTAAGCTTCTGAGCTACCCACACTAAGGCGGCACAAGTCTTCTCCATAGCGGTGTACTTGGATTCAGCTGGATTAAACAACCGAGAGAGGTAGTACGCGGCTCGCTCTTTCCCTTCATCATCCACTTGTGCTAAGACCGCCCCTAGGGAGTCCTCAATAACCGAGATGTATAGGATTAGGGGTTTCCCAGGGACAGGAGGTTGCAAAACCGGGGGATTGGTTAGGTACTCTTTGAGGTCATCATAGGCCTTTTGACAATCTTGATTCCATTCGAACTTTACCCCTGCCTTAAGTAATTCATAGAATGGGCGGCATCTCTGAGAATGTTGAGATATGAATCTCCTAATGAATTGCAGCCGACCAATCAGTCCTCGAAGTTCCGTAATGTTCTTCGGCGGAGGCATGTCCATGATGGCCTGTGTTTTATTAGGATCAATCTGGATCCCCCGTTTGCTTACTATGAACCCTAGCAACTTCCCTGAAGAGACTCCGAATACACACTTCTTCGGATTCATTTTAAGCTTATACTCCCTGGCTCTCTGCAGCACCTTAGCCAGAATAGAGGGGTGTTCTTCTTTTGTCCTTGACTTCACCAAGATGTCATCCACATAAGCTTCCATGTATATGTGCATCATGTCGTGGAAGATGGCCATCATCGCCCTTAGATAGGTGGCACCTGCGTTCTTCAACCCAAACGGCATAACCACATAACAATACGTGCCCCAGGGCGTGGTGAAGGAAGTTTTCTCTTGATCTTCCGGGGCGAGACGGATTTGATTGTAGCCCGAGTACCCATCCATGAACGACAGAGCTTCGTACCCGGCAATGTTATCCACTAGGACGTCTATATGAGGTAGTGGGAAATCATCTTTGGGACATGCTTTGTTCAAGTCCCTGAAATCAATGCATATGCGCACTTTTCCATCCTTCTTGAGAACATGGACTATGTTCGCCACCCACTGGGGATATAAGACTACTCTGATGAACTTGGCCTTGTATAACTTATCGACTTCTTCTTTGATCCTTAAGGCCATGTGGGGGTGAAATCTTCTTGACTTTTGTTTAACAGGTGTTGCCCCTGGTTTAAGTACGAGACGATGTTCCACTAAGGAGGGGTCAAGACCTGGCATGTCCTCATAAGACCAGGCGAAAGAATCGCTGTACTCCCTTAGAACCTTAATTAGATCCTCTTCTACCTGTGAAGGGAGATCAGCTGAAATAATGATAGGCCTTGGGTCTTCTTCTGTTCCCAAGTTGATTTCCTTTGTAGGTTCATCCACTGCCGTCGACGGCTGGTCGAATCTCTTTAATCCTTGTGCATACAAGTCGGCAGTGTCATCTACGTTGCTATCTTCATCTATTGGATCCTTCTCATCCAGAACCTCATAGACGCCTAATCCGTCGTCGCTCCATTCCCCTTCTATTTCCTCTTCATCTTCAATCATAATCGCCGTGGCGACGAATTCCGGACACTTCAGAAGAGCATGACATCGCTGAGCCAAATCTTGCAAGAACCTATCAGGAACAGATCGGGAAGGATGCGCAAGCGAGCGCGGCTCAGAATGGGAAGGGTTGGACGACCTAGAACAAGACCCTACTTCTCTAGACCTAACTGACTCTACTTCCTTAGACTCGCTAGACCCTAACCCTAACCTAGGAGAGAGAAGGCTTAGTGGAAGGGAAGGAGCAGGGGACTCGTGCCCCTGGGAGGAGGAGAATGGAGACAGGACAGCGTAATCTTCCACTGAAATCTCCGTTTTAAATTTGACGTTTTTTTTTGGAGATCAGTAGAGACTATGCAGCAAGACGGAGGAGGTGGGAGCTGCATGGGGAACATCTCGGAAAGGATGCGATTGGAGAAAGGATCAGCAGAAGACAACCACATCTCATGGAGCTGAGCATTGTGGGAGAGAGGAGTGAGTAGAGTGGACAGATCAATACGCGGGCACTTCCCGCGAGCACAAGGGATGAATTGAATCTCCGGTGGATCGATGATGGTTGGATTTATCATGACAGGAGGAAGACGGGGTATGGGCTCCCTTTGTTGCAAGATAGATTGGAAGCGTGAGGGAGACCAAGAGAAAACAATCGGAGAGCTCCCCACTTTTTGCATTTTAACCGCGGGTTGCTTCTTCGGCCTCCACTGTACGAGCCGAACCTCTCGCTGCTTCTGGCGATCTTCTTCAGAAAAGATCCTTTGCAAGGCCTGACTGTAGTCGAGCATGTCACCATTTGACCTTCCTGGCAGGGAAGGTGGACTGGCAATTGGACAAACTATATCCCTTCTTGGCTGCACCGGTTCTGGAGCTAATGTGCCGGGCTGGAGAGGCCCCCTGACAAAGTGCTCACGATAATCCCATGTAAGTGGCCCAGAATCACCCATCATAGATAATGCTGTTTCCTTATAACCGAGGCCTCTTCTGCCCATTTTCTTTCCCTTAGGTATGGGTTTAGTCATTCCTTGCAGTTGCGCCCCGAGGCCTCTCCCCGGTTGATAGCCCAGTTTCAATATGATATTCCACCCTTTTGAATCTCGGATCTGTGGCTTCACTTTGACATTGACTGGAGTAGTGACGGGCTTGGGAGATGTGTAAGCCCAGGGAAAGTTCAAATCAAGCACTGATATGACGGGCCGGCTACTCGGCCATAGTGTGGGAAGAACCTGATCTGAGAGGGCCTTGACTGTCTGTACCGTGGCCAAGCTTTTAACTTTGACGACCCTCCCTTGAAAGGGAAATTTGACGCACTGATGTGCGGTGGAGGGTACGGCGCCGAGTGTGTCAATCCAGGGACGACCCAAGATAGCCTTGAACATAGGGTCGATGTCGAGAACATAAAACTCCACGGCCATAGTGAGGGGACCGAGCTCCGCCTGAATGGTGATCACCCCGTGACATGCTCGCCTTGAGTTGTCATATGCTGCTATAGTAGTGGGGGTAGGCTGTAGTAACTCTTCGGATATGTTGCATGCTCGGAGGGTACTAAGTGGGCAAACATTAATTGAGGCCCCGGTGTCAACCAATGCTGCTTCAATGTCGACTTTGTTCAGGGTAATTGTTATGCAGAGCGGCTTTTGTCGAGCCCCTGGAGGTGCAAGCTCGGTTTCTGAGAATGTAATTGCCGGCCCTTTGGAAATAGTTGCCAATGCCGTTGGCAAACTGTCGACTGCCATGTCTTCGCTAACCATTACTTTCTGCAAGAAATCCCTCAGTGCATCCTGATGAAGGGTGGACCTTTTGATTAACTCCAGCACGGATATCTTAGCGGGTACTCTATCCAGGTGATGTAGCAAGTCATATTGAGTACCCGGCAGAGGTTCAGCCTCTTCTTGCTCGGCCGTTGGCTGGGTGGACTGGGGATTGGAAGCAGTAATGTAATTCCGATGGAACATCTTTCCGCTTCTTAAGGCACAGTTTGCCGCAGCATCTGAAGATAGTGTGACGGGTGCCGCAGGGTGGATGAGTGGGATAGGCTGTGTGGGGGAGGTGTTTTGGTGGAGCGTGGGGTTAGCGAGGTTAATGGGGGGTGAGTGGATGATAGGTGAGGGATTGGTGGAAGGCAAGGTGGTGACGAATGTCGATGCAGGTGGTGGGAAGGCTAGTGGGTGTTTGAGAACGGGTGAAGGATTAGGGGATGGTGTGACGATGGCGAGGGGGATAAGTGTTGGAGGGTATGATGGGATGGAGAGCGGTAGAGGGTTGGCTGGAGCGGGTGTGGATGGTAGGATGAGCGGAGAAGGTGTTGGTTGCCTGGGGAGGATGAAGGAAGGGTTGCGGAGGTTGTGGTGGAAGGCCATTACTTGCGGTGCGGCGCCATCATCATCAAAAGACCACCCGGCATTGGGAGCCGGTGGTTGAACCATGTTAACTTGTGCTGGTGCCGGCGGCTGCTGCTGAGGAGCGGGTGGATGATTCGGCATCGGATTCTGATGGATGCCTAGGTCTTGCACTTGCTGTGGTTGTTGTTGCTGTGGCGGCTGCTGCGGCTGCGGTGCTTGATGCTGCTGCACTTGTTGCCCCTGCGGCTGCCTCCTCTTCTCTTTAATCTCCACAATGGCCCTATGCATTTCGGCCCAGTCGATTCTCTGCCCTTCATGAAGGTCATATACTAGATCTCGGAATTGATAACATCCTTCTATGGTATGGCCTGGCTGCCTATGGAACATGCAATATTTGGTTTGATCAACCGCCGGGTTCCAAACAGGCCGTTCCGGAGGAAGTTGGATTGCATTTACTGACATAAGTGCCGAGAAAATATCCGTAAGTGTCTCGGGCAATGGAGGATATTGGGCTCTCCTGGGAGCCGGGCGCTTGCTGTTTGGATTGTTGTTGCTGTAGCCGCTGGGTGGAGGGACGTTATGGTATTGTGATGGTGGTGATGGTTGTTGTGGTGTGGTGAAGGCGTTTTGTGGAATGGTGAAGGCGGGGGGAGTGTTTTGTGGAGTGGCCTGGAAGTTGTGCGGAGTGGAGTTTTGTGGATTGCGGGGGTTTTGATTGTAGCGGAAAGGTGCGGCCTGATACGGAAAAGCAACGGCTTGTACTTGCTCATTTGTTTGGACCCCCTTAGTAACCGGCCCTTGCGGTTTCTTGTGGTACTTGGGCTTTTGGTTTTCGAATAGAGAATGGATAGGGGAGTCCTTGAATTGAGTCTGTATGAAGCGCGCCCGGCTGTAGAGTTGATGCATGTTAGCTATGTCATTCATTGCCAGGATGTTGCGGAAAGTCGGCGTGGCATTGGAGATTAGTAGTTTGACCTTCTCTTCCTCCGGAATATGGCCAGGCACTCTGGCGGCCATCTGCCTCCACCTGTCTGCATAGGTGGCGAAGTCTTCCTCCGGCTTCATCTTCTCTGCTACTAGATCTGTAAATGAATATTCTGGCCCGACCCGGTCTTGAAATCGCTGAATGAATTTGTCCTTAACTATCTTGAAACTCTCGGCCTCTTCCAGTGGCAGAGAATAAAACCATTCCAGAGCAACTCCATCTAAGGATCGGCGGAACAGGTACGCCATGAGGCGATCATCATACTGGAACTGCGCCGACTCATATAGAAAATCCCTCACATGGATAAAGGGATTGCTGTTCCCATCATACTTGCGATAGTTAGGGAGCTCAGATTGCGGAGGGAACCGAATGTTTTGGAAGCTCGGAATAGGAATATCGGCCAAGGATTGTGGGCCAACCCTTTTCTGGAGGAAGTCAAGCTGTTGCTGCATGGCGGCCCACTTGTTAAGCAAGTCCTGCTCTTGGGAGGGAGCAGGGGTAGCGAAGGACGCCGATTGTTGAGGAGCGGATGGAATGACGGTGGCAGACGGGGGAGGCCCATAGGCATGAGTAGAAGGATAGACAGTGGAAATAGGGGGCCCGTAAGAAGGATATTGAGCCTGAGATAGACCCGGATGGGAGTGAGTTTGGGCCGCCCCTTGTAAGAAATCAGAAGGGTTCATGAGAAGCTGTGAAGCCACCGAACCAGAATTATGATGATCCACCTGGACAAAAGAAGGGATAGGCGATTTCCCTTTATCCAAAGACTGATGGGCTGAATTGGAAGATTGGCCCATCTCCATGCCGGCAAAAGTGATGGTCCGAGGTTGGACCGGAGTGAGGTCAATCGGATTGGGCTGAACGGACGGCCCGATAATGGAAGGATTAGATTGACCCTGAACAGCGGCGGAGGGAGAAGCGTTGGACCCTTGCATAGCTTGGTATAGGACTTGAAGTTGAGCCGGGTCCAATTGGGCCATCATGTGAAGGACGGAGCCCGCGGAAGGAGTAGCGAGAGAAGGGGTACCTTGACTACCTCCCACAGACGTGGAAGACGGGAGAGGGGCAGTCCCTTCTCCGGAAGGAAAGGTAGCAACCCTAGGGGGGTTTTCAAGGAGCCCTTGAGGGAGAGATTCCTCTTGTGAGCGCGGAGGATTGAAGGATGCCATGGTGGATTCGAAGAGGGGATTGGAATAGAAAGTGAAGGAAGAAGTGACTGGAGAAGATGACTCAAACGGACGAAAGCAACTCCACATGCAACGGACAACCTTGGAAAATGCAAAAACAACCAACACAAAACACACAATGAGCAATCAAACTTAGGTAATTTTAACAAGATGCAAGTGATAAAAGAATGAAGACACTCAAGAATCAAGCAAGTTGTTTAGAATGATGCGACAATATTCTTATGATTTCTCCTTTGGAACCTTAGTGAATTGATTGATATGTGCTCTCAACAATAGGTCCCTAGTAGGAGATGGATATAGGACTTGGTTTGACTCTAAGTGTAACCACTCAATCACTTATGCAACCCTAGACACGGGGTGGGAAAGGTACAACCAGCCCGGCGTCCGTGTGGGAATCCACGGCTCGCGGGGACTTATGGAGGTCCCTGCTGTGATTTCCTAGTCGGCCCCAAGGAATATGGAGACGAGAGGTCCTCACAACGAGGTAGGAAAATGCAATCTAATGTATGAAGAGATGAATGACCCTATGTGCACCGGAGTGCATGCAAAGTCTAGCCTAACAATCTAACAATCAATAGTGCACACCATGATATGCAGATATGAGCAAAGCAAGAGGAGAGCCAGGTGTCACCCAAGCAAACAAATCACAGCACAAACTGCGGAAATAAATGCACCTCGGATGCGTACCTGCCAGAAGAGTAACGGTCGAAGGCCCCTGCGTCAGAGAGAAGTAACGGTCGAAGACCAGACCGCCGGACAATATATAACGCAGGGGGACGAGACCGTCAGATGAGCCAGGGAACCAAAAACCAACAGAAGTAACCGGAAAGCCCGTAAAGCTCACACAGCAAGATGAAAGCGGCGGTCTAATGCCCCTGCGTCAGAATTCTGTGACGCGTGGGCACAGGACCGTCAGAAGACTCAGAAAACCAGGATGAACAATGAAAACAACGGAAACAAAAGACCACTGAACAAATGGATGATGGCAGGTTTAAACAAGAATCAGAAGCACGATTGGCACAAGCTGTCCCACCGTGATCGCCAAAAAATTATCTGTTGATATTTATTTGCCTATCTTTGATCTTACTTATGAGGTTTGCTAAGTAATATGGCAAGATGACAAACAAGCAATCAAAGATCTGCTCAAACCTATGAACATGTGAACATGAACCTAGGCAATCATAGCTAGCTCTAGCATGGGCATGCTATCTCAATCAAATTACGCTAAGGAAAAGGAAAAAACACACGCCGGGGCATGGAGCAAGGAGTAAATAAAAACACACCACTAGGGGTGGAACAAGCAAGGAAATAAAGATGTGATGAAGGAAATAGCTATTGCCCAGCACTAAGGAAAGATGTGATCGCCACCAAAGTAAACACAAGTCAAAGACTCGAATATACCTTGGAAATAGGTGGATGAAGCACCCGCCCACGGGAGAAAAAACCAAGGAAAGCCTGCAGATCAGCTTGGAAGTAACGGCCAGACACCCGTGCGTTGCTTGAAGTAACGGTCTCACCCTAGACCGCCAGACGATAGTGACGCTCCTGCACCAGACCGTCAGATAACCTGCAGTAGTAAAGCTTGAATTCTTTTAACTCCAACTCTTCCAGTCGGCTAGAAGACTTGGGCCTCGTGCTAATGAACCTGTAAACCTGCCAAAGAAGTAAAAAAGACAAGACAAGATAACCTCAATCAGCCCTCTTCGCAAGCATAGCATCAATTCTTAAAGAATTTAAGAACATCAAAAGGAGAGGGAATTACCGGGGAGTTTTGGTTTTTTAACCCCTCTGGGCGTTTTTAAAAGTTGGGAGGATGTTTGTATGCTTAAAGAACAGTGAAAAACGTGGAGGAGGAGGAGGGACAATGCTTTGTTTAAAAAGACCAAGGAAGAACTCAAGCATGCAAAGATGAACTTGAAAGATCAAAACAAAAGTACTCCCTTGACTGGAAGATGGATGGACGTGGGAAGCAACTCCTCCTGGATGAAGATGGCTCCTGAGTTCGGCAGCACTTCGTCGTGAATCAAAATCTCCTCCTCCCTTGGCCATGAATTCAAGGGTTCTATTTATAGACCCTCAAAACTCGTAGGTCGAGTAGAGGATAATTCAGCAAGAAAAAAGGGATAAGTCTTAGCAAATCCTTGAGGATAATATCACCAAGAGTCCAAAGAAACAAACGGGAAGTCCCGAGGATCGGATTAGAAAGAGATAAGGTCAATCCAAGTTCTTGTCTCAAACACGGAGTAGCAGAGAAAAGGCCTGAACTGCCAGGACTCCCGGAAAGAAGTAACGGCTGCACGATAGACTGCCACTTGGAAGTAACGCATCAAGGAACGACCACTATTTGCAACCTTATCCAAAGAGATAAGATCAACGGAAAGAAGCCCCAACAAGCTGGACTCTTCAAGGAAATGACGGTCAAGGCATAGGGCGTCATAAGGAAATAACGGCTGCACGACGGACCGTTATTATCAACGTGGATTCAACAGGATAAGCACGGAACACGTGGCCTTAAGCTTTAGGACTCTTCAAAGAGTAACGGTCTAGGATCCATCCGTCAGAAGGAAGTGACGCACCTTTCTGGGACCGTTATTTAGCATTGAGATTCAAAAAAGAAGAGAAGGGCTTTGCTAAGCTTTATCCAACGAAATGCCACCGGGAGCCAATTCTTTATCCAGGAAAAGACTCAAGAAACAGGCTTCAACTGATCAGGAGACTCGATGAAAAGCGAACAACTCGGAGCATCATATTGAATGAATAAGGAGATGACCCGACTTATGGGTATAAAACGGGTGTCAACAGTGAGGTCGACACTGCTTTGTAAAAATCCTTTAATAATGGCTTTTGTGAGGGCCATGAGGTTGACCTCCTGATAGAGTGAGGTCGACACTACTTTGCACAATCGTGATTACAACGGCTTCTGGAAGAACCTGAGGTCGACCTCCTGATAGAGTGAGGTCGACACTGCGTACGCTAGCTACTTTCCAGAGTGCTGGTTGCGTTTGTGAGGTCGACACTTCCTGAAGGTGAGGTCGACACGGTGTGCACAACATAACGTTAGTGAAAAGGAGTCGACACTTAGAGTCAACACTTTTGTCTTGGAAGCTTTTAAGAGGTCGGAGCAGTGAAGCTGAGGTCGACCTGTCCTTTAAGAAGTTACACTTCTTATCTAAGTTCTGCTCAGTTTGATTTTCCTTTCTTTTGCCAACTTTTTCTTGGTTTCTGTGTAAACCATCAATATTATCATTTGCCTTATTTCTTGTGCAGCTAGTTGCCTCGATTTCAGTGCAACAATAATGTCTTAGCCTCTAGGAGCATATTCCATGCAATTTGGTCTACCAGGGTCCTTTCTTCAATTCTCAATTTCCCTTTCTTGAATTCTTTCAATCTTTGCTTGAATATCTTGTGAGTCTTGAGTCTTCTGAGCCTTTTCATGATGGGCATAGCTTGGGAGCATCAAAGACATTATCATGCACATTAGAGCATAATTAAATCAATTCAATAGTATCATAATGAATCATACTGAGATATCATCAAAACATCATATATACAACACTTCATTAAGGCCACCTTCAAGGTGTGGCCCTCATAGATCATTTTGGACTTGGTTTATCTCAAGCTTCATCATCAGATGACTCCGTGGTCAGAGACAAATCTTCAGGCAGTGCCTGTGCTATCTGTGATCACGCTTCCTTGAGTGGGCTTCTTTGCTACCTGAGGGCCCCCATCCGTTCGGCTCTCGATCATCATAATTCTTATCATCGTCTCAGGTCAGCAATGCCCCCCGAACAAATTGATCCCTTTTGACGATTGATCATCCAGTTGCTCCCTTCTCACACAAAGCAACCTGTGAGGGTTTGTGGGAGGTCATCTTAGGCTGCATTTCCATAGGGAATCCTCCACAGTGTGCTAAAGCATGTGGAGCCACAGTTATATCTTGCTGAATCTTTCTTCTGGGGAGAGCATCTCTCAGAGAGATTTAACTTCATCATTCGGTTGTCAGCTTTGGCGTCGGCTGATTTTACTTTTTTCCTTTTTGCATTTGTCAACTCTAAAGAGTGTCGACATCATATCACGGTGTAGGGTGATAATTTCTTTATCTTTGGATCTCTATCTTCTTTTGTTTCAACATCTGCCCCCAGAACATGGCACCATTTGTATCTTGCATTCCTTTCTGCTTCCTGCCATAATCCAGGGGGTTTGAAATGCCCTTCAGAGGACATTGTTCTTCAGCTGATGGGGTGAGGCCATGTTGACCGCCCTCTTAAAGCTGGACATCTGGTGAGCACGTGGTGGGTCCACCCTATACTCACCCATCTGTATTTCACCTTTCTGGATCAGACTTTCAATAATATCTTTAAACGGATAACAATCCTCAATGGAATGCCCCTTCTGTTGGTGATAAGGGCAGAATTGAGGGTCATCTTTCCATCTTACATCACTTGGCTTTTTGGGCTCCGGGAGGACAACCTTGTCGTATTCGCGGGCCTATTCAAACAACATATGGGTTTTGTCCTTCGGGAAGGAGTATGGCTTCTTCATCTTATCCCTCAACGAGAGTTCTTCCTTGGTAGGCTTGGCTAAAGAAGAGCTTGCTTCCTCTTTCGATTTTTCCCTTTGCTTCTCGAAGGCTTTAAAATCAATAACATGAACTTCTTTTCGCATCGGCCACCCATCAATCGGCTCGCTCTTCTGATTTGGGGTGGCAGCGGTAGGGCAATATTTTGCCAAAAAGGGCTCAATATCAACCACAATATCATTCAATCGATCGAAGGATTTGACATCGATTCCAATCATCCTTAATAGGATTTCTTTCTTCAAATTATATCTGCATATCTGGATATCCTCTTCATAGCTCGGTGGATGTTTGCATCTTGTGCTGATATTTCTCCATCGTTGGATATAGTCAAGAGCGGACTCATCATCTTTTTGCTTGATTTCATATAATTACGCCTTGGTGACTTCTCCCTCGGCCAACTTCGTTTCAGCCGTTCGCTCCATACTTGGCTTATTCATCATCGCCAGAGCTATCAGATTTGGGTGCGGGTCAGCTAGGTCTAAACCCAACCCCCCCCCCCAATTTTCTTCTTATCATTTCAATTTCTTGTATTTTTTGGTATAAATCTGTCATCAGAGCAGGGCCGGGTTGGGGGGAGCCAAGAATGTTGTCTCCCGCCTTGATTTTAGGTGGGACTAGCGTTACATTGTTATCTTCATCGGACGCATCCAGTCCTATAGAGCTCAATATCCTTGCCCCCACATTCTTGCGTGAGGGAGTATGATAGCATACATCTTCATCAGGCAGTGGAGGGTGCCCCCACTTTTCCCGGGATTTATCACTATGACGGGAGGTAGAAGCTTCGGGTTGATCTGGCCTTGTTGGCATGAAGCAAATTTCCTCATCTTCTTTTTCAGCAGTTTGGCTTGTGTCAGACAAGGCCAACAATGTATTGCAAGAGAGCACATTGCCTCCTCTTCTATCTTTTAACTTATTCTTCTTTTTCCCCTCTATGGTCGGTACTGGCCCCATGGCGGGTCATCCGATGCACTCGACACTCCTAATTTCTTTTCCACATCTTGTATCAGGTCCGAGGATTCAAAGTATTCCCATAGGATATATGCATAGGTGTGGGTTGTACTGTTGTGCCCCTGTGGTTTTGATGATAGTTTTAATGGTGGTTTTGATGATTGGCCTTTGAAGTGAGTTATTCACTGTGAGTCATCCTGCTGTGTGTGTCATCATGCTATTCTTCAGTCATTCTCTGATCATAATGCTGTTTTATCATGTAAGTGAATGGAATTCATATGGCTTGCAGATAACATGCTCTACTCAATTCAGTCATACTTGTCTCTGTCCTCATAGTTGTGCGTCAACTCCTTGAGCTGATGCGTCGACTCTTCAGTTCAATCTCTCAAGTCTATACACTCCATGCCCATTCAAGTCTATACATCGGTTTGATTCAAAGTCTGTACACTGCTTCACTTCGTCAAAGTCCATACATCCTCAGTTGAACGTAAAGTATATACGTTGCAGCGTCAACTCATTGGGCTGCAGCGTCAACTCAGCAAGTATGCACATCGCCTCATTCCTTCAAAGTCTATACACTAGGGTCTTTCCCTACGTTTCTTAGGCGAAGTCTGTACATTCGGTTCTGAAGCCTGAAGTCTATACACTCCAGCCTATTCCTACGTTCAAGGCTTCAGCTACACATTAAGTCTGTACATTGGCTTCACTCCATCAAGTCTATACATTGGCCGCTGTTCTCCAAAGTCTGCACAATGATCTTCACACCTGAAGTCTGTACATCCACAGTTAAACTTGAAGTCTGCACACTGGTCTTCAAATCCAAAGTCTGCACATTGGTCTTCAAATTCAATGTCTATACATTGGGCTTTTACATGAAGTCTATACATTGTTGTTTGCATTGTAAAGTCCATACATTGGTTGTTGTTCTTCAATGTCTATACATTGCCTTTAGGATTTAAAGTCTATACAGCCGTTGCCGCCTTTGTTGAAGTCAACACATTGGGCAAGTCTGTACGTTGCATTCGCTTTCACAAGTCTATACAACGAAGTGTATACACTGCAATGTACATACTTAAATCTTATGACTTCATTCTTGTTGCTGAAGGGAGAAGGGTCGACGTTGGGAGCTTAAAGCGTCCACGCATCAGTTGACGAAGCCTTCACGATATCTTCCACTGCGTCAACGCCACAAGCAAGCAGCGTCGACGCAGCAGTTAAAGAAGCAGAGACCTTCACAGGCTATTCCACTACGTCAACGCCACAATTGAGCAGCGTCGACGCAGTAGCTAAAGAGACGAAGCTAATGGCTTACTGGAATGCCTCACTGCGTTAACGCCATTACTTGATAGCGTCAACGTAGCAAGTCAGATTGCTGTCAATGGGCATGTGACCCGAAGCTGGCACCTGACACGTGATCCGAGGAGGAATCTTCTAGACGGAAGGCGTGGGAAGCTCACGCCCTAGCTGCTGCTGCTGCTTATAAAAGGAAGCCTTCATCCAACAGATGAAGACCGATCGAAGCTGAGAGAAAAAGGGAAAAAAGTCTATACAGTGAGAAACAAGCAGCAGAGAGTCTTCGATCCACAGAGAGAAGAAGAAAAAGAAAGAAGAAGAAGCAGTGAGCAGAAGGAGAAGAAAGAAGAAGAAGCAGTGAGTAGAAGGAGAAGAAAGAAGAAGAAGAAGAAGAAGAAGAAAAGAAAAATCAGAGAGAGCCTGCGAAAGAGAAGAAAGAAGAGAAGAAGAAGAAAGAGAGCTCGTGAGGATTGAGAGAAGAAGAATAGAAGCTGCATCTGAATATTTGTTCCTGCTGGACCGTGGATCAAATCCAAGCCAGCCAGCTCTACTGAGAGCTATCTTTATGCTTCGTCTTTTACAGCTTGTGTTTGCTGTGTTATTTTCATTTCTTATTTTTCTTTTTATTCGATCTGATTTACTGAGTTCTTCCGATCCTCTGGACTGAGGTCGGGTCCCTCCTAGTCTGGAGGAAGAGAGGTCGGCGACCTCTGGTTTGCAAGTGGCTGGAAGTCACTTGTGTGTTTCCCTCTGGTTTGGAGGAAGGGAGATCTCATCTCCGGTTCTGGGCTTGTGGGTTGCAAGTCCAGGGGTCCCTCCTGGTCTGGAGGAAGAGAGGTCTTCGACCTCTGGTTTCCAAGTGGCTGGGAGTCACTTGGGGTGTCCCTCCGGTTGGGAGGAAGAGGGGAGTTTATTCCCCTTGTCAAGCTGTGTGGCAACACCTGTTCCAGACTGAGTCTGCGGTTTCTAGCTTGTGCTACTGGAAGCCTCACTCCGGTTGGGAGTGATGGGTGGACGTAGGTTTGTGGACCGAACCACCTAAAAACCCTGCTGTTTTGTGGTTTGCTTGTGGTGTGCTCTTCCATATCTTCCATCTGTTTCACAGGTTGTTTGAATAGTCTTGTTTCGATTTACAGTGGCCTTGAGCTTTACATCTTGGTAAGTGAGTCTAGTTTGCATTGTACTGTCATTTGGCATTAGACTTCATCAGGTTCCACTAGTATAGTCAGCAGCTCATCTGGTCGATCAAATGTCTATTTGAACTCGATAGCTTTTATTCTGCAACTATATCTAGTAGCAGGCGAATTGTTTATATTTTGGACAATATTCTTGAAGGGGATACATTCACCCCCCCCCCTCTGTATCGATCGCACCGTCCCAACAATTGGTATCAGAGCGGTCTGCATACAAGGTCCAACGACCTGCAGATTCGATCTTACAGTCTTAGGTGCTAATTTGTTTTTAGTGCATAAATATTCCTGTTGCTTTGAATTTACTCGCTATTTGTTTTCAATGGCTCTTCCACCCATCTTTAGTGGTTCTGATTTTAGTCAGTGGTACACTGCTTTACATGCTTATGTTAATTCTGCTAATCCTGATCTGTGGAAATTAATTTCACAAGGTCCTCACACCTTACCAACGAAAGTGTCCAAATGGACCGATAGACACAGATCAAAGGATAGAGAAAATCAGAAAGCCTTTAACCTGATGAAAGTAGCTACTGACAGAGCCTTATGGTCTTGTCTTCATAATTGTAGCTCAGCAAAGGACATCTTGGATAGGCTGAAGCAATTTCACAGGGTAAACGAGGACAGCTGCATGATGGCTAATAGAAGTAATCCAAGTGGCAGCAATCAAGGCAGCAGTCAGAATGAAGATGATGTTGATGAAGAGGTAAACTCTGAATCTGACTCGGACGAAATGACCTTTGATTATTTGAAGGAAATGTATGCTGAATTGTATGAAAAGTATGGGAAAATAAAATCTGAAAATAAAAAATTAAAGGTTGATCAAAATGGTTCTGATTTATCATGTGAAAATTGTTCAAATCTGAAGCAATCTTATGATGCTTGTTTTTCTGATAATCAAGAGCTTAAGAAACATGTTGAATTGTTAAGATCTGAAAAAGAGTCTCTCAGAAAATATGTTAATGAAAATCTGAAATCAAAAAATGACAAACTAATCAAAGAGGTTGAATGATTGAAGCAGTTGAACACTGCTATGTCAGAGAAACTTCTTCTCTTAGAAAAAGGAAAATCTGTTTACATTGAAGAATCTGAAAAATTGAGAAATCTGGAACAAGAAGTTGAGGAATGTAAAATTGTAAACAAGGTGCTAAGCAAATGTGTAAATTGCAATGAACAAGAGATTGCCACTTATGAAATACACATCGTTTCTCTGGAAAATGAAATTGAAGATTTGAATAAATCCTTGTCAAAATTTGTGGAAGGACAAGAAAATCTGGACAGGTTGTTAGGTGTTAAGGTCAATACTCAAAAGGAAGGGTTAGGCTACAACAATGTCAATAAAAAGGCTTTCAAAAATAAGCTAATGACATCTTTTATCAAAGCATCAGATGTAGCCACCACCTCAGAAAATAAACAACCAAATGTTCAGAAGAATCAGAAACAAACTGGAAAAATGGTAAAGGTCAGTCATGTGAAGAAGGGATTGAATCACATTGAAAAAGTGCATGCTGTACATCACAAGAACTTCCCTGTCACCAAGAAAAAGACTGATTTTAAATATATTGAGAAAGTTCAATCTGTGCTTGACATGAACACACATACACATGCTCATAAAAATAAGAATTCATGTCATTACTGTGGTAGGGTTGGCCACATTATGGATAATTGCTTTATTCTGAAACAAGACAACAGAAAGCATGCTAGGAAACATGTTTCTGCTCAGAACAAAAAGAAAACTGAATACTTTCACTGTGGCAAATTGGGCCACAGGGCCATTGACTGTTGGCATGCTCAGGGTAGAAAATTTAATTCTAAAACTATCAATCTCCCTGCAGACAGAAATGATTATGATAGGAATAAATTTGCATTTAAAAGAAAGATTCCTACATGTTCTGAATGTAGAAAGCATGGCCATACAGTCAAGGACTGTTGGCATGCCCTAGGAGGCTATGGCAATAATGAACTCAATTTTAAGAGGAAGGCCTCTCATTGTTTTAACTGTGGAAAGCCAGGTCACAGGGCTACAACCTGTTGGCTGGCAGGATACCAAAACAAGACTGGTTTTGGTAAACAGAATTTTAATTCGGTTAACAAAAAATTTCATACATATGCACATAAAAATCATGTTTATAAGAATGCGCATAAATCTAATATGAAACCTGCTGCATCTTGCTATTATTGTGGCACATCTGGTCATTCAATAAAAACCTGCTACTTGATGAAATCTGATGACCATGCTGCTAGAAAATTGTTTAGAACACCTACCAAAGGTGTCACAGCTAATCCAGGACCCAAGTTTTCTTGGGTACCTGCTGCATCAAAATGATGTGTCTGTTGCAGGTGTGCCTTGGAAGCTGAAGAATAAAAGGGGTTATTAATCCAAGGCACTCAAGAATGAAAACCCCATTCTCACACTGTTCAGGTAAACTCTCTGCATTTCTTGTTTTGAAACTCATTGCATATCTAATTTGATGTATTCCTGCATATCTGCCATTTGTAGTTATTTGATAATTGTTGAAATGCATAAACTCTGAAAACAAATAACATTCTGAATAATCTGAACTGCTTATGTATGTGGCTTGAAATTTGTCTATTGCATAGTTCATTGAAAATCTGTCCATTGCATCTTGAAAAATCTGATAAGCTGAAATTTGATCCATGCATGCTGCCCATGTTGAATTATCATGCATGACCTCAATGGTATATAAATGGTAAGCTACCAAAAGACAGTGAAATCTGTCTGGAGGTTCCTACTATGTGTGAGGTGGTCTTTTAGACCAAGTGCTCCGCCTAGTACCATGGGTCATTTTACTTGATAGGACAGTCTGAATGTGCATGAATCAAAATCATATGTTCAGTGTCTCATGGCAAACATTGCATGTTTTCAGGAGGAGTTAATTGCATGTCCTTGCATAGCATTCAGTGTTGAGTCTTTGCATGCATGTAGTTAATTGCATTGCATTTCATGAAAAATGCCAAAAAGATTGTCTGAATGCATAGTGTCAGGGGGAGTCAATGCGTTGCATGCAAGTGGTCAAGTGCATACATCTCTGTCAGAATTCACTGCATGTTATCCTTGGAAATCCTGAAACTTGCCAGACCTCCTGATATCTTGCTTGTTGTGCATAATCTTTTCCTCATTATTTTTAAGTGACAAATCTTGATCATATTTGGAAAACACTGAGCTTCAAAATCTCTCCTATCAATTGGTATCATTTGGCTTCAGAATTCTATCAGTCTTTCATGAAGATTTCAATGGGACTATCTCGATCATAAATCTGAAAACTCTTGAACTAGAAATCTTCTATTATACATTTTTATGAATGACTGAAATAACTCATGTGGTTTAAGTTTAATGTATTCAATGAGTTTGGCTTTAAAATCTCTTAAAAATATCTGAAGCATGTTTAATAAACCTTAACCATCTGTTTCATGCTGTGTCTTGTAAAATCTTCTGAAATCTGCACTATTGAATACATGACCTTATTTGGTTAAGTACATGAAATTATTATTGATTTGAAGCAAATGAATTTTTTCTGAAATGTCTAAAGGGTATTTTCTGTCAAAGCAATGACCTTGGTCACTGAGAAACACATGTCCAAAGGACTGTGTTATGAGGTACCATAGTTAACTCTGATTAAGATTAATTGAAATTCAGGCAGAGCAATGGCATGCACACTGAGAAATACAACTCACTCATCAAGAAATGATTTGCAGTGTGTCATGATGTGTAAATGCTATCTATGTTCATATAAAGCATGACAGTTAGTCACACTAAGTGCTTAGGGATATTGGCCTCTGATCAAGGTATATCCTCTAGTTACAAGGTGTGCACTGAACTAGAGTGCTCGTAAAATTTGTAGCATGAAAAATTGTTGAACGAATTGAAATATCTGAATATTGATGCTAAAATCAAATTGCTACAACCCTAGACAAAATCATATGACTTCATAATTGCTTGATTTCAATACTGATACATATAATTCCGAAAGAAGTCAATACATTTGATTATGTAAGAGAAATGGAGTTTTATCAAGATAAATATGAGGGCTTGGTTCATTTTTATTAAACCATGGTTTTAGATATCAATACAGAATTTTATTGATAAACTCTGCATACATCATGTTTAAACCATGCTGTTCAATAAAGCTCATTCATAAGCCCTTATAATGGAAGACTTTGAAAACTTATGTTTTGGATTTATGAGATTGATATCTCTTTGAAAATCTGGCTGAACTTCTTGTGTTTGTAGCATCCTTGAAAAATCTGTTAATTGAAACTCTTCTGCTCATGTCCTTGGTTCATTGACCAGAACTTCTCCTTGTTTGCCCCTGTGGTCTCCTTTTCATTCATTTCATAAGGTTCCATTTATTGAGGGGGAGCCACCTTGTCATATGCATCATGCTGCATAGAAGGAGAAGAATTGTGCTCTTGCATTCATATTTCTGGTATCTGCATCTACATTCATACCCCTTCCCATGGTTTATTTTGATTATACCAAAGGGGGAGATTATTTGCCAAAGAGGGAGAATATCATTCAATCAGTGCATGCAGGCTCCTTTTGATCATTTCTAACTCATGTTTTTGCTGCAACTCTTAAAGGGGGAGAATGTTGTTCTTGCAAGGGGGAGGAATTGACTGATTTTTTTTATGCTTTAATTTCTCAAACTATTTTCTTTTTAATGAAGTCAAAGGGGGAGAATAGTTTGAGTCATCAGACTGACTCAATGTGTAGTGTTGCCATCATCAAAAAGGGGGAGATTGTTGTGCCCCTGTGATTTTGATGATGGTTTTAATGGTGGTTTTGATGATTGGCCTTTGAAGTGAGTTATTCACTGTGAGTCATCCTGTTGTGTGTGTCATCATGCTATTATTCAGTCATTCTCTTATCATAATGCTGTTTTATCATGTAAGTGAATGGAGTTCATATGGCTGTCAGATAACATGCTCTACTCAATTCAGTCATACTTGTCTCTGTCCTCACAGTTGTGCGTCAACTCCTTGAGCTGATGCGTCGACTCTTCAGTTCAATCTCTCAAGTCTATACACTCCATGCCCATTCAAGTCTATACATCGGTTTGATTCAAAGTCTGTACATTGCTTCACTTCGTCAAAGTCCATACATCCTCAGTTGAACGTAAAGTATATACGTTGCAGCGTCAACTCATTGGGCTGCAGCGTCAACTCAGCAAGTATGCACATCGCCTCATTCCTTCAAAGTCTATACACTGGGGTCTTTCCCTACGTTTCTTAGGCGAAGTCTGTACATTCGGTTCTGAAGCCTGAAGTCTATACACTCCAGCCTATTCCTACGTTCAAGGCTTCAGCTACACATTAAGTCTGTACATTGGCTTCGCTCCATCAAGTCTATACATTGGCCGCTATTCTCCAAAGTCTACACAATGGTCTTCACACCTGAAGTCTGTACATCCACAGTTAAACTTGAAGTCTGCACACTGGTCTTCAAATCCAAAGTCTGCACATTGGTCTTCGAATTCAATGTCTATACATTGGGCTTTTACATGAAGTCTATACATTGTTGTTTGCCTTATAAAGTCCATACATTGGTTGTTGTTCTTCAATGTCTATACACTGCCTTTAGGATTTAAAGTCTATACAGTCGTTGCCGCCTTTGTTGAAGTCAGCACATTGGGCAAGTCTGTACGTTGCATTCGCCTTCACAAGTCTATACAACGAAGTGTATACACTGCAATGTACATACTTAAATCTTATGACTTCATTCTTGTTGCTGAAGGGAACAGGGTCGACGCTGAGAGCTTAAAGCGTCCACGCATCAGTTGACGAAGCCTTCACGATATCTTCCACTGCGTCAACGCCACAAGCAAGCAGCGTCGACGCAGCAGTTAAAGAAGCAGAGACCTTCACAGGCTATTCCACTGTGTCAACGCCACAATTGAGCAGCGTCAACGCAGCAGCTAAAGAGACGAAGCTAATGGCTTACTGGAATGCCTCACTGCGTTAACGCCATTGCTTGACAGCGTCAACGCAGCAAGTCAAATTGCTGTCAATGGGCACGTGACCCGAAGCTGGCACCTGACACGTGATCCGAGGTGGCTGCTGAGCACGTGATCTGAGGAGGAATCTTCTGGATGGAAGGTGTGGGAAGCTCACGCCCTAGCTGCTGCTGCTGCTTATAAAAGGAAGCCTTCATCCAACAGATGAAGATCGATCGAAGTTGAGAGAAAAAGGGAAAAAAGTCTATACAGTGAGAAACAAGCAGCAGAGAGTCTTCGATCCACAGAGAGAAGAAGAAAAAGAAAGAAGAAGAAGCAGTGAGCAGAAGGAGAAGAAAGAAGAAAAAGAAAGAAGAAGAAGCAGTGAGCAGAAGGAGAAGAAAGAAGAAGAAGAAGAAGAAAAGAAAAATCAGAGAGAGCCTACGAAAGAGAAGAAAGAAGAGAAGAAGAAGAAAGAGAGCTCGTGAGGATTGAGAGAAGAAGAATAGAAGTTGCATCTGAATATTTGTTCCTGCTGGACCGTGGATCAAATCCAAGCCAGCCAGCTCCACTGAGAGCTATCTTTATGCTTCGTCTTTTACAGCTTGTGTTTGCTGTGTTATTTTTGTTTCTTATTTTTCTTTTTATTCGATCTGATTTACTGAGTTCTTTCGATCCTCTGGACTGAGGTCGGGTCCCTCCTAGTCTGGAGGAAGAGAGGTCGGTGACCTCTGGTTTGCAAGTGGCTGGAAGTCACTTGTGTGTTTCCCTCCGGTTTGGAGGAAGGGAGATCTGATCTTCGGTTCTGGGGTTGTGGGTTGCAAGTCCAAGGGTCCCTCCTGGTCTGGAGGAAGAGAGGTCTTCGACCTCTGGTTTCTAAGTAGCTGGGAGTCACTTGGGGTGTCCCTCCGGTTGGGAGGAAGAGGGGAGTTTGTTCCCCTGGTCAAGCTGTGTGGCAGCACCTGTTGCAGACTGAGTCTGCGGTTTCTAGCTTGTGCTAGTGGAAGCCTCACTCCGGTTGGGAGTGATGGGTGGACGTAGGTCTGTGGACCGAACCACCTAAAAACCCTGATGTTCTGTGGTTTGCTTGTGGTGTGCTCTTCCATATCTTCCATCTGTTTCACAGGTTGTTTGAATAGTCATGTTTCGATTTACAGTGGCCTTGAGCTTTACATCTTGGTAAGTGAGTCTAGTTTGCATTGTACTGCCATTTGGCATTAGACTTCATCAGGTTCCACTAGTATAGTCAGCAGCTCATCTGGTCGATCAAATGTCTATTTGAACTCGATAGCTTTTATTCTGCAACTGTATCTAGTAGCAGGCGAATTGTTTATATTTTGGGCAATATTCTTGAAGGGGATACATTCACCCCCCCTCTGTATCGATCGCACCGTCCCAACATGTACAAGCTCCCAACACCTCTTCGGGCAACTGCTGGTATATAGATACCACGTCGACTGTTGTTTTGAGATCAGGAAGTTCATGAGGGTGTGGAGGATCCACTTTATATTCGCCCATCAGGAGCTCTCCCTTTTTGATCAGGCCTTTGATAATATCTTTAAATACATAGCAATCTCTTATAGGGTGCCCTAGCACCTGATGATATGGGTAGAAGCGGGGATCATCTTTTCTTTTGGCATCACCCGGTCTCTTCGGTTCAGGGAAAGTGATCTTGTTATTTTTAGTGGCCCATTCAAATAGGACCGAGGTCCTCTCCTTAGGACAGGAATATAGACTGCTCATCCTGGCATGCAGGGAGGAGCTTTCTTGTCATTCAGTTGGCTTGCAGGAGGAGGCTCGGTGACCCCTTTATCTTTATCTTTTTGTTGCTCGAACGCCTTGAAGTCAAGTGTATGCACTTCTCTAGGCACGTGCTGCTTATCGGCTGATTTAGCCTTCTGGCTCGAGGAAATAGGGGCAAAGGAGTAACTGGAGAGGAAAGCCTCAATCTTCGCCACCACATTGTTCAATCGGTCGAAGGACTTAATTTTGATTCCGATCATCCTTTCAAGTATCTCCCGCTTCAGGTTTTGTTTGCAGATCTGGACTGTATCTTCCTGGTGTGGTGGGCACCTGCATCTCATGATGAGATTTCACCATCTTTATATGTATTCCAATGCTATTTCATCATTCTTCTGCTTGGAAGCATATAATTCAGTCACGATCACTTCTCTTTCAGCAACATGGAACCTTTCCCGAAATTCTGTTGCATGTCTGGCCAGTTGCTGATGTACCCGACCGGCAAGTTTGAGTACCACACGAAGGCAAGTCCTGTGCGGAGAACTTCAATAGATATGATTCATCAGTCGCCAGATCGCCCATCACATTAATGTAGTAGGCTATATGCTCTTTCGACGAACTTTGTCCGTTGACCTTATCGAACTTTGGTGGATTATTATTGACGCCGGGAGGCAATCTTTTGGAAGCATAATGGAAAGGGTATGGTACCCTATACACATTGAAAGAGGCATAGTCATCACCACCTCTATCAGCCAGCTTCATTTCAATCATATCTTCTATCATCATCTTGTTCATCGTCGTGTCCATGGGACCTGGGCAGAAGTGTGCTTGCTGCATCTGCGGTGCAGTTGACACCACTGCTTGAGGTATGGCAGCTATCCCCCAGAGTTGAGGAGCAGGCTGCGATATTGGGGCCAAGCCCCTAGTGTAGTTGGGTGCCAGTTGGGAGGCAGTTATTTGAGGCGAAGCCTCGAATTCATCGACGCATCGCTGCGAGGCTTCAGGAGGGACCTTGACTTACTTTGAGGTTGAAGCATGCCCAGTCAGCTCGCTGAGTTGCCCCTTCAGCATTTCGATCTCCTATTTTTATTCTTGGAGCAGCATCATCATTATCGCTGGATCGAGCATAGTGGAGCTGGGGACTTGGCCTCCCTCTTCCAACGGAGCGTCTGGAGAATGTGCCTGCCTTTCTTCTTCACCTTCAGTAGTAACCACGTTTGCCACCATGGTGACCACATCTGAGCTTGTTTCACCGACGAGGGCTTGTACTATTTCGGTTGTGGCTCTCCTTCTCCTAGTGACGGGACCTGGACTTTCAACGAGTCTGGCCACCTCATCATGGTCTTCGGGGAGGGCCCCGTAATGGCTGGCCACTCCAGCCATATTGCAGGTGAAAATCTGCAGCTTCTTATTCCTTCGGATCACTTTCCTGGTTGGCTTTCCAAAGAAGTTAATCTGTCAAATACCGAGACTCTCGGTGTAGCTTTTTCACGGAGGGGCGGTCCATAGCTTCCCGACTCCGCATCTTCTATGCTTCCGGGTTGACTTGTTGCCCTCGGCTTCTCTCTACATCATTTACGGCTTCTAGGAGCCACTGTGTTCCCAAAAGGGTGCCTTCGAGGCCGTGAAGGTATCCTCGCATGGCCTGAGTAACATCATCTTGCCCATTGGTGGGGCAGACCATAGGTGGTGGCACTCTGGTTTGTGCCTGAGACTTGTATGCGAGGCGCCTTCGTTCGGACATCCCGTCGTATCTTCCACCATTTGAGTAAATATTTGCCCGCTAGCCATAAGCTCGGAAGGCTAGTCTTCGAGACACTCGAGCTGGCGTCTCAATTTTTTCTTCTTTATCTTCTTCTTCTCTTTCGGGCCTACCAATCATGACGGGCTCCGACTTGTCACGCCCCGAGCGCGGAAGATTACCCGGAGGCGTGACACGTCTAAATAGATCGTGTCAATCATGTAAATATCAGAGTGCGCAAATAACTAAGATTTAACTCGAAATTAATACAAATAGTACGAGTTGACAATTGTCACAACTAATCAAAGGACAAATACATATGTTCCCAGAGTCCAACGACTAGGCTTCAAATCTTAAGCAGTTCTAATCAAGTTGACTAATACAAATGACATAGATGAATTGATACAACTGACATAAGTGAACTAATACAATAACACAAAGGACATGACAATTTGATAACTTCACTCTAACACTCATCACTCAGTCTCATTCCCTTCCGAGTGTTGGTTGACATCCAAATTACCTGAAAATATTAGAAAATAACTAGATGAGCGAATCGCTCAGTAGGAATTACATCTCAAGATTTAACATGCTTTAAGTGGTTTACAAGTTCAATTAATGTCAGTAAAGCTATGCATGTAGATGAGTAGATATCAAGGATTATAAAAATCGACAAGAGCAGTGAAGGAATAACAAGTGAGAGTATAAGGATTCCAAATTCAATGCAGCAATGGCAAGAGATTCAAGCAAGTAATAACTGGCATTCACAAAATCTTTCCAAGAGAGTAAGAACTCATGTCAAGCAAGTAATAGAAAGTAATATAAATTCAAGCATGTAAAACTGGAATTGGCTATTTATCAATTTCATTCAAGTAAAAACTTTACCCTTCTACGGGTCTCAAGTCAAATCAATCAAGTAATATCACGAGAATGAGTGGAATGTCTAAAGCCTAGCAAGCAAGTACTCAGGTGCAATGCCAAACACCGTGGTCAATAAACTCCCATGGGTACAAGTACCTTCGGGTGCTCCTCCCAGGACCAGACCGGGCCCTATATGCACAGCATTAATCATGTTTGTTGACATCCACTCTCATTTATAGCCAATATGGAATTTCAAGGTTTGACCAGTATGATATATAAGGTGGAATTATGGAATGGAATCCAAGGGTGCATTGATGTGTAGGGATGAACTAGGAGTGGAAACCGGTAACATTTGATACACGGAAAAAATTAGATAAGAGAGGTGCCTTATGGGCCACCTGACAAGTTTAGAAACGACACCCTCACTGTGGGATGCCCTTCTTGGGAACTATACATGGTTTAGAGGACCCTATCAGGAGTTAAATGGCACCTCTCAGGCTGCCATCTATTAGTGGAGATGGCAAAAGTGAAAGCCTAACGATCACGTTAACGTAATGAGCCAACTGTGTCGACTCAGCAGTTCATCGCGTCAACGTGGTGAACAGGCTGGGTCGACCCTGCAGTTCATCGCGTCAACCCTGCAGTTCATCGCGTCAACCCTACGAACAGGCTGGGTCGACCCTGCAGTTCATCGCGTCAACCCTGCGAACAGGCTGGGTCGACCCTGCAGTTCATCGCGTCGACCCTGCAGTTCATCGCGTCAACCCTGCAATTCATCGCGTCAACCCTGCGAACAGGCTGGGTCGACCCTGCAGTTCATCGCGTCAACCCTGCGAACAAGCTGGGTCGACCCTGCAGTTCATCGCGTCAACGCGGTGAACAGGATGGGTCGACCCTGCAATTCATCGCGTCAACGCGGTGAACAGGATGGGTCGACTCTACAGTTCATATCTGCTCAAAATGGCCGAAGATATTAATCTTTGATTAAGCTAGGGTTAACTGGATGATTAGTTTAACATCATGCAGTTAGAAGGCGCCCATGGGGCTGCCATCTCTTAGAAGAAGGCGCCCTTGGGTCTGCCACCTTCTATTAGAGTCACCCTAGGGGCTGCCATGAAAATTTTTTTTTATAGGTGCCCAAGGGGGGGGGCCCTTCACAGAGGGGTAGTTTGCCCATTTCCTATTTAAAATGAGCGTCTGTTCTACAGCCGTTGTTCAGTGAATAGCGTTCGGGTCAGGGACGCCCTTTGATTTAAGTTGATTTAGGTAAAACTGATGACATGGATAGATAGAGAAAACTGTAATGATTATAGATCTTTATTCGTGCACTCGTTTCATGCTTTAGTTGCTTAAATATCAGATTTTTAACATGACGTATCATACTAGTTTTCATTTTTAAAGGAACTAAATGGAGACAAGGTTTCTGGATAGGCTACCTAACATATTAATTAGGTATGCTAATTAGTTAGTAGATCAAGTAACATGTTAATTAGGTATATTAACAGGTTAGTTAATAGCTAAACTAATAGGTTACGTAAAAACACGATAAAACTTGCATTACAGGGAAATATCGTATGGATATGAAGCTAATACATGCCAACTACCCTAGATTGAAGCTAATACATGCTAATCAATGCTAATCATCTTGGGTATAAGGCTAGTACATGCTAATTATCTTAGGTACGACGCTAATACTTGCTAATCATCTTTGGTATAAGGCTAGTACATGCTAATTATCTTAGGTACGACGCTAATACATGCTAATCATCCTAGATTTAAGCTAACACATGCTAATTATTCTAGGTATGAGACTAATACTTGCTAATTATCTTGGGTATGAAGCTAATACATGCTAATCATCCTAGATTTAAGCCAACACATGCTAATTTTTCTAGGTGTGAGACTAATACCTGCTAATACATGTTAATACTTGCTAATTATTCTGGGTATAAGGCTAATACATGTTAATTATCTTAGGTATGAAGCTAATACATGCTAATCGTCCTAGATTTAAGCTAACACATACTTTATAAACACTAAATATCGCATGGAAATGAGCCTATGACTAAATGCCTAGACTAATCATCCTAGATTAGCTACTAGTTTAGTTAAAAGTTGAGAACACCTATGATGGGGACATCGCTTACCACTTCCCATTTCTCCAAGGGTCCCGATGCTCGCCATTGTGTTCGTCTTGATTTTCTGAGTCTGGCTATGTAATTTTCTATTCTTTCTTTGAGTCTTAACCATGTAATTTTCCTTTTATTGAGTCAAGTATCTAGGTTAAGTGAGTCATTTACCTAAGTCTTGAGTCTTTATGTCGGTTTGATATGTTAGTGGGCCCAATTCAATGGACTAGGCCTATGGGCGCCCCCCCTTCCTTTGGTTTCTTGTTATTAGTCCAAAAGCCAGGGACATATGTTGAATTGTGGGATTCCTATAAATAGGACCCCAATCCCACCAGTTGAAGCTAATGAATGAATGAAATATTGAGTGAAAGTTTATCCACAAGAATTGCCCCCCCCTCTCTCTCTCTCTCTCTCTCTCTCTAAAGGGGGTGGCCCCCTCTCTCTCTCCTCCTCTCTCTCTCTCCCTTGGGCGACCTTGCCCCTTCACCTCCCTCCCTTGCCACATCACCCTCCACCTCAGCCTCCACCCTTTCACCTTCCCAAGACCTTTAACTCCCCTTCATTCCCACCACTTCCCAAGCAACTCTTCCCCTTCCCCATACAACCTTTCATCTTCCCAAGGGAGAATCCCCTCTCCCAAGCACCCCTTCCCCTCCCCAAGACAACCCCTCCCCTTCCCTAGACCACCATTAATCCCTCCATTAACCCACCACCCAAATCAAAGGAAAACCCATTCCACTCCCCATGCCATTTGCGCCCCCACCTCCCCCTAGGCCACTTGTGCACCCACCCCTCTCTCCCTGCTAGCTCCACCCCTGCCTTCCTCCCTCACCACCCCTTCCCACCTCCCAAACCCTTCCCCACCACAAAATCACCCATACCCCCTACCCTCCACCAAAGAAACCACCCCCCCTCCACCATTATCTCTTCAAATCTGTGTGCAGCTGAAGACGTGCAGATCGATATCCTGTTGCAGCACCGCCCTCGACTACATCTTGGAGCTCCTGGGGGCGTGGCCTACATTAACGGAAAGCTCTTCCGGTCGTCTTTGTAGGCGAGGTAGTTTCGCCTCAATCCGAGATCGGAGATGCCCAGGAGAGCCGTTCTTCGCCAACTGCGCAGAACCAGTCCGGCCTGCAACCAGAAGCAAATTGCAGAAGCTCCTGCGACCACACCGGTGCTCTCCTTGGTGCGCCACTTGATCGGGGCAAAGATCCAGCTGTCCCTTGTCTAACGCAGCCAGCGGGGCCTCATTCGGAGCTCGGAGCTAATTGTACCGATTTATCTACCACCGGGACGCTGTTCAGGTCAGCCAGGGTCTACCCCGATACCATCCCACTTCTCGGACCACTGTTCTCGGCCCCAACCTCTGCCGGTGCCGATCTTTTGTGATGCTCGAAGAAGACTCGTCCACGGTCGTGCTCGTCTTGGTCCCGCATCGTTTGGACTTCGGGAGCGGGCGTGGTGACTTCATCCATCTGCTGATGTGCCCTGGGAACAGTCCGAGTCTGATCACAGGGACCCTGTTCCAGAGCCTGCCCCAGCCAGTGACCACTTCGGAACCGCCCATAAAAATTCACAGACGTGCCTGGGTCCGTCAGCAACGTTTTGGCACCAGTCTCGTCAAATTCTGAGTCCGGAGGAGCGCACAGCAGCGACGACACCGACTCCCTATCTTGCTGTTCCAGACCTGGGCAGATTCGGCAGGGTGCTCCATCGGCGCGATTCAAGCCAATCTCCCCTCCCCGCCTGGCTGGCTTAGCGCCCCTCCCTGTGCGGAGGTAGTGTTTGATTTGTAATTCCATTTCCATTCCCCTAGTCCACCCCCCCTGCGTGGGGAGTAGTGCTTGTATAATCTAAACAGGGGAAGCTACACCGACGCAGTGTGCGGGGAACCCACACTTCCCCGCTCGCCCATCGTCTCCGAACGGGGTTGGTTTCTTCAAACCAACCAGGTGAGCTTCTGCCCTTGCTCTCCTTAGTGTTTGTTCATTTAATATCTGCAAAATTATTCCGCTGGTTGGTGAGAGAGCGCTCGACCCCAAAGCTTCCAGCTTTTGTGTGGTCACCGTGGGCTACAGTGAGGAGTGACCCAGTGACCCAGTGCCCCAAGGCACCTGGCCCGCCCTTGATCGTGGGCACCGTACCCTCGGGAGGGAAAACCATAGTCTTGCTGGCCCTCTACCGGCAAGGGTCTTGATCCACCACCTCCACTCGGCATTATCGAGTCACCTCGGGTTCGTGTGCGCATCGGTGAATCGGCAATTATTACGCAACCTCATGCTCGAATTTGAATGTGATTGTGTGGTAGGTCCAAGGAGTCTGTCCCATTGCTGCATCCACCCTAGTTGTGTCACATCAAATTGGTATCAGAGCAAGTTCTAGACTTGTCTCTACTAAGTCTTGTCCTAGGGCAATTGCATTCATCAGCCGTTCATCATGACCACTTCCTACTTAGCCTATTCGCCATCCTTAGACCCATTAGCGGCTTTTGTGTTTGATGGGTCCGACCCTAGTATATATCTTGAATGGGAGAGCTCCATAGACCGACATTTTGCGAGGTTCACTATATCAGGGCCGATACAAGTCAACTATGCCAAAAGTTTACTCTGGCGCCAAGCTAGGAATGAATGGCAAAACATTGTAGGCTTAAGGGAAGTTGGAAGGCAAGAGCCCATCAACTCTTGGGTTGAGATGAGAAATGAGCTTAGGAAGATTTATGCCCATCTAAACCCTCTTATCACCATAGAGGAAACCCAAGCTACCAACAATAAGGAAGAAGAGCCTCAATCTTCCCCCACCCCTCATGGTCTGGATCCTCAAAAGCCATGCACCATCACACATGGCACCCTCACCATAGATGAGTCCATACTCCAATGGCTCAAGCAAAGTCCCACCCTCCCTAGCTCAGCACCATTGGGATATCAATCCCAAATTGTTCCCGACCAGCCTCCCCATGTCACTCTCCAAACCTTCTATTTCGTGGGAGACTTGGGAGACCTAGTGGACTGCCTATATGGGCAAGTCCACTTGACCGGCTTGCTTGCCATGGGACCATCGGAGCCTAGCACCATTAACTTTTCCCACCCCACCATTGGCTCCATCACCTCCATTTACACGAGTGGGCATTGCACTATAGAGATCCTCCTATTTCTCCCCTTGGAGAAAGAACCCACTCTGGTCTACTCCCCACCCTTTGAGATCCCAAATGCCTTAAACGGTCAACTCACTAGAGATCTTGGACCAATTACTTTGGAGGAGGATGACTCAAGCATACGATCATTTCAGGACCTTGTGGACATAGAATATCTCTTCCTTGGTGACCCATTCCATGACCCCTTTGATCCCTCCCAATGGAAGCCAATGAACCCATGGGACCTAGTCGCCTTACCCACCACCCTCTTTTTCCTACCCTCACCCACCATGTTGAACCTAAACCACCCATTCCAAAACTTAGCCCTCACTATGAGAGCCATGACCAAGGGTGACATCCACCTAGGAAATGAGGAATTGACCCATCCCAAGATGTCCACTTTCTGGGACCCCTTCGACCCCCATGAGTGGAGACCCCCAAATCAACCCCCACCAAAAGATGGGACCATCTTGATAGGAATGCATGTGTCACAACATTTTGCTCCATCTAGGGCTAGTAAGTCAAGTCGTCTCATTTGTGTCACATACACACTAGGTCCAGTACACGACAGGTTTACATTTAGATATGCAGGTCCTCCCCCATTCATCACCCATCTTATGCATGATAGGAGTCTACATGGAAGTCAAGGTCCTCCGGCATTCACTGCACCCATACCTGATAGAGCCATTTATGGATGCCCCAGTCCTCCTAAGTCCGTCACACCCAATGTAACACTTGATAGGGCTGAATTTGGTTGTCCAGGCCCTCCCTTCATCTTTACCCATCGCAAGCACATCAACAAGAGCAATGAGGGATACAGAGAATTAGCCGATTCCCACCATCGCCACCAAGAATTCCATACAGGTGATTTTGTGATGGTGAGGACCGAGAGACTATTCCATGGAAATGTCTCCAAACTGAGGTTGCGTGGATCAGGTCCCTTCCAGGTTCTGAGGCGGATCGGCACCAATGCTTATGTGTTGAACCTCCTCGAGGAATACGGAGTAAGCCCCACAGTCAATGTGGCTGACCTGGTGCCCTACAGGGGACCCACGGTGACACCTAGCGAGGACATCGAGCCTGTTCCACCCTTGCGAGAGTCCCTACCCGTGAGAGAGCTCCACCAGACCAGAGAGGCCAGCGTGAGCAAGTGTAGCAGATATTGTATGAATATGTCATTGTCATCTGGAGCAAAGGGTATGGGCGCTACCTCGCTTGGTGAAAGGACCAGCTATCTTTGGTAGACTTGCGGGTAACCCTGCCGTGGCCCCCTCCGCATACAATGGATCTTTACTCGACAGAGTCAAGTTCTCTGCACCCCGGGAGTATGATGGGGACATCGCTTACCACTTCCCATTTCTCCAAGGGTCCCGATGCTCGCCATTGTGTTCGTCTTGATTTTCTGAGTCTAGCTATGGAATTTTCTTATCTTTCTTTGAGTCTTAACCATGTAATTTTCCTTTTATTGAGTCAAGTATCTAGGTTAAGTGAGTCATTTACCTAAGTCTTGATTCTTTATGTCGGTTTGATAGGTTAGTGGGCCCAATTCAATGGGCTAGGCCCATGGGCGCCCCCCTTCCTTTGGTTTCTTGTTATTAGTCCAAAATCCAGGGACATGTGTTGAATTGTGGGATTCCTATAAATAGGACCCCAATCCCACCAGTTAAAGCTAATGAATGAATGAAATATTGAGTGAAAGTTTATCCACAAGAATTGCCCCCCCTCTCTCTCTCTAGCTCTCTCTCTCTCTCTCTCTCTCTCTCTCTCTCTCTAAAGGGGGTGGCCCCCTCTCTCTCTCCTCCTCTCTCTCTCTCCCTTGGGCGACCTTGCCCCTTCACCTCCCTCCCTTGCCACATCACCCTCCACCTCAGCCTCCACCCTTTCACCTTCCCAAGACCTTTAACTCCCCTTCATTCCCACCACTTCCCAAGCAACTCTTCCCCTTCCCCATACAACCTTTCATCTTCCCAAGGGAGAATCCCCTCTCCCAAGCACCCCTTCCCCTCCCCAAGACAACCCCTCCCCTTCCCTAGACCACCATTAATCCCTCCATTAATCCACCACCCAAATCAAAGGAAAACCCATTCCACTCCCCAAGCCATTTGCGCCCCCACCTCCCCCTAGGCCACTTGTGCACCCACCCCTCTCTCCCTGCTAGCTCCACCCCTACCTTCCTCCCTCACCACCCCTTCCCACCTCCCAAACCCTTCCCCACCACAAAATCACCCATATCCCCTACCCTCCACCAAAGAAACCACCCCCCCTCCACCATTATCTCTTCAAATCTGTGTGCAGCTGAAGACGTACAGATCGATATCCTGTTGCAGCACTGCCCTCGACCACATCTCGGATCTCCTGGGGGCGTGGCCTACATTAACGGAAAGCTCTTCCGGTCGTCTTTGTAGGCGAGGTGGTTTCGCCTCAATCCGAGGTCGGAGCTGCCCAGGAGAGCCGTTCTTCGCCAACTGCGCAGAACCAGTCCGGCCTACAACCAGAAGCGAATTGCAGAAGCTCCTGCGACCACACCGGTGCTCTCCTTGGCGCGCCACTTGATCGGAGCAAAGATCCACCTGTCCTCTGTCTAACGCAGCCTGCGGGGCCTCATTCGGAGCTCGGAGCTAATTGTACCGATTTATCTACCACCGGGACGCTGTTCAGGTCAGCCAGGGTCTGCCCCGATACCATCCCACTTCTTGGACCACTGTTCTCGGCCCCGACCTCCGCCGGTGCCAATCTTTTGCGCTGCTCGAAGAAGACTCGTCCACGGTCGTGCTCGTCTTGGTCCCGCATCGTTTGGACTTCGGGAGCGGGCGTGGTGACTTCATCCATCTGCTGCTGTGCCCTGGGAACAGTCCGAGTCTGATCGCAGGGACCCTGTTCCAGAGCCCGCCCCAGCCAGTGACCACTTTGGAACCACCCATAAAATTCACAGACGTGCCTGGGTCCATCAGCAACGTTTTGGCGCCAGTCTCGTCAAATTCTGAGTCCGGAGGAGCGTACAACGGCGACGACACCGACTCCCTATCCTGCTGTTCCAGACCTGGGCAGATTCGGCAGGGTGCTCCATCGACGCGATTCAAGCCAATCTCCCCTCCCCACCTGGCCGGCTTAGCGCCCCTCCCTGTGCGGAGGTAGTGTTTGATTTGTAATTCCATTTCCCTTCCCCTAGTCCACCCCCCCTGCATGGGGAGTAGTGCTTGTATAATCTAAACAGGGGAAGCTACACCGACGCAGTGTGCGGGGAACCCACACTTCCCCGCTCGCCCATCGTCTCCGAACGGGGTTGGTTTCTTCAAACCAACCAGGTGAGCTTCTGCCCTTGCTCTCCTTAGTGTTTGTTCATTTAATATCTACAAAATTATTCCGCTGGTTGGTGAGAGGGCGCTCGACCCCAAAGCTTCCAGCTTTTGTGTGGTCACCGTGGGCTATAGTGAGGAGTGACACAGTGCCCCAAGGCACCTGGCCCGCCCTTGATCGTGGGCACCGTACCCTCGGGAGGGAAAACCATAGTCTTGCTGGCCCTCTACCGGCAAGGGTCTTGATCCACCACATCCACTTGGCATTATCGAGTCACCTCGGGTTCGTGTGCGCATCGGTGAATCGGCAATTATTACACAACCTCGTGCTCGAATTTGAATGTGATTGTGTGGTAGGTCCAAGGAGTCCGTCCCATTGCTGCATCCACCCTAGTTGTGTCACATCAACCTACCTTGTTGGAAGATCTCTAGCAGTAGCAGAACCCTTCTAGGTGACTGTGTAATCCCTACAGAGCTTTGCCCCAACCTTAGCTAACTTAGAATGGGGGTAGCAAAGGGTATGTTATAGGGTCTGGTATGACCGGATAGGGGGGCAAGATCTGGAATAATGGGGCTTTACAGCCTGTACAGGCTGGAGAGATAAGGGATAATGTTTGGACAGCCAATTCATGACCCAGATCGTAAAGTCTGTCTCCCACATTCATACATGATCCCTCTTCAATGTGCACACTTTCAAAGTCTGTAACATCCTCAAAGTCTATACATTGGCTTCCTCAAAGTCTGTACATCCTCAAAGTCTATACATTGGCTTCACAAGTCTGTACATCCTCTCCCTCTCAAAGTCTATACATTGGCTTCCATCACAAAGTCTGTACATCCTCTCAAAGTCTATACATTGGCCATTTGTGCAAAGTCTATACATTGCTACAACTCTAAGTCTATACATTACAGCTCATGTCTATACATTGGCCATTTGTGCAATTCAAAGTCTATACATTGCAGCCGCTCAAGTCTATACATTGTTGCAGCTCAAGTCTATACATTGCTATTGCTAGCCTATTTACCAAGTCTATACATTGGCCATTTGTGCAAAGTCTATACATTGCTGCAACTCCAAGTCTATACATTGCTGCAGCTCAAGTCTATACATGGCTCAAAGTCTATATGTTGCTGCAGCCCACAACAAAGTCTCTACATTGCTATTGCTAGCCTATTTACCAAGTCTGTACGTTGCTAGCCTATAATGTATAATTAATTGGCACAAAAGGTAAATGATGGATGCTAAGATTTGAACCCTGGTCATTGGGTTGAAAGGCAAGTTACTTAACAAACTACACTAGGAAGCCACTTGTTAAGTGAATAATCTTTACATGTGATAACTTCGTGTTCCAACTTCTTACTTAAGTTTCCTCTAGAGTTTATCTAATATATTTTTTTATTTGGAAAATATTATTAATAAATAAATAAATATATATATATATATATTATACGGGATGCTACACCCTCCCCCACTTAAAAGAATTTGGTCCCCAAATTCAATTACACTATACAGAAATAGGGAAGGTGTAAAGTTCTTACAATTAGAATAACTCGGGAAACCTTCTTTTCTTAAATTCTTCAACTTCCCCGGTAGCTTCTTGTTCTGAACATTGATTCCACTGGATTTTCACCATAGGGATTGTCTTGTTTCTTAGAACTCGGACTTCTCGGTCAAGGATCTTCAATGGCTTCTGCTCGTAGGTAAGGTCCTTCTGTACCGCTATAACACTATGGTTAATGACATGGGTGGGATCGTGCACGTATTTCTTCAGCATAGAAGCATGAAATACGTTGTGCACTTCAGACAGTTGTGGAGGTAGGGCGATGCGATAAGCCACTTCGCCTACCCTTTCCAGTACTTCGAATGGATCGATAAACCTTGGTGTTAGTTTGCCTTTAACACCGAATCTTCTAATGCCTCGGCCGGGAGATACCTTGAGGAAAACATGATCTCCGACTTGAAATACCAGGTCTCGCCTTCTGTTATCGGCATAAGATTTCTGCCTTGACTGTGCTATCATTAACCTTTCTCTAATGAGTTGTATCTTCTCAGTAGAATCTCGTACCATGTCTGGGCCTAGAATTTGTTTTTCACCGACTTCATCCCAGCATATGGGAGATTGGCAACTCCTACCATATAATGCCTCGAAAGGTGCCATTCATATACTGGCTTGATAGCTGTTGTTATATGCAAATTCGGCTAGTGGTAAGTGGTCATGCCAGCTTCCACCGAAATCTACAATACATGCTCTTAACATATCTTCAACAACCTGATTTGTCCTTTCAGTCTGACCATCTGTCTGGGGATGGAAAGTAGTGCTGAAATTAAGTTTCGTCCCCAGAGAGCGTTGTAGACCCTTCCAAAAATGAGAGGTGAAGCATGGGTCTCGGTCAGATACGATCGAGACGGGAACTCCATGCAATCTAACCATCTCCTTAATATACAGGGCAGCAAGTACGTCGACTGACCATCGACTTTTGATGGGTAAGAAATGGGCCGATTTAGTTAGCCGGTCGATAATTACCCAAATTCCATCATATCCGCCCCTAGACTTGGGCAAACCCATGATAAAGTCCATGCCAATGTCTTCCCACTTCCACTTGGGAATATCCAGCGGATGTAGCTTTCCGGCGGGTTTTTGATGTTCCGCCTTCACTTGTTGGCATGTGAGGCAACGAGACACAAAGTATGCTACCTCCCTTTTCATGTTAGGCCACCAGAAAGTTCTTTTCAAGTCTTGGTACATCTTAGTGGCTATAGGGTGGATTGTGTACCTCGATCTATGAGCTTCTTCAAGAATCTTCTTCTTCAATTCGGGATAGTCGGGCACACATGTCCGTTCATGAAATAGTAATATGCCATCAGGTGCCAGCTTGAAATCCAGTCTCTCATCCAGCTTGCTCTTTATCTCCACTAGCGAGGGATCCTCTTCTTTTAACTTCTTGATTTCAGGTAGCAAATTTGGATGTAGGCTCATATGAGATAGAATAATACACATGTTCTTCTCATCTGTGCTGATATCAAGCTCAGAGAATTTCTCCAGCAGTTTCCATTCTTGTATCATGCAGTTGGCCAATATTGTTCTCGGCTTTCGACTAAGGGCATCAGCTACGGAATTACCCTTACCAGGATGGTACTGTATAGTGAAGTCGAAATCCTTGAGATACTCGAGCCAACGCCTTTGCCGCATGTTCAGCTCCTTTTGGGAGAATAAGTACTTGAGGCTTTTATGATCGGAGTACACATTGAATTATTCTCCGTAGAGATAGTGCCTCCAGATCTTTAAAGCGAATACTACTGCGGCCAGTTCTAAGTCATGAACTGGGTAGTTCTCTTCATGTTTCTTCAATTGTCGGGAAGAGTATGCAATGACTCTCCCATTCTACATCAATACACATCCGAGGCCAATACCAGAAGCATCGGTATATACCTCGTATTTTTATCCTTCCATTGGTAATGATAAGACTGGAGCAGTGGTCAAGAGATCCTTCAAAGTTTGGAAACTCTTTTCACAGTCTTCCTTCCACTTATAAGGCACTTCCTTGCGGGTTAACCTCGTCAAGGGAACAATAATTTTGGAGAAGTCCTTTATAAAATGCCGGTAGTAACCAGCTAGACCCAAGAAGCTCCGAATCTCAGTTACATTTGTGGGTTGTTCCCAGTTCTTCATGGCTTCGACCTTTGATGGGTCAACAGTATTTCCATTCTTCGAAATGATATGGCCTAAGAAGGATACTTCCTCGAGTCAAAACTCGCATTTGCTGAATTTGGCATATAACTTGTTTCCCCTTAATATCTGCAATGCCTTCTTGAGGTGTTCTTCATGATCCTCTTCGGTCTTTGAATAGATCAGAATATCATCAATAAAGACCACAATAAATTGGTCTAAATAGGGCCTGAATATGCTGTTCATTAACTGCATAAAAGTTACGGGGGCATTTGTTAGTCCAAAAGGCATAACAGTAAATTCGTAATGCCCATACCTGCTTCGGAATGCAGTTTTATGAATGTCTTCTTCTTTGATCTTCAATTGGTGGTAACCAGAACGAAGATCAATCTTGGAGAAATATAAAGCTCCAGATAGTTGATCGAACAGCTCATCAATCGTTGGCAGTGGATACTTGTTCTTGATTGTAAGGTGATTTAGCTGCCGATAATCTATGCATAATCTCATCGATCCGTCCTTCTTTTTGACGAATAGCACGGGTGCTCCCCATGGGGAAGTACTCGGCCTGATGAAACCCTTGTTAAATAACTCCATTAGCTGCTCTTTTAGTTCCTTCAGCTCAGCAGGGGACATTCTGTATGGTGCCTTAGAAATAGGACCAGCACCAGGGACAAGGTCGATTGTGAACGACACTTCCCTTTTCGGGGGTAAGCCGGTTAAATCTTCTGGAAAAACATCGGGAAAATCCCGAATTACATGGATGTCTTCAAGTTTAACCTTCTCGACTTCCATGGCAGTCACGAATGCTATGAAAGCCATGCATCCCTTATTCGTAAGTTTACTAGCTCGGAGTGCTGATATAAGAAGTGATTTACTCCGAGGGCTATGGTAAACTAGCTCTGGGAAATCTATGAAAGTTACCTTGCCATGCCGGCAATGTACAGTTGCTTGATATGTGGATAGCCAGTCGGCACCTAGTATGACATCATAACCCTTTATATCTAGGCATATCAGGTCAGCAGGTAAATTATTTCTCTTAATCATCACTTCACAGTTTGGATAGTGATAAGTGATATCAGACTCATTCTCAAGAGGTGTAGATATGACCAAATCTAACAGTTCATGTTTCTTATAAAATGAAGCAGCAAAGTTCTTGGAAACGAATGAATGAGTTGCTCCGGTATCGAATAAAACTTGAGCAGTTTTTGAAAAAATAGTGAGAGTACCTTCCACAATTCCACCTTTAGTGGGTTCCGTCTCTTGGAGAGCTTGTAGACGGCCTTGTTTCTTTACCGGACGCTTCTCATCTTTGGTGTCTTGTTCCTTCATCAGTGGGCAGTCTGGGATTCGATGCTCTTGGCTCCCACATCGAAGACAAGCTCCTAACTTTCTCCAGCATTCCTTGGTCTTATGACCAGCTTTATCACAATACTTGCAAATCTCCTTTGATGGTGTGGTGGTGGAGAATGGCCTGTCATTCTTCTGGAATTTCTTCGCCTTAGAGGGCTCCCCTCCCATGAAGAATCGCTTCTTGTTGAAGGATTGTTTGAATTTTCCCAGGCTTGTGACGGGTTCCTTCTTGTCTCTTCCTCGGATTCTCTCAGATAATTCGGTGGCGTCTTGCAGTAGTTGAGCACGCCGAACCATCTCCAAATAGACTTGGATGTCCATCGGGGCAAGTTGTGTGATATAATGGGGCCGAAGCCCGTTGAGGAATCTTCTCGCCTTCATCTTTTCCGTACACACCAAGTGGGGTGCATACCTAGATAATCTGGAGAATTAGGCCTCATACTCGGCCACTTTCAAGCCCCGTTGTTTTAGAACGGCGAATTCCGCGGCTTTCTTTTCTGGATATGATCGGAGAAGTACTTATTGTTGAAATGCTCCGTGAATTCATCCCATGTGACATGGTATTCTGGCAGTGTTGCTTCTATGGATTCTCACCAGCATCGAGCGTCCCGCTCTAGTTGGAATACGGCAAGTAAAACCTTCTCTTCATCCGCGCATTGCATCACACGGAAGATTCGTTCCATCTTTTTTAGCCAATTCTCGACATCCTCAGGGTCGGACGAACCCGTGAACCTCGGTGGGTTCATGTTACGGAAACTTCGGTGGAGATCTCCCGCTCCACGATTTGCTCCGCCTTGGGCCACTTGCTGTAGTGCCTGTGTGAGGCCTTGCACGGTGCGCTGCATCTCGCGTCATTGTGCTCTTTCTGCAGCCATGATCCTACAAAAGAGTTAAGTATGATAAAGATTGGATTTACTTGTAAGGTCAAAAGTCATTGTAGAACTTAACCCATGGCTCTATCCATCTCACCGAGTAAGGTATATCTATCATTGAACTTGGGTTTTACCTATCCTTGGACTCAAGTTTTTACTTCGATTTCAATTTCTAACCGATTTTTTTTTCTAGTTCCCTAGGTTTGAAAATCTAGGCTCTGATACCACGAAGACTGTCACGCCCCGAGCGCGGAAGATTACCCGGAGGCGTGACACGTTTAAATAGATCGTGTCAATCATGTAAATATCAGAGTGTGCAAATAACTAAGATTTAACTCGAAATTAATACAAATAGTACGAGCTGACAATTGTCACAACTAATCAAAGGACATATACATATGTTCCCAGAGTCCAACGACTAGGCTTCAATTCTTAAGTAGTTCTAATCAAGTTGACTAATACAAATGACATAGATGAATTGATACAACTGACATAAGTGAACTAATACAATAACACAAAGAACATGACAATTTGATAACTTCACTCTAACACTCATCACTCAGTCTCATTCCCTTCCGAGTGTTGGTTGACATCCAAATTACCTGAAAATATTAGAAAACAACTAGATGAGCGAATCACTCAGTAGGAATTACATCTCAAGATTTAACATGCTTTAAGTGGTTTACAAGTTCAATTAATGTCAGTAAAGCTATGCATGTAGATGAGTAGATATCAAGGATTGTAAAAATTGACAAGAGCAGTGAAGGAATAACAAGTGAGAGTATAAGGATTCTAACTTCAATGCAGCAATAGCAAGAGATTCAAGCAAGTAATAACTGGCATTAACAAAATCTTTCCAAGAGAGTAAGAACTCATGTCAAGCAAGTAATAGAAAGTAATATAAATTCAAGCATGTAAAACTGAAATTGGCTATTTATCAATTTCATTCAAGTAAAAACTTTACCCTTCTGCGGGTCTCAAGTCAAATCAATCAAGTAATATCACGAGAATGAGTGGAATGTCTAAAGCCTAGCAAGCAAGTACTCAGGTGCAATGCCAAACATCGTGGTCAATAAACTCCCATGGGTACAAGTACCTTCGGGTGCTCCTCCCAGGACCAGACCGGGCCCAATATGCACAGCATTAATCATGTTTGTTGACATCCACTCTCATTTATAGCCAATATGGAATTTCAAGGTTTGACCAGTATGATATATAAGGTGGAATTATGGAATGGAATCCAAGGGCGCATTGATGTGTAGGGATGAACTAGGAGTGGAAACCGGTAACATTTGATACACGAAAAAAATTAGATAAGAGAGGTGCCTTATGGGCCGCCTGACAAGTTTAGAAACGACACCCTCACTGTGGGATGCCCTTCCTGGGAACTATACATGGTTTAGAGGACCCTATCAGGAGTTAAATGGCACCTCTCAGGCTGCCATCTATTAGTGGAGATGGCAAAAGTGAAAGCCTAACGATCACGTTAACATAATGAGCCAGCTGTGTCGACTCAGCAGTTTATCGCGTCAACACGGTGAACAGGCTGGGTCGACCCTATAGTTCATCGCGTCAACCCTGCGAATAGGCTGGGTCGACCCTACGAACAGGCTGGGTCGACCCTGCAGTTCATCGCATCAACCCTGCGAACAGGCTGGGTCGACCCTGCAGTTCATCGCGTCGACCCTGCAGTTCATCGCGTCAACCCTGCGAACAGGCTGGGTCGACCCTGCAGTTCATCGCGTCAATGCGGTGAACAGGCTGGGTCGACCCTGCAGTTCATCGCGTCAACACGGTGAACAGGATGGGTCGACTCTGCAGTTCATATCTGCTCAAAATGGCTTAAGGTATTAATCTTTGATTAAGCTAGGGTTAACTGGACGATTAGTTTAACATCATGCAGTTAGAAGGCGCCCATGGGGCTACCATCTCTTAGAAGAAGGCGCCCTTGGGTCTGCCACCTTCTATTAGAAGTCACCCTAGGGGCTGCCATGAAATTTTTTTTTTATAGGTGCCCAAGGGGGGGGGGCCCTTCACAGAGGGGCAGTTTGCCCATTTCCTATTTAAAATGAGCGTCTGTTCTATAGCCGCTGTTCAGTGAATAGCGTCCGGGTCAGGGACGCCCTTTGATGTAAGTTGATTTAGGTAAAACTGATGACATGGATAGATAGAGAAAACTGTAAGAATTATAGATCTTTATTCATGCACTCGTTTCATGCTTTAGTTGCTTAAATATCAGATTTTTAACATGACATATCATACTAGTTTTCATTTTTAAAGGAACTAAATGGAGACAAGGTTTCTGGATAGGCTACCTAACAGATTAATTAGGTATGCTAATTAGTTAGTAGATCAACTAACATGTTAATTAGGTATGTTAACAGGTTAGTTAATAGCTAAACTAATAGGTTACGTAAAAACACGATAAAACTTGCATTACACGAAAATATCGTATGGATATGAAGCTAATACATGCCAACTACCCTAGATTGAAGCTAATACATGCTAATCAATGTTAATCATCTTGGGTATAAGGCTAGTACATGCTAATTATCTTAGGTACAACGCTAATACATGCTAATCATCCTAGATTTAAGCTAACACATGCTAATTATTCTAGGTATGAGACTAATACTTGCTAATTATCTTGGGTATGAAGCTAATACACGCTAATTATCCTAGATTTAAGCCAACACATGCTAATTATTCTAGGTGTGAGACTAATACTTGCTAATACTTGTTAATACTTGCTAATTATTCTGGGTATAGGGCTAATACATGTTAATTATCTTAGGTATGAAGCTAATACATGCTAATCGTCCTATATTTAAGCTAACACATACTTTATAAACACTAAATATCGCATGGAAATGAGCCTAAGAGTAAATGCCTAGACTAATCATCCTAGATTAGCTACTAGTTTAGTTAAAAGTTGAGAACGCCTACCTTGTTGGAAGATCTCTAGTAGTAGCAGAACCCTTCTAGGTGACTGTGTAATCTCTGCAGAGCTTTGCCCCAACCTTAGCTAACCTAGAATGGGGGTAGCAAAGGGTATGTTATAGGGTCTAGTATGACCGGATAGGGGGGCAAGATCTGGAATAATGGGGCTTTACAGCTTGTATAGGCTGGAGAAATAAGGGATAATGTTTGGACAGCCAATCCATGGCCCAGATCGTAAAGTCTGTCTCCCACATTCATATACGATCCCTCTTCAATGTGTACACTTTCAAAGTCTGTACATCCTCAAAGTCTATACATTGGCTTCCTCAAAGTCTATACATTGGCTTTACAAGTCTGTACATCCTCTCCCTCTCAAAGTTTATACATTGGCTTCCATCACAAAGTCTGTACATCCTCTCAATGTCTATACATTGGCCATTTGTGTAAAGTCTATACATTGCTGCAACTCCAAGTCTATACATTGCAGCTCAAGTCTATACATTGGCCATTTGTGCAATTCAAAGTCTATACATTGCAGCGGCTCAAGTCTATACATTGCTGCAGCTCAAGTCTATACATTGCTATTGCTAGCCTATTTACCAAGTCTATACATTGGCCATTTGTGCAAAGTCTATACATTGCTGCAACTCCAAGTCTATACATTGCTGCAGCTCAAGTCTATACATGGCTCAAAGTCTATACGTTGCTGCAGCCCACAACAAAGTCTCTACATTGCTATTGCTAGCCTATTTACCAAGTCTGTACGGTGCTAGCGTATAATGTATAATTAATTGGCACAAAAGGTAAATGGTGAATGCTAGAATTTGAACCCTGGTCATTGGGTTGAAAGGCAAGTTACTTAACCAACTACACTAGGAAGCCACTTGTTAAGTGAATAATCTTTACATATGATAACTTCGTGTTCCAACTTCTTACTTAAGTTTCCTCTAGAGTTTATCTAATATATATTTTTTATTTGGAAAATATTATTAATATATATATATATATATATATATATATATTTATACGGGGTGCTACACCTAGCCACCATTTGAGTAAGTATTTGCCCGCTAGCCATAAGCTCGGAAGGCTAGTCTTCGAGACACTCGAGCTGGCGTCTCGATCTTTTCTTCTTTATCTTCTTCTTCTCTTTCGGGCCTGCCAATCATGACGGGCTCCGACTGAACTGGGACTAGGGCCCACCATTTGGGCACCCAAATTTGCTTGAATTTGGTTGGCATTAGGGCCAACCCTCCCTTCGATCTAGACCCGATACAGTCCACTCTATCTCGAGCCAATGCTTGGAATTGATTATGCATCGGCACAGCTGATATCACCCTGTCGGGCGCGATCGTGGCCTATCGGCCATTCAGGTATAATCAGACTCCTCCGATCATGACGGACTTACCCGAGGTGGAAATCTGGCTTGCACCGTACTGGCATCCTTCTTGGCTGCCCTCCTAGCAGCCGGCGTGCGCTTCTTTCGATCATCAACGTGGTGGACATAACAACCCACCATCTTCGCTCCTTCGGGTGTCACCTCCGTAGTAACGACTGGCTCTATCTCCTGGGCCTCCAGGAGGTTCATGAACATGACTCCCAAAAAGTTGGGGAAGCCAATCACGGGAGGGAAATCACCGAACTGGGTCGGCACCGCGAGGTAGCCATGCTCAGCATGGCTTGCGACAATGAGTGGACCGAATGTGACGACCATTGAGCTCTTCAGAATTCGTCTTGCAATTTCAAATTGAGGATGTCAGCATTTTAGGAGGAGGCCATGGGGCCCCAAATCCCGGCGAAAAGATGAAAGGTGGCATCCGTCCCACTGGGCGTGCCAGACTTGTAGACGCACTTTTCTCCCTCCTCTTTTTGTATCATTTATATCATTTTTCAGTTTATTAGTGCGTGGGCGTGCCAGTCACAAAGTGACAAGTTGTTCAGGCTCTGACCAAGACTGGAGTGATCCGGAGCTAGGGGTGTGCGCCGTCTGACTAATCAGACGAAAGTGGGTATCGGGTGCCATAAAGGTGACGACGTTAATTACATCCCCTCGGAGAGGAGAAAGCCTTTGATTAATCGTGAGGATAAGGGGCCCTATGGCCTGAAATCATTGTTAATGCAATAGATGAAGGATATCTTAAATTGCGTAAGAGCACCCCTTATCAAGGGGTCAAATCCTTCAAATCATGTTGGTCATTTATCGACCATTTCATGTTCGGACGAGAGCCCGGGTTGAAAACAACAAGTTTATAGATATTATTCGTGGCGAATGTTTGTCAAGGCCCGACAAGTTTGATATTTGAAAAAAAATAAATCACAAGGGTTAGAAACGGGTAAAAAGGGATTAGATTTAGTGGACTATTGGCTCGGGGCAAAGCCAGGCCATGGCCATGTTGGGGTGGTCCCCGAGGGCAAGGCACGACTTACAAGGGCGTCGTTGATGTTCCCTTCAATCAAGGTCTAGGGGACGAGGAGTCGTAGATCAATCGCCTTTAATCTCTTGAGAATGACTTTTATACTCATTTTTTTAGCATTATCACAATTTTATGCCATTATAATAATAATATTATTATTTTATTATTATTATCCATTATTTATCATTTTCTCTTTTACTCATGACTGTTTAGTGAAGGCAAGTCGACTTGGGGATGGACCAAGTCAACTTGTTCCAAGCCAGCAGCAGATTTTTGCTGCTGGAATCAGGTGCAAGTCGACTTGGGGCTGGACCAAGTCGACTTGCTCCAAGCCAGTAGCAGATTTTTGCTGTTGGAATCAGGGGGCAAGTCGACTTGGGGCTGGACCAAGTCCTCTTGCTCCAAGCCGATGAACAAGTTTCTGTTTTCTTCCTTTTAAAAATGGCATGAAATGCAATGATGCATATTTTTGGTGACCAAAGAGGCCATGCCCTTGGGAAAAATGTAGGAAGATGGTTTTTTGAATTCTTATGCATGACATGCAAGGGTTTCGTCGCTCATTCATGCGGGGTGATCCTCGGTACGAGGCGAAGCATTTTACTTATGCATAGTCAACGTTTTCACCTGGACGTAACCGGCTTTCCACAGCTCACCATTTGATATACCAAGGGAATTATGGCAAGCAAGTATGCTAGAATTGAAGCGTGCATGAAATTTTATCTACGTTTATAATGAATGTATGGATCAATGCACACACAAAGATGCAGGTGATATGCTCATTACTAAAAAAATGACTGAAGGGGCATATATGCTTGAGTTTATGCAATTTCAGTGAAAATCTCATATAGTGCAATATTCATACGCCATGTTTGATCATTTTCATGCAATCTTAATGGGTTTTTATATAAATCTATCATGAACATGAAGTGTTTGGTTTATGCTCACGAAATCTGAAGGGGGCGCTTGTGCGAAAACTATCATGCACATGTAGTGCTTAGTTTCTTCCTTTTTTATCAAAAGGAAATCTGTCTTAGACAGCGATATGAGAATTCTTGTTTCTTCTTCTTTTTTATTATTATTTTTCCTCATCTTCGCCCTTAACAAGCCTTTAAATCATTTAAATACTTTTCATCATTGCTTATGTCATCACCCTCATATGCTGTCGCACATCTATCATGGTGATTTTAGTTCAGTTCATCATTCATTTCATTTTTTTTATTGGTCTTGCAATTAGTTCAAGTTTTCTGGCGAAAATCCGGCAGCACCTCCCCAAGACATGGAGCGTTGGGGGTGTAAATTAGGTACTCGTCCACGGAAGATCCAAGACGGCCCCAAGATAATAAGGATGCGCACGAAAGAAACATCCTATGACCTGAATTGGGCATGGGAACCCCGAGGACTAGCCTACGAGGGGCTCCAATGGCCCACGAGCTTCCACAGTCTCGATTCCGAGACGTGGTCTTAAACTATTGCCAAATTATATGGCCATTAATATTCACCTCTTCGAAGGAGATCATCCGGGGACCATGCCATGAGGACGCAAGCCCCTGGAGATTCCGAAGTGATCAGAAAACTTCATAGGTAAATGGGCTCGGCGGTCGCTGAAGTAGCAACACGTACGGCTACAAGATCACCCCCTTTGGGGGCTGTGAGATCATCCAGGGAGGGAGAAATTGCAAGACTAAAGACTTCGGGAAAAAAAGCCGAGAAGATTTAAAGAAAATAGGGGAAGCGGCCCACAGGAGCCCAGACGGACACGGATTCTGAATCATACTCATGGGGTTGTGTAAACCTGGAATCCTTCCTTGAAAGGCCATTATGTGCATTTCTTCCCCGAAATAGCAGAAGTAAAATATCGCAAAGCATTTTCTTTTTAGCGCAAGTCGACTTGGGGGGGGGAGTCGACTTATGAAAAATCTGAATAGCTGACCTTCAATGGAAGGCAGTACAAGTCGACTTGTGCCCTGACCAAGTCAACTTGCACGCCTTTACAAAGCGTTCATTCTGGGATATGTCCCATATCTCTCGCCCCTTGGCATCATGACTATGGACTATCCAAATCCCAAAGTGGGGTTGTGAGAAGAAGAAAATTCTCCTACTGAATTTAAGCACCGGACTTGAAAGAAGCGCGGAGAAAACAACAAAGGGGTAAACTGTAGGAAGAAAGGGGGAGCGATGCTCATCAAGGACCAGGAGCTCACAAATATCACAACATAAGATCTCCCAAAGGGAGTATTTCTTCTATTCCATATCAGAGAAAAAGAACAGCTATACATCAGAGAAATGGGAAAAAAGAAATAAAAGATACAAAGGAGGAGCAGGGGCTGGAGCTCCCTACTCCTACCCCTCACCTATCTCTTTTCTCTCACTCTCTTTCTCTCTCTTCAGCTTCTCAAGCAGAGTTTCTTCAACACAACATCTCCCTAGTACCCCCCATTTGTTCTTCAGCTGGGCTGGTATTTATAGGGGGCGTAGGGGTCCCGTTCGGAGGAGAACATCTATTTTTTTCTTTTTTCTTATCTGTTGCTGCCGCTGCTACTACTGGCGTGGCTACTGCTGCTGCTTCTTCTTACAGCCATAGCGGAGCAGGAGGAGGGGCCTCTCCCTATGCGGCGTGGCCAGGCCGCTCTGACGCTGCATGAATAGAGGTGTCCGCCTACGCGTGCGTGTGTGCGTGAGGGGAAGAGTCAAAGGAAGAAAAAGAATGGCGGGAGCGAAATAAAAGATGGGACCGAAGAGAAAGAAGAAAAGGAAAGATGCTCGGCTATAAGGAATAGTTGCTAAAACGAGATCTGGGAGTTCAAAAGAATATTCGGGACCACTCCTGAAGGAGCAGTCAGAAGCTCGGATAATAAGGATAAGCCAGTTAGTTGGCCAACCATTTTAATGAGCAAGAGATGGGCCAAAACATTTAAAGAATCCAAAATGGGCCGAAGATGCTCAAATGTGGCCCAAAGTCAACTAAATGGGCCAAAAACAAGTGATCTGGCGGCCAAGACAAGTGATCAGGTGGCCATAAGGTGAACCGCGGCTAGGGGCGCGAGCTTGGCCCCGTCGGATCACCACCTCCGCCTACTGCCGCCGTGTCATGCCTCTGCCATTTGCCGTCGTATCAGAACCATCCTCCCACTATAAAACCCAGTTCGTTTGATTAACAGAGGAGGTGAAAAAGAGATAAGAAAAAAAAGACGAAGATGAAACCCAGAAAAGCAAGATGGAGAACAGAGAAGAGCAGAGAGAACAAGAGAGCGGGGAGAGAAAGAAAAGAAGAGAGCTATAGTACCCCAGATAAAATTGAAGGGACTAGAATTTTCCTAAATGAATTAAACATAATAAGCTCCCTAAATAAATTAAACAAAGGACCAACATGAATAGAAGTCTAGTAAAAGCCCAACACCTATAACAAAATGGGCTTAGCATTTGAAGCCCAACCCATACATAGTAAAGGCCTTAACCCATATATGGGCCTCACGTACACAAGAGTAAGGGTGTGGGCCTTATGCTTAGGCAATATAACGGGTGTTAGCAAGATATTAAACCCTTAGGACTCTATTTCGAATAGGGATGATCGGTGCCTAAAAGGCTTTAGTGTTTCACAGGTTAACAGAGTGGCGGCTGAGGTTTTGGCAAGAGGATTTTCATGGGAAACTTTAGACCAACTAGGAATCTTACATGGGAAACATAATTCCCATTAGGAGAGGTGATATTATATATATATATATATATATATATATATATATATATATATATATATGGCCCCTACGAATGAAAGAGCACCTTGCTGTGACGATCGTTGAAGTGCTAGGTTTCTACGTTGACGTCGTTCGTAGAGGAGCTTCTTCCTACTGCTTCCCCTTACGTGCGTCTTCTTCCTCTTCCGCTTGCGGCCGTGCGAGAAGACTCTGTTTCCTCTTCTTCCCGTCGCTGTTGCGGATGTTGCTGAAGGACGTGAAGGAGTCTATATCCTTCATCTTCCTCCTGCTGTCGTGCGCAAAGAAGAAGCACCTGCTTCTTCCCGTCTTCTTCTTCTTTGTTTGTCATCCTTCTGCGTCAAACCCATAAAAGGTAGGTTTTCTCAAGTTTCTAAGCCCAAGATTATAGTAAAAGGAGCCATGCATGCATATTCGATCATGATAGCATCTTTCTATCTTGAATACATGATTCTTGTGTTTGAGTTTACATAGTTTTAGCGTTTCAATTTGCATGAAAAAATAGCAACCAGAGCAGTGGCCGCTTATTAATGAACGACCAAATAGAATGCTGCCAATTCTTGAATTAGCGACAGTCTTCTGGCTGCCAATTAATGAGCGACCATTACACTAATGCTATTCCTTTTAGTGCAAATAATAATTAACCCATGCTAAAAAAATTAATAATTATGGAACCTGGCTCTGATAATTCTACATGAGTATATTTTTAGCATCTCCATAATTTTCTCTACCTTTCAATGTCTTTAGTTTCCTGAAATTCCCCATACACATCACTATGCTACTGTCCAGGCTAGTTTGAAAGAAATAAGCAGTGTTTTGTGCTTAGCCATGTACCTGCCTGATGCTTTATAACCTGTACACAAGAAAGAATGGGCGACTGTTCAAACAACTGCTAATTATAAAAATAGTGCCTCTATATAGAGACACAGATTCCTGTTGATTAGTTAAAAATGTCAATAATTATAAAAACCATGAATTGTCGTCAAGACATGGACACTATTTATCGATATGGCGCCTTCGTGAAAGGTTGTCACTTTACTGTAACATTATTTAAATTCAGTTAATTATTGATTTAGCGCCCCTCTTGAGAGACGCTAATTATTTAAGTGACGCCCTCTATATTGACGCTATTTCCTATCTCTCATGTTTTATCGGGTTTTGACCCATATCGTGGGTCTTTTAGCACTCTTATCTCAAGTCCGAAAATAGAGTCTATGTTTCACGTTGTTTCACACTTACACCTCAACTCTTGGTGATGATTGAACCCTCTGCGGGATATTCCTTCCTTCGGACTGGTACTTTCTTCATTGAGATCTCCATAAGTTTATGCTAGCCTTAGATTCCCTCAAGGTAGCCGAGTAGGTTGTACCCTCAAAATCCTAGAACCTTTTTTGTCATGTCACTCTAGAGAAACATGACGCCCTAGCCATCATAGAGCGTTGTTTATAGTGTTCTATGAGAGTTTGTCTCTATCTCGAATTGGCTACCAGACAGTGGACGCTAATTGAATTAGCGACTGTTCGAGTGGTTGCTATTTCTTCGTGCCTGTGCTATTCCAAGAATTAGCGGCCACCTCAGTGGATGCCAATTCTGGAATTGATGGCGGTCTGAGTGGACGCCAATTACCCAGTTTCACGAATTATCATGGTTTTCACGAGAGACTTGTTGCTATGTCATACTTGCCCAAAGTTCTGTCCTTGAACTCATTATTCTGTGAATCTACCGTATATTCTTACAATGACTTATTCCTTTAGAATTCTATTGGCTATAAACTATAATGGATGTCAAAATATTTACATGACTCAATGCTGGCATTAATGGGGCCCGATCTAGTCCTGGGAGGAGCACCCGAAAGTACTTGTGCCTATGGGAGCTATATTGATCACGGTGTGGCATTGCACCGTAGTGCATGACTTTCTAGATTCTGACATTCCATGATCTCGTGCTTGACTTGACATGACATAACTTGCGTGACCCGGAATGGGGATTTACTTGCTTGAAATTAAAATAGCCAAATTTTCACGACATGACTTGATAATTACTTGCTTGATATTTCTTGATACTTTACAAGATTCCTCTAGAAAAGTATTAGTTCATCCTTGATAATTCTCGTTATTTCACTCATGACATTATCTCATGTTCATGCATAGATATACTTACATTCATGTAATATGTAATTTACTTAAAGCAAGCTTGTACTTGAGATATAATTCTACTGAGCATTTGCTCACCCTAGTGATTCCTCTATTTTTTAGGTAATTCTGATAATGAAGATCATTCAGATGGGAATGGACACGAGTGAAGAAATTAGAACCGTTCTGATTATTGAAGCTGCTATCTAGCCGTGTCTTTTTCCTATTTTCTTGAGTCATTATTATAATTTCCCTTTTATTTGGTCTAGTGGATTATGTACTTGAAATATTTGGTTTATTAATGGAATAAAGGACTTGGTTATTGTCTCTATTTTTGCGCACTCTGTCGAATTTCCTTATGCTCTAAATGACATAATCGATATAAACTCGTCACGCATACTGATAGCCATTAACTCGTTGTTGAAAAACTGTGCCACAATCTGAAAAATAACCGCACTCACTCACTTTAAAAGATTTGAATTAGAGTAAAGTGGTAAGAACGGGTCGATCCCACGGAGAAGAAATATTTTCAATTAAGCATGATGGAAAATCCTTAAATTTGAAAGATCCAAATTTTGAGTGAGATTGAAAAGAAAAATAAAATTGCTTGAAATCAAAACTATTGAAAGATGATGAGAGGGTTAAGAAGAAAAATTGGAAAGAGAGATAGAGAGAGAAAATAAAAGAACAATTGCACAAGATGAACTTTTATTATTATGAAAGTGGCAATTACAACTCTAAGAAAATGAAAATTACAACTTGGAAATAAAAGAACAAGGCAAAAAGGACGAAATTGAGCCAAGATATTTGGAAGAAGAACGTCGTCGTCTCCTTGCCAAGCCTTTGAGTGAACCGCTCCGCCGTGGAGATGGACGCCGCCGAGAGGACCGAAGGAAGAATCTCCACCAAAGGGGTTTAGATGAAATTGGGGAAGGGAATGATAGAGGAAGAAAGGAAGAATAAAAACCTGTATGTGTGGGAGTGTGTTGTGAAGAAAGTGAACAGAGAGATAGAGGTGAAGAGAGAGGTACAATGGAGGAAAGTAAAAAATAGAGTAAAATCAAAGTGAAAATAGAGGGTGAGAAGAAGAAAATAACTTGAAAACTAGAGAGATTTAGAGGAAGTGGAAGAAGAGAAAGTTGTAGAGCTTGAGAAGATGAAGGAGATTGATGAAGAACACAGAGGGAGATGAGGATCAGAAGATAGTAAAAACTGGGAGAGAAGAACTGTGAAAAAATCATAGATGATCAGTAAAAAGTGCAAAACTGTGACTTCAAAAACTGGGAATAAGTTGAAAAAGGAGGAGAATTAAAGGAAGAGGAAGAAGAAGAAATTGCAGAAAACTTAAAAACAAAGAACTATGTATGTAGTGCCCCAGAATTTATGTAATGATTTCTAGATTATTTATAGAATTTTCTAGAATTTATTAGGAATTTATAAAGGCTAAATAGATTTATAAATGGATTATTGGATTAATAAGTCATTATAAGGCCCAATTGTGTCAAATAATCAACATAGCCTATTTAAATAAAATCCAAAAGTTCTAAGGACCAAGTCCATTAAGTTTGGCCCATATTCTAAAAGGTTATTTAGCCTATTTACGGATAAATACTATTTTTATAGATAATAAAATGGATAATTAACAAAAGAGTTTGAGTTATGTTGAATTATGTGCACGTTGGATGTAGCGGTCTATCGTGTGACCGCCACAGCCATGTAACGCACCAGTCTTGATGCGTTACACCCTGTCAATTCCGTGAATGGAAGAACGAGTAGAAAGATTAGATCTTTGGGATCCTATCGACAAGAGACCTAATTGGGAGAACTTGTAAGGTTACTAAGGACTCTTAGGGATCAGGTTCTGACAAATTAAGGACTCTCGAATCGATCTAATCCTCAAACCCTAGCCAAAACCCTATAAATATGACATAGTTCTGAACTGAGCGACCATTACTTTTGGCTCGTGAAGAAACAAGGTAAGGAGTCATAATTTCAGGTAAGTTCTTTAGAAGATTTTGTTTAGTATACTTTAGAAAAATAGTTCTCCAAATTTCGTGCTAGGAGATCAAGCAAGCAAGGAGATTGAAGCTTCCAAAGTTGCTGGTTCGACCATAATAATCAAGGAAACCAAACGCAAGACCCCTGAAGATCAAGAGATTAGGACGTCTAAACGAGGTAATTAGGGCTCAATCCTTTAGAACTTTTTGTTCACCTTAGTTTCATCTTCTTACCCTCAAAATTTCACATCTTTAGGTGAAGAGGTCGTGGAGTTAGAGCAGCAGGAAATTGTTGGAAAATCATTGGAAAAGGAGAACTAGGGCACGATTTTCAGACACAAATTAGAAGCTTAAAGACTAGTTAGAAGGTAGGTCATCTCATGATTGGCAAAAATATCTTGTTAGGGATAAAAGCCCTCTGGTTAGGATTAATTTCATGCATGATAGATCATAAATTTCATGTTTTAATAGTTCTATACATACATGCGTCTCTTAGCCCTAAATGGAAAATAAAAGATATTATCTTGTCTATTCACTAAAACCCATGCGTGTAGTTGGCCTATACTTCATTTATCATGTCTAGATCAGTTGTAGTATTTTGATTTCCAGGCATGTTATGTTTTCATAAACCTTCACTTTATTTTACTGCCAGAGACGATCTGACGCATCAAGGTAAGACTGTCACAATGATCTAACGGCCTTACGATAAGCCGTCACAACCTCTGCTGTATCTTAATTACTTTGTGGTCTCTGACGCATCTTAATAGAAGCGTTACACTACTGTAACGGCCCTACGATAAACCGTCACAAGACTGTAACGCGCCTATCGTAGACCGTTAGACACTGTGTTCTGTCAGCCCGAGACGGAATGATAACCAGTTAAAGTTTATCTATAAATAAGCTTAGATAGCTAAGTTTAGACCTGTTATCATGACTCTAAGTTTAGTTACTGATTCATAATCGAAAGTGCATGCTTAAGGTGTCTTAAGTTATTTTAAGTTATGTTAATTTCATGTGCCAAAATTCTATAGTTTTGTATCTAAATCATGGTTTTCATAGATGTATTGACGGAGTTTATATTGGTTTCACGTTGCTACACATTCTCTCTCTATCTATAGAGTCATTTCTTTAAGTACATGGCACATATTCCGGTATGTTGTCCATTAGTTTACACTTTACACTATAGGAATATTATTCTTGGACATGAGGACCTCTCTATTGGATATTCCTTCTAATGGACTAGAAAATCTTGTTTCAAGGCCTCCGTAATTCTCCGCGAGCCTGGGATTCCCACTAGGACGCCGAGTTGGTTGTCCCATTAAAGCCCATTTAGTAGATTACACTATCGATGTTTCTGGTTCTAACAATATAACGAATCTATACTGGACCGTCAGGAGCATCTAACGGCCCAATATACAACCGTCACATTTCACTAAGTCTATTTTGCTATTTCTGTTTTCAGACTAATGTAACGGCCCACTACTGGTGTGTCACATGAGTGTAACGGCCCAATACTTGACCGTCACAATGCTTGAGCTAGTTAACCCGAGGTTTGACCCAAGGGTTGATATTCTAAAGTTCCTAGATGGCTTGATAATGGTCTAGGACTTATCATATTGATCAAGAAACTTAATATAATGAATGGAAGTTAAAGAAATGTACCGTTATGCTACCGATTTATTTCCATAAGCATAACCTTGTTTAAGTCATTCTTGACTCTCGCATTATTAAATTGAAGCGTTCATTCGTTGAATAGTGTTATCATGAACTTATTGAATTGTACATTCTTGGCCATACTTTATTGTTACATGCGTGGACGTAGCTTGATTTATACTTGAAGATGCGATCGAGCACTGATTGTTTTCAAGGGCTCTATGCTAGTCTCCTCTGCTGATTGCTGGAAACATACTATTATAACCATGGGGTATGATGCTACTGGCGTCGCATTACGCTGGGAGTACTTTCTCTATAAGTAAGTGAAGATCCACGATACGGCATGACATGACTTTCTTGGTTGATATTCCATAGAAATTCACGATGTACTTGGTCAAAATCAAAAGATACTAGAGTGATGATTATGTGGCATTGCTAGTACATTCTCGATACATTCTTGTTCATGAAAGGCCAATAACATGTTCTTGTTACATTCTTGCTAGTTCATTCTTGCTTGCAAGAGGCTTACCATGCCAGCTGTTCCCGTTTCTCGAGCGAGTCTTCCGCTGTCATAAAGGCTCGGGGCGTGACAGTTAAGTTGGTATCAGAGCCTAAGTCTCAAGACTTAGGAAGAAGAGTCATGTCATAGGATAAGTCCAAGGTTTAAGGGCCCCTACCTATGAACCAAGGAACAAATTTCCACACCCATGTGAGAATTGGGTAGAACCCAGGATGAGATAGTTAATTAGTTTTAAGAGTGATTTTCCTTCCTGTTTCACGAGAAATAATAGGTTGTTATTTTTCTCTCAGGTACCCTATTATTGCCATGGCTCATCACGTAGATTGGAATGGTATGCAACAAACTATTGCTGGCCTTACACAGGCATTACAAACCATGGCGCAAGCTGGCGCAGGAGTAAGGGCTGGTGATTTGCATCGTAACTGTCGGAGCTTAAACCCTCTGCGTTTCTTCGGTTCTTCTAATCTTGACGAGGCAAAGAATTGGATAAGGGCTTTATCAGACCTAGCACATCCCCTTGGGGTGCGTCGGTTCTATTTGTCAAGAAGAAGGATGGTTCTCCTAGGCTATGCATCGATTACCGACGACTAAATCAACTTACAATCAAAAGCAAGTATCCATTACCGCGTATTGATGAACTCTTCAATCAACTTTCGGGAGCAGAATATTTTTCTAAGATAGACCTCAGATCAGGTTATCATCAGCTTAGAATTAAAGAAGAGGACATTTATAAATCGGCTTTTCAAAGGCATTATGGCCACTATGAATTCATGGTAATGCCATTCGGGTTAACTAATACCCCAACATCATTTATGCAACTTATGAACAGTGTTTTCCAGCCATATCTGGACCAATTCATCGTCGTCTTCATCGATGACATCTTGATACATTCCAAGATAAAGAAAGAACATGAGGAACATGTGAAGATAGCTTTGCAAACACTTAGAGAACATAAACTTTATGCCAAGCTTAATAAGTGTGAATTCTGGCTCAAGGAAGTTTCATTCATAGGCCACATTATTTCAAAAGAAGGTATCGCCGTGGATCCTTCTAAGGTAGAAGCTGTCAAGAATTGGAGCCGGCCAATGACCATATCAGAAGTACGAAGCTTTCTGGGTCTAGCTGGTTATTACAGAAGATTCATTAAAGATTTTTCAAAGATTGTAGTTCCTTTAACTAGACTTACGAGAAAAGAAAATCCTTTTGTCTGGTCAGAGGAATGTGAAAAGAGTTTCCAAACTCTTAAGAATCATCTTACTACAGCTCCTATTCTATCACTACCGGTGGAAGGTGGTGGATTCAAAGTATATACGGATGCATCAGGTATTGGCTTAGGGTGTGTCCTCATGCAAAATGGAAGAGTAATATGTTATTCTTCAAGATAATTGAAATGTCACAAGGAAAACTATCCTGTGCATGATTTGGAATTAGCAGCTGTCATTTTCGTCTTAAAAATTTGGCACCATTATCTCTATGGAGAAAAGTTTACGGTCTACTCGGACCACAAAAGCTTGAAGTACTTATTTTCTCAAAAAGAGCTAAATATGAGGCAGAGGAGATGGTTAGAATATCTCAAAGACTTTGATTTTACTATTCAATATCATCTTGACAAGGCTAATGCTGTTGCGGATGCACTCAGCAGAAAACTAATGGGTATGCTATCAAGTCTCATGATTAGTATGACTAATTTTATTCCTCAATTTCCGTAGTTGAACTTAGATATTGACAAGAAGGAGGATTATTTCCTAGCAAATATTTAAGCTAAACCTACATTGATAGAAGATCTGGTCAAGCTACAAAATGATGATCCTATATTATTGGAGATCAAGGCTAATGTTGTTGCGGATGCACTCAGCAGAAAATCAATGGGTATGCTATCAAGTCTCATGATTAGTATGACTAATCTTATTCCTCAATTTGCTCAGTTGAACTTAGATATTGACAAGAAGGAGGATTATTTCCTAGCAAATATTCAAGCTAAACCTACATTGATAGAAGATCTGGTCAAGCTACAAAATGATGATCCTATATTATTGGAGATCAAGGCCAATGTTGAACAAATGCCATATTTTTCTATTAAGGATGGAAGATTGCTATTTAAAGACCGAATATGTGTACCAGATCATGAGGATACGAGGAAATTGATTCTAGAAGAAGCACATAACTCCAGGTATACCATTCACCCAGGTAGTACAAAAATGTATTAGGATCTCAAAAGAAATTTCTAGTGACCCAACATGAAGAGAGAAATAGCTGATTTCGTGTCTCACTGTCTCACTTGTCAACAAGTAAAGGTAGAGCATTTTAGACCCGCAGGTAAACTGCATCCCTTGAATATTCCCGAATGGAAGTGGGAGAGTATAGGGATGGACTTCATTATGGGGTTACCTAAGACAAGAGGTGGACACGATGGTATATGGGTAATCATAGACCGATTAACTAAATCTACACATTTCATACCAATCAAAAGTCGATGGTCTGTGGATATCTTGGCAGCATTATACATAAGAGAGATTGTTAAATTACATGGTGTCCCCGTCACTAGTATATCTGATAGAGATCCTCGATTCACATCACAGTTTTGGAAGGGTCTACAACAATCACTAGGGACTAGATTGAATTTCGCACAGCCTTTCATCCACAAACTGATGGTCAGACAGAAAGAACGAATCAAGTGATAGAAGACATGCTCAGGGCTTGTGTTATTGATTTTGGAGGTAGTTGACATGATCATTTGCCTCTAGTAGAATTTGCATATAACAACAGTTATAAGGCCAGCATACAAATGGCACCTTTTGAAGCTCTATATGGAAAAAGTTGTCGATCACCAATATGCTGGAGTGAAATAGGGGAAAGATAATTCCTAGGCCCCGATATTATTAGAGATTCTACAGAGAAGATCAAGCTTATTCAAGAGAGAATAAAGGTGGCACAAGATAGGTAGAAATCTTATGCGGATAATCGAAGATGCGACTTGGAATTTCAAGTAGGAGACTATGTGTATCTCAAAGTTTCTCCAAGTCGTGGTATTTGGAGATTTGGCATTAAGGGCAAACTAACTCCAAGGTTCATTGGCCCATTTGAAATTCTTGAAAGGGTCGGTGAAGTGGCTTATAGACTGGCTTTACCTCCACAATTAGCAGGAGTTCATGACGTATTTCATGTCTCTATGCTGAAGAAATATGTATATGATCATGACCATATTATCACTTATGACAATCTGGAGATATAGAAGGATATGACGTACGAGCAAACGCCAATAAAAATTCTGGAACGGGAAGTGTGTCAACTAAGAAGTAAAGTTATTCCTATGGTCAAGATTCAATGGAAGAAAACATGGCCATATGAAGCAACATGGGAAACCGAAGTAGCCATGCGAAAAAGATTCTCAGAATTATTTTAAACTGTAAGTACACTCTCCATAATCTATGTATTGAATTTGGGGACCAAATTCTTCTAAGTGGGGGAGGGTGTAGTGCCCCAGATTTTATGTGGTAATTTCTGGATTATTTATAGAATTTTCTGGAATTTATTAGGAGTTTATAAAGGCTAAATAGATTTATAAATGGATTATTGGATTAAAAAGTCATTATAAGGCCCAATTGTGTCAAATAATCAACCTAGCCTATTTAAATAAAATCCAAAAGGTCTAAGGACCAAGCCGATTAAGTTTGGCCTATATTCTAGAAGGTTATTTAGCCTATTTACGGATAAATACTATTTTTATAGATAATAAAATGGATAATTAACAAAAGAGTTTGAGTTATGTTGAATTCTGTGCACGTTGGATGTAGCGGTCTATAGTGCGACCGCCACAGCCATGTAATGCACCAGTCTTGATGCGTTACACCTTGTCAATTCCGTGAATGGAAGAACGAGTAGAAAGATTAGATCTTTGGGATCCTATCGACAAGAGACCTAATTGGGAGAACTTGTAAGGTTACTAAGGACTCTTAGGGATCAGGTTCTGGCAAATTAAGGACTCTCGAATCGATCTAATCCTCAAACCCTAGCCAAAACCCTATAAATATGACATAGTTCTGAACTGAGCGACCCTTACTTTTGGCTCGTTAAGAAACAAGGTAAGGAGTCATAATTTCGGATAAGTTCTTTAGATGATTTTGTTTAGTATACTTTAGACAAATAGTTCTCCAAATTTCGTGCTAGGAGATCAAGCAACCAAGGAGATTGAAGCTTCTAAAGTTGCTGGTTCGACCATAATAATTCAGGAAACTAAACACAAGACCCTTGAAGATCAAGAGATTAGGACATCTAAACGAGGTAATTTGGGCTCAATCCTTTAGAACTTTTTGTTCACCTTAGTTTCATCTTCTTACCCTCAAGATTTCACATCTTTAGGTCAAGAGGTCGTGGATTTAGAGCAGTAGGAAATTGCTGGAAAATCACTGGAAAAGGAGAACTAGGGCACAGTTTTCAGACTCAAATTGGAAGCTTAAAGACTAGTTAAGAGGTAGGTCATCTCATGATTGGCAAAAACATCTTGTTAGGGATAAAAGCCCTCTGGTTTGGATTGATTTCATGCATGATAGATCATAAATTTTATGTTTTAATAGTTCTATACATACATGCATCTCTTATCCCTAAATGGAAAATAAAAGATATTATCTTGTCTATTCATTAAAACCCAGGCGTGTAGTTGGCCTATACTTCGTTTATCATGTCTAGAACAGTTGTAGTATTTTGATTTCCAGCCATGTTAAGTTTTCATAAACCTTTACTTTATTTTACTGCCAGCAGACGATCTGACGCATCAAGGTAAGACCATCACAATGATCTAACGGCCTTACGATAAGCCGTCACAACCTCTGCTATATCTTAATTACTTTGTGGTCTCTGACGCATCTTAATAGGAGCGTTACACTACTGTAACGGCCCTACGATAAACCGTCACAAGACCGTAATGCGCCTATCGTAGACCGTTAGACACTGTGTTCTGTTAGCCCGAGACGGAATGATAACCAGTTAAAGTTTACCTATAAATAAGCTTAGATAGCTAAGTTTAGACCTGTTATCATGACTCTAAGGTTAGTTACAGATTCATAATCGAAAGTGCATGATTAATGTGTCTTAAGTTATTTTAAGTTATGTTAATTTCATGTGCCAAAATTCTATAGTTTTGTATCTAAATCATGGTTTTCAAAGATGTATTGATGGAGTTTATCTTGGTTTCACATTGCTACACATTCTCTCTATCTATAGAGTCATTTCTTTAAGTACATGGCACATATTCCGGTATGTTGTCCATTAGTTTACACTTTACAATATAGGAATATTGTTCTTGGACATGAGGACCTCTCTATTAGATATTCCTTCTAATGGACTAGGAAATCTTGTTTCAAGGCCTCCATAATTCTCCGCGAGCCTGGGATTCCCACTAGGACGCCGAGTTGGTTGTACCATTAAAGCCCATTTAGTAGATTACACTATCGATGTTTCTGGTTCTAGCAATTTAACAGATCTATACTGGACCGTCAGGAGCATCTAACGGCCCAATATACGACCGTTACATTTCACTAAGTCTATTTTGCTATTTCTGGATTCAGACTAATGTAACGGCCCACTACTGGTGCGTCACATGAGTGTAACGGCCCAGTACTTGACCGTCACAATGCTTGAGCTAGTTAACCCGAGGTTCGACCCAAGGGTTGATATTCTAAAGTTCCTAGATGGCTTGATAATGGTCTAGGACTTATCATGTTGATCAAGAAACTTAATATAATGAATGGAAGTTAAAGAAATGTACCGTTATGCTACCGATTTATTTTCATAAGCATAACCTTGTTTAAGTCATTCTTGACTCTCGCATTATTAAATTGAAGCGTTCATTTGTTGAATAGTGTTATCATGAACTTATTGAATTGTAAATTCTTGGCCATACTTTATTGTTACATGCATGGACGTAGCTTGATTTATACTTGAAGATGCGATCGAGCACTGATTGTGTTCAAGGGCTCTATGCTAGTCCCCTCGGCTGATTGTCAGAAACATACTATTATAAACCATGGGGGATGATGCTACTAGCGTCGCATTACGCTAGGAGTACTTTCTCTATAAATAAGTGAAGATCCACGATACGGCACGACATGACTTTCTTGCTTGATATTCCATAGAAATTCACGAAGTACTTGCTTATAAGCAAAAGATATTGGAGTGATGATTATGTGGCATTGCTAGTACATTCTCGATACATTCTTGTCCATGAAAGGCTAATAACATGTTCTTGTTACATTCTTGCTAGTTCATTCTTGCTTGCAAGAGGCTTACCATGTCGGCTGTTCCCGTTTCTCGAGCGAGTCTTCCACTGTCATAAAGGCTCAGGGCGTGACAGTTAAGTTGGTATCAGAGCCTAAGTCTCAGGACTTAGGAAGAAGAGTCATGTCATAGGATAAGTCCAAGGTTTAAGGACCCCTACCTATGAACTAAGGAGTAAATTTTCACACCCATGTGAGAATTGGGTAGAACCCGGGATGAGAGAGTTAATTAGTTTTAAGATTGATTTTCCATCCAGTTTCACGAGAAATAACAAGTTGTTATTTTTCTCTCAAGTACCCTATTATTGCCATGGCTCATCACGTAGATTGGAATGGTATGCAACAAACTATTACTGGCCTTACACAGGCATTACAAACCATGGCGCAAGCTGGCGCAGGAGCAAGGGCTAGTGATTTGCATCGCAACATTCGGAGCTTAAACCCTCCGCGTTTCTTCGGTTCTTCTAATCCTGACGAGGCAGAGAACTGGATAAGGGCTTTATCAGACCTAGCACACCTCCTTGGGGTGCGCCGGTTCTATTTGTCAAGAAGAAGGATGGTTCTCTTAGGCTATGCATCGATTACCAGCGACTAAATCAACTTACAATCAAAAACAAGTATCCGTTGCCGCATATTGATGAACTCTTCGATCAGCTTTCGGGAGCAGAATATTTTTCTAAGATAGACCTCAGATCAGGTTATCATCAGCTTAGAATTAAAGAAGAGGACATTTATAAATCAGCTTTTCGAAGTCGTTATGGCCACTATGAATTCCTGGTAATGCCGTTCGGGTTAACTAATGCCCTAGCAGCATTTATGCAACTTATGAACAGTGTTGTCCAACCATATCTGGACAAATTCATTGTCGTCTTCATCGATGATATCTTGATATATTCCAAGACAAAGAAAGAACATGAAGAACATCTGAAGATAGCTTTGCAAACACTTAGAGAACATAAACTTTATGCCAAGCTTAATAAGTGTGAATTCTGGCTCAAGGAAGTTTCATTCCTAGGCCACATTATTTCAAAATAAGGTATCGTCGTGGATCCTTCTAAGGTAGAAGCTGTCAAGAATTGGAGGCGGCCAACGACCGTATCAGAAGTACGGAGCTTTCTGGGTCTAGATGGTTATTATAGAAGATTCATTAAAGATTTTTCAAAGATTGTAGTTCCTTTAACTAGACTCATGAGAAAAGAGAATCCTTTTGTCTGGTCTGAGGAATGTGAAAAGAGTTTCCAAACTCTTAAGAATCATCTTACTACAACTCCTATTCTATCACTACCGGTGGAAGGTGGTGGATTCGAAGTATATACGGATGCATCAGGTATTGACGTAGGGTGTGTCCTTATGCAAAATGGAAGAGTAATCTATTATTCTTCAAGATAATTGAAACGTCACAAGGAAAACTATCCTGTGCATAATTTGGAATTAGCAGCTGTCATTTTCGCCTTGAAAATTTGGCGCCATTATCTCTATGGAGAAAAGTTTACGGTCTACTCGGACCACAAAAGCTTGAAGTACTTATTTTCTCAGAAAGAGCTAAATATGAGGCAGAGAAGATGGTTAGAATATCTCAAAGACTTTGATTTTACTATTCAATATCATCATGGCAAGGCTAATGCTGTTGTGGATGCACTCAGCAGAAAACCAATGGGTATGCTATCAAGTCTCATGATTAGTATGACTAATCTTATTCCTCAATTTGCTCAGTTGAACATAGATATTGACATGAAGGAGGATTATTTCCTAGCAAATATTCAAGCTCAACCTACATTGATAGAAGATCTGGTCAAGCTGCAAAATGATGATCCTATATTATTGGAGATCAAGGCCAATGTTGAACAAATGCCGGATTTTTCTTTTAAGGATGGAAGATTGCTATTTAAAGAACGAATATGTGTACCGGATCATGAGGATACGAGGAAATTGATTCTATAAGAAGCACATAAATCTAGGTATACCATTCACCCAGGTAGTACAAAAATGTATCAGGATCTCAAAGAAATTTCTGGTGGCCCAACATAAAGAGAGAAATAGCTGATTTCGTGTCTCGCAGTCTCACTTGTCAACAAGTAAAGGTAGAGCATTTTAGACCCGCAGGTAAACTGCAACCCTTGAATATTCCCGAATGGAAGTGGGAGAGTATAGGGATGGACTTCATTATGGGGTTACCTAAGACAAGAGGTAGACACGATGGTATATGGGTAATCATAGACCGATTAACTAAATCTACACATTTCATACCAATCAAAAGTCGATGGTCTGTGGATATCCTGGCAGCATTATACATAAGAGAGATTGTTAAATTACATGGTGTCCCAGTCACTATTATATCTGATAGAGATCCTCGATTCACATCACAGTTTTGGAAGAGTCTACAACAGTCACTAGGGACTAAATTGAATTTCAGCACAGCCTTTCATCCACAAATTGATGGTCAGACAGAAAGAACGAATGAAGTGGTAGAAGACATGCTCAGGGCTTGTGTTATTGATTTTGGAGGTAGTTGGCATGATCACTTGCCTCTAGTAGAATTTGCATATAACAATTGTTATAAGGTCAGCATTCAAATGGCACCTTTTGAAGCTCTATATAGAAAAAGTTGTCGATCACCAATATGTTGGAGTGAAATAGGGGAAAGACAATTCTTAGGCCCCGATATTATTAAAGATTCTACAGAGAAGATCAAGCTTATTCTAGAGAGAATAAAGATGGCACAGGATAGGCAGAAATCTTATGCTGATAATCGAAGACGCGACTTGGAATTTCACGTAGGAGACCATGTGTATCTCAAGATTTCTCCAGGTCGTGGTATTTGGAGATTTGGCATTAAGGGCAAACTAACTCCAAGGTTCATTGTCCCGTTTGAAATTCTTGAAAGGGTCGGTGAAGTGGCTTATAGACTGGCTTTACCTCCATAATTAGCAGGAGTTCATGTCGTATTTCACGTCTCTATGCTGAAGAAATGTGTATATGATCTTGACCATATTATCACTTATGACAATCTGGAGATTCAGAAGGATATGACGTACGAGCAAACGCCAATAAAGATTCTAGAACGGGAAGTGCGTCAACTAAGAAGTAAAGTTATTCCTATGCTCAAGATTCAATGGAAGAAAACATGGCCATATGAAGCAACATGGGAAACCGAAGTAGCCATGCGGAAAAGATTCTCAGAATTATTTTAAACTGTAAGTATACTCTCCATAATCCATATATTGAATTTGGGGACCAAATTCTTCTAAGTGGGGGAGGGTGTAGTGCCCAAGAATTTATGTAATAATTTCTAGATTATTTATAGAATTTTCTAGAATTTATTAATAATTTATAAAGGCTAAATAGATTTATAAATGGATTATTGGATTAATAAGTCATTATAAGGCCCAATTGTGTCAAACAATCAACCTAGCCTATTTAAATAAAATCCAAAAGGTCTCAGGACCAAGCCCATTAAGTTTGACCCATATTCTTGAAGGTTATTTAGCCTATTTACGGATAAATACTATTTTTATAGATAATAAAATGGATAATTAACAAAAGAGTTTGAGTTATGTTGAATTCTGTGCACGTTGGATGTAGCGGTCTATAGTGCGACTGTCACAGCCATGTAACGCACCAGTCTTGATGCGCTACACCCTGTCAGTTCCGTGAATGGAAGAACGAGTAGAAAGATTGGATCTTTGGGATCCTATCTATAAGAGACCTAATTGGGAGAACTTGTAAGGTTACTAAGGACTCTTAGGGATCAGGTTATGTCAAATTAAGGACTCTAGAATCGATCCAATCCTCAAACCCTAGCCAAAATCCTATAAATAGGGCCTAGTTCTGAACTGAGCGACCCTTAGTTTTGGCTCGCGAACCAACAAGATAAGGAGTCATAATTTCGGGTAAGTTCTTTAGAAGATTTTATTTAGTATACTTTAGACAAATAGTTCTCTAGATTTCGTGCTAGGAGATCAAGCAACCAAGGAGATTGAAGCTTCCAAAGTTGCTGGTTCGACCATAATAATCAAGAAAATTAAACGCAAGACCCCTGAAGATCAAGAGATTAAGACGTCTAAACGAGGAAATTAGGGCTCAATCCTTTAGAACTTTTTGTTCACCTTAGTTTCATCTTCTTACCCTCAAAATTTTACATCTTTAGGTCAAGAGGTCGTGGAGTTAGAGCAGCAGAAAATTGCTGGAAAATCATTGGAAAAGGAGAACTAGGGCATGGTTTTCAGACTCAAATTAGACGCTTAAAGACTAGTTAAGAGGTAGGTCATCTCTTGATTGGCAAAAATATCTTGTTAGGGATAAAAGCCCTCTGGTTTGGATTGATTTCATGCATGATAGATCATAAATTTCATGTTTTAATAGTTCTATACATACATGCGTCTCTGAGCCCTAAATGGAAAATAAAAGATATTATCTTATCTATTCACTAAAACCCATGCGTGTAGTTGGCCTATACTTCGTTTATCATGTCTAGAACAGTTGTAGTATTTTGATTTCCACGCATGTTATGTTTTCATAAACTTTTACTTTATTTTACTGCCAGCAGACGATCTTACGCATCAAGGTAAGACCGTCACAATGATCTAACAGCCTTACGATAAGCCGTCACAACCTCTGCTGTATCTTAATTACTTTGTGGTCTCTGATGCATCTTAATAGGAGCGTTACACTACTGTAACGGCCCTACGATAAACCATCACAAGACTATAACGCGCCTATCGTAGACTGTTAGACACTATGTTCTTTCAGCCCGAGACGGAATGATAACCAGTTAAAGTTTATCTATAAATAAGCTTAGATAGCTAAGTTTGGACCTGTTATCATGACTCTAAGTTTAGTTACAGAGTCATAATCGAAAGTGCATGATTAATGTGTCTTAAGTTATTTTAAGTTATGTTAATTTCATGTACCAAAATTTTATAGTTTTGTATCTAAATCATTGTTTTCAAAGATGTATTGACGAAGTTTATCTTGGTTTCACGTTGCTACACATTCTCTCTCTATCTATAGAGTCATTTCTTTAAGTACATGGCACATATTCCGGTATGTTGTCCATTAATTTACACTTTACACTAGAGGAACATTATTCTTGGACATGAGGATCTCTTTATTGGATATTCTTTCCAATGGACTAGGAAATCTTATTTCAAGGCTTCCGTAATTCTCCGCGAGCTTGAGATTCCCACTAGGACGCCGATTTGGTTGTACCATTAAAGCCCATTTAGTAGATTACACTATCGATGTTTCTGGTTCTAGTAATGTAACGGATCTATACTGGACCGTCATGAGCATCTAACGGCCCAATATATGACCGTCACATTTCACTAAGTCTATTTTGCTATTTCTGGATTCAGACTAATGTAACGGCCCACTACTGGTGCGTCACATGAGTGTAACGGCCCAGTACTTGACCGTCACAATGTTTGAGCTAGTTAACCCGAGGTTTGACCCAAGGGTTGATATTCTAAAGTTCCTAGATGGATTGATAATGGTCTAGGACTTATCATATTAATCAAGAAACTTAATATAATGAATGGAAGTTAAAGAAATGTACCATTATGCTACCGATTTATTTCCATAAGCATAACCTTGTTTAAGTCATTCTTGACTCTCGCATTATTAAATTGAAGCGTTCATTCGTTGAATAGTGTTATCATGAACTTATTGAATTGTACATTCTTGGCCATACTTTATTGTTACATGCGTGGAAGTAGCTTGATTTATACTTGAAGATGTGATCGAGCACTGATTGTGTTCAAGGGCTCTATGCTAGTCCCCTCGGCTGATTGTCGGAAACATACTATTATAAACCATGGGGGATGATGCTACTGGCGTCGCATTACGCTAGGAGTACTTTCTCTATAAATAAGTGAAGATCCACGATACGGCACGACATGACTTTCTTGCTTGATATTCCATAGAAATTCACGAAGTACTTGCTTATAAGTAAAAGATATTGGAGTGATGATTATGTGGCATTGCTAGTACATTCTCGATACATTCTTGTTTATGAAAGGCCAATAACATGTTCTTGTTACATTCTTGCTAGTTCATTCTTACTTGCAAGAGGCTTACCATGCCGGCTGTTCCCGTTTCTCGAGCGAATCTTCCGCTGTCATAAAGGCTCGGGGCGTAACAGTTAAGTTGGTATCAGAGACTAAGTCTCAGGACTTAAGAAGAAGAGTCTTGTCATAGGATAAGTCCAAGGTTTAAGGACCCCTACCTATGAACTAAGGAACAAATTTCCACACCCATGTGAGAATTGGGTAGAACCCGGGATGAGATAGTTAATTAGTTTTAAGATTGATTTTCCTTCCAGTTTCACGAGAAATAACAGGTTGTTATTTTTCTCTCAGGTACCCTATTATTGCCATGGCTCATCGCATAGATTGGAATGGTATGCAACAAACTGTTGCCTGCCTTACATAGACATTACAAACCATGGCGCAAGCTGGCGCAGGAGCAAGGGCTGGTGATTTGCATTGCAACTTTCGGAGCTTAAACCCTCCCCGTTTCTTCGGTTCTTCTAATCCTGACGAGGCAGAGAACTGGATAAGGGCTTTATCAGACCTAGCACATCCCCTTGGGGTGCGCCGGTTCTATTTGTCAAGAAGAAGGATGGTTCTCTTAGGCTATGCATCGATTACCGGTGACTAAATCAACTTACAATCAAAAATAAGTTTCCGTTGCCGCGTATTGATGAACTCTTCGATCAACTTTCGGGAGTAGAATATTTTTCTAAGATAGACCTCAGATCAGGTTATCATTAGCTTAGAATTAAAGAAGAGGACATTTATAAATCAACTTTTTGAAGTCGTTATGGCCACTATGAATTCATGGTAATACCGTTCGGGTTAACTAATGTCCCAGCAGCATTTATGCAACTTATGAACAGTGTTTTCCAGCCATATCTGGACCAATTCATCGTTGTCTTCATCGATGACATCTTGATATATTCCAAGACAAAGAAAGAACATGAAGAACATCTGAAGATAGCTTTGCAAACACTTAGAGAACATAAACTTTATGCCAAGCTTAATAAGTGTGAATTCTGGCTCAAGGAAGTTTCATTCCTAGGGCACATTATTTCAAAAGAAGGTATCGCCGTGGATCCTTCTAAGGTAGAAGCTGTCAAGAATTGGAGGCGGCCAATGACCGTATCAGAAGTTCGAAGCTTTCTGGGTCTAGCTGGTTATTATAGAAGATTCATTAAAGATTTTTCAAAGATTGCAGTTCCTTTAACTAGACTCACGAGAAATGAAAATCCTTTTGTCTGGTCAGAGGAATGTGAAAAGAGTTTCTAAACTCTTAAGAATCATCTTACTACAGCTCCTATTCTATCACTACCGGTTGAAGGTGGTGGATTCGAAGTATATACGGATGCATCAGGTATTGGCTTAGGGTGTGTCCTCATGCAAAATGGAAGAGTAATCTATTATTCTTCAAGATAATTGAAACGTCATGAGGAAAACTATTCTGTGCATGATTTGGAATTAGCGGCTGTCATTTTCGCCTTGAAAACTTGGCGCCATTATCTCTATGAAGAAAAGTTTACGGTCTACTCGGACCACAAAAGTTTGAAGTACTTATTTTCTCAAAAGAGCTAAATATGAGGCAGAGGAGATGGTTAGAATATCTCAAAGACTTTGATTTTACTATTCAATATCATCATGGCAAGGCTAATGCTGTTGCGGATGCACTCAACATAAAATTAATAGGTATGCTATCAAGTCTCATGATTAGTATGGCACTTAGTTCCCACACTTCCGGCTGGGGTATAGCTCTGATACCATTCTGTCACGTCCCGTACTCTATACTATCGAGGTATTATCCGCTTTAGCCTACCGGCCTGACGGTTTTATCCCCTTCTTTACAGTGATCGGCTCCAGAATGAGGGACTTCCCGGGCAGGTCACCCATTCTAGTACTACTCTCCATTAAGCACGCTTAACTTTGGAGTTCTTTACAAGAACTGAGCCGATACTTCAAAAGGCGCCTCGATGATATAGAGTATAACTTAATGGGGAGTAGTACTAGGATGGGTGACCTGCCTGGGAAGTCCCTCATTCTGGAGTCGATCACTGTAAAGAAAGGGGCAAAACCGTGAGGCCGGTAGGCTAAAGCAGACAATACCTCGATAGTATAGAGTACGGGACGTGACAATGTAAAAGGGAGTGAATTGAAAAGATGAACAAGAAAGCATGAAAAAGGCCAAAGATCCTCCTCTGGTGGCTCTCGAGTAGTGTTTTATAGGGCATAGAAGATTTATCACAGTCGACCTCTTGCAGATCAGCTCAAATCTGACTTTGCAGCGATAGTTGATTGCTCAAATTAGGGCTCTTGCCATGGATAGACTTTCCCTTGATCAAAACATTGAAGGATAACGACGATGATAGTAAGATTACTTCAAAGAGACATTCTCGTTTCCGTTTCTTCTTACAAAAGAAATGGTGTCCAACCTTGAGGGTGCAAATTTAAATAGCATCTTCCATAATGGTCGCTCATTCTTGTTTCCTTATTTTGATATTTTCTTCTTTTTCCATAAATCAAGTAATTGCCGATTGTGCAAACAGTCACTAATTCTTCTTTCCATTTTTCTTCATTTTCTTCTGATTTTCTGTATAATTGAATGAGCGGTTGCTTGAACAGTCGCACATTCTTTTCCAAAGAAACTGCGCTTGTTTCAACGGTCGCTAATTCTTCTTATTTTCTAGCTTTTCTTCTTTTTTCTATTTTCATCAAATGAAATAGCGCCCATGTATACAGTCCCTGATTCTTCTTTTTCTTTTTCTTCTTTTTCAGTCAAACAAATGGGCGCCCGTTTGCTCAGTCGCTATTTCTTTTTTCCATAAAAATGCTTCAGAAATGGCATCTGATCCACCGGTCGCTATTTCTTGAAAATTTAGAAAATTCAAATAATCAACATATTTCATCCAAAAATGGATTTTAACTAATTGTGCAAATTCTTGAATATTTCTCACATGAACATTTTGACTTAGAAAGATGATAAAATGCGTGCAGACTCAAATTACTTGTGAGAATGAAATTAACTGCTCATGTTGCACAACTTTATTCACTTAATACTAAAAAAATGATAAATGTAATGCAAGTTATGATATGAATTATAGCACTTATCACACCTCATAACTTACTCATTGCTAGTCCCTTAGCAATGCAAACAAATTAAAATTCAGGACCAACAAGAGTTTCCAAAGTCCATACTTTCATGTCCAGCTTTTCCTTCGCAAAATCAACCAAAGATTAGGAATCCGGAATCATTAATGCACATTAGTCTTATGTATGAAATTAAAGTACATGATCAAGAATACAAATCAAAGTTCAATAGCACGTGTGCATATGAAATACTAAATCCACAATATAGACAATTGCGTCCCTCATGTGCTATTCCAAACAAGTGCCTTTGAACCCTGCACCTCCTAGATCAGGGTACTTACTTTTTGTCTGCCTCATTTGTTTGTCCCTTTGGGATCTTTTTATTTTTCTACATACATGATGTTGCACTACCCTTCACTGTTTAACATGAACCTCGACTCTTGCCTTAGGAGAAGTAGTCCCAGTTACAGAGATCAAGGTTCCCTTTTCCGTTTGACGCGAACTTCAACACATCTTAGGTGAAGTAGGCCCGATTACTAAGACTAGGGGCATTTTACATGGTATTTTTTTATTTTTTATTTTTTATTTTTTTATTTATTTTTCATTGTTGTGCCATTTTCACTTATTTAATATATAACTTGGTAGAAAAAGATCTCTTCTTCAAGAAGTGCAGAGTCTCAAGCACAATACCTAAAATAGAAGCATGTTTGTCCTGCTTGTTTCATTAGCGTGCAACATGATTTTTATTTTTCTATGTTGCACATGAACTTTAAAGAGATTTTTAAATCAGTTTTCCATCGCTAGATTGAATAAATTTTCTATCATCCTTCTCCCTAGTCTTTTCTATTCCAGAATCACTTTCCATAAAAGTATGAATCAATAAAACTCAGTCGGGGATGTCATCTTTTTATTTTATGCAAAAATGCAGGACGATATGATCAATGCAGGACATCATGCAAGAACTCTTGTCATGTTGTACTATATGCATCATGAAAATTTTCTCTCCCCCCCAACTTGAATGACATTATCCTCAATGGTATATTCAATAGAAAGTAATAGAACAATGTAGCAAAGAAATAGTGCTGAGATGGAAGGATACAACCTGGTGTGCGGGTTTAGAATAATGGAGGCAGCTTCTTCTTCTTGGCATGTCTACTGAAAAACAAACTAAAAATAAAGCATCAAATAACAAAGAAACTTGGGTTGCCTCCCAGAAGCGCTAAGTTTTCCATCTTCAGCCAGACGCATGAAAGCTCACGAAGATCTTATTCCAGATCACTCAGAACAATGGATTCTTTTTGTAACTGATCATTTTCCAAATAAGGTTTCAATCTTTGACCATTGACAATGAAAATATGACCATTTTTAAGATTCAAAATTTTGATAGCAACCACAAACGGTCCATCCCATCTGGATTTTAACTTACCGGGGAACAAGCGTAGCCTTGAGTAAAAAAGCCAAACCTTTTGATTCACATAAAAAGTTTTCCTGTGAATATGCTTATCATGCAATGCCATGGTTTTAGCTTTATAAATCTTGGAATTTTTGTAGGCTTCATTACGCAGTTCGTCCAGTTCATTGAGTTGCATAGCTCTTTGGGACCCAGCTTGAGTGAGATCAAAATTGACTTGTTTAATGGTCCAATATGCTCTATGTTCCAGCTCTACAGGTAAGTGGCAGGATTTTCCAAAAATGATGCGGTATGGGGACATGCTAATGGGAGTCTTAAATGCAGTTCTATAGGCCCATAATGCATCGTCTAGTCTCTCGGACCAGTCTTTCCTATCCGGCCTAACTGTCTTATGCAAAATGTTCTTTATCTCCCTATTGGACACTTCAACTTGGCCACTGGTTTGGGGATGATAGGGGGTATCAAGCTTATGAGTAATGCCATATTTGCGAAGCAAAGCTCGGAATTGAAAATTCGTGAAGTGAGAACCCCCATCACTAATAGTAGCTCTAGGACAACCAAATCTAGAAAAGATGTTCTTCTTTACAAACTTCATCACCACCTTATGATCATTGGTCTTAGTAGCAACAACTTCAATCCATTTCGAACCATAGTCCACAGCCACCAAAATATATTCATTGCCAAATGAAGGTGGAAATGGTGCCATAAAGTCTATTCCCCAAACATCAAAAATTTCTACTACCAGAATGGGACTGAGCGGCATCATATCTCTTTTTGAATTGTTACCCACTGCTTGACACCTCAAACAAGTTTTTAAAAATTCATAAGCATCCTTAGACAATGTGGGGCCAATAAAATCCACTTTGTAATACTTTAGCCGCTATCTTCTTTATAGAAAAGTGTCCCCCACAAGCAAGGCTATGACAAAAGTTTAAAATAGATTGTTGCTCCTCCTCGGGGACACATCTTCTTATTATCTAATCTGGACCCATGTGAAACAGCTCTGGGTCCTCCCAAAAGTAGTACTTAACCTTCGAAAAGAATCGATCCTTCTCCTGTCTAGGCCACCCTCCTGAAATCTGTCCTACCGCCAGGTAATTGACTATGTGAGCGTACCAGGGGGTTGAGGTGTGAGAGAGGAAAAGAATTTGCTCATCGCAGAAGGAATCGAAAATAAGAGCACTTCCAGGAATTACAATCCTAGACAAGTGATCAGTAACAATATTCTCTAACCCCTTGTTGTCTCTAATTTTCAAATCAAACTCTTGTAGCAATAGAATCCATCGAATGAGAAGGGGTTTGGTGTCCTTCTTGAAAAGAAGAAATTTTAAAGCCGAGTGATCAGAATAAACAATGACTTTTGCCCCTAACAGATATGATCGAAATTTCTCAAGGGCGAAAACAACAGCAAGCAATTCTTTCTCCGTGGTAGTATAGTTCAATTGTGCATCGGCGAGGGTGTGGCTCGCATAGTAGATCACCACAGGCTTCTTATCGACTCTCTGACCCAAGATAGCTCCAACAGCGTAGTCTGAAGCATCACACATGATTTCAAAAGGAAGCGACCAATTTAGAGATTGAAGAATCGGAGCTTGAGTGAGGGTCACTTTCAAAGAATTAAACGCCGCAAGACCGAATTGTCAAGATTGAAAGGAGTATCCTTGGTAAGCAATTGTGTGAGAGGACGAGCAATGGTGGAGAAGTTTTGGATGAATTACGATAGAATCCAACATGGCCAAGAAAAGAACTGAATTTGTTTGACAGAAGAAGGAGGAGGAAGATTGAAAATCAAATCAACCTTGGCCTTATCAACCTCTATTCCTCTCTCTGAAACAACATGGCGTAAAACTATTCCTTCTCTTACCATAAAATGGATTTTCTCCCAACTCAACACAAGATTTGAATTAAAGCACCTTTTCAACACTTGAGTTAAATTCTCCAAGCAACTTTCAAACGAATCACGAAACATAGAAAAGTCATCCATAAATACTTCCAAACATTACCCCACCATTTTAGAAAATATCGACATCATGCATCGCTGAAGGTGGTGGGAGCGTTACACAACCCAAATGGCATTCTTCTAAAAGTAAATGTGCCATAGGGGCACGTGAACGTTGTCTTCTCTTGATCTTCTGGGTAAATAGCAACCTGATTATACCCGGAATAGCCATCCAAAAAGCAAAAATACTTTTGCCCAGCCAGTTTCTCCAAAATTTGATCTACAAACGGGAGTGGGAAGTGATCTTTCTTTGTAACTGAATTTAATTTTCTGTAGTCAATGCAGATTCTCCACCCCGTTTGCAATCATGTACGCACTTCTTCTCCTTTTTCATTTGTTACAACTATCAGCCTTGACTTCTTGGGAACAACTTGAGTTAGACTGACTCACTTGCTATCAGAAATAGGATGTATGATCCCAACATCCAACCACTTCACTACCTCCTTCTTGACCACCTCCTTCATGTTTGGATTCAGCCGACGCTGCATCTCTCTGCTCGGCTTGGCATTATCCTCCAAGTAAATGTAGTGCATATACACATCCGGACTAATATCCTTCAAATCTGCCACTGACCAACCTATCATCCCCTTGTGCTCCTGAAGGACGTTTAGGAGTTGGGATTCCAGAGCAGAAGTGAGATTAGAAGCAATGATCACAGGCAGAGTTTGGTCGGGATCTAGATAAGCATACTTCAAAGAATCTGGCAGAGGTTTCAATTCCAGAATGGGCGGCTGATCCAAAGATGGAAGAACAGGTTCAGCTTGCAATGGAGGGAGTGACTCTATCCTAGAGTAGGGTGCGGAAGAGAATATTGAATCATGCAGCATGCTACCCTCTTCTAGACATTCCTCATTAACTTCCAGACTTTCTTCAATCAATTCCTCAATGACATCAATGACATTACATTCCTCCTCATGGTCCAAGTACTGGGATGCCTTGAACACATTTAAAGAAACCTTCTCATCTCTAAAAGAAATATCCATCATTCCTGTGGCACAGTTTATATTGGCCTTCGCCGTAGCTAGAAACGGTCGTCCCAAAATAATTAGAGTGTGCTTTAGTTCCTGAGACGAGGCCATATCCAAAATTAAGAAATCCACCGGGAAATAGCATTCATGTACTTTCACAATCACATCCTCCAACATACCCCTCGGAGTCTTCACGGACCGATCTGCCAGTTGAAGGATTATTGATGTGGGCTTCAACTCCCCATATCAAATTGCTCATATATAAAGGTGGGCAATAAATTTACACTGGCTCCAAGGTCCAGCAATGCTTTATCAAATGTAACTCCACCTATATCACATGAAATTAGAGGGGCTCCGAGGTCCTTCAACTTCTTAAGTAAATGATTCATCACGACAACACTGACATCTTCAGATAGGCAGATCTTCTGAGTTATCGCCTTAGGTTCCCTTTTTGGAGTGTATAGCTCTTTCAGAAACTTTGCATATGCCGACACATGTTTGATCGCATCCAAAAGTGGAATATTGATATTCACTTCTTAAACAATTCCACTAGCTCTTCTTGGTGGACCGACCTTTTCTTTTGAGCCTTCAATTTTAAAGCATCGAGAAAAGGGATCTTAGGAACGTACTCTTGTGGACCTTCTTCATCAACATTTTCTTTCCTTTATCCAGCTTCTTCTCCCCATCCTTTGGCTTCTTCTTCTCTTGCACAATCACCGGCTCATTGTCCTCACTATCACTTTCCATGTGGGCTTCTTGGCCCGAACTACTACTAACTCTCCTATCTTGATATGGGTCATCTAAAATCTTCCCACTCCTAAGGGTAGATATCGCCTTGGCGTTCCCAAATTGAGGGCCCATAAGAGGAGGAGGTTGAGGTTGGGTTGGTTGAGGAAGAAGAGGAGCTCTTTGGTGGAAGTCTGGAGGTTGGTTCTTAAGATTAGCCACAGGTTGGCTAGGAAGTTGACCTACATCTCTCCTCATATTGTTAGCAGCCAATTGCCCTATTTGACCCTCTAACTTAGCAATGGATTGTTGTTGAGAAAGAATGAGTTGCTGAAGTTGGTCAAATTTTTCATCGAAATTGGGCTGAGGGGGTTGAGGAGGAGGAGGAGGATATTGGGGTTGATGAAAACGATGTGGAGGATACTGATAAAACTAGCCCCGAGAAAATTAAGCTTGGTGATACGGGGCCTGAGCTTGATGGAATGGAGGTTGTTGGAATTGCTACTAAAACGAAGAAGGATAAGAGAGATTTTGATGGGACTGACAGGAAGTTAGAAAAGATTATTTTTAAACTGAAGGATTGGATTGGGTAGATGGACCTTGCTGAGATTTTCAAGAAAAATTGGGATGATTTCTCCAACCTGGATTATAGGTGTTAGAATAAGGATCATAAGTAGGTTTGGACACACCCTGAGCAGCGAAGATATGTTCTTGGATGAAGGGGGAAGCTGGGCCGCAGTGGGGCAATCAGTAACAGCATGATTAGGGCTAGAACAAAGAGCACATATTTCTTCATGATTGGGAGCTGAGAACGGTTGAGGTTGAGGAGCAGAAGGGAAAGAAGGTTCCTACCTGGATAACAACTGATATAACTTCTGGGCTACCAAATCAACCTTTTCCATCTTCTACGCCAACAAATCCATTTTGTTCAATTTCTGAGTTAAGAAATTTATATCCATCCTGTTCTCACACTCTCCTTGGTTCTTAACTTCATACAGCCCTGCCCTCTTGGATGACCCAATCATTCTCTCATAAGATGATAGCGGGGCATGACTGATGGAAGTTTCACTAAGCATTTCAAATAAATCGTAAGCCTCATCCTCGCTCTTACTCATGAATGCTCCCCCACATGATGCATCCACCATCTGTCTATAATTCTCTGTCAAACCCTCATAGAATGCCTGTATAATTTGCCATCTTCATAATCCATGATGGGGGCATTTCCTTAGCAAATCTTTCACTCTATCCCACGCCTCACGGATTTGTTCTCCAGGGTTTTATGTGAATCCAGTTATCGCTCTCCTCATGGTATTGGTTCGCTCTATGGGATAGAATTTCTTCAAAAACTCCTTTTGCATTTCAGCCCAAGTATCAATTGAGTTACCCAAAGTGCCTAACCAATATTTGGCCTTGTCTTTGAGGGAAAAAGGAAAGAGTGTCAATTTGAGAGCATCATCTGAAAAGTTCTGGATCTTGACAGTGGATCAAATCTAGAGGAACTCATCAAGATGTTTATACAGGTCTTCATTGTTATTTCCATAAAAAGATGGTAACATTTGGATGGTACTAGACTTGATCTCATACTGAATTGCCTGGTTCTGGGGTGCTTAGACATAAAAGGACGGTTGGTATTGATTAGGCATGAAATAGTTCATCTGCTTGGGAGATTGTTGTGGGTGTTGGTCCTCCATGAGGTTAGGTTGGGGAGGATTTCTAGAATGCACTAACCTCTCTATGTCTTCAATGGGTCCTATCAAATGTGGGTGTAGGGATCTCCTACCTTGCATGCAATGCAAAAAGGCCCCAAAGAAAGATTGTTTGTTTTTGGATTTTTGAAATTTTTTAAAAATTAATGCAAATGCAACAATAACTATATGAATTATGTATGCAATATGATGGTTTTTTTTCAAAAAGAACAATTGACACTCACTACCAAATTGGTCCACTGGCCAGGTAAGAGGTGGAGTTGTGAGAGGCTCCCCCTACTTTCGTAGGGACCGAATTAAATAACCACAAACCTGCTTGGGCATTTACCACTTAACCTCTAGCCTAAACACTAATTTTCTAAAATAGTAATATAAATTCCAAAACCTTTTCTTTTTATATGTGAAACCTTCTAAGGGCACTCTACTTTCGGGGTACTTCGTGGTACAACCTGCCCGGCGTCCGTGAGGGAATCCACGGGTGCGGAGATTTAAGGAGGTTTTGAAAAAGGAGATTCCAATCTAAAGAGACGGGCTGCTCAATGGAGGGTCTTTGCAATTCCAAGAAGGGTGCAAAGAGCCTAACTTGCCCTTGAGAAGGGGAAATAGAAGAGAAGAGAAAGATTTTTTTTTTCAAATGATGATGCAAGTAAATAAGAAAGCAACTAAAATGCACAATGCATGAAAGTAATGCAACTAACATAACAACATGATATAATGATGATGATGAAATTTTTTTTGTTTTCTTTTTATTTGGAATTTTTTTTTCATAATTTTTTTCAAGAAGAGATGAATAAAAGAAAACTATGAACTAAAAATATCAAACAATATGCAAAACTAATGCAAATTAAGACCTAAAATCATGTTTATGAAGTTTTCTGGATTTCTGATTTTTTGGATTTTTCAAGAATTTTTTAGATTTATAAATGATTTTTCAGAATTTTTCAAAAGAGGACCTTTTTCGACATTTATTGTAGCAACCCTAATAAATGAATAATTGAAATGAATTAAAACATATATATTACAGAAGTAATATATATATAAAAGGAATAGGGTTAATTGGACGAAATAAAACAAATTAAAAATAACGCCTCTTATTAAGGCGTTAATTTATAAAGAAACGCCTCTATCCATGGCGTGAATAAAGAAAGGACGCCCACACCTACGGTCGTCAGTTCTCACGCGACCAAATGGGTAAGTAAAAGAAACGCCTCTATCTTGGGCGTGTTTTAAAACACGAAACACCCTTTTTCAAGGCGCTTTTTAAGAAACGCCCTTATGCAAGGCGTTAATTAAAGAATACACGCCCTGACCAAAGGCGTTAATTCAGTTCGTGACTCGTTCGAACCCAGAGCTTATCCAGGGAAAGATTAACCTAATCTAGTAAGTGTCTATTAGAGTAAGGACTCTATTGGGGATATGTTACCCTCAATCAAACACTACTTTTAATAGGACTTCCATAACCCTATAAATAATCTACTGCTCGAACCCGTGAACGCTATTTGGCGTTCGAGTTCTCTGAAGGTAATTACAGAGCAATAGCTCTTCCTTCTCTCTGTCCCTTTTTGATTTGGTGGACGATCATTAATTCGACTTCTTCCTTCTTCCAGGTTGAAGAAGCATTGGGGTTGTGAAGAACAAAGGTAATAATCTTTCCTTTACCTTCGGTCAGGTATTATGAAGAAAATATTAATGTTTCTTCGTATTTCTCTGTAGGAAGTTCAGTCGAAAGGGGTTCATCAGTTGAACATAAAGACTTCTTCCTGCTGATACGGCTGAAGTTATTGGTTGCTGTTTAAGCAACAGAGTTTTCTCCCTTCTTCATATCAATCTGCAAATCGTCATCTCCAAATCAACTCTTAAAGGTAGGATTTTCTCAAGTTATTGTAGCCCAAATAAGAATTAATGCAAGATATCTATACATACGTATATGAGCATGGCATGCATACTGTTTATAAGGTTTTATTACGTTTTCTGCAAAATTTTGAAAGAAACGCCCTTGATTAGGGCGCTAATTTAAAAGAAACGACCATGCTAGTGGTCGTCAATTTAATATTTGACGCCCTCTACGCAGGCGTTAATTTCATAAGAATCGCATGTGATTAATAATTGATCCTGTTTAAAAATTACAATACATATGAAATATTGATTTTTAATATCTTACATGACTCTGTGAATTCCTGTTAAATTTTACTTCCATGACATGTCTCCTGTCTCTCGAAATATTATTTATTAAAATATCGTAAATCCCTTGAAATTCACGACTTAGACAAAGTCGTTTTCCATATTCTAACGCCCCAGTACAAGGCGTGAATCTGAAAAGTAACGCCCCTTCATAGGGCGTGTATCTGTTAAAATCCTGAAATTCACATATTCTGTAAAATGGAATTAGAAAGTAACGCCCCTTCCAAGGGCGCGTTTTTGATAAATTTCTGAGAATAATTATATCCTGTCGAATATGTAAATGATGAGACGCCTGCCTCTGCAGTCGTCAACTTTGAAGAAACGCCCCCAGGAAAGGCGTGTTTTTGATAAATTAATGAAATAATGGAAATTCTGCAAATTGGCAATATATGTAAACGCCCTTCTGTTAGGCGTTAATTATTCAATACACGACTTTACTTAAGTCGTTATTTTACTGTAAACTGATTTTATCCTGATTCTATTACCGATGGTTTCATATTATACATATATATATATATATATATCGGCACTATTCTCCACTCCGTGAGTATAGTCCCACGTTTCATGTTGATTTATCGATCACACTCAACTCTCATTGACATACAAGCTCTCCATTGGACATTCCGTTCCTTTGGACTAGCGAGTTAGTCATAGAGACCTCCGTAAGACTCCTCGTAGCCTTGGATTCCCTCAAGGCCGACTGAGCTGGTTGTACCCTAAAAACCCATTACACAGTTTTTGCCATGTCAATCTAAAGAAACATGGTATACCGGCCCTTATGATTATACAAAGAGTATATCATAAGAAATTCTTAATGGGATGATGATATCATGCCATATCATGTCGTTCTTGTAAACCCCAATTCTATGATAAGAATGAGGGTATCTTGCTTGATCTAATGTTCATGTGGACCTCAATTCTATATAAAGAATGTCCATATTGATTTGTCATGGTACCTAAGTTAAGGGAACCATATTCTACCTAGTTTTATCGATATCGTGATTATACCGTTATTATCGCCATTCTATGTCCTTTGTCATATTTTGGACTCTATTCTATCAAAGTTGTCATACGTGTCTACAAGCTTGATTATTGAAATTCTATGTTGGCTATATAAACGAGAGTGGATGTCAAAACACATGATAAATGCCTGCGCATATAGGGCCCGATCTGGTCCTGGGAGGAGCACCCGAAAGTACTTGTGCCCATGGGAGTTAAAATGATAAGGTATCTGGCATTATACCGAGTACTTGACTTGCTTGATTGGACATTCCACACACATCTTGTACTTGAATCGTACTTGACTTTACATGAAATGCGTGGCCCGAAAAGGGGTAATTTACTTGCTTGATACATGATAGCCAAAGTTCTTGACATGACTTGTTAAATGTACTTGCTTGAATATCTCGAATAAACTTGTTATCTTGTTGGAAGTTCATGATTAAGTTCATCTTATTTTCTTGATATTACATTCTCTCTATCTTGTCGTTTTATGCGAGCATGCATAGCTTTATTGCATTCATGAAAATGTAATTACTTAAACCCCTCGCTAGTACTTGAGATATAATTTCCTACTGAGCGTTCGCTCATTCCGTTTGTCCCTTTCTACTTTTCAGGTAAGTCCGACGACGATGGAAGTCAATCGGATGGGAATGGTCAAGAGTGAAAGTGATAGAGCTTCTACAAGTGTCATCTAGTCTTTTCTATAGTTTTCTCGAGTCAACTATGTACTTTTCTTTTTATTAAACAGAGTATTGGATTTGTAATAGTCTATCCATTATGAAATAAAGGATTGGGTTATCTTGCTATTTTGCGCATCTCTGTCTTTGTGTCGAATACACGACCACTCTGATTGACATGATTGATATAGACACGTCGCGCATCTCCGGGTATCTTCCGCGCTCAGGGCGTGACAGTCTTTGTGGTATCAGAGCCTAAGGTATTCAATTCCTAGGAAACCCAAGTCCAAGGATAGGTTTCAAAACCTTTAACCAAGTGAGAGTGGGTAGAACCAAGGGTTAAATGATCAATGAGTCCTTTATAAGATCATAGTGATATAATACTAACATAGCTATTGTAATTGTAGGATAATGGCTGCCGAACGTGCTCAATGGCGCAACATGCAGCGTACCCTTCAAGGGATGACCCAAGTGCTACAACAGGTAGCACAAGGTGGTGCTCCACGAGCTGGAAGCTTACACCAAGCATTCAAGAATATGAATCCCCCGAAGTTCATGGGATCGACCGATCCAGACGATGCCGAGCATTGGGTTCGGGAGATTGAACGTATATTCCGTGTTATGCAATGCACGGATCAGGACAAAGTCTTATTAGCTACTTTCCAGTTAGAAAAGGATGCTAGATGCTGGTGGGAGTCGATTGAAGCTACAATTGACCCAACTCAAGTTACATGGGGAGAATTCGTTGAATATTTCAACGCCAAATATTTCTCTGATAGGGTCCAGGAAAAGAAGGCCGCCGAATTTGCCGCATTAAAGCAAAGATCTTTATCGGTGGCTGATTATGAAGCACAGTTCTCTAGACTGTCTAGATATGCTAAGCATTTAGTTAGCACGGAAAAGATGAAAGCCCGTAGATTTCTTAATGGGCTTAGGCCCCACTACATTACTCAACTGGCGCCTATGGATATTCAAGTTTATACTGAAATAGTGCGCCGAGCTCAGTTGCTTGAAGATGCCACGGAACTATCTGATAGGATCCGTGGGAAAGACAAAAAGGAGCAAGTCACAAGTTCGGGTTCTTTTAAACCCAACTTTAAGAAGAGGCCCAATAATGTAGGTTCTTCCTCTCAAGATCAGAAGTACAAGAAATCCAAGCCTTTCTCTATCACCACTACCCCTTCAAACGTAGTATGCAAGCATTGTGACAAGGCTGGTCACAAAACAGAAGAATGCTGGAGGAAATTAGGAGCATGTCTCCGTTGTGGGAGTCGTGAACATCGGATTCCCGATTGTCCATTAATGAATGACCAAGACGGTGAGGGTAAACGCCCAGTGACAAGGAACGCGCGTCTTCATGCGATCCAAGAGACCGAACCAGAAGAAGAAGGCGGATTGGTGGAAGGTACATTAAAAATTTGTTCCAAATATGCACATGTCTTATTTGATACAGGTGCATCGCATTCCATTATTTCCAAGAAGTTTGCTGACCCATTACCTCTAGAACCAGAATGGATGAAGTTAATATTGTCTACTCCTCTCGGAAACGAGACGGATATCACACATCATTACCAAAATTGTGAGGTATTGGTTCGAGGAAAGAATTTTCCTATTGATCTTATCTGCTTAGATCTAAAAGAATATGATGTTATACTAGGAGCAGATTGGTTATCCAAATACCAGGCAACGGTTGATTGCCGTGATAGCAAGATTGTTTTCAAAGAATTTCCAGAACTGACTTATACTAGTCCTAAGAGTCGAAGCAAATCCCCTCTTATTTCGGCTCTTCGAGCAAGCAAGCTCGTCAGGAAAGGATGTGTATCCTTCCTTGCTTTTGTCACTATTAAAGAAGCTAAGGAAACCGAGATAGAAGGCATTCAGGTAGTGCGAGAATTTCCAGACGTATTTCCGGAGGAATTGCCGGGATTACCCCCGCAAAGAGATGTGGCCTTTACCATCGACTTAGTCCCTGGTGCTGGTCCTGTTTCAAAGGCACCATATAGAATGTCCCCTGCTGAACTCAAGGAGTTGAAGGAGCAGTTGATGGAACTAATCCGAAAAGGGTTTATTAGACCAAGTACTTCCCCGTGGGGAGCACCAGTCTTATTTGTAAAGAAGAAGGATGGATCCAGGAGATTGTATATTGACTATCGACAGTTGAATCATCTTACTATCAAGAACAAGTATCCACTGCCGAGAATCGATGAATTGTTTGATCAGATTTCAGGATCCAAATATTTCTCCAAGATTGATCTCCGGTCGGGATATCATCAATTAAGGATCAAGGATGATGACATTCACAAGACCGCATTCAGAAGCAGGTATGGCCATTACGAATTTGTTGTTATGCCTTTTGGACTAACAAATGCCCCTGCTGCCTTTATGCAGTTAATGAATAGCATATTCAGGCCTTACTTGGATCAATTCATAGTAGTCTTCATCGATGATATATTGATATATTCTAAGACTAAGGAAGAACATGAAGAGCATTTGAGGATTGCATTGCAAGTCTTGAGGACAAATCAATTATATGCTAAACTCAGCAAATGCGAGTTCTGGCTTGAAGAAGTGGCTTTTCTCGGACATGTCATATCCAAGGACGGTTTATCTGTGGATCCGTCAAAAGTTGAAGCTGTGAGAAACTGGGAGAGACCCACTAATGCAAGCGAGATCAGAAGTTTCTTAGGTCTTGCAGGCTATTATCGGCGATTTATCAAAGATTTCTCTAAGATCGCCGTACCACTTACAAGATTAACTCGTAAGGAGATCCGATATGAATGGAGTGAGGAATGTGAAAGCAGTTTTCAAACTCTCAAGGATCATCTCACCACAGCTCCGGTCTTAGCCCTACCAATTGAAGGAGAGAAATTCGAGGTCTACACTGATGCTTCTGGCATTGGCCTCGGATGTGTTCTAATGCAACAAGGGAAGGTCATAGCATACTCTTCTCGTCAACTGAAGAAGCATGAGGAGAATTACCCCGTCCATGACTTGGAACTGGCCGCGGTAGTATTTGCCCTAAAGATATGGAGACACTATCTCTATGGGGTACAGTTCACTGTATACTCCGATCACAAAAGTCTCAAATATCTATTTTCACAAAAGGAGCTGAACATGAGACAAAGACGCTGGCTAGAATATCTCAAGGACTTCGACTTCAGTATACAATACCATCCCGGAAAGGGTAATTATGTGGCTGATGCCCTTAGTCGAAAGCCGAGAGCAAGGATAGCAAATTGTATGATACAAGAATGGAGGTTACTTGAACAATTCTCCGAGCTCAATATAAGCTTGGACACGGAATCCAAATTTGTCACACTATCCCATGTAAGCATACAGTCAGATTTGTTATCTGAGATACAAACACTTCAGGATGATGATCCTATGTTAATAGAAATCAAAGGCAGATTAGAAGGACAATCTGATTTTCAACTAACTTCTGATGGAAGATTATCGTTCAAAGATAGAACTTGTGTACCCGATTGTCCGGAATTAAAGAAGAAGATCTTAGATGAAGCTCACAGATCAAGATACACTATTCATCCTGGATCAACTAAAATGTACCAAGATGTAAAGAGGAACTTTTGGTGGCCCAATATGAAAAGAGAAATAGCGGACTATGTATCACGCTGTCTCACATGCCAACAGGTCAAGGCGGAACACCAAAAGCCTGCGGGAAAACTACATCCTCTAGATATTCCTAAGTGGAAATGGGAGGATATTGGTATGGACTTCATCATGGGTTTGTCTAAATCTAAAGGAGGACATGATGGAATCTGGGTTATCATTGACCGATTGACTAAATCGGCACATTTCTTGCCAATCAAAAGCCGATGGTCAATTGATGTGCTAGCTGCACTATACATTAAAGAAATAGTCAGGATACATGGAATTCCTGTCTCAATCGTGTCTGATAGAGATCCCCGTTTTACTTCTCATTTTTGGAAGGGATTACAACATTCGTTGGGGACAAGGCTCAACTTTAGTACTGCTTTTCACCCACAAACGGATGGTCAGACCGAGCGAACTAATCAAGTTGTTGAAGATATGCTGAGAGCATGCATTATTGACTTTGGAGGAAGCTGGCATGACCACTTACCTTTAGTTGAATTTGCATATAATAATAGCTACCAAGCTAGTATCCAAATGGCACCTTTCGAAGCCTTATACGGAAGGAGTTGCCGATCTCCCATATGTTGGAACGAAGTTGGAGAGAAACAACTATTAGGTCCAGACATGGTAAGGGATACAACTGAGAAGATACAGGTAATCAGAGAAAGATTACAAGTTGCTCAGACAAGGCAAAAGGCTTATGCTGATACCAGGAAAAGAGATCTTGAATTCCAGGTTGGAGATCATGTATTTCTTAAAATATCCCCTGGACGTGGCATACGAAGATTTGGTGTTAAGGGCAAGCTTACGCCAAGATTCATCGGACCATTTGAGGTACTCGAAAGAGTTGGCGAGGTTGCTTATCGCATCGCGTTGCCTCCTCAGTTGTCCGAGGTACACAATGTATTTCACATATCTATGTTGAAGAAGTATGTGCACGATCCGTCACATATTATTGAGCATGGAGATCTGGTGATCCAGAAAGATCTCACATATGAACAGAGGCCTTTAAAGATATTAGATCGAGAAATACGAGCTCTAAGGAATAAGGTTATTCCCATGCTTAAGGTGCAATGGAATAAGAATCCTGAACGCGAAGCGACATGGGAGACCGAGGAATCTATGAAGAAACGATTTCCCGAGTTATTCTAAGAGGTATATGTCCTACACTCTCCACGTATAATTATATATATATATTGAATTTGGGGACCAAATTCTTTTTAAGTGGGGGAGGGTGTAGCAACCCTAATAAATGAATAATTGAAATGAATTAAAACATATATATTACAGAAGTAATATATATATAAAAGGAATAGGGTTAATTGGACGAAATAAAACAAATTAAAAATAACGCCTCTTATTAAGGCGTTAATTTATAAAGAAACGCCTCTATCCATGGCGTGAATAAAGAAAGGACGCCCACACCTACGGTCGTCAGTTCTCACGCGACCAAATGGGTAAGTAAAAGAAACGCCTCTATCTTGGGCGTGTTTTAAAACACGAAACGCCCTTTTTCAAGGCGCTTTTTAAGAAACGCCCTTATGCAAGGCGTTAATTAAAGAATACACGCCCTGACCAAAGGCGTTAATTCAGTTCGTGACTCGTTCGAACCCAGAGCTTATCCAGGGAAAGATTAACCTAATCTAGTAAGTGTCTATTAGAGTAAGGACTCTATTGGGGATATGTTACCCTCAATCAAACACTACTTTTAATAGGACTTCCATAACCCTATAAATAATCTACTGCTCGAACCCGTGAACGCTATTTGGCGTTCGAGTTCTCTGAAGGTAATTACAGAGCAATAGCTCTTCCTTCTCTCTGTCCCTTTTTGATTTGGTGGACGATCATTAATTCGACTTCTTCCTTCTTCCAGGTTGAAGAAGCATTGGGGTTGTGAAGAACAAAGGTAATAATCTTTCCTTTACCTTCGGTCAGGTATTATGAAGAAAATATTAATGTTTCTTCGTATTTCTCTGTAGGAAGTTCAGTCGAAAGGGGTTCATCAGTTGAACATAAAGACTTCTTCCTGCTGATACGGCTGAAGTTATTGGTTGCTGTTTAAGCAACAGAGTTTTCTCCCTTCTTCATATCAATCTGCAAATCGTCATCTCCAAATCAACTCTTAAAGGTAGGATTTTCTCAAGTTATTGTAGCCCAAATAAGAATTAATGCAAGATATCTATACATACGTATATGAGCATGGCATGCATACTGTTTATAAGGTTTTATTACGTTTTCTGCAAAATTTTGAAAGAAACGCCCTTGATTAGGGCGCTAATTTAAAAGAAACGACCATGCTAGTGGTCGTCAATTTAATATTTGACGCCCTCTACGCAGGCGTTAATTTCATAAGAATCGCATGTGATTAATAATTGATCCTGTTTAAAAATTACAATACATATGAAATATTGATTTTTAATATCTTGCATGACTCTGTGAATTCCTGTTAAATTTTACTGCCATGACATGTCTCCTGTCTCTCGAAATATTATTTATTAAAATATCGTAAATCCCTTGAAATTCACGACTTGGACAAAGTCGTTTTCCATATTCTAACGCCCCAGTACAAGGCGTGAATCTGAAAAGTAACGCCCCTTCATAGGGCGTGTATCTGTTAAAATCCTGAAATTCACATATTCTGTAAAATGGAATTAGAAAGTAACGCCCCTTCCAAGGGCGCGTTTTTGATAAATTTCTGAGAATAATTATATCCTGTCGAATATGTAAATGATGAGACGCCTGCCTCTGCAGTCGTCAACTTTGAAGAAACGCCCCCAGGAAAGGCGTGTTTTTGATAAATTAATGAAATAATGGAAATTCTGCAAATTGGCAATATATGTAAACGCCCTTCTGTTAGGCGTTAATTATTCAATACACGACTTTACTTAAGTCGTTATTTTACTGTAAACTGATTTTATCCTGATTCTATTACCGATGGTTTCATATTATACATATATATATATATATATCGGCACTATTCTCCACTCCGTGAGTATAGTCCCACGTTTCATGTTGATTTATCGATCACACTCAACTCTCATTGACATACAAGCTCTCCATTGGACATTCCGTTCCTTTGGACTAGCGAGTTAGTCATAGAGACCTCCGTAAGACTCCTCGTAGCCTTGGATTCCCTCAAGGCCGACTGAGCTGGTTGTACCCTAAAAACCCATTACACAGTTTTTGCCATGTCAATCTAAAGAAACATGGTATACCGGCCCTTATGATTATACAAAGAGTATATCATAAGAAATTCTTAATGGGATGATGATATCATGCCATATCATGTCGTTCTTGTAAACCCCAATTCTATGATAAGAATGAGGGTATCTTGCTTGATCTAATGTTCATGTGGACCTCAATTCTATATAAAGAATGTCCATATTGATTTGTCATGGTACCTAAGTTAAGGGAACCATATTCTACCTAGTTTTATCGATATCGTGATTATACCGTTATTATCGCCATTCTATGTCCTTTGTCATATTTTGGACTCTATTCTATCAAAGTTGTCATACGTGTCTACAAGCTTGATTATTGAAATTCTATGTTGGCTATATAAACGAGAGTGGATGTCAAAACACATGATAAATGCCTGCGCATATAGGGCCCGATCTGGTCCTGGGAGGAGCACCCGAAAGTACTTGTGCCCATGGGAGTTAAAATGATAAGGTATCTGGCATTATACCGAGTACTTGACTTGCTTGATTGGACATTCCACACACATCTTGTACTTGAATCGTACTTGACTTTACATGAAATGCGTGGCCCGAAAAGGGGTAATTTACTTGCTTGATACATGATAGCCAAAGTTCTTGACATGACTTGTTAAATGTACTTGCTTGAATATCTCGAATAAACTTGTTATCTTGTTGGAAGTTCATGATTAAGTTCATCTTATTTTCTTGATATTACATTCTCTCTATCTTGTCGTTTTATGCGAGCATGCATAGCTTTATTGCATTCATGAAAATGTAATTACTTAAACCCCTCGCTAGTACTTGAGATATAATTTCCTACTGAGCGTTCGCTCATTCCGTTTGTCCCTTTCTACTTTTCAGGTAAGTCCGACGACGATGGAAGTCAATCGGATGGGAATGGTCAAGAGTGAAAGTGATAGAGCTTCTACAAGTGTCATCTAGTCTTTTCTATAGTTTTCTCGAGTCAACTATGTACTTTTCTTTTTATTAAACAGAGTATTGGATTTGTAATAGTCTATCCATTATGAAATAAAGGATTGGGTTATCTTGCTATTTTGCGCATCTCTGTCTTTGTGTCGAATACACGACCACTCTGATTGACATGATTGATATAGACACGTCGCGCATCTCCGGGTATCTTCCGCGCTCGGGGCGTGACATTTATTGACCTATAGCGACGTTTGAATTTCTTGGATTTTCTGATTTTCTGCTTTATGCGATAGTTTCAGGCTTTCAGTGACGCTTACTGTGACAATTTATTTTTTGAGAATTTCAGGTCCGAATTTCCTCTCTTTTTTTCTAATTTTTTTCTTGCAAAATAAAAATAGAAAAATTAGTAAAACTGTATACAAATCAAACATAAGAATTTCTAACAATCAAAAATCATTTTCTTCCCTAGCAACGACGCCAAAAATTGATAACCACTAACTCGTCGTTGAAAAGCCATGCCACAATCTCAAAAATAACTGCACTCACTCACTTAAAAAGATTTGAATTAAAGTAAAGTAGTAAGAACGGGTCAATCCCACGGAGAAGAAATATTTTCAATTAAATATGATAAAAAATCCTTATATTTGAAAGATCCAAATTTTTAGTGAGATTGAAAAGAAAAATAAAATTGCTTGAAATTAAAACTATCTAAAGAAGATGAGAGGGTTAAGAAGAGAAATTGGAAAGAGAGATAGAGAGAGAAAATAAAAGAACAATTGCACAAGATGAACTTTTATTACTATGAAAGTGGCAATTACAACTCTAAGAAAATGAAAATTACAACTTGGAAATAAAAGAACAAGGTAAAAAAGAAGAAATTGAGCCAAGATATTTGGAAGAAGAACGCCGCCGTCTCCTTGCCAAGCCTTTGAGTGAACCGCTCCACCGTGGAGATGGACGCCGCCGAGAGGACCGAAGGAAGAATCTCCGCCAAAGGGGTTTAGATGAAACTAGCGAATGAAAAGATAGAGGAAGAAAGAAAGAATAAAAACATGTGTGTGCGGGAGTGTGTTGTGAAGAAAGTGAACAGAGAGATAGAGGTGAAGAGAGATGTATGATGGAGGAAAGTAAAAAACATAGTAAAATCAAAGCGAAAATAGAGGGTGAGAAGAAGAAAATAACTTGAAAACTAGAGAGACTTGGAGGAAGTGGAAGAAGAGAAAGTTCTAGAGCTTGAGAAGATGAAGGAGATTGATGAAGAACACAGAGGGAGATGAGGATCATAAGATAGTAAAAATTGGGAGAGCAAAACTGTGAAAAAATCGTAGATGAACAGTAAAAAGTGCAAAATCGTGACTTGAAAAACTGGGAATAAGTTGAAAACGGAGGAGAATTAGAGGAAGAGGAGGAAGAAGAAATTGCAGAAAACTTAAAAACAAAGAATTTTGTATAAGAAAGTGAATTGAAAAGATGAACAAGAAAGTATGAAAAAGGCCAAAGATCCTCCTCTGGTGGCTCTCGGGTAGCGTTTTATAGGGCACAGAAGATTTATCACGGCCGACCTCTTGCAGATCAGCTCAAATCTGACTTTGTAGCGATAGTTGATTGCTCATATTAGGGCTCTTGTCATGGATAGACTCTCCCTTGATCAAAACATTGAAGGAAAATGACGATGATAGCAAGATTGCTTCAAAGAGACCTTCCCGTTTCCATTTCTTCTTGCAAAAGAAATGGCGTCCAACCTTGTGGATGCAAATTTAAATAGCATCTTCAATAATGGTCGCTCATTCTTGTTTCCTTATTTTGATATTTTCTTCTATTTTCATAAATCAAGTAATTGGCGACTGTGCAAACAGTCGCTAATTCTTCTTTCCATTTTTCTTCATTTTCTTCTGATTTTCTGTATAATTGAATGAGTGGTTTTTTTTGGTAAATAAAGATTATGTGCTTGTATTAAATGAGAAAAGAACTGTACATCATAAGTCTGCCAAGCAGATCGACTATACTCAGGACCACACAGGTTGTGGACTCAGAGTTTATTGAGAAAATATAATGAATCTGTTGAAAATAATTTTCTCTCTTCTAGTTAGTCTCTTCTGCCCTTGGAACTCCATGCAGCTTCTTGCATCTTCAAGAATTTGGATGAAGATACATGATTTAGAGCTAGGAGAATCATCAAAGATTCTCACACATCGTTCTCTCCAGATTTTCCAAATGGCAATGCGAAATAGAATCCTAACAAACTTCATTAACTGACCAGATTTCGAAAGCTGGGCTTGCAGCTGCTGAAGTTCATGGCATATCCCAATGTTCGGCTATCTATGGAGGTCAAATCTAGCTAGAATCTGTTTCCAAACCCACTTGGTAAATGGGCATTTGAAGAAAAGATGGTCTTGGGTATCTCTACCTTGCTTGCATAAAGAACACATGCTAGGGAGGTAGAATCCCTTCTTTTGTAAATTTTTTGCTGTAGGTAGCTTGTTAAGGACCGCTTGCCAAGTGTAGAGGGATGCTATTTGGGTAGTAGGATTATTCCAGACCCACTCATGCTGGACAAATGATTGACCTTTTTGTCTAACTTCTTGCCATATGGAGCTAACTTTCTTGATTTGTTGATTGTTCTTCCATTTGATGACATATGTACCTTCATTATGGATTCAGACTTGCCTAACTAGATTCTACAGGTCAGCCATTTCCATGGAGAGTGCAGTGGGAAGAACCCACTGCCCTTCAATGATAAACAGTCCCACTGTTGAATTTTTTCCAAGTTCCAAATCCTGTCTGATCTGATCTCCATACATTTGGTTTATGTTGGTTCCATTCAGTCACGGGTCATACCACAGATTTGTGTCCTGGCCATTTGAGATTGCATAAATAATGTGGTTGTGGATCTAATTCCGGGCATGCAGCACTCCCTTCCAAGCTGATGAGTGATATGATTTGATTTTGTAATCCCATATATTCTATTTGCTAAGTACTTATTCTTAACCCAAGTATACCATAAGGAAAGCTTTTTCTGAAGTATTTCCCATAGCAACATACACATGCATGCCTGATTCCAGTCTTTCAGATTTTTGATTCCTAGCCCCCCTTCAGATTTGGGTTTGCATATCTGTCTCCATGAAATCATATGGACTGCTGGTTTAGAAGAATGTACATTCCAATAGAAATTTCGCAGAAGTCTTTCAATTTCATCAATTAGCCCAGCAGGTAGCATGAAAGCAGCTGCCCAATAGGTAGTGTAGGATGAAATGACAGATCTGATCAACTCCAGCCTTCTTGATCTTGAGAGCAGTCTATTTTTCCAAGCATCAATTCTTCTTTTAATCTTTTCAATAATGAGGTAGCAGTTTGCCTTCTTGACAGATTTAGAGAGAAGAGGAAGTCCAAGGTAGGGAACAGGAAGTTCACCTGCATTCACTCCAAGTTGACTAATTACCTTTGAATGGTTCTGCAGACAGCCTCCTAAATAGGCTTTGCTCTTCTCAGAATTCAGAATCAGCCCTGACATGCTAGCAAATCTCTTGAGCAGAGGTCCAACATGAGTGAGAGTCTTAGGTTCATCATTCAAGAATAGAATTAGGTCATCCGTAAATGTTATGTGACAAATTTGTAGATTACCTGCAGATGGGCTTCGAATAATACCTTTGAGTACTTCTTCTTCCATCAAGGATTAGAATCCTTCCATAATAATGGTGAAAAGATAAGGAGATAAGGGATCTCCTTGTCTGATCCCATTTCGGCTGGTGAAGAACCCCCGGGGTGTTCCATTGACAAGAATAGAGAAAGCTGGGCTATCTAGACAATTTGAAATCCATTGAATACAAGTGGGTGGAAATCCCATCTGCTCCATCAGAAAATATAGGAAGTTTCTATTAACTGAGTTAAAGGCTTTCTTAAGATCAGCCTTCATACATATGAATTTCCCTTTGGTTTTTGAGTGTAAATTCCTGATTATATCATTGGCCAACAGTACATTGTGGTGAATGCTTCTCCCTTTGATGAAGGCTGACTGATTATCACTAATGAGTTTTGGAAGGACCGACTGGATTCTGTTTGCAAGCACTTTAGAAATGATTTTGTAAATAAAGTTACAAAGAGAGATAGGTCTGTATTGTTCAAAGGATTCAGCTCCCTCCTGTTTGGGTATGAGAGAAATGAATGTATAATTCAGTTGCTTGAGAATGCATTTAGTTGTGAAAAAGTGCTTGACTGCATTTATAACATCCTCTCCTATAATGGACCAAGTGGCCTGATAGAACTCAGCAGGAAAACCATCCGGGCCTGGACTTTTATTTTTTGGTGCCTGGAATACTGACTGCTTAATCTCCTCATCAGTAATAGGTGAGCTGAGGAAGTTCGCTTCAGTGGCATTCAGCTTATATCTTGGGGAAAAGTGCCAGTTACCTAGAGGGGTGGGTTGGTTCAGAAGATTATGGAAAAATTTAATAGCATGCCTGCCTATTTCTTCCATGTCATAAGTAAAGCTCCCATCTTGGACTCTACATTTTTTGATGCAATTAGTAGCCCTTCGGCCTCTGAGTGGAGCATAGAAATATTTGGTGTTTGAATTTCCCAAAGCCAACCAGTGTTGTCTAGATTTCTATCTAGCATATGATTCCTCAATTTGCATAGCTTTAAAGTAAATTTCCTTGCATTCTCTTTCTTTAACAATGAGGTTACAATTCATGGGATCCAGTTTTAATTCTTGCTGAGCAAGTTCCAGCTCTCTGCTAGCCTTATGCATATTATCTTCCACATTTCCAAAATAGTTTATGTTCCAAGCTTTGAGAGCTTGTTTCAGATTTCGGAGCTTCTCCCAGAGTATGAATTGTGGTGTTCCAATTGGTTGCTCTTTCCAAACATCCTGCACCACTGTGATAAACTGTAGGTGTTGAATCCACATACTGAAGAATTTGAACGGCTTCTTACCAGTCCTGATTTCATTCTCAGAGAAAATTCTCAACTGTGCCTGCTTGAACGGTTGCACATTCTTTTCCAAAGAAACTGTGCCTGCTTCAACGGTCACTAATTCTTCTTATTTTCTAACTTTTCTTCTTTTTTCTATTTTCATCAAATGAAATAGCGCCCATGTATACAGTCGCTAATTCTTCTTTTTCTTTTTCTTCTTTTTCAGTCAAATAAATGGGCGCCCGTTTGCTCAGTCGCTATTTCTTTTTTCTAAAAAAATGCTTCAGAAATGGCGTCTGATCCACCGGTCGCTATTCCCTAAAAATTCATAAAATTTAAATAATCAATATATTTCATTCAAAAATAGATTTCAAATAATTGTGCAAATTCTTCAATATTTCTCACATGGACATTTTGACTTAGAAAGATGATAAAATGTGTGCAGACTCAAATTACTTGTGAGTTTGAAATTAACTGCTCATGTTGCACAACTTTATTCATTTAATGCTCAAAAAATGATCAATGTGATGCAAGTTATGATATGAAATATAGCACTTATCACGTACCGGGCTCCTTCCGCGCTCGGGGCGTGACAGTTTTTGTGGTATCAGAGCCTTGGTTATTCAAGTTACCTTGGAACCCAAGTCCAAGGATAGGTTGCTCCTTATACACGGTGAGATGGGTAGCGCCATGGGTTAAGTCAACATAGGACGTCCAACCCTATAGTTAAAATACGAAACTAATTAGACTTAAATTCTCTTGTAGGACCATGGCCGTCGAGAGAGCACATTGGCGCGATATGCAATGCACCGTTTAAGGTCTTACACAAGCGCTACAAAAAGTGGCGCAAGGGGGAATGAATCATGGAGCGGGTGATCTCCACTGTAGTTTTCACAACATGAACCCGCCGAAGTTCACTGGCTCGTCCGACCCCGACGACGTCGAGAATTGGACCAAGGAGATCGAAAGGATATTCCGTGTAATGTAATGCACAGATGAGGAAAAGGTGTTATTAGCAACTTTCCAACTGGAGTGGGACACTCGCTTCTAGTGGGAGTCTGTGGCAGCCATTTTTCCCCATGAGCAAGTTACGTGGGGTGAATTTGTTGATTATTTCAACAATAAATATTTCTCGGATCGTATCCAAGATAAGAAAGCCACGGGGTTTGCCGCGCTTAAGCAAAGGACTTTAACGATTGTCGAGTACGAGGAACAATTCTCTAGGCTGTCAAGGTATGCACCACATCTGGTGTGTACCAAGAAGATGAAGGCTCAGAGATTTCTTAATGGGCTTCAGCCACAATACATCACTCAACTGGCACCGATGGATATTCAAATTTATTCAGAGATGGTAAGGCGAGCCCAGTTGCTAGAAGATGCCACGGAGTTGTCCGATCAGATCCGTGGGAGAGAAAAAAAGGAGCACGTCACAAGCTCCGGATGATTCAAACCTACCTTCAATGAGAAAAGATCCAATGATGGAGGTGATTCTTCCAAAGACAAGAAGATCAAGAGGGGTAGCAAACCTTTTTCTATCACTACCACACCTTCTAAGGAAGTGTGTAAGCATTGTGACAAGGCTGGCCATAGGGCCGAGGAGTGCTAGAGGAGATTGGGAGCATGTCTCTGTTGTGGAAGTTTGGACCACGAATTCCCGATTGTCCGTTGTTGAGTGAACAAACCAATAAAGAGAAAAAACTCCCGGCAAAGAGGCAAGGCCGTCTACAAGCACTTCAAGAGGAGGAGCAAAATGAAGGCGGATTTGTGGAAGGTACCTTAACTATTTTTTTTTTAATAAGTCAAGTCATCAAGCAGGAAGAAGGGAGAGTGCACCCCCATTCCAGAGGAAGGGAATGTTCTCACTCCACCAAATCACAACTTGATGCTTTATTTTATTGATTTTCCAAAAATGAACAAATTCATAAGAGGCCAAGCCTCTAAAAATACAAGGAGATATAAAATGTAAAGAAAATTGTACAGTCCTCTAGAGACTGGCGCATTCACTGTCTGTACAGTGAAGTCTGTACAGTGAAGTCTGTAAGTCTGTACACTGCCCTCCCATTCGCACCTGAAGTCTGTACATTGTGAATTCTGTTCAATCTGTACATTGTGAAGTCTGTACAGTGAAGTCCATTCGCTGCTGAAGAGGTGCATAGTTTGTGAAGTCTGTACTGTCTGTACATTGTGATGTCTGTACATTGCAATGTGAAGTATGTACACTGCCCTCTTTTATGCTACTGAAGTATGTACACTGTGAGAAGTCCATTCGCTGCTGAAGTCTGTACATTGCCCTCCCATTCGCAGCTGAAGTTTGTACTGTCTGTACAATGCAATGTGAAGTCTGTACAGTGAAGTCCATTCGCTGCTGAAGAGGTGCATAGTTTGTGAAGTCTGTACTGTCTGTGCATTGTGAAGTCTGTACAATGCAATGTGAAGTCTGTACACTACCCTCTCTTATGCGCTGAAGTCTGTACATTGTGAGAAAGTGAAGTCTGTACAATGCAATCTGAAGTCTATACACTTGAACTATGGAAGTCTATACACTGCCCTCCCATTCGCAGCTGAAGTCTGTACATTGTGAATTCTGTTCAATCTGTACATTGTGAAGTCTGTACAGTGAAGTCTGTACAGTGAAGTCCATTCGCTGCTGAAGAGGTGCATAGTTTGTGAAGTCTGTACTGTCTGTACATTGTGAAGTCTGTACAATGCAATGTGAAGTCTGTACACTGCCCTCTCTTATGCTTCTGAAGTCGATACATTGTGGGAAAGTGAAGTCTGTACAATGTGCACTTGAAACCTATCAGATCTGCAAACTCAAAGGTCATCTGTTACAGGTTCGAACAGTAGGGAGACCTATTTTATCCACTCAGAGAGCACCCCTAGCCAGCCGAGGGAGCCCACTAGTTCGAGTGTATATTTTGTTGCTGTGAGTGTTACAAGCAAAGGAAGCTAGTGCGTCAGCAACTTGATTACCCTCCCTGAAGATGTGCTGAACGGAGCAACCACATATGGTTACTTGATCAAGAATTGCCTTCCACCAAGGGAGGATGGTCCAATTTGGGGCCACTCCTTTTTGAATAGCATTAACAAGCAAAGCACAGTCGCAGTAGATAGCACCCACCTGAATGTCACTGTGTAAAGCTAGAGCTAGACCATCATGTAAAGCCCTTGCCTCTGCTAGAATGCTGCACCCAAAGCCATAGTGAAAAGCAAAACCTACAATCAGGTTGCCCGCAGGGTCACGGATACATCATCCTCCACCACTCATTCCAGGATTTCCTTTGGAGGCCCCATCGACATGTAGAGTAAAATTGGAGGAAGATAATTTGCATTACACAAGGATTGGCAGGTTTGGGACAATCCTCGGATAAAAGTGAAACAAAGCCAGGCTATGTTTATGCATATTGGAGAGGAATCCATGGAAGTGGATTTTGTCTAGGGAGATGTTGATAGCTTCACAAACTCTCTTCTTTATGCCACCAATGTTTGGCCTGATACAGTCAAATCTTGCTATGCATCTAGTCTTCCATAATTCCCAGAGCATTAAAATTACTACATTCAATCCAATATAGCTGTAGGCCGAGGACAAACTGGTACCAGCCGATATATTCCAGCATCGAATGGTAATATGTTCACTGAGATGTACCTTTACATTGATGAGAGGTGTGATCCAGGCCCATACATCAGCTGCTAATTCCCCTTTGATGAAGAGGTGGTTGAGGTCTTCAACTTCAGGTGTGGTACAGCAGCTGCATTTGGAAGCCATAGAAATGCCACAATCAGTCACCCTGCTGTCAACAGGCACTGCACGGTGGATGATTTTCCAGAAAAAATTGGCAGCCCTCGGAGCTATCCTCGGATGCCAAAGTTTGGCCTAATGTCCTCTTGTAATACCTGAAGTCCTTAGGAGTTTGATTTGACTGTAAATGAGCCTTCAACAGTGGCCATCCATATGCATTTGTCCCTCTCATCGTTTAATTGAAGAGTTGGAAAGCATTGGCTATTGTTGAGTAGGGCCCTAGCTTCATGAAAGGGATTAAGAAGTACCTCTCTGACAGTTAGCTTGGGTTTGTTTTGTATACTACTAAGTTCAGGCTACTGGACCTTATTAATGAGCGGCCCTTGCCCTATCCAATTGTCCTTCCAGAAATCTGCTTCTATCCCATTTCCAATGATCCACCTGGAATTATGTATAATTAGTTTCTTCACCTGCTGAAAAATATTGGAAGGCATGCCAGCTGGGAAAGGTTTCATACAATCGAAAATATTGGATTTGATGAATCTGCTCCTAGCATATATAGCCCACATAGATGAGCCATGAATGATGTTCCACAAATTTTTCGCAGCCAATGAGACCTGAACATGATTTTGGTCCCTGATAGAGAGGCCTCCTTCCAACCTCGGCTTAAGAATGTATTGCCAATTAACCCAATGATGGCACCTCTGCCCTTCAGAGTCCTGCCATAAAAAATTGGCACACATTCAATCGATAGCTTTGATTATTGTTTTCGGAATGAAGCAAGCCGAAGCCAGGTAAATAGGCATACTTCGGAGGACTGAATTGATAAGTATGACTCTCCCAGCCTGAGAAAGAAATTTGGATTGCCAGCCCTCCAACTTCTTTTGAACTTTGTCCAATAGAAACTTGAAATCTGAGCTTTTGTATCTACCTTTCTTAATAGGAACACCAAGGTAGTTAAAGCCAGAACCCAGAAGTTTATAGCCAGTCATGGAATGAATGGATTGCTTGAAAGCAATTGGAGCTTTAGCAGAAACTGTAAAACTGATTTTTTCCTTGTTGACTAGTTGGCCAGAAGAAAGTTCATATATGTTGATAAACTGCTGTAAGACACTTATATTGTGTTTATTACCATTCAGGAAAATTAGGGTATCATCAGCATAAAGAAGATGGGAGGCTTGCACCACATTTCTAGGCCCGCTGAAACCTTTCAGTTCTCCTGACTGAAATCTAGCTTTGAGGCCTCTACTTAACACTTCCGAGGCTAAAATGAAGAGGTATGGGGCTAAAGGATCACCCTGCCTTATTCCTTTACTAGACTTAAAGAAACATGCCATGGTCCCATTGAAATTGACTGAAAACCAGCAATTTGAAAGAATCATCCCAATAAGAGAATTGAATCTATTACTAAAACCAAACTTCCTCAGGGCTGCATGGATAAAGTCCCATTCCATTCTGTCATAAGCCTTTGCCATATCAAGTTTGAAGATGGCATTATGACCTCTTACCTTCCTATCAATATCCGACATCATCTATCTAGCTAGAGCAATATTATCTAAAATGGAGCGGCCCTTTACAAAGGCTCCTTGTTCAATTGAGATAATGTCTGGTAGGATAGATGCAAGCCACTTGGAAATGATATTAGAGATTATTTTATAAGAGAAATTGCATAGACTTATAGGGCGGAAGTCACTGAAAGTCTTAGGCTCCTGCACCTTTGGAATAAGGACAATAATAGAAGAAGAGATACCTTTAGGAATTGGAAAACCCATGAAAAAACTTTGGGTTGCTGCTATAACATCTTCACCAACAATGTCCCAAGCTACAGTGTAGAATTCTCCAGAAAGTCCATCTGGTCCTGGGGAGCTTGAACTCTTAAGGGACCACACTGCTGCCTTGACTTCCTCTTTATCCGGGATAGAACTGAGGAGTGAGTTCTGCTCTTCAGTGATAGTATGTGGGATGCAATCCAGGAGAGAAAGATACATCGAGTGCTCCTCAGTGGAAAAACTTTCTTGAAAGTATTTAATAGCATGAACCCTGAGGATATTCTGATCTTCGCACCATTGATCTGGTTCGTCCAACTTAAGTCTGCCAATAAATCCCCTTCTTCTATTATGTTGAGCAACAGTATGATAAAAGGTGGCATTCCTGTCTCCACTTTCAATCCAGTCCATTCGGGATTTTTGATTCCAAAAAATTTCTTCCCTATGGAGAGCCTGCCGAAGATTGGCATTGACTGCATTCAAACTAGTCCTGTTCTCCAATGTGGGATTTTGATCAAAGGTAAGTTGTTTAATCTCTACAACTGATTCTGCTTGTCTGACATTCTGTGTAACATCACCAAAAACCTCTTTATTCCATTTACAAAGCTGAATTTTAACAGACTTAGTTAAAATTATTTGATACCGACGCAACACATTTGATACCGACGCAACACATTCATTCATCTCTCGAAGATTTGCCAAAACATTACCTATGGAACCTATCTTTTTGGATTCGAAACTAGTTATTTCTACCCCAATTGGAACTGGTTCCGAAATTACACATTATTACTCGGGAACTGAGGTATTAATCAAAGGATAAATTTTCTTGCCGACCTAGTCTGCATGGACATGGAAGGCTATGATGTAATCCTAGTAGCCGATTGGCTAGCTACACACACGGCGGTCGTAGACTGCCAAAAGGGTAAAGTAACCTTTGAAGACTACCCAAAGCTTGTCTACACTAGTCCCCAAAATTACCCCTTATTTCGGCTCTCCGAGCTAACAAGCTCTTAAGAAAGGGGTGTGTGGCTTTCATCGCATTTGTGACTAGCACGGAAGTTAAGGAGTCCAAGCTAGAAAACATCCATGTAGTCATGGAGTTTCTTGACATATTTCCGGAGGATTTACCTGGTTTACCCCCAGAAAGAGAAGCGTCTTTCACCATCGACCTTGTCCCTGGTGCTGGCCCTGTCTCTAAGGCATCTTATAGAATGTCCCCCGCCGAGCTAAAAGAATTGAAAGAACAATTGATGGAATTGTTGAAAAAGGGATTTATCAGACCAAGTACTTCCCCATGGAGAGCGCTCGTGCTATTTGTCAAGAAGAAGGATGGATCGATGAGACTTTGCATCGATTATCGACAGATGAACCACCTTACTATCAAGAACAAGTATCCACTACCGAGGATCGATGAATTATTTGATCAAATATCAGGAGCTAAATATTTTTTGAAGATTAATCTCAGATCGGGATACCATCAATTAAGGATCAAGGATGAGGATATTCACAAAATGTCATTTTAGAGCAGGTATGGACATTATGAATTTATAGTTATGCCTTTTGGACTAACAAATGCCCCTACAGCCTTTATGCAGTTAATGAGTAGCATATTCAGGCCTCATCTAAATCAATTTATTGTGGTCTTTATTGATGATATATTGATCTATTCAAAGTTCGAGGAAGATCATGAAGAACATTTGAGAACTGCATTGCAAATATTAAGGAAGAATCAACTTTATGCCAAGCTTAGTGAATGTGATTTCTGGCTCGAGGAGGTATCTTTCTTAGGGTATGTGATTTCGAAGAATGGAATTTCGGTTGACCTATCAAAAGTCAAGGCTGTGAAGAATTGGGAAAGGCCGACAAATACAATTGAGATCTGTAGCTTCTTGGGCCTAGCTCGATATTACTGGAGATTTATATAGGATTTCTCCAAGATTGTTGTCCCACTTACCAGGCTAACACAAAAGGAGAATCCGTATGTATGGTCCGAAGATTGTGAAGAAAGCTTCCAAACCTTAAGGACCATCTGACCACTGCTCCCATATTAGCACTGCCCATTGAAGGAGAGAAATTCGAGGTTTACACCGATGCGTCGGGTATTGGCCTCGGATGTGTATTAATGCAACAAGGGGAAGTCATTGCCTATTCTTCCCGACAATTGAAGAAGCATGAGGAGAACTACCTGGTTCACGACCTAGAGTTGACCGTGGTAGTGTTTGCTTTGAAGATCTGGAGACACTATCTCTACGGAGAGTAGTTTACTGTGTACTCCGATCACAAGAGTCTCAAATATTTATTCTCACAAAAGGAATTGAATATGAGACAAAGGCGTTGGCTATAATATCTCAAGGACTTTGATTTCACAATACAATATCATCCTAGAAATGGTAATCCTGTAGTCGATGCCCTTAGTCAAAAACTGAGAGCGCTACTATCTAGTTTTATGATCCAAGAGTGGAGAGTGTTGGAATAGTTCTTCAAGCTTAACATCAACATAGATGAAGAAAGGGGATGTGTGACCTTATCTCAGATAAGTTTGCATCGGATTTACTCTCCGAGATCAAGGAACTGCAAAACAACGACCTGGTGTTTGTAGAAATAAAGGGCAAGCTAGAAGAGCAACCTGATATCAAGCTAGCATCAGATGGAAGATTATTGTTCTGAGAAAGGACATGTGTGCCGGACTGCCCTGAGATAAAGACAAAGATCTTAGAGGAAGCTCATCGATCAAGGTACATAATTCATTTTGGAGCTACGAAGATGTACCAGGACTTGAAATAGACCTTTTGGTGGCCCAACATGAAAAGGGAGGTAGCAGACTTTGCGTCCCGATGCCTCACATGCCAACAAGTCAAGGCGGAACACAAAAAGCCTACCGATAAATTACATCCTCTAGACATTCCCAAGTGGAAATGGGAAGATATTGGAATGGACTTCATCATGGGTTTGCCTAAGTCTAAAGGGGGACATGATGGAATATGGCTCATCATAGATCGATTGACCAATCAGCACACTTCTTGTCCATCAAGAGCTGATGGGCAGTCGATATCAGCCTTATATGTAAAAGAGGTCGTGAGATTACATGGAGTTCCTATTTCTATCATGTCCGATCGAGACCCGTGTTTTACTTCTCACTTTTGGAAGGGTTTGTAACACTTCTTGGGGACAAGACTCAACTTCAGTACTGCCTTTCATCCCCAAACAGAACGTCAAACTGAGAGTTCGGTGGGAGCTAGCACAGTCATCTGCCTCTGCTAGAATTTGCTTACAACAATAGTTATCATGCAAGTATTCAGATGGCACCTTTTGAGGCTTTATATGGAAGGAATTGTTGCTCACCTATATGCTGGGATGAAGTTGACGAAAAGCAACTTCTAGGCCTGGACATGGTTGTTGATTATTATGTGTTCCTTTTTGCAAGATGGATATGATCTCAACTATGATGGAAATATGAACAACAATAAAATCACTCAACCTATGAACATATGCAACCTGAACCTAGGCAATCAGCATGAAATCTAGCATGGGCATGCTATCTCTATCAGGAATAGACTAAAGAAATAAAGAAAAACACACGCCAGGGCGTGGAGCAAGGAAATAAAAGAAAACACACCATATAGGTGGAACAAGCAAGTAAAAGAAAGAGATATGATGAAAGAGAGAGCTACTACCCAAACTAAGGAAAGATGTGATCGCCACTAAGGTAATAAACAAGCCAAAGACCTAAAAAATACCTTAGAATAGGTGGATGGAGCACCCGCCCATGGGAGAGAGAAAGAACTACAGCTCTGTGAAGTGTAACGGTCGAATGCTGATGCGCCACAGACGTGTAACGGCCCTACGATAAGCCGCTACGTGACTCTAACGCGCCTGTAATAGACCGTCAGGGACTTGCAGAAGAGGAACTTGGGAATCTTTGATCTCTACGCCTTCCAGTCATCCAAAAAGCTTGGGCCTCGTGCTATGGACTCTGTAAACCTGCAAAAGAGTGTAGAACACAAAGAAAACAACCCAGATTAGCCCTTGAGTAAGAGTAGTATCTATAAACCAAAAGGGCTCAAAAGCATGCAAAAGGAGAGGGAAATACCGGGGAGGTTGATTTTTTAACCCCTCTGGGGCGTTTAAAAAATGGGAAGGATGTTTAGATGAATGCAGCAAGTGCAAAAACGTGATAAATGAAAGAGGGAAAGATGCTATGATGCTTAGAGGAGGAAGAAAAAACTAAGAAGACAACTTGACTGAACTAGACCCTTGAAACCAATACTCCCTGGACTTTGGAAGAAGATGGACGTGGGAAGCAGTTCTTCTTGGTTGGTTCTAGCTCCAGGATGCAGCAGCACTTCGACGCAAACTCCAGATGTCCCCTCCTCAAGCCATGAAGTCAAGGGTTCAATTTATAGACCCTCAAACTCTTCGGTCGAGTAAGGGATAATCCAGCTAGAAAGTAGGACGTTTCTTAGCAAACTCTTGAAGATAATACTCCCAAGAGTCCATAGAAACAAACAGAAGGTTCTGAGGATCAGATTTGAGGGAGAAATCATTAGATCAAACTCTTAATTCGGCCACGGAGTAGCAAAGAAAGCGCAGTTCTCTTAGAACTCTCTGTTTGATGTAACGGCTGAACGATAGACCGCCACAGTGATGTAATGCACCAGGAATGGATTGTCACACAACCTTATCCACTGAAAGATAAGATCAACGGGTGAAGTTTTCGAACATAAGACTCTATAAGGATGTAACGGCTGTGAGTAGGTGCGTCAGAGACGTGGTAACGGCCGCACGATAAGCCGTCACACTTAACAGATCAGATAAAAGATAAGCTTTGATAGAAACCTTAGCCTTAAGGACTCTGAAATGATGTAGCGGCCATAGGAAGCTGCGTTAGATAAATGTGACGCGCCAGCAATGGACCGTTAGAGACAAAGGAGTGCAAATAAGATGAAGATATGTTAAGCTTCATCCAGTGGGAAAGAGATAAGGAACCAGACCCAACCAAGGAGGCATGACCCATTAAATAAACCTCAAATTGACCAAGATGGCTCAATAAAGGTGAACAACTTGGAGCATCATTTAAAATGAATAAGGAGATGACCCAACTTATTGGTCATAAAATGGGTGTCAACAGATGCCCCTCCTTAAGGTCCTCTTTGTAGGGGAGCGAGCGGAGGTGAAGCGAAAGTGAAATGGAATATGTAGATGAAGCGGAAATGAAGCGGAGCAGACTGAAATGCGGGTGTTAAGGCAAACGACACCCGTCCTCAACCAACGAGCGACATGAATTTTTGGAAAACTTCAAACCAATCACAATGAAATAGCCAACCAAATGACGCATGTCTGGAGGAACTAACAACTAAGGAAAGGAAAACACGGCCAGCGACCGACGGAACGGAAAGGAAAGAGACAATTAACTAAACTCCAGACAGGAATCTTCAGCTAACCAGATCGAGTGGGCAGATCAAAGGAAACCTTCTAACTTAGAACGGAATAACTCTCCTTACTCGAGATCACGGACACAGTTATCCACCATTACCGAGACACTTTGGACAGATGAAGGTTCGTGAATGCTCAAAGATGCTCATGATGCATGCTTGGCTAAAGGAAAAAAAATCATTAAAACAAATGCAAAGAAAGATAAAATAAGAAGATACTCGAGAATAGTATTGCTAGACCAGAGAAACCAAGGTCAGGATGCCATCTGCAACCACGGCGTGCAAGATAGAACCGTCATCCCCAAGCTTTTCCAACCTAACGGCCTATCCAACAATTAAACATGTGCACTTAGATCATCATCGTTTTTGTTTAAGGGGAACATCAGATCCAAGAACACATGAATGACCAGCTGGTTCTCGAGATAATATATCATAGATAACATATAGTAATGCATTAAGGGATATAGGGATCGAGATACTGTACCTGACTTACCTGTGCGGCAAATGGCAAAGCATGCTGGCTTAATGATGTTCAAAAGGGGTCCGCCAATAACAATCAATCATAAGCATGAAATGAGGCATAGCCATCCATAAGCATAAACCATATTGATAAGATAAGGCATGGAAGCATAATGATCATTCAAGCATGAAATTTTATAGATAGGGCATCAACATCCATCAAAGCTTCTGACGGTCTACTAAAGGGGTGCCACACTCATGTAATGCTCCAAATATGACCCGTCACACAGCGTCGGTTCACATTTTTCAAAAATAAACGACTGAATCACCTGACGGTCTAACAATCATGCGTTAGAGGCTTGTGACGGTCCTTCGATAGACCGTTACATTTCCTAGGCGTTCAAAAAAACAAAACCGATCGGTCTCTCCCTCTCTCATTCGCTCAAACACCCAAAATGCAAAACAACGCCCAACCCCTCCGAGCCAAACCCACCGGCGACCATGTCCGGTGATGAGCTCCCCCGGCCACCATTGGCGAGAGAGAAAGGGAAGAAAAAATTGGCGATCAAGCGTTGTCGGGATCGCATAGCCCGGGAAAAGACTTCCCCGGCAGCGGACAAGCAACCGACGGCGGCGGCGGAGCAAACGACGGAGGAAGACCCTCCCACGGTCGGGGAAGAAGGAGAAGATGTTGTGGAGGAGGCCACCGGCAGCGAAGAAGGGACCATGGCACCGGAGAAGAGAAAATAAGGCCGAGACCGTGAGGTAGCTAGGCTCCCGCCCTAAAACCCTTAAAAATTCAATTTTTATCAATGTTCGTGTGTGCATGTGTAATTGAGGGGGAGAAAATGGGTCTGGGGACCCATTGAGATCCATTTGTAGGCCGTTCTGGCCAATTCTCCGGGTTGGGGGAACGAAGAAGATAACGCCCTATCGGGGAGAATGTGACGGTCGTTCCAGCGACCGTCACAGAACCTGACGCACCATACATGGTGCGTCAGAGCTCTGTGACGCGCCAGAACATTGTTGGACGCTAAAGGTGATCTAGAGGGGGGTGAATAAATCAGTCACCCGATAAAAATAACTACAGCAGATTTAGGTGTGGAATGAGAACTTATGCTAAACAGATAGAGTGCACAAAGCAAAGACCAACCAGAATAGATGAAGAGCTGTCCTAAACAATCATCTACTGCGTAAAGAACAAGATAAAGAGGGCAATGCAAACCATCAAGCAATCACACAGTAGACATGAGTTTTTAGGTGGTTCGGTCCTCCAGACCTACGTCCACCCCACACTCAAACTAGAGTGTGGCTTACTGCTGCGCAACACAGCTTGCGTCCGCTGGGCAATACATCTTAGCCTACAACCGCTGGGGACTATAGCTTAACCCGTCCAGAGGAATCCTCCTCTGCCCGCTGAGCAACACAACTTGCTATCCGAGACCAAGTCTCGCCCGCTGAGGAATTACAGCTTGACCTGTCAAGTGGAATCCTCCACTGCAACCACTGGGGATTACAGCTTACCAGTCTAGTGGAATCCTCCACTGCAAACCCGCTGACACACAACTTGATGAAACATTTCAAAAATCAAAACAAAAACAAACGAAAAGCAAAATGTATCCCTGCAGGGAATGAAGCTCAAACAAGTGAGCAAACTCAGATCTAGTTTTGAACCAAAGATCTGAGGAACAAATCTCTCTCAACTCTTCTATCTCTCAACTCTCTTTCTTTTCTCTTCTTCTGGATCGAACGGGCTCTCTGCTCTTCTGCTTTTCCTTCAAGTCTTCTGTATGTTCGATCAGTCTTCTTCAGATGGAGAAGTCTTCCTTTATATAGCAGTTCCAGCAGGAGCAGCACTGGGCGCGTGTCTTCCACAGTTCCTGCGCAAATGCTTTGGCCACGTGTCATCATCCTGTCAGCCCTTCCAGCCTCGGATCACGTGCCCAATCATTAAGCTTCTCGAGACAGTACCTGTCAGTCAGTCGAAGAGAATCATCAGCTTAAGACAACAAGACCTTGTACAGACTTCATTCATGCAAGCAAGACAGTGCATGGCTGTACAACCTTGGTGAATGCAAAGACAAAGCATGGCAACACACAATGTGCAGACTTCGTGCAATGCATGAGGCAATGTATAGACTTTGCGTTATGAAGCACACAGGCTGTACAGACTTATGCTAATGCTGCAAGTGGATAATGTACAGACTTCAAATGCGTGCAACAAGATAATGTGTAGACTTGTGCAGATTCATGAAGAACACTGTCGATGTACAGACTTGAGAAATGTGTGAAGAAACATAGGCTGTACAGACTTCATGGCATACATCGATGTATAGACTTTAGACATGATGCAATGTAGTATGCATATAGTGCAATGTATAGACTTATGAGTGTGTGCGACCAGACAGTGTGCATACTTGCTAAACTCTGTGGCGTGCAACTAACTGATGTACAGACTTGACTTATGCATGCAAGACCAGGCTACACCGTCTTCATGTCGTGTGGAGAGTAAACGATGTACATACTTGCATAAGACACAGCATGAGACGCTGAACTGCCAAGAATATATAGACTTAACCGATGTACAGACTTTGCATGAGATGCAACATGAGACGCTCAGAATGCAATGCATAGAGCAAGTGTTTGAGTGCACCGACTTGCCCGATGTACAGACTTTGCATGAGACGCCCGATGTACAGACTTTGCATGAGACGCAACATGAGACGCTCAATGTACAGACTTTCTAGATGCACGCTAATGCACAAAGGCTTGGTCCGATGTACAGACTTGCCGATGTACAGACTTAGTGCATGAAGCAAGGCAATGAGGAATGTATAGACTTTATGTGTTGTGCAAACGGATGTATAGACTTAGCATGAGACGCTAAGTGAGACAGTGTGCAGACATTCAGCAACACACGATGTACAGACTTTCTAGGCATGAAGGCAACCGCTGTATAGACTTCGTGTGCTTAACCCTTAAGCCTGAATGCATGATGTGTAGACTTGAGTGCATGTGTGCAAAACAGACTTTGTGTGTAATGTGCAGACTTGCTATGTGTCATGTGTGCAGTATGCAAAGGATGCACAGCCGTAGCAGCAATGTACAGACATGTTAAATAATGCACACACATAGCAACAATGTATAGACTTGTTAAACAATGCACACACATAGCTGCAATGTCAAGACTTGGAATGCAGCAATGTATAGACTTGTGTGTGTGCATGCTGCAATGCAATGGAGTGTATAGACTTTATATGCATGAATGCACCATGTATAGACTTGCCAAAGGAGTGATGCATACAAATGAACAAATGCATATAGTAGTGAACAAATGAACAAATGCAATGTATGCTAAACATAATGACTGGCTCACTGTGATACTCTCACTATGTTGCTATCATCAAAATAAAATAGCATATGCTTGTGCCTAAGGGGCACAACATTCTCCCCCTTTTTGATGATGGCAACAAAGTGACAGTGAGTCACCAACCAAATTTTCTCCCCCTTTGACATAATCAAAAAGAAGGAAACACATGAGTGCAACATGCAAAATACATTGCAGATTTCCCTTAGAATAGCCCAAACTCCCCCTAAATGAATAACTCCCCCTGAATTATTTCTCCCCCTTTGAGAAGGAATATGGATGGATGAAACAGACAATCAAAAGGTAGAGAAGGTAGGAGGGAAGGAACATAAATAAAGAAGGGGTCACTACATAACAGCTGAAGCATTGGTTCAGAAGGTGAGTATGATTATAAACAACTGTTAAGGCATAAGAATCAGTAATATACAGTTTTGAAAAAATTCAGGTTTAACAGTGATAAAGATAGAGTAAAGCAGCTGATCACTGAAAAAGAGTTATAGACTCCATTTATAGCAATGAATCTAAGGCACATGGTTTTAATAGAAAAGTTAGAAACAATACCCTTTGTGATTAAACATTGAAGTTCAAGAAGGTAACTTGAATATGTATTGAGAAAAAATAATTTTCACTCAATGACTTTTGATTTCAAAGGGTTACAGCAGTTTGTATTTCACTTTTTAATTTTTCAGAAACTGAGCTAAGTGAATAGACCAGTGGCATTTATGCTGTTGACATTAGGTGTACACCTTGATCAGAGGCGGGTACCCCCAGTTACGAGGCATAAACTACTAGATCTATTTCAGATCAAGACCTACAACGAACAATTTTCACCTTTGACATTAAGGGCACACCTTGATCAGAGGCCAGTACCCCCAGTTACTTGGTGAAAGCTCCCCCTATAGATTTGACCCTGTGAACAGAGGTAGTCTGAAGCACTTCATGACTTATGAATTCTTCTGCTTCTTTGGAGGAGATCACAGTTTCTCAGTGCAATTCAGCCATTGCTCTGTCACTGTGTTCAGCTCTTTACATTAATGTTCTTATTTACTGCTGCCTTGATTTCTTTTAGAGTGATTGTTAAAAAAAAATACACACTCTTATTCACCTTTTCTAGATATTTCCAGTTTAACACGTTCAGGCATTAAAAAAAACCTTTTCTATTCTAACCATGAGACAAAGATTAAGAGCTATAAAAGTTTTCTTTTATCTCAAGTTCTGAAGTGCAGACACTTAACTCTTCAATTTATAAAAGTTAAACCTTTAGTTCCCTTCAATTTGCAAGTGTGATTCTTATAAATGAACAATTGCAATAACCACAACTCATTGATACCACTAAACCAGAAGCAATACTGTTGTTCAGTGAAAGTGATAGGGAAATGATAGCAATAGACATTAAGATCCAAGAGCATCTGATGTCAAAGAATATGAATGAATTGAGTGGGGACAATGAGAAGTGAAAAGGATTCAAAGTATTGAACTGAACTCTCAGCTCCCCCTGACACCATGATGCAACAATATGCTATACAATGAATCATTTCTTTTTAGATTTTTCAAATTTGATGATATGCAGTATAGAGCAGTCCTATATGCATTGAACGACTTCCTTGATAGTCATGCAAATGATATATGCAGACATTAGACACATGCATCGACTATATGCACTAAATGAACCATTCAAACTCAGTGCAATAAATGGCAAGAGAAGAGCATCAAATTTGTGCAGACTATGCAACAATGATACATATAGAAGGTATGCAATCAATTCAAGTTTATGCACCCAAGTCATGAACATTTTATCCTTTTTCAGAGAATTTATTTCATGAAGGTAAATCACTTACCTGCTTTACCTGACTGATTTATTTTTACCCTTGGTGTTGCATTAGCATGTTGACAAGGCCTCCAATCTCTTTTAGCTTTTAGAATTTTTGGCCCTGCCTCTTGTCATATACCTGGAGTAGCTATTCCCGTTTCATCATTTTATTCCCGGCTACCAGGCATACCTGCAAACACACTTAGGGAGCAGATTTTGGAACCCATGATAGTTTGAGCCCCAAGACAGAAACAGACATGTGAGAGTGAAAACATGACAAAAGCTGCTTAGGGATCCACATTTGTGTGAAAGTGGATGGTTTGGTGGATTCTACAGCTTGAGAATTCCTTTTGTTATTTTCCTTTTTCTCAACACCAACAGGTTTAGCCTTCTTTTTCTGGTGCTGTGATGGTTTTTGTGTAGTCCTGGCATTCATTTTATTAGAAACATTGTTGTTTTTCTGCTAGTGCCTTGGCCAATGAGTGTACTGGAAGTTGTGGCCCAAATTGGTCCTAGGCTGACCATAGAACACCTGTTGACTAGGGCTCCATGTCCTAAAGTGACCATCCCATCTCCTAGCTGGCTGAGATCTATAGGGCTGAGTGGGGAAATTCTGATACCTAGACCTCATGTACACAGGATTCCACCCAAACCTATTAAGTGGTTGTGAGTGAATGTGATGATAGACTTGGGTTCGAGGGAAATAGGGATGAGCAAACTGGTTCCTAGTGACACTTGATCTCCCTGCCACCTTTGACCCTCTAGGTTTCTGCACTGACTTATATTGGGTCTTTTTCTGAGCAGTTGATGGTGGTGGAGACTTAGCAGCCTTGGACTGGGATTTTGATGTGCTAGCTGGCTGATCCCTAACCTTGGACTTACCCTTGGAAGAAGAGCATGCTGCACTAGGCTCTACAATTTTCTGCTTTCCCTTGTCCTTAGCACTGGACAATTTTGATTTTTCATTTTTGAAAGCAGATTTTTCACTGACCATTTTTATGAGTGGTCCTTTATTCTTTTCTCCCATGAATGAAATGATTTTCAATTCAAAGCTCTTTTTAGCTGAGGAATTAAAACTGAGACCCTCCTTTCTGAAGTTGACTTTTGACCCTAGCAAGGCATTAAGATTTTCTGTTCCTTGGGTCATGCTTTCAATGATTTTCTTCAATTCAACATTTACTAACAAGATAGCTTCATATTTTTCAGTTGAAATCTTTATTTCATTTTCAAATTTTTGAATTGTCAATTTCAACTCATCAATAACATTTTTCAGCAATTCATTTTCTTTCCTACAATCAATCAAAACATGCTTTAATTCATCAAAATCAGAACATGCACTTTTTAATCTGTCATTCTCTGATTGTAAACATGCAACTTTATCAGAAAGTGTTTTATCATTAACCAGAGAATTTATTTTCTTCTTCAAGTGTCTATTTTCCTTCCTAATATCATTCACTTTATCTAACAGTTCTCCATAAGCATCTTCCCAATCAGAAATAGTATAATGTTCGAAAGGGGATGATACCTCATCAGACTCTTCTTCTTCTTCTCCATTCCTGGCCATCAAGCAGATGTCCTTTTCTTGTTTCTCACTATCTGAGGAAGTGCTCAACGTGCCTTCTTCCTCATCACTCCATGTACTGACCATGGCCTTTCCCTTTGGCACTTTCTTCCATGGTCTTCCTTTCATTTTCTATAACTCTGGACAATCAGCCTTCATATGGCCGGTCTTCCTGCAATGATAACAAACATTAGCATCAGATTTTTCAGCAGGGTTAAATTTATACCTGTTTTGCTTCCTGCTGTGGTGTCTTCTGTAGACATTCTTCCCTTCTCTTCTAAGAAATCTTCTGAACTCTTTTGTGATCATAGCTATTTCATCCTTTTCAAGGTCCGATCCAGATGGACTCCGATCACTGAATGATCCAGTGCAGCTGGACTGTTTTGAACAACAATCCTTGGCCTTCAGAGCAATAGGCTTCATGTATTCGAGCTCTTCAGCTTGTTGAAGATTCATCTCGTACGCCATCAAAGAGCCTATCAGCTCATTAGGTTTCATCTTTTGTAAATCTCTTGACTCCTCAATCACAATCGCTTTGGTATGCCACATCGGAGTCAGCGATCGAAGGATCTTCTTCACAACTTCATGATGGGTATAGCTTTTTCCCATATTTCTTAGACCATTTGTTATAATGGTCAGACGAGCATACATTTCGGTCACTGTCTCACCGGGCTTCATCCGAAATACTTCATACTTTGACACTAGCATATTTGCCCGAGTCTCTCTCACTTGAGACATTCCCTCATAAATGACTTCAAGGGTATCCCACATCTCCTTTGCCGTCTTGCAAGATGACACTCTATCAAATTCAGTGGGATGCAGTGCACACTGAATGGCGTTGATGGCGCTCCAGTTCAGAGTAGATTTCCGAATTTCTTCTTTAGTCCACACTTCCTCATTCTCATGTAGCTCATAGGGACCTTTGCTTATAATCTTCCAGATATCATAATCTTTGGCTCTGAGGAAGACCTGCATCCGGTTCTTCCAATATGGGTAGTTGGATCCGTCGAAGAATGGTGGCTTTGTAGTGGACTGTCCCTATGCTATTAACCCTCTAGCATCCATGGCCGTTCCTCTTTAGGATGTTAGTCCTGCACAAAGAGTTAGGCTCTGATACCAATTGTTGGGACGCTAAAGGTGATCTAGAGGGGGGTGAATAGATCAGTCACCCGATAAAAACAACTACAGCAGATTTAGGTGCGGAATGAGAACTTCTACTAAACAGATAGAGCGCACAAAGCAAAGACCAACCAGAATAGATGAAGAGCCGTCCTAAACAATCATCTACTGTGCAAAGAACAAGATAAAGAGGCAATGCAAACCATAAAGCAATCACATAATAGACATGAGTTTTTAGGTGGTTCGGTCCTCCAGACCTACGTCCACCCCACACTCAAACCAGAGTGTGGCTTACTGCTGCGCAACATAGCTTACGTCCGCTGGGCAATACAGCTTAGCCTACAACTGCTGGGGACTACAGCTTAACCCGTCCAGAGGAATCCTCCTCTACCCGCTGAGCAATACAACTTTCTGTCTGAGACCAAGTCTCGCCCGCTGAGGAATTACAGCTTGACCTGTCCAGTGGAATCCTCCACTGCAACCGCTGGGGATTACAGCTTACCCGTCCAGTGGAATCCTCCACTTCAAACCCGCTGACACACAGCTTGATGAAACATTTCAGAAATCAAAATAAAAAAAAATGAAAAGCAAAATGTATCCCTGCAGGAAATGAAGCTCAAACAAGTGAGCAAACTCAGATCTGGTTTTGAACCAAAGATCTGAGGAACAAATCTCTCTCAACTCTTCTCTCTCTCAACTCTCTTTTTTTTCTCTTCTTCTGGATCCAACGGGCTCTCTACTCTTCTGCTTTTCCTTCAAGTCTTCTGTATGTTCGATCAGTCTTCTTCAGATGGAGAAGTCTTCCTTTATATAGTAGTTCCAGCAGGAGCAGCACTGGGCGCGTGTCTTCCACAGTTCCCGTCCAAATGCTTTGGCCACATGTCATTATCCTATCAGCCCTTCCAGCCTCGGATCACGTGCCCAATCATTAAGCTTCTCAAGACAGTACCTGTCAGTCAGTCGAAGAGAATCATCAGCTTAAGACAACAAGACCTTGTACAGACTTCATTCATGCAAGCAAGACAGTGCATGGCTGTACAGACTTGGTGAATGCAAAGACAAAGCATGGCAACACACAATGTGCAGACTTCGTGCAATGCATGAGGCAATGTATAGACTTTGCGTTATGAAGCACACAGGCTGTACAGACTTCAAGTGCGTGCAACAAGTGGACAATGTGTAGACTTGTGCAGATTCATGAAGAACACTATCGATGTACAGACTTGAGAAATGTGTGAAGAAACATAGGCTGTACAGACTTCGTGGCATACATCGATGTATAGACTTTAGACATGATGCAATGTAGTATGCATATAGTGCAATGTATAGACATATGAGTGTGTGCGACCAGATAGTGTGCATACTTGCTAAACTCTGTTGCGTGCAACTAACTGATGTACAGACTTGACTTATGCATGCAAGACCAGGCTGCACCGTCTTCATGTCGTGTGGAGAGTAAACGATGTACATACTTGCATGAGACACAACATGAGATGCTGAACTGCCAAGAATGTATAGACTTAACCGATGTACAGACTTTGCATGAGACGCAACATGAGACGCTCAGAATGCAATGCATCGAGCAAGTGTTTGAGTGCACCGACTTGCCTGATGTATAGACTTTGCATGAGACGCCCGATGTACAGACTTTGCATGAGGCGCAACATGAGACGCTCAATGTATAGACTTTCTAGATGCACGCTAATGCACAAAGGCTTGGTCCGATGTACAGACTTGCCGATGTACAAACTTAGTGCATGAAGCAAGGCAATGAGGAATGTATAGACTTTATGTGTTGTGCAAACGGATGTATAGACTTAGCATGAGACGCTAAGTGAGACAGTGTGCAGACATTCAACAACACACGATGTACAGACTTTCTAGGCATGAAGGCAACCGCTGTACAGACTTCGTGTGCTTAACACTTAAGCCTGAATGCATGATGTGTAGACTTGAGTTCATGTGTGCAAAACAAACTTTGTGTGTAATGTGCAGACTTGCTATGTGTCATGTGTGCAGTATGCAAAGGATGCACAGCCATAGCAGCAATGTACAGACATGTTAAATAATGCACACACATAGCAGCAATGTATAGACTTGTTAAACAATGCACACACATAGCTGCAATGTCCAGACTTGGAATGCAGCAATGTATTGACTTGTGTGTGTGCATGCTGCAATGCAATGGAGTGTATAGACTTTATATGCATGAATGCACCATGTATAGACTTGCCAAAGGAGTGATGCATATAAATGAACAAATGCATATAGTAGTGAACAAATGAACAAATGTAATGTATGCTAAACACAATGACTGGCTCACTGTCATACTCTCATTGTGTTGCTATCATCAAAATAAAATAGCATATGCTTGTGCCTAAGGGGCACAACATGGCCGTCAGAGAAACTACAGCCAAAAATTGATTTTTTTTTAGGTTTTTGCTTATTCAATTTTTTTGGTGTTTTATTCATGTTAAATGCAATGAATTTAAACTAATGAAATGACTGACTTATGTTCTACATGTGTGCAGGGGAAAAGAAGAACCAGGATTTCTTGGCTTCAGATCAGGGCGGTGTACCAGGCACTGCCAGAATACCAAAGAGAGAGATTGGCTACCATGGGCTTCGAGGAAGTCCTCAGCATAGAAGTGACAAGAATGTACACGCCGCTGCTATATGCGTTGCACGAGCATTGAGATCTGATCAGCAGGGCTTTCATCTTCCCATGGGGTCATATGATCCCAACACTGGAGGATATAGCGAGGATTACAGGGCTGTGGGTCCATGGTGCAGCAGCGACAGGCTGGACATATGGGGACTATCGGGAGCTCGCCCAGGAGCTGCTGGGGCTAGATTTAGTGAGGTCGAGGCATCCATCATCCCATTTGTCACGATCGAGACACCAGGAGAGCCTAGGGCTTCGAGGAGCAGCTATCGCAGTCGGGGAGTTTCCCAAGTAGCACCTGGATAGAGTGATTGAGCAGGTTTGCCCGAGGGTAGCAGCGGAGGCGGGACTAGAGGGAGATAGAGTAATGCGCCGCTTCCTGATCTTGCTGTTCGGGAAGCTATTGTTCCCGACCCGAGCGGATGTGATCACTTGCAGGCTCCTGCCTTTGCTGGAGGATGTTAGCAGAGTGGGCAGATACGCATGGGGAGCGGCGGTACTCGCCTTCCTTTTCGAGTCTCTGAGCACGACCGACCAGCGGACGATGCTGGGCGGCTTCTCGCCTTTCCTTCAGCTAAATGCTAAACTCTAAAATGCTTCTTACATGATTTTGACTACTATATGCTGACATTGGACTCCTAAAATGCAGATCTAGAGCTTTCTCTACCTCCCAGGAATCGGGCGAGGTACTCAGATGTATCTCAAGCGGATCCCCATCGTGAGGCGGTGGATTGTTGCGAGGGACATGGGATTGGTCAGCAGACTGACCCGAGCCATCCAGGATGACATAGACTCGTTCCCATACGCATCGGTAAGCTCTTGAACTTGAACTCTTCTATATGCTCCTAAATGTCTCTTTAAATGCTTCTAAATGCTTCTAAATGTTTCTAAATGCTGACATAGACTCAATTGCTTTTTCAGGTACGCTGGACACCGTATCAGGACAAGGGCCATGAGGGACAGTCATGGGTCAAGGCTTCCCTGGCATACAGTGGACGAGACATCTGGCTGCATTGCATTAACGTCATTGAGCCCTTGCATTATCGCCAGATTTTGAGGACGCAGGGAGTTCACCAGCCAGAGGTAACATTCCCACGCAGGAACGACGAGCGCCCTGGGAAGTTTTCGAAGGGCATTAGTGGGGATATCGACTAGTGTGCCCGAAAGGTGAAGTACGTGCATGATTGGAACAAGAAGGGCCGAGCCGTGAAAGAGTGAGCCGATAGTGACGAGGCCTACCTCAAGGCCTACTCCCAGCGGTACGGCGACCAGGTGTTAAGAGGCACCCGACGACTGGTATGAACTTCTAAATTCAAACTCTTATCTATTTAATTTAATTAATTCCTATATGCACTGACACTTGTTTTCTAAATGCAGCTAGACCCGTAGGGATGGATCACCGAGCTCGAGGGGCTCCTCCACGCCACTATCCAGTAGCGGGATGAGTACCGGACAGCTTTGGAGCTCTTGGTGAGTTTTCTAAACCTTAGACTTAAATGCTTATGGTTATGATGATGCAAACTGACTAACTTTGACTTCTAAATGCAGCGGTCCGAGGGAGCACAAAGAGCGGGATCGGACCCTCCATCTTCCTCTTCACAGCCTGCCGGGGGCAGAGCTGATCTAGATGCAAATTTTGCTCGGGCGGTTGCTCGGGCCGAGGATGTCGAGGCTGCCCTCGCGGAGCGGGTAAGTGAAACCAACCGAGTCCCCTTAGACTTAAATGCTAAATGCCTTGATTGACTGACTATGATGAAATGCTAATGCAGGCGAGAGAGCTGACCGTAGCTGTGGCCGAGGCAGAGCGAGGACGGTCGGAAATAAAGAGACTCCGAGCGGAGTTGGCATAGGCATGGACTGAGGCAGAGAGACTTCGGACTGGGACAACGGACCTGGAGCGCTACCGAACAGAGGCCTGGGAGTCACGGTGTCAGATCTTCGAGCTAAAGATCGAGCTGCGGACGATGGAGAGGACCATGTAGATGATGGGCCACGGACCAGAGAGGAGCGCCTCCTAGAGCGGAGCACGGAGTGGCGTTCGGAGCGTCACCCCGAGTGGATCAGTTGCAAATTTTCTTGCCAGTTCTTCCGGCCATTGAAGGAATGAGGAGGCGGAGCAGAGACGGCATCGGGGAGAGGAGAGCATCGTCATTGAGCCGCCAGCGAAGTGACACGAGGGTACTGGTGACAGCGACGGCCCGGGAGATAAACTGGCCGAGTGACTTCTACCTTTTCTTTTTCTTTCTTTTCTTTACACTTGTACATGACTATGTGAATGATGAATGGAATGATAGATGGAATTAAAATCCTCTTTTTGTTTTTGTTATTGTTTTTATGATGTGTGAATGAATGCATGGATGTCTGAATGTAAATAGGGGACACAATGGAAGACTGGCAAGTTTGACCAAAGAGGGATGGAAGAGCGAATTAAAAACTTGCAGCAGAGGGTGTAACGGTCTAATGTTGGAGCGTCAGGATTGTGTAACGGTCCAAGATTAAGCCGTTAGAACCGCCAGAGCGAAGGCAGTGTCGGAATGAACGTGACGGTCCAATGTTGGAGCGTTAGAGAGCTGTGGTGGTCTTACGATGAACCGTCAGAGGAAAACTGTGTAATCCGAGATGGATTCTGCCGTGAGAGCCGGAACTTGAGGCAAAGAGGCCTTAATCCACACTAGAACCCTCCTAGCTTAGGATAAGGCTTTCTAATCCACGTCCTATCATTCTAGCACCAAAATCAAACCTTTACAAATAGGAACAAGCCCAGAAATCGTAGCTTCATCCAATTTTCTGCCCTAAGGCTTAGAACTTCATCAAAATAGCAAAGAACGCCATGAAGAGGAGCTTTGGAGTGATGGGCATGGGGGAGAGGGTCTACACCGGGCCCAAAGCAGCCAAAAAAGAGCAGGGGGAGCTGCAAAGATTGACCTCCATCATCAAGCATCTAAGTTCAAGTGCACAAAGAGAGGTAAGTTGCAATAGAGTTCAAAAGTTCATTAATTTTCTGACTTTCCATGCTTCTTATGATCCTTTTCTCTTCTTCCTTTTCTTTTCCTTTTCTCTCTAGCCTTTGCCTGGCCCAAGGTGTTATTCCAATCTAAAATGGGTGGCTCCCATGATCAAAGAACTCCCTTTAGAGGTCTTATCAATCCTAAGGGTATGGCATCTCCAACCTCTATTAGTTTTGGCAAAAAATTTCCAGAAATTGTCCTTGGATTGGGCAAGCATTTCAGCCCTCATAGAATTATGGCACCCACAAACACACACCTTCCTCTTCCCTTCCTTCGAAGCTACAGTCCTATTAGAGGAGGTAGAAACTTACCTAGCCTTCCCTAAGATAAAAGTGGGAGATGAAGACCTAGTGTGTCATACGGTGGAACCTATTGACCCATCCTTGATTCTAAGCGATTTCATACACAACCCAAAGGATGTTAGGACCATGATCAGCCCATGCCACATTCATTTGATACCCATGGCTCAATGGATAGTCTCTCATTGTAAGAACAAGTGGGAAAGATATGAAGCCATAGCCAAGGCCGTATCGGTTTGTTTGTGCGGAGTGTTCCTTTTCTCCACCACCGACCACCTCTTAGATATCTAAAACCTTGGCATCATTAGTGGGTTGTGGCGGGGATTATCTATTTCTCAAGCGGTCCTTTCATACCTCTATGAAGGGCTTAGCTCAGCTTGCTTAGGAGGACCTCTTTTTGGCTCCATGATACTCCTTGAGTGTTGGATGGGTGTGAGAATCAAATTTCAACCCAAGGGAGACATACCTTCAGCTAGCCGAATCTTTGGGAGCACCCTTTATTCTTTGTTGGAGGTGCCTTTGGATTCTCTTTGCAGGTTGAGTGCCGGATGGCGGACAAGAAAACACGCGACGATTGGCGCCTCTTCCTCGACACCTTGCCAATAGAGAAGTTCACAATGCGTCCAAGAGTTCTTCAGAGCACCTTACTCAAAGTACCACGGCGACCAGGCCTAGATCTACAGCTAGTGGGGGACACTACCATGGCGATATACAACCCGCACTGGTGCTATCTTCAAATCGGGCTACCCCGGACCAAAGTCCCTGCACTATCGCATTTCCTTCCCTTCAAGCTAGGAAGATGGGGACTGAGGAGGATGAAAGAGCAGTTTGGAGCGCCCTGATCATGTGGGAGATCAGCAAAGTGCGCCCGTGGCAAGAAGAGGTGGAAGAAGGTGACGAGGAACGTCGTGTTTATGTGAAGGAACTACGCAAGATCCGACCTCATGCGGATAGAAAAATGAATGTAATTTGAACTTTCTGGAATGTAAATGAAATTGAAGTTTACCAACCAATTTTGTGTATCATTGAGTTTAATTGAATGACATGGAAGTGCCTCAGTTGATGGAATATGAGTTTGTTGCTTGATTGGGCTTCAAATATTCTAGAGAATAGAGTTTCTGGGGAATGTAACGGTCTATGTAGGGCCGCCACAACACCCTGACGGTCTGACGATGAGCCGTCAGGAGGGCGAGCTCATAAAACTGAGTTTTCTTATCCTCGGGAGAGTGCAACGGTCTAATATCAGGCCGTCAGAGAGACGTAACGGTCTAATGTAGACGCGTCAGGAAGAATTTATTGAGAACAAATGAGTTTGACCTTCGGGAGGAGGTGACGGTCGAACGATGGACCGTTAGAAGATGTGACAGTCCAAAAATAGACCGTTATAGAACCTATTGATTTGGGGGCTTGAATCTTGGGCTTGAACCTGCATTCTGCACACACTTAGACAAAAAGCAAGTTAGATATGTTCTTAGACTCAACCCCTTGCCTGAAGTAAGTTAGAGAATGACCATCCTTGATATTAGGTCAAGGGGTGGAGCCTTATTAAATAGGCGGAAGAAATGGAAGCAATGCAATGCATGCGATGCACATGATGGTATTTTTGGAGTTTTGCAAATATTTGGATTTTTGTGAGATTTTGAAAATATCTGATGTTTTTGAAATTTTGAAATATATGATTTTTTTTAGATTTTGAAATACATGATTTTTTTAGATTTTGAGATATATGATTTTTTTGGATTTTGAAATATATGATTTTTTGGATTTTGAGATATATGATTTTTTTGGATTTTGAAAACCAGCGCCCCCCTAGAAACGTGGGACCTCCCTATTCCTGTTGAGAGTTTCCGTGGTTGGCGTGCAATAGCGGTGACAACCCCTGGCTAGGGCCCAACTTGCGTGACTGTGCTTCTATAGAGGCCATACCCTGGGTATTTATCTTAGTCCTAAAAAAGAAAATAGAACATGGGGATAAGCTTAGGCCAAGTATAGAAGTTTTCAGGGCTTGAGTTCCTCTCCGGACAACCCATTCAGAGATTCGGTCTGTTGTGCTGGGGCTTTGTGTCCGTCATCGAACCTTTATCCACTCTAGGCACGCATACGACCGGGCTCATAACGTTCCGCGGGGAAACTGTACTGACACTCTTGCCATGCCTAGCCTTTTCATTTTCCTTAGAGCTTTGGAATTATGATTGATGGACTTTCAAGATAAACTTTTGTCTTTTGTCATGATGACTGCTCCTTTGCTTTGATTTTTTCCATTTCTTGTGGTGTCAGGTCATAACGGACTGCCCCTATTTGAGACCTCCTCTCATCAGGGTGTCTAGATTGGTTGTCGCCCCCTTATTCACCTCTTGCCCCTGGATTCGGCCGAAGAGAGAAACGGATAGAGACTTTGACTTTCCTCCAAGCATGGCCAAGGAGAAACGGTGTCTACAGAGTTGGAGACCTGACCAGGGATGTCATGTGGTGTGTGATTGTCGTGCTCGGGGTCCTCTTTCAGGATGAAAGGGAAAAGGACACCTTGCTACCAGGGGTGGCACAGGTTAGACTCTAAGGAAAGAAACGCTTAAGATACAACACATTCCAAGCGTGAGCGAGCTCCTCACCTTCTGCGTTTACTAAGCGGTAAGCATTCCCTGGATAAGGTTCTTTGACAACAAACGGCCCTTCCCAGTTAGGTTGTAATTTAGACCTAGGACCTACAGACCGAATGAACTTGTGTTTCAAAACCATATCACCTTTTGGAAATTTGTGCTCAATTACCTTCTTTTGAAAATAACGCGGAACTCTCTTTTGATAAATGGATACGTGATCGGCCGCATTCATCCTCTTTTCATCTAAGAGTTCCAACTAGATGAGCAACGCCTCTCGACATTCATTGAGATTAAGTTCCTTATCGAGCTGTACCCTTAGGGAAGGGATCATGATTTCATATGGGAGCACTGCCTCCATCCCGTAGGTGAGAGCATAGGGGGTTTACCCCGTAGGAGTATGGACGGAGGTGCGGTAAGCCCATAGAGCTTCCACTAATCTTTCTGGCCAATTAGAGAATTTGTGAGATTCGCATGTTTTCTAAATGATTTTGAGAAGGGTTTTATTAGTGGCTTCGGCTTGACCGTTGCCTTGTGGGTAATATGGAGATGAATGATGCAATGCAATATTGAACTTCTTACATAGGTACTTGAGCTCTTGAGAGATGAACTAGGGCCCGTTGTCGGTGACGATGCTGCTTGGCACTCTGAACTGCGAGATGATATTCTTCATGATGAAGCGGCACACCGTGGTAGCTTTGATCTCCGCATATGCTTCGACTTCAGCCCACTTGGTGAAGTACTCAGTGGCGGTAAGGATGAAGGATTTTTGCTTGGTCTGAGAATTGGGATCACCGAGCGGGTCGACAACGTCGAATGCCCACATAGAGAACGACGAAGGAGCAGTAAGAAGATGTAGGGATGAAGCTGGAGTATGAATCTTATCAGCGTGGAGTTGGCATTTAAGACACCTCCGGACATAGAGGGAGCAATCTTCCTCTAGAGTGGGCCAATAATAACCCTGCCTAAGAATCTTCTTTGCTAGAGCTTGGCCATTGAGATGACCTCCACACTCACTAGAATGGGCTGCTTCAGCCACTTTCCAAGTTTCATCATCATCTAAGCATCTCATGAGCATTCCATTGGTAGTGCGCCTGTATAGTTCTCCTACAACGATAGTATACCTTGAGGCGGCTCTTCTTATTGCTTTGCGCTATTCGGCATTTGCCCCTTCTGGGAATGTTCCATCCTTGCAATATAACTCGATTTCGTGGTACCAAGGCAACTCTTCTTCCTCCAAGATCTCTTCTAATTCTGTTAAAGATACCTCCTTAAGATCTTCCTTCTCAGCTCTTGCCTCCACATTTTTCCTAAGGTTGACGTACCAAGGATCCTGAAGAGAGGGTGCGTCTAATCTCTGAACGACGATAGTCTCAGTGTTCCGACTGAGAGGGAAAGATAAAGAGGAAGCAAGTGATGCTAGGGCATCAGCGAGAATGTTCTGAGATCGAGGAGTATGGATATAGATTAACTTGCAAAATTGCCTAGCTAGGAGCGTGACCAAATCTTGATATGGCTTGAGCTTTTCGTCACGAGTGCGGTAAGTAAATAGAACTTGCCACAGGATGAGCTGAGAGTCTCCTATAATCTTCAAATGGCACGCGCCTAGAAGGTACACGTGCTTCAAACTGGCTAGGAGAGCCTCATACTCGGAGATGTTGTTGGTAGCAGGAAATCGGATGGTAAGCAAGCGAAATCGTCACTCCTTCTGGAGTGAGCAGAACGGCGCCTATCCCTCAGCCCTGAGAATTGAGTGCACCATCGAAGTGTAGAGACTAGAAGGGATGATGAGTTAGGACATAGAGATGCTCATCAGGGAAATCATTCTGAATAGAATCGGTGTGAGGAATGGGAAGATGGGCAAGATGCTCAACGATGGCATATCCTTTGACCGCCTTCTGAATGATGAATGTGATATCGAACTGAGAGAGGAAGGTCTGCCAGCGAGCTAACCTACTAGAAAGGACATGCTTTTCTAAGAGATAACGGATCGGGTCCATTCTAGATATCAACTTAACTGGGTGGGCTAGGAAGTAATGTTTAAGCCTCTGAGCTACCCACACTAAGGCAGCACAAGTCTTCTCCATAGCAGTGTATTTAGCCTCGGCCGGGTTAAACAACCTAGAGAGGTAATAAGCTGCCTGCTCTTCGCCTTCATCGTCTACTTGTGCTAAAACTGCCCCTAGGGAGTCCTCAATGACCGAGATGTATAGGATTAGGGGTTTCCCAGGGACAGGAGGTTGCAAAACCGGGCGATTGGCCAAATATTCCTTTGGGTCCTGATAGGCCTTTTGACAGTCTTCGTTCCATTCAAATTTGACCCCCGCCTTTAGCAATTCATAAAATGGGCGACACCTCTGAGAATGTTGAGATATGAATCTTCTGATGAATTGCAATCTACCAATCAACCCTTGAAGTTTCATGATATTCTTAGGCGGAGGCATATCCATGACGGCCTTTGCTTTATTAAGATCAATCTGGATCCCCCGTTTGCTAACTATAAAGCCCAGCAGCTTCCCTGAAGAGACTCCGAAAACACACTTCTTCGGATTCATTTTTAGCTTGTACTCCCTAGCTCTCTACAGCACCTTAGCCAGAATAGCGGGGTGTTCTTCTTTCATTCTTGACTTCACCAGGATGTCATCCACGTAAGCTTCCATATTGATATGCATCATGTCGTGGAATATAGCCATCAATACCCTTTGATAGGTGTGGTGCGGACACCCGAGCAGTTGAGCGGCGTGATACGCCGAGCCACCGGTACCGCACACGGAGCACGACTCGAGCCACCTCAGCATCCATCTGGCTCGGAGACAGCCTGGAGACTCCGCCTTGAGCCTCCCCATTTATCATATTTAGTTAGACTTTATGTGTGTAATTTGTGTTTATTTCGTTGTATTCGGTTTGCTATTTTGATTGTAAGAGGGGCTTATGTGCAATTTGGACCCCGTGGGCCCCACGGACCCCCCCCAGGCCCCATCCCATTGAGCCACCTCAGCCTAGGGTCCCATGTGGGGTCAGTCAACCTTCCACATGGAGGCTTCTAGAAGGGTGGGCCAAGTGGGGGACAAGTGGCTAGGAAAGTCCACATTTTGGCCACCCACCCCACCTACCAAGTCAAGCCCACTCCCCTTGGTCCAAGGGCCGCCCCCCCTTAAATATTCATTGTATTTTGTGTGTGTGTGTCACACTCAATCCAGGCCACCCATTCCCATCCCCTAGATCCAACGGTAGACAATGGATGTGAGATGTAACACATAAATACTTGTAATTTCTCATTTTGATGAATTAATGCCATTTGAATCAAACTAATTCCAAGAGCAAGGGCTGGTGCGCCCCCCTCCTCTCTCCTCCCTCTCCCCCTTGAAGCTGTGAAGGCTTCCCTCTGGAGGTGTGACTCCTCCCCTTATCATTCCAGTCGTCACATCCGCCGCCACGAGCCGCCATCGCATCACCCCCAAGATCGCCGGAGTTCTGCCTTCATCCGACAACAGCAGCTTCCACGAATTCTCTGTGTCAGCCACTAGCTCAGATCGACCTGGGGATTTTAGGGGATGTTCCAGAGGTGTCAAGCACGTCCCCAAAAATTTGATCCAGCAAATCTCTCTGGGTCTAGATTGAAGTATTTGAAGAGAGCTTTCCAACGATAGCTCATGCGTCCCGATCCGACGTCGGGATTGATCGCAGCGGCCGTTTTTGCCGGAGCGAGCGCCGGAAAATAGCAAGGAAAATTCGTGGGTTATTAGTTCAAGAGTTGGGAATCGGGGCTGATCGACCCCCGATCGGTGTTCCCGGCCGACCGTCGTCCGTGGAGGCGCCCCACCAGGGGTCCCCATCACAGTGGGTCCCACCCCCACAGATCCGGAGGACAGCGCCGTCCGCGGGCTCCACGGGTCCATAAAACCCGCCACTCGGAAAGCACGAAAATGTGGAGTTCGGCATCGCCGGGCGACATCAAGATGCTGCCCGTCAACCCGATTTGCTCGATTCCCGGACCCCACATGTGACCTTTTACCTCCCTGCGTGGAGTGGGTCGACTTAGTGTATTGCTGTAATCATTGTTAACCGGGAGTCCGTAATTCGGCCGGGGTTGTCTTCGCCACGCCGGGTGCGTGGAGGTAATGGTCCGAACTTTTTGGCGTTCATTTACTTAGCTAGTATATGGTCTTTGCCGCTGTCGAGAGCGATAGGTACTCGCCCGTGTGTTCATGTCACCGCTGTGAGTGTGAGAGTGACCCGTCCTGCGACTCGATCCGAGTCCGGAAGTGAGTCTGACTACCTTGAACTCTGCCGATTCTTCAACCGCACACGATCCGCGTTTCCCTCGCTTGGGACGACGAGTGAGCTTGCGTTCTGTTAGCGACGTATAGCCCATAGGAGCTCTCCGTGTCGGGCCTAATGTCTCTCCCATCATGTGTTGCTGGTCATGTCCGTATCTAGAGTCCGAGGTCCATACCACGTAGAGTCGGTCCCCATGTCCGTCCCGCATCAGTAGGGTATCAGAGCGAGTCGAGTCTAGGGTAGTCGTTGCATATGTCTTGCATAGTATAAGTCGAGTCAAGGATCATCATTTCACAACAACAACAAAAAAGTGTTTTCAAATTGCATTTCACCCAATACCTCGGTATATTAAAAGGCATTGCCCGAACATTAGGTTATGCCTATCGGGAGGGTAGCGTACTTGCGCGGGTGATCTTCGGATCGCTTATCTCCGCCTCGTATCGGATATTGGTTAGGTCTAACTGCATCATCTAGTGAGTGTTTGCATTAGTCGGTGTCTTCTAGGTCGTGTGTCTTTGCATGCCCACCCGTCGAGGTACCCAATACTCGCCACCACCACCTATGGCGGACTCCCGAGCCCGTAGCTCCGATGAGTCCTTGACGGCCGAGATGTTCCGAGCCATTATGGAATGTCTTGACACGCATATGGATGGTCTTAGTACGCATATGGATGGCATAGGAACACGTCTAGAAGGGCGGATGAAAGCCCTCGAGGATCGGGCCGAGAGTTCGGATCAGTCCATCTAGGGCTTAGTTGGGAGGATCACCGTTCTAGAGAGGGGCCCAGTAGCGGCGCAACCCGCGCCGACGAATGGCCAACAAGAGCCGGCACAGCCACCCGCCGTGCCAAGGGCTCAAGTGGAGGATGTCGGGAGGTAACAGGCGCCTATAGTGGATGATTATGCCTCCGACAATGATCAGGGGGGAAATGGTCGTCAGAATCAACGACGAAATTGTGATGATGATGATGACGACTGCATCCTTAGGGGTGTGCGTGCGGACCCTCCCACCTTTAGCGGGTCCTTGGACCCTAGGGTGTATTTAGATTGGGAGGTCGGCATGGACCGGTACTTCAAGTGGTTTGAGATGACGGACCACCGAAGAGTCCGATACGCGAAGATGAAGCTGCAAGGGCAGGCCCAAACTTATTGGATCAATGTGGAGAGCCTGCTCAATCAACGACGTCAACCCCAAATCGGTACTTGGGATGATATGAAAATCAAATTGAGGGAGAAATACCTTCCCGCCTCATATCGCCAACGTCTTATAGACAAGTGGCAAAGCATCTCCCAAGGGAACTGATCCGTGACCAAGTACACCACCGAGTTCGATGAGTATTACTTACGGTGTGGGGTCATGGAAGAGAGCACCATGACTATATCCCGCTTTCGAAGAGGTTTGCGGCCCAATTATCAATATGAACTCTTTCACCGCAATGCAACCACTTTGGAGCAGGCATATCAGATCGCTCTCGAATTGGAGCAGTTCGAGGCTGAGTTCGAGTCACCCCATCGGTTGGGCTCCTTTCCCCTTCGTAGTGTCGAGCCCCGTGGCTCATCTGGCACGTATCCGAGGGCCCCCATGACTCGACCTCAGGAGCTCGCTCGCCCCGAGCCCTTTGCTCCTAGGCCTCGTCCTCCACCCCCGAGGGACCTTCCTCGTCCCCAGCATCTTACGGCCCCACCCACAGCCCGTCCACCGGCACCCGCACCTCTTGCACGTCCTTTGTTACCTACACCTCCTATCTGTCGGGAGGATAAAGGTAAAGGACCTATGATTGGGGAGCCTAGTGGATCACGTCAGCAGTGTTATCGCTGCAATGGGTTTGGCCATTTCGCCAACCAGTGTCCCACCCGCCCATCTCTTCACATTGGGGACACACAGGCCGAGGATACCACCCCTACGGGCCTCGAGTTAGTCAGCTATGAGGCAGATGAAGAGCTAGCTGACGAGTACTATGAGATGGGAGGTGAGGCCCAGGATGCCCAGCATTCGGACGATACCCACGTGGGGGTCGTCAGATGTATCCTCACCCAGCCGCAGGTCAGTGATGACTGGCGTCGGACTACTATCCTTCATGTATTCTGTAGGCTGGGAAAGTAAATTTGCAAGGTGGTCATCGATAGTGGGAGTTGTATCAATGCAATCTCCACGAACGCTGTCGCCCGTCTTGGTCTCACACCCGTAGAACATCCTTGTCCCTATCAGGTATCATGGGTGGATACCACTTCCATTTCGGTCAGGCTGCGGTGCTTGGTCCCGCTACAGCTCCACTCCTACCGTGACGAGATCTGGTGTGATGTTCTCCCCATGGAAGTGGGCAGTATCATTCATGGTAGGCCGTGGTTATTTGACCGGGATGCCACGCTCCATGGCCGGTCGAACACCTGTACCTTCGACCACGCTGGCCAGCGGGTCACCCTCCAACCCGTTCGGCCCAGGAGCCCATCAGTCAGGGGTCCTACTGGCCCTAGTACTCCGAAGCCTTCCATTCCCGGGCCTAGTACCCCATCCCCAGCTCGGGCTATGACCGTTACCTCTGGCCCAGGAGAGCCCTCGACGAGGAGATTGATGATGATTAGCTCCCGGGAAATGGAGCAGGAGCTTAGTCAGGGCTGTCCGGTGTTTCCCATTACGGTCCGAGAGGTGGAGCGAGACTCCGAGGGTGAGCTCCCACCCGAGGTTGTTCCCATTCTGCAGGAGTATGCTGATGTCTTTCCCTATGAGCTTCCCGAGGGACTCCCACCTATGCGGGATATTCAGCATGCCATCGACCTTGTTCCGGGCTCTTCTTTGCCCAACCTTCCTCATTATCGCATGAGTCCCACGGAGCATGCCGAGCTTAAACGGCAAGTCGATGAGTTAGTGCAGAGAGGGTCTGTTCGGGACAGCATGAGTCCATGTGCTGTACCTGCATTACTCACCCCGAAGAAGGATGGCACGTGGAGAATGTGCATTGATAGTCGTGCCATCAACAAAATCACCGTGAAGTACAGGTTCCCTATTCCCCGCCTTGATGACATGCTGGACATGATGGCAGGTGCCACTATCTTTTCGAAGATCGATCTTAAGAGTGGCTACCATCTGTAGACACGCCAAAATTGACATTATTTTGAGTATATTTCATATCGCTATGCGATGCCCCATTTGGCCCTCAAATCAGCTTATTTGAGTGGTTTTTCTCACTTTTCTTGAATTTCTCCTATTTTTCCCCATTTATCTCCTTTTTCCTATTTTTCTGGATTTTCCGGGCATTTATCTCTATTTTCTGAATTCACGCCCTCATCAGGGGCGTGTTTTTAAAACACGCCCTGGTCTAAGGCGTTTCTTCCCATTTTATCTATTTCTCTCCCATTTTATCTATTTTATGAATTTTCTGAATTCACGACCTGGGTAAGGGCGTGTTTTCTTAAAACATGACTTAACCTAGGGCGTTTCTTTAAGAAAGGACGACCACACATGAGGGCGTCAATTCTTTTGGTTTGACCGACTTCCCCATTTGAGCTCTTGAAATTAACGCCCTTCTCAGGGGCGTGTTTTTAAACGTGGCTTTGATTCAGGCGTGTTTTACATTTTTCAAATATGGGGAGTTTTTTATTTCCAAAATTTGGCTTTGAGGAACGCCCTTATGCAGGGCGTGTTTTTGAGAAACGCCCTCTAATAGGTCGTCAATTCATCAATTGACGCCCTGACCTAAGGCGTGTTTCACCTTCTGGCTTCGCCGCCCTTTCCCCCGAGAGTCCTTGCTTCGTTGGATACCTGCTTGATTTGGGCTCTTGCCCATTCTTATCATTTCCCCCGGTAGGACTCTTGCCTTCCTATCTTTTCATCCGATTCTATTTAATAGAGACATTGTCTTTGTTCTTAGGTGGGACTCTTCTTCCTCTCACATTTTTCCCCTTCCCCTTCTTCTCTGTTGGTTTTCTCCTTTTCTTGTTTTATTTTCCTTCGCAGGTGATGTTGCTGTTTGGCTAAGGAGGAGGCTCCCTCACGTTAAAGCTTCATCCTTTGAAGCCTTTCTCCCCATCGAGCATCAAAGCCACAGCAGCACACCAGATTTTTCTATCTCCCTTCTTCCTTTTTTGTTTTGTTTACTGTATAGTTCACATACACGCATACATTGCATCATTATTCTTTTATCAATTTCCCCCCTCTCAACCACGTTGGGAATATCTCCCCTTAGTGCAATCTCTTGCACACTCCCCTTGTTTTTATATCATATCATTCATCATTCATCTCCCACACCCTTTTTTGCATAGGGGTTTAAGGGCAATCCCCTTAAGGTGTGTATTGTTCATATTTTTCATGCTCATATATTTTTATTGAATTTGATGCTACACCATTGTTTCTAATCCATATCTTATTGGTGTTTGTCTTTTTTGCAAGGGTAATTAATTGAAAAGACTCTCTTCGTCGGCCGGCCGATCTTGAAGAGAAAGGAAGTACTCACATCCCCGCATCTTTTGAGGTATTTTGCGATCATCTCCCCATATTATTTATCTCCTCTTTGAGACCCTTGTGTCTCTGGCGATCACACACTCCACATTAGCACCTCGTGCTATTTTATTGCTTGTCATTCATTCCCTTTATTCTTTAATATTTTCCTAAAGTGGATTCTTTAATTAAGATCTACAAATTGGCGATCACGGTGGGACACTTTGTGTTCTTCTTTCATTACCCCTTTCCCCTTAGGCACCCGCACGTGCCGTCTCCCCTATTGCACCCTCGGTGCGTCTCCTTTTGTGCCCCTCGGGCACCCTCCATTGGTTTTGCCCTCTTCTCTAAGTGATTTGTCAGTTTGTTGTTTTTTCTTTAAAATTTCCACTTATTTGAAATCTTTGATGAGCATGCTGTTATCATATCCATATTGTTGATTGCCTGCGGTGACTGTGAGTGCTTGATACTGTCGGCCGTGAAGTTTTCCTGGATAAAGTGAATTCACGCCTCTGACAGGGGCATTTTTTTTGATTTAACGCCCTGACCAAGGGCGTTTTCTGAATATTTTACGCCCTCTGCCAGGGCGTTTTCTAGCATACTTCTGGGGTTTTGCTGCTTTATATCACTGCCTGAGAATTCACGCCCTACTCCAGGGCATTCCTTTGTTGGTTAGCGCCCCACATCAGGGCGTGTCTCTTGATTTGACGCCCGCTGGATAGGGCGTCCCTTTATTTATAGCGCCTCAACCTAAGGCATTTTTTTTTTACCCTGCCCCTGGGCCCTTCACGTTGTTTCACGGCAGTCACACTGTCGTGTCTTTGGTTAGTAGCGCCCCCTGCCAGGGCGTGTTTTCACTGTGGGTTTCCAGAACCCTCCCGGCTGTGATTTTTCATCATGATTCATGCTTATCTTTATTGATTGATCATTTGCTGTGATTAGCATGTTTGCCCTGTTGCATTCATATTTGCATTTGGTTTGGGAGCCCCCCTCCTCTTCATTAGGATCCACACACCTTCTTGGATTTGGGACGACCCTCCATTGAGCATTCCGTCTCTTTGGACTGGAAATCCCTTTTCCAAGCCTCCGTAAGTCCCCGCACCCGTGGATTCCCTCACGGACGCCGGGCAGGTTGTACCCTTTTGGAGTCCCGATATATTTGGCCTAATACGTGGTGAGTGAGAGTTCCTAGTTGGCATTGAAGTGAATCATATTGAAACTAGGACTCTCCTTGTGTGAATCTTTCCAAACTTTATTAAAATTCATTAATTCACCAAGGATTAAACAAATCAAAATCACGGTAACCATTCCAACTTGTGTGCTTATTTGCATAATTATTGAGAATTTTGATTATATAATGGCTTACCATGATAGAAACATGTTCAATTCGATTCATGAGGATGCACAACCTAGCACTTCATATCCTCAATTTCAACATGTTAATCAGCATTCTCACCATTCTTTCAAGGGACCACGCCCTTATTCTCATGGTCATGCCCGACCCATGGGCAATGTCCATCTTCATGGTCCCCCTCCTCAAGTTCGAGCCACTATTCCTACGGGACCGTCTCGTCCTAATGACGGGAAAGTCTCTCAAATCTTGCATGCATTAGATCATCTTACCCCTCAACAGATCCAAGCCCTTAAGGCCGCCGTTGAGGGTACATCACATGCATCTTCCTCCAATTCTACACGGGTGGCCCATCACCCACTTCCCTCTTCCGTTCATATTCCTAATCGGGTGGCCCATCACCCACCTCCTTCCAATTCTATTCGGGTGGCCCATCACCCCCCTCCTCCTTCCAATCCTGATCGGGTAGCCCATTACCCATCTCCTCCTGTTCATTCTACTCGGGTGATCCGACACCCGCCTCCTTCTATTCCTCCTACATCACGGCCCCGAGGCCCTTATATTCCTTGCAATCTGGCCCGTCCGGTTTCTTTTACGGGTCATCCCGTCAACTCCCCTCCACGGCCTTTTTATGCGGCCCCTCCTCCTTCAAGGCCCTGCCAACCTCCTGTTGTTCATGTTACACCCCTCCAGTAAACTCTGCTCGATAAGATTACTTTGATGGAGGAACAAATAAAGAGGGTCACGGCTCCTCCTACTCCAGTCAATCCTCTCCATGCCGCTTTGGACGAAATTACAAAGATGGAGAATGAATGGAAAGACAAGATGGATGATTATGACTTCGGCATTCCAAGCGAGGAAGAGCTGGCAATTGAAGAATTTGAGGTAGTGTACGATGATGATGAAGCTCCGCAGGCACCCCTTCCGAGTTTCCTTAATTTCCCGCTCCCTCCACTTTCATTCGATGAACCTCCTGCTCAGGATGAAACCATCCCCGATCCAATCCCTATTTACGAGACTAATTGGTGTTACGATGATGGGTCGATACTTCAATCACCCACACCGGCACATTGTAAGTCTCCTCTTATTCTTGACACCGCATACATTACACCTCCTCCAGTTACACCATTAACCTCCGCAACACTGGCATCCCCCAAGCCTTCCACTATTAAACCTCCACCCGTTAAGCCATCTACCTCCACACCATTAGTCTCCATCGAACCCACCATTGAACCTTCCCCAATTAACCTCCCATTACCGCCACCTCGGCCTTCCATTATCCCTTTAAAACCCACTTTGCCTATTCCACCATTTAACCCTTTGCCTTTACCTATGGTTAATTCTGGGCAGGATCCACCCCTTTTTGCACTTGAGCTAACCCCGACCGCTTGCAAGCAAAGGGAGAAACTCGATGTGTTTGAACCTCCGCCTCCATTTACGCCAACACCTCCCCTTATATCTCCACCATCCATGGAGCTTTCTGCCTCCGCTTCACCTCCCTCTACTACTCGGAATGGGGGACCTTCTACAAGCACAGGTGCCGAAGATAATCAAGAGCCGGGCAGCAAGGATTTGGCCGTGCCATTCAAGATGCAAGAATTCATTTGCCGGATGCCAATCCGGGTTATTGTGCCAATCACGGCCGAAGAAGCCAAGTCGCCGCCATGCCGGGCGTTGATGCCATCTAAGGGCCGGGCAGGGCACCCCTTGTTCCAATTTCCGAATTTCAAATTCATTATTCCTTACAAGGGGCGAATGCCCATTTTATTCAACATTCCATATTCATCACCATCAATGGGCATGGCGATGCTTCATGTTCCAACTCTACAACTCCCTCACCTTATTGATCTTCGCTTTCCAAGGGGGTTGTCATTTATTGAAGCTTCCTTTATTGGGCCAATTGGTCGCACATGTTCACTACCGTGGAGGGGTAATTGTCTTAAGGGGCCGTCCCCTATTTCTTCCACTCTTATTCATTCAACCCCATTCATATCCATTTCAATCACATTTTCCTCGTGGGCCACTCCAAGGGTTAGGAGGAGGATCTTGCCCTCTCACCCTTCATATTCTCCATATTCTTTGCATCTCATTGCATTCATGCATTCATTGCATCCATTACATCCATCATTTTGCATGCATTTGCACCTCCTACTTCCCGGGTTTCCAAACCCGTATCTTCCCCGCCTTCCGGCACCTCCGGATATTCCGCATTTCCCATCTTATTCATATTCATCTTTTGGTCCACTCCCTTTGGGGCATCACGTCCTCTTTCCTGCTATCTCCCTGGAACCTCCAGGAATTTTATCCCTCCTCTTTGGGCATCTCGCCCTTTCTGATTCTATCCCTCCGAAACCTCCGGACTTTCCCCTCGGGCATCGCGCCCCTTTTCATCTTCTTCCTCCGGAACCTCCGGATTTTTCTCCTAATCCTCCTTCATGCCTTTCTCTGTTCCTCGGGCATCGCGCCTCTTTCCATCTTATTCCTCCGGAACCTCCGGATCTTTCACCCCTCTCTTTGTCTCTTGGGCATCGCGCCCCTTTTCATTTGCTACCTCCGGATCCTCCGGACTTTCCCCTCGGGCATCGCGCCCCTTTCCACCTTCTCCTTCCTGATTTCACTCCTCCGGATTCTTCCCTTGTCCTTTCAGGGCATCGCGCCCCTTTCTATCTTATTCCTCCGGAACCTTCGGATTCTCCATCTTATTCTCTCTATCATCTCCCAGGTCATCGCAACCCTCCTGATTTCATTCCTCCGGAACCTCCGGACCTTCCATATTTCTTTCGATTTATCTTCTTGCTCCTCCGGGACTTCATATCTTTTATTCTCTTCTTCCTTTTCCGTCACCTCTTCCATCATCTTTTTCCCTATCTTTCCCCAGGGCATCGCGTCCCTTCTTTCAATGTCTCACCAGAGCCTCCGGATGAGTCCTCCTACCATGATTCTCCTCCACTACCTCCGGAACCTCCGGATCCGCCTCTTTCCATTTACCAATTTCTTCTTCTGATTCCCCCTGATCTTGGGTCTGACCCGACTTCTTCCACATCCACTATCTTGGGCATCTGCCCATTCTCCCATTGCTTTCGAGGCTTTAGTCCTCACTCCACCTCCTAATTTTTCGCTTCTTTTGTAGACTATTCCATGTGATCAGGGTCTCCACGCCTTAGCAAGGGAGTTCTAGCCCTCGCCTCTTTTCCCTTTTCTCCTTATTCGTCTGAGTCTGGTCTTGGCACCACTCCTTCTTGTTAAGCCACTTTCAATCCTTTGCTTCCAATCCTTTATCTGCCTAAGAGGACTATCCCACGATGATCACCTCTAGCAGCAGCTGCTTCTATAAAGGTTGCAAGGTAACATATTGGCGTAAGTATGCATTTTTATGATATCATTCCCTCATTACTTCACGCATGATTTTCAAGATGAAGTGCTTCTTAACAAGGTTAAGAGTGGTGTTTTAGATCTTTATCTTAGGCTTTTGTTTAATTGAAATCATTCTCAAAAGAGTCCTTTAGGCTTTTTTTTTTTTTTTTGCAGCACCTCTGGTTAATAAAAACCCGTGCTGGGAATTCAACATTCTTTCCCCGCTTGTTAAGAGTAACCCTTAGCTGGGCATTCCACACACTTCACGGCGTCCTTAGCCGGCTCCTTTGGTTAAACACCGTTGCTACCTTGGCCATGCCATGAATTTCTGAAAGTCTTTTTCTCTTCTTTACTCGGCCGCATGCAGGGGCAAGAGGTTGACGGATGAGATGACCAACCTTGGTAATCCCCAATACGAGAGGAGTCTCAAATAGGGGCAGTCTTGACCCAAATTAAATGAGTTTTCATGATATACATTTCGCCAAAAGGGCTTTTATGAAAATCAAGTCAACATTTTGATAAAAGCAAAATCATGAATTATGGCATGTCAAGAGGGCAAAGTCCCCGCAGGGAAAACCCTGGTCGTATGCATGTCAAGGGTCTGAAAAGCAAAGGCACAAAGCCCCAGCGCAACAAACCACCTCTTTGAAGGGAACACCTTGGAAGGAATTCAAGTTTCGATATCTCCCATCCTGCACAAAGTTTATCCTCAATTATTCTTCTCTTCTCCTTCCAAAACCGAATGTTTCTCGGGTATGGCCTTGGTAGGGGCACCGTTGATCAAAGACGGTCGGTTATAGGATGCCACTTTCAATGCACGTCCAGCTTTGGGCAGTTTTTAGCGAAAAGGGAAGGAACAAGGACCCCTAGCCAGTGGTTCAAAACACCCTTTGATGCTGCATTAACAATGTCTAAGCCAAAATCAAACAAAAATTGAATATTTCCTGATCAAAATCCAACAAAAATTGAATATTTTCAAAATTTCATAAAAAATCAAAATATTTTCAAAATCCACATAAAAATTCATATATTTTTCAAAACTCATAAAAACTTGCATATTTCCAAAATCCAAAAATTTGCATTGTATTTTCTGATGGTGTTTTGCAGGAACAGCTTTGCAGAGACCAAAAACACGGGATGGGTCCTCTCTCTACTTATTGCTATCAATCTATTGATTCTTTCTCGATATTTTCATGACATGCCACCAGGGGCATTTTTTTTTATTATCATCTCCCTATATCATTCTGATTATCATATCTCATGATTATTCATCTCCAAATCTTTTTTAATCAACTCCTGCTAATTTCATCTGATCACTCCGCCGATGGGCATTATATCAGATCTTGATCATTCATCTCAAAATCTTGATTAGCCAGATTGTCTCCTCATGATAAAACAACAAACAATGCTATGATTTGACTTATGCTATTCATGCCATATACATGCTATAATTGATGCTTTGATGATTGCTATGCTTAAATGCCTTCTTCATTATTTGTTATCTTTTATATCTTGGCTAATGAATTTTTGAGCGCAGGATAAGAAGCTCTTGGTCCCACCGACTGGGCATCATCATCTAAGTCCCACGGTGCTTGCAGCTCAGTTCTCAGTTCCCATGCTCATTGCCCCACCATCTCCTGTATGCATTTTACTATATGTTACATATGCTACTAGATTATATCAAGGACCTTGTGGCTTTGGTAAATCTGGGATTTGAGTTCCCCTTCATCAAAAACAATGATGATTCCAGAGAAGTCTTAGTCATACGGATAGGCCGTTGAGCCGTCCAAGACTGGGGATGATGGTTCCCTCTTTGCGAGTTGGTGCGTGGATAAACGGGCTTCGGCTTAGTATCAGCACGGAGAATTGGTTTCTTGACCCAGTCTGGGCAGTTTAACAATATTATCCTTGATTATATTATATCTCCATTTACTTTATTTTTCCCTTTAGCCCAGCATGCATTCATGTAGGACTTTGAAATAACGTTGGAAAATCATTCTGATAAGCTTCTGTTGAGAGTTGAATTGATCTTGATCTTTCTCGATATGCGATATTCCTTGCCGAATTGAATCCTCAGTGCGTTTTGTCGCTGTTTTGGGTCTTTGCTCGAAAGCTCCTTGTTTGGATTTTTATCATTTTATTTTCCAACTTTCCCCTTGATCCACCTTGGCTGCAGCACGTCCACTGGCTGGTAACCGCTCCCCAATGGTGAAACTTACAGGTTTGTGACCTGAGGTACTTCCACCGCGTTGGAAGTTGATCATTTATTTTATCTCCTTCGTGCACCGCGTGCACATCTCCCCTTTTATCCAAACATTGTTGATTTCCTTGAATTTCCCGAGATTTGCTTCATCTCGTGCTTTTTGATTTGATTCTCATCAAGTGATGTTGATTGCGTGTCTCATCACACCTTGGCATCTACTTTTCAGTTTGCTACGCTCCCTTGCAAAGCAGACGCCAAGGCGGGGCAGCTGTAGACACGCCAAAATTGACATTATTTTGAGTATATTTCATATCGCTATGCGATGCCCCATTTGGCCCTCAAATCAGCTTATTTGAGTGGTTTTTCCCACTTTTCTTGAATTTCTCCTATTTTTCCCCATTTATCTCCTTTTTCCTATTTTTCTGGATTTTCTGGGCATTTATCTCTATTTTCTGAATTTACGCCCTCATCAGGGGCGTGTTTTTGAAACACGCCCTGGTGTAAGGCGTTTCTTCCCATTTTATCTATTTCTCCCCCATTTTATCTATTTTATGAATTTTCTGAATTCACGACCTGGGTAAGGGCGTGTTTTCTTAAAACATGACTTAACCTAGGGCGTTTCTTTAAGAAAGGACGACCACACATAAGGGCGTCAATTCTTTTGGTTTGACCGACTTCCCCATTTGAGCTCTTGAAATTAACGCCCTTCTCAGGGGCGTGTTTTTAAACGTGGCTTTGATTAAGGCGTGTTTTACATTTTTCAAATATGGGGAGTTTTTTATTTCCAAAATTTGGCTTTGAGGAACGCCCTTGTGCAGGGCGTGTTTTTGAGAAACGCCCTCTGATAGGTCGTCAATTCATCAATTGACGCCCTGACCTAAGGCGTGTTTCACCTTCTGGCTTCGCCGCCCTTTCCCCCGAGAGTCCTTGCTTCGTTGGATACCTGCTTGATTTGGGCTCTTGCCCATTCTTATCATTTCCCCCGGTAGGACTCTTGCCTTCCTATCTTTTCATCCGATTCTATTTAATAGAGACATTGTCTTTGTTCTTAGGTGGGACTCTTCTTCCTCTCACGTTTTTCCCCTTCCCCTTCTTCTCTGTTGGTTTTCTCCTTTTCTTGTTTTATTTTCCTTCGCAGGTGCTGTTGCTGTTTGGCTAAGGAGGAGGCTCCCTCACGTTAAAGCTTCATCCTTTGAAGCCTTTCTCCCCATCGAGCATCAAAGCCACAGCAGCACACCAGATTTTTCTATCTCCCTTCTTCCTTTTTTGTTTTGTTTACTGTATAGTTCACATACACGCATACATTGCATCATTATTCTTTTATCAATTTCCCCCCTCTCAACCACGTTGGGAATATCTCCCCTTAGTGCAATCTCTTGCACACTCCCCTTGTTTTTATATCATATCATTCATCATTCATCTCCCACACCCTTTTTTGCATAGGGGTTTAAGGGCAATCCCCTTAAGGTGTGTATTGTTCATATTTTTCATGCTCATATATTTTTATTGAATTTGATGCTACACCATTGTTTCTAATCCATATCTTATTGGTGTTTGTCTTTTTTGCAAGGGTAATTAATTGAAAAGACTCTCTTCGTCGGCCGGCCGATCTTGAAGAGAAAGGAAGTACTCACATCCCCGCATCTTTTGAGGTATTTTGCGATCATCTCCCCATATTATTTATCTCCTCTTTGAGACCCTTGTGTCTCTGGCGATCACACACTCCACATTAGCACCTCGTGCTATTTTATTGCTTGTCATTCATTCCCTTTATTCTTTAATATTTTCCTAAAGTGGATTCTTTAATTAAGATCTACACCATCAGGTGAGGATTAGGCCAGGTGATGAGTGGAAGACCGCATTTAAGACCAAGGATGATCTATATGAGTAGTTGGTCATGCCTTTTAGGTTGACCAATGCCCCTAGCACTTTCATGCGGCTCATGACTCAGGTCCTTCGACCTTTCATTGGAGTCTTTGTAGTGGTGTATTTTGATGATATCCTTATCTATAGCCGCACCCCAGGGGACCACTTAGACCACCTTCGGTAGGTCTGTCTACTTCTTCGGCGAGAGCAGCTGTTTGCGAACCCACAGAAGTGTGCCTTCATGACACCTTAGCTTACCTTCTTGGGTTTCATTGTGTCTAGTACGGGGGTCTCCGCCGATCCGGAGAAGGTCTGGGCCATTGTTGAGTGGCCGAAACCCCGTACCGTTCATGATGTCCGCAGCTTTCATGGTCTTGCGACGTTCTATCGTCGCTTCATCCACGGATTTAGCTCCGTCACCGCCCCGATCACGGATTGTATCCGAAAGGGCACATTTGTATGGATGAAGGCCGCATCTGCCGCCTTCAAGGACATCAAGGAGCGCATGACCCAGACGCATATCCTTCGATTGCCTGACTTCTCGAAGGTGTTTGAGGTCTCTTGTGATGCGTCGGGTGTTGGGATAGGAGGAGTTTTGAGTCAGGAGTCCCACCCGATCGCATATTTCAGCGAGAAGCTGAATGACGCGAAACTATGATATTCCACATATGATAAAGAATTCTACGCAGTTGATCAGGCTCTTAGGCATTGGAGGCACTATCTTTTACATTAGGAGTTTGTCCTATACTCCGATCACGAGGCATTAAGGTACCTCCATTCCCAAAAGAAGCTTAACTCGCGTCACAGTCGTTGGGTCGAGTATCTCCAGCAGTTCACCTTTGTGCTTAAACATAAGGCTGGAGTGGAGAACAAGGTGGCTGATGCCTTGAGTCGGCGAGCATGCTTGCTTACCACCATGAGTGCCGAGGTCATAGGGTTAGAGAAGATGAAGGAGGCCTATGTTGATTGTCCTAACTTCGGTCAGATTTTTACCACTCTCCAGGCCGGACCCTCGAGAGACCTTGATGAGTATGTGCTTCAGGAGGGTTACCTCTTTCGAGGTAGCAGGCTATGTGTTCCCCGAACTTCGGTTCGAGATTTCTTAGTGTGGGAACTACATGCGGGAGGTCTAGCCGGCCACTTTGGTCAGAACAAGACTATTGAGGCAGTGGAGCATCGATTTTATTGGCCGAGCTTGAAGCGCGATGTTGCTAACATCGTCGCTCAGTGCCGTACCTGTGCTACGGCCAAGATGAAGAAGCAAAGCTCCGGCCTTTATACGCCTCTTCCCGGGCCTGATGCCCCGTGGCAGGATGTTAGCATGGACTTTGTTTTGGGATTGCCACGTACCTCCAGGAAGCATGATTCGGTCTATGTGGTGGTTGACCGTTTCTCGAAGATGGCCCTCTTTATTCCTTGCTCGAAGACTTCGGATGCTTCGAGGGTAGCCCACCTTTTCCTTACGCATGTGGTGTGCAAGTTCGGGTTGCCTCGCACTATAGTGTCTGACCGTGATGTTACATTCACTTCATACTTTTGGAAGACACTATGGCATATGATGGGTACTCACCTCAAGTTTTCCACTGCATATCATCCCCAGACAGACGGTCAGACCGAGGTGGTCAATAGGAGTCTGGGAGATCTTTTGAGGTGTCTAGTTAAGGACCGCATTGGGGATTGGGATCTCATTTTACCCATGGCTGAGTTTGCATACAATGATTCGGTGAATAGGTCTACCGGCATGAGTCCGTTTGAGATTGTCACATGTCGTAGGCCTAGGAAACCCATGGACCTTGTCCCCATGCCTATCCATGCTAGAGTGTCGGAGTCGGCCGAGTCGTTTGCTAGGCATGTTAGGAGTTTGCATGACGACATCCGTCGTCACATTGAGGCCAGTAATGCACGTTACAAGGAGTTAGCCGATGTCCACCGACACCACCGAGAGTTCCAAGAGGGCGAATATGTCATGATCAGGGTAAGACCTGAATGGTTTCCCTCTGGAACTGTTAAGAAGTTGCAAGCTCACGGAGCCGGTCCATTCAGAGTGTTGAAACGCGTTGGATCCAATGCGTACGTTGTGGACTTGCCCGAGGAATATGGTATTAGCTCTACTTTTAATGTATCAGATCTAGTTGCATATAGGGACCCGACGGTGATCCCTAGTGAGCCTTTCGAGCCATCTCCTCCCCTTGAGAGTGATCCCACACCTGAGTGTCCACCTCCAGCCCCGTTGTTACGGCAGCGTGAGCATATAGATCATATACTGGATGAGCAGGTGACAGTTACCAGGAGTGGATCCTACCCGCGCTACCTAGTGCGATGGAGAGGACGGCCCGCTACCGAGGACACATGGATCACACATGGCGAGTTACAGCAAATTGATCCGGACCTTCTGGAGCGATACATGAGCGATGCAGACCCTTACTCAATAGGGTCGAGTTTCTCCCACCCGGGGAGAATTGGTGCGGACACCCGAGCAGTTGAGCGGCGTGATATGCCGAGCCACCGGTACCGCACACGGAGCACGACTCGAGCCACCTCAGCGTCCATCTGGCTCGGAGACAGCCTGGAGACTCCGCCTTGAGCCTCCCCATTTATCATATTTAGTTAGACTTTATGTGTGTAATTTGTGTTTATTTCATTGTATTCGGTTTGCTATTTTGATTATAAGAGGGGCTTATGTGTAATTTGGACCCCGTGGGCCCCATGGACCCCCCCAGGCCCCATCCCATTGAGCCACCTCATCCTAGGGTCTCATGTGGGGTCAGTCAACCTTCCACATGGAGGCTTCTAGAAGGGTGGGCCAAGTGGGGGACAAGTGGCTTGGAAAGTCTACATTTTGGCCACCCACCCAACCTACCAAGTCAAGCCCACTCCCCTTGGTCCAAGGGCCGCCCCCCCCTTAAATATTTATTGTATTTTGTGTGTGTGTGTCACACTCAATCCAGGCCACCCATTCCCATCCCCTAGATCCAACGGTGGACAATGGATGTGAGATGTAACACATAAATACTCGTAATTTCCCATTTTGATGAATTAATGCCATTTGAATCAAACTAATTCCAAGAGCAAGGGCTGGTGCGCCCCCTCCTCTCTCCTCCCTCTCCCCCTTGAAGCTGTGAAGGCTTCCCTCTGGAGATGTGACTCCTCCCCTTATCATTCCGGTCGCCGCTGCCGCCGCCACGAGCCGCCATCGCATCACCGCCGAGATCGCCGGAGTTCTACCTTCATCCGACCACAGCAGCTTCCACGAATTCTCTGTGTCAGCCATGAGCTCAGATCGACCTGGGGATTTTAGGGGATGTTCCAGAGGTGTCAAGCACATCCCCACAAATTTGATCCAGCAGATCTCTCTGGGTCTAGATTGAAGCATTTGAAGAGAGCTTTCCAACGATAGCTCATGCGTCCCGATCCGACGTCGGGATTGATCGCAGCGGCCGTTTTTGCCGGAGCGCGCGCCGGAAAACAGCAAGCAAAATCCGTGGGTTATTAGTTCAAGAGTTGGGAATCGGGGCCGATCGACCCCCGATCGGTGTTCCCGGCCGACCACCGTCCGTGGAGGCGTGCCACAAGGGGTCCCCATCACAGTGGGTCCCACCCCCACAGATCCGGAGGACAGTGCCGTCCACGGGCCCCATGGGTCCGTAAAACCTGCCACTCGGAAAGCACGAAAACACGGAGTTCGGCATCGCCGGGTGACATCAAGATGCTGCCCGTCAACCCGATTTGCGCGATTCTTGGACCCCACATGTGACCTTTTACCTCCCTGTGTGGAGTGGGTCGACTTAGTGTATTGCTGTAATCATTGTTAACCGGGAGTCCGTAATTCGGCCGGGGTTGTCTTCGCCACACCGGGTGCGTGGAGGTAATGGTCCGAACTTCTTGGCGTTCATTTGCTTAGCTAGTATATGGTCTTTGCTGCTGTCGAGAGCGATAGGTACTAGCCCGTGTGTTCATGTCACCGCTGTGAGTGTGAGAGTGACCCGTCCCGCGACTCGATCCGAGTCCGGAAGTGAGTCTGACTACCTTGAACACTGCCGGTTCTTCAACCGCGCACGATCCGCGTTTCCCTCGCTTGGGACGACGAGTGAGCTTGCGTTCTGTTAGCGATGTATAGCCCATAGGAGCTCTCCGTGTCGGGCCTAATGTCTCTCCCATCATGTGTTACTGGTCGTGTCCGCATCTAGAGTCCAAGGTCCATGCCACGTAGAGTCGGTCCCCATGTCCGTCCCGCATCAAGGTGGCACCTGCGTTCTTCAATCCAAACGGCATAACCACGTAGCAATACGTGCCCCAGGGCGTGGTGAAGGAGGTTTTCTCTTGATCTTCCGGAGCGAGACGGATCTGATTATAACCTGAATAACCATCCATGGATGATAAAGCTTCATACCCGGTGGTGTTATCCACCAAGACGTCTATGTGAGGCAACGGGAAATCATCTTTGGGACATACTTTGTTAAGATCCCTGAAATCGATGCAAATACGTACTTTTTCATCCTTCTTGATAACAGGGACTATGTTTGCCACCCACTGGGGATATAAGATGACTCTGATGAACCTGGCCTTGTACAATTTATCGACATCTTCTTTAATCCTCGAGGCCATGTGGGGGTGAAATCTTCTTGACCTTTATTTTACGGGTATTGCCCCTGGTTTAAGCACCAGTCGGTGTTCCACTAAAGAGGGGTGTAGACCCGGCATGTCCTCGTAAGACCAGGCAAAAGAATCACTATACTCCCTCAGAACTTTGATTAGATCTTCTTCTACTTGCGGAGGGAGATTAGCGGCGATAATAATGGGCCTTGGGTCTTCTTCAGTTCATAAATTTATTTCCTTCGTAGGTTCATCCACCGCCGACGATGGCTCGTCAAATCTCTTTAATCCTTGTGCATATAGATCGGCGGTGTCATCTACGTTGCTGTCCTCATCATTGATCGGGTCTTTTTCATCCAAGACTTCATAAACACCTAGTCCGTCGTCGCTCCACACCCCGTCTTGCTCCTCCTCATCTTCTATCACAATTGCCGTAGCGACAAACTCCGGGCACTTCAGAAGAGCATGACATCGTTGAGCTAGATCCTGCAAGAACCTATCAGGAACGGATTTGGAATGACGCGCAAGCGAGTGCGGCTCAGGCTCGGAAGGATTGGACGACCTAGAACAAGACCCTACTTCTCTAGACCTAACAGACTCTACTTCCCTAGACTCGATGGACCCTAGGTCTAACCTATGAGAAAGGAAATCTAGTAGAAATAAAGGAGCAGGGGACTCGTGCCCCTGGGAGGAGGATGGATTGAAGATAGCGTAATCTTCCACCGAAATCTCCGTTTCAAAATTGACGTTTTTTTTTGGAGATCAGTGGAGATCACATGGCAAGATGGAGAAGAAGAAGGAGGAGGAGGAAGAGTGAGAGGATAGAAGATGTCGAGGGGCGGGTCGGAGGAAGAGAAGGAAGGAGTAGAGAGATCAAATGGTGGGCAATGCCCATAAGGAGGATTAATGATTAGAAATTCCGTTGGTAGGTCGTACCAAAATGGAGATATTGGGGGTAGCGGATCAATCATAATAGGAGGAGGATGGGGAATAAAGGCCAACATCTGGAATAGTGCGCGCAAGTGGGAAGGAGACAAAGTGACGGTAATGGGAGAGCTCGCCCTTTCCCGTGAATGGTTTGCTGGTTTTGGCTTCCACTGAACAAGCCGTACCTCCTGATTCTTCTGACCATTGTCTGGTTCCTTGAACATTCTGGCAAATGCTTGGCTGAAATCGAGCATGTCATCAACAAGCCCCTTTGGCAGCAGAGGCAGACTGGCAACTGTACAAGCTGTATCTTTCTTTTCTGACTGTGCTGATAGTTGGTTCAGTGTACTCGACTGGAGAGGCCCTTTTATAAAATGCTGGCGCTAATCCCAGGTGAGTGGCCCTGAGTCACGCATCATTGACAGTGCGGACTCTCGGTAGCCGAGACCCCGTCTACTCATTTTTCTACCTTTAGGGATTGGCTGAGTTCGCCCTTGTAATTGTGCACCGAGGCCTCTCCCTGGTTGGTAGCCCAATTTCAGTATAATATCCGAGCCTTTGGAATCTCGGATCTGGGGCTTTGCTTTAATGTTGACGGGTGTAGTGGCGAGATTGCGTGGTGCATAGGTCCATGAAAAGTCCAGAACCAACACAGAAATAACTGGCTGAGTGCTGGGCCACAAAGTTGGCAAGATCTTCTCTGAAATAGCTTTAACAGACTGGACCATGGATAAGCTTTTGACTTTAACAACCCTCCCTTGAAAAGGGAATTTGAGACATTGATGCACGGTGAACGGTACGGCGCTAAGAGTATCGATCCACGGACGACCCAAGATAGCCTTGAACATAGGGTCGATGTCCAGCACATAGAATTCAATGGGCATAGTGAGAGGCCCAAGCTCAGCTTGAATGGTGACAACCCCGTGACAGGCTCTTTGTGAATTGTCATCAGCTGCTATAGTTGTGGGGGTTGGCCGTAGAAGCTCTTCTGGTTAGTTGCAGGCCCTGAGAGTGTTGAGTGGGCACACATTGATAGAGGCCCATGTATCCACTAATGCCGCATCAATACTAACTTTGTTCAAGATAAAAGTGATGCAAAGCGGCATTTGCCGAGCTTCCGGTGGTGCAAGCTCAGTTTCAGAGAAGGTAATTGCTGACCCTTTGGAAATAGTCGCCAGTGCTGTAGGTAAACTGTCGGTTGCCACGTCTTCACTAACCTTCACCTTCTGAAGAAAATCTCTTAGTGCATCTTGGTGAAGGGTAGATCTTTTAATGAGTTCCAGTACAGATATTTTGGCGGGCACCCTGTCCAAATGATGTAGCAGATCATATTGGGTACCTGGCAATGGCTCAATCTCCTCCTGTTGATCTGGAGCCGGTTGGGAAGACTGGGGATTGGGAGCAAAATTACGATGAAACATACGCCCACTTAGCAGGGAAAGACTCTGTGCCGACACGGCCTCCGATGATGGTATAATTGGCCCGGTGGGGTGGATGAGTGGTGTAGAAGAAAGTAGGGGAGTGGTGATGATGGGATTGGAAGGGATGAAGGTAATAGGTTGCGGGGGTAGGGTGACGGGTGAAGGGTTATTGGGAGGCACGATGATGATGGGCGTTGGCGGAGGTGGAGGTGTGAAGGTTAACAGAGGTGTAATGAGCGGAGGGTTAGATGGAGGCGTGGCGATGGTAGCGGGGGTGATCAGCAATGGGTGTGATGGAGGCGTGGGTGAGGGCGTGGTTAACGGGGCGACGGCGAATGGAAGAACGAGTGGTCTTGCAGACGGAGAAGGGGTTTGGTGCGTGGCCGTGAGGATGGTGGAAGCGGAAGGATTGCGATAGTTGTGGTGGAGGGCCATGACTTGTGGTGTGGAGCCATCATCATCGAAGGACCACCCGGCGTCGGGAGTCGGGGGTTGAACTACATTAACCTGAGTCGGTGCTGGCGGTTGAGGCTGCGGAGTGGGAGGATGGTTTGGCATTGGGTTCTGATGGATCCCCAAGTCTTGAACCGGCTGCTGTTGCTGTTGCGGCTGTTGCTGCGGCGCCTGTTGTTGCTGCACTTTCTGTCTCGGCGCTTGCCTTCTCTTTTCTTTAATTTCTGTAATGGCCCTATGCATCTTGGCCCAATCAATACGGTGTCCTTCATGTATGTCGTAGACCAAATCTCTAAACTGAAAACACCCTTCGATGGTATGCCATGGCTGCCTATGGAACATGCAGTACTTCATCTGATCGACGACCGGGTTCCAATTGGGCCGTTCTGGAGGGAGTTGTATGGCATTAATGGACATAAGAGCTGAGAAGATGTCCGTGAGAGTTTCTGGCAGCGGTGGGTACTGGGCTCTCTTCGGAGCCGGGCGCTTGTTGTTGTTGTTGTTGTAGCCGTTGGGTGGAGGGACATTATGGTATTGTAGAGGCTGTGGAGGCTATTGTGGAGCGGCAAAGGTGTTTTGCGGAGGATTTTGTGGGGGTGGAGTAGGCTAGTAAAGGGTTTTGTGGAGCGTATTGGGTGTTGCGGGAGTTCTGGGGGAAGCGAATTTGGTTATTTGGGTTGGTGGAGGGAAAGTGAACAACTTGTATTTGCTCATTTGTTTGGACTCCCTCAGTAATGGGCCCTTGAGGTTTCTTATGGTATTTGGGCTTTTGGTTTTCAAAAAGTGAATGGATGGGAGAGTCCTTGAATTGGGTTTGGATAAATCGCGCCCGGCTATATAATTGATGCATGTTTGCTATGTCATTCATCGCCAAAATGTTACGGAAGGTCGGAGTGGCATTAGAGATGAGTAGCTTGACCTTCTCTTTCTCCAGAATATGGCCGGGCACCCTAGCGGCCATCTGTCTCCACCTGTCAGCATAGGTCGCAAACTCCTCATCGGGCTTCATTTTCTCGGCCACCAAATCTATGAAGGAATATTCTGGGCCAACCCTGTCTTGAAATCGCTTGATGAACTTGTCTTTCACTATCTAGAAACTCTCGGCGTTCTCTAGTGGCAGAGAGTAGAACCATTCCAGCACAACCCCATCTAGGGATCGGCAGAACAAATAGGCCATAAGGCGATCATCATACTAGAAACTGGGCCGATTCGTATAGAAAATCCCTTACATGGATAAAGGGATTGCCATTCTCGTCATACTTGCGGTAATTGGGGAGCTCGAATTGTGGGGAAAATCGAATGTTCTGAAAGCTTGGAATTGGAACATCTACAAAGGACTGTGGGCCAACCTGCTTTTGGAGAAAGTCAAGTTGTTGTTGCATGGCGGTCCATTTATCAAGTAGTTCCTGCTCCCTGGACGGAGTAGGGATAGTGAAAGATGGAATCTGAGGAGCAAAGGGATAAACATATGGAAGGGGCGGCCCATAGGAAGGATATCGGGCCGAAGGATGACCCATATTGGTGTGGACTTGGGCTTCCCCTTGATGAGGGCGCATAAAATCATTTGGGCCGACAAGGACCTGCAGCATCGATGGGCCGGACATATGATGATCCGCCATAGAAGAAGGAGGGACAATAGTCTTTCCCTTATCCAAAAATTGCTGGGCCGAACCAGAAGACTGGCCCATCTCCAGATTAGAGAATTGAATGTTCCTAGGCTGGACCAGAGTGAGATCGATGGGTTGAACAGTGGGTCCGTCAACTCTAGGCTGAATAATGGAATCATTGGACTGACTTTGCACAATCGTGGAAGGTGGGGTGTTGGACCCCTGCATGGCCTGATAAATAGCCAGAAGTTGGGCCGGATCCAATTGGGCCATCATTTGAAGAATATAATTGGCGGAAGGAGGAGGAAGAGGTTGAGTGGATTGGGCGCCCTCCATAGGGATGGAGGACGAAGGAGGGATGGGCCCCTCCCCAGAATGGAAGGAGATGACCCTAGAGGAATCCTCTAGAAGCCCTTGAGGAAGAGACTCCTCTTGGGAACGAGGGAGATCAAAAGAGGCCATGGTGGACTCAAAGAGAGGATTGAAGTAGAACTTGGAAAAGGAATTGCCCTTAAGTGACGATGCTTCTAGGGATCGGAGGCAACTCCACATGCAACGAAAGACCTTAACAACAAAAAATAAACAACACCAAACAAACACACAATGAGTGACTTGAGCTAGATGATTTTAACAAAGATTTAAGTGAAAAAGAGATAAAAAACACTCAAGGTCAACCAAGTTATTTAGATGATGCAACAAGATTTTTATGGTTTTCTTCTTTAGAACCTGAGTGACTTGATTAAAATGATGCTCTCAACAATAGGTTCCTAATAGGGGAAAGATATGTAGCTTGGTTGACTCTAAATGTAATCACTCCTTCACTTATGCAATCCTAGACACGGTGTGGGAAAGGTACAACCGGCCCGGCATCCGTGTGGGAATCCATGGCTCGCGGGGACTTATGGAGGTCCCTAATGTGATCTCTTGGTCGGCCCCAAGGAATATGGAGACGAGAGCTTCACACACCAAGGTAGGAAAATGTAATGTAAAGTATGAATATATGAATGAACCTATGTGCACCGGAGTGCATGCAAATTCTTGCCTAAAAATCTAGCAATTAAATATGAACACAATGATATGAATATGCAAATCAACCAAGGAGGAGACCAGATAGCACCCAAGCATGAAAATCACAGCAGAAACTATGGAAATAAACTACACCTCGAGATGCGTACCTACGCTGGAGTGTGTGACGGTCTAGAATACCCGCGCCAGAAGAGTGTGACGGTCTAATAATAGACCGTTAATATAACGTAATGCGTGGATGTAGGACCGTCAGAAGAGCCAGAGAACCAGAAAATAGCAGAAAATAAAGGGAAATCCGAGAAAACTAGGGCAAACAAAGGACATCAGGTTTATCAGAGATTCAAAGCACGATTGACACTAGATGTCCCACCATGATCGCCAAAAATTCTGTTGATTAGTATGTGTTCCTTTTTGCAAGATGGATATGATCCCAACTATGATGGAAATATGAACAACAGTAAAATCACTCAACCTATGAACATATGCAACATGAACCTAGGCAATCAGAATGAAATCTAGCATGGGCATGCTATCTCTATCAGGAATAGACTAAAGAAATAAAGAAAAATACACGCCAGGGCGTGGAGCAAGGAAATAAAAGAAAACACACCGTATAGGTGGAACAAGCAAGTAAAAGAAAGAGATATGATGAAAGAGAGAGCTACTGCCCAAACTAAGGAAAGATGTGATCGCCACTAAGGTAATAAACAAGCCAAAGACATGAAAAATACCTTAGAATAGGTGGATGGAGCACCCGCCCACGGGAGAGAGAAAGAACTGCATCTCTGTGAAGTGTAACGGTCGAATGCTGATGCGCCACAGACGTGTAACGGCCCTACGATAAGCCGCTAAGTTACTCTAACGCGCCTGTAATAGACCGTCAGGGACCTGCAGAAGAGGAACTTGGGAATCTTTGATCTCCATGCCTTCCAGTCGGCCAAAAAGCTTGGGCCTCGTGCTGTGGACTCTGTAAACCTGCAAAAGAGTGTAGAACACAAAGAAAACAACCCAGATTAGCCCTTGAGTAAGAGTAGTATCTATAAACCAAAAGGGCTCAAAAGCATGCAAAAGGAGAGGGAAATATCAGGGAGGTTGGTTTTTTAACCCCTCTGGGACGTTTAAAAGATGGGAAGGGTGTTTAGATGAATGCAGCAGATGCAAAAACGTGATAAATGAAAGAGGGAAAGATGCTATGATGCTTAGAGGAGGAAGAAAAAACTAAGAAGATAACTTGACTGAACTAGACCCTTGAAACTAATACTCCCTGGACTTTGGAAGAAGATGGACGTGGGAAGCAGTTCTCCTTGGTTGGTTCTAGCTCAAGGATGCAACAGCACTTCGATGCAAACTCCAGATGTCTTCTCCTCAAGCCATGAAGTCAAGGGTTCTATTTTTAGACCCTCAAACTCTTCGGTTGAGTAAGGGATAATCCAACTAGAAAGTAGGACATTTCTTAGCAAACTCTCGACGATAATACTCCCAAGAGTCCATAGAAACAAACAGAAGGTTCTGAGGATCAGATTTGAGGGAGAAATCATCAGATCAAACTCTTAATTCAACCACGGAGTAGCAGAGAAAGAGCAATTCTGCTAGAACTCTATGTTTGATGTAATGGCTGAACGATAGACTGCCATAGTGATGTAACGCCCCAGGAATGGACCATCACACAACCTTATCCACTGAAAGATAAGATCAAGGGGCAAAGTTTTCGAACATAGGACTCTACAAGGATGTAACGGCTGTGAGTAGGTGCGTCAGAGACGTGGTAACGGTCGCACGATAAGCCGTCACACTTAACGGATAAGATAAAAGATAAGCTTTAAAAGAAGCCTTAGCCTTAAGGACTCTGAAATGATGTAGCAGCCATAGGAAGGTTCGTTAGAGAAATGTGACAGGCCAGCAATGGACCGTTAGAGATAAAGGAGTGCAAATAAGATGAAGATATGCTAAGCTTCGTCTAGCAGGAAAGAGATAAGGAACCAGACCCAACCAAGGAGGCATGACCCATTAAATAAACCTCAAATTGACCAAGATGGCTCAATAAAGGTGAACAACTCGGAGCATCATTTAAAATGAACAAGGAGATGACCCAACTTATTGGTCATAAAACGGGTGTCAACAATGGTAAGAGACACCACCGAGAAGATACAAGTAATTAGAGAAAGACTTCAAATGGCCCAATCGAGGCAAAAGACTTATGCTGATACTAGAAAGAGACCTGGAGTTCCAAGTAGGAGACCATGTATTTGTAAAGGTTTCCCTAGGACGTGGTATCCGAAGATTCGGTGTTAAGGGTAAGCTTACATCGAGATATATCGGTCCCTTTGAAATGCTGGAAAGAGTTGGCGAGGTTGCCTATCGGATCGCCTTGGCACTACAACTATCCGAAGTCCACAATCTATTCCACGTCTCTATGCTCAAAAAATATGTTCACGATCCATTCCATGTCATCGAGCATGATAACCTGGAGATACAGAAGGACCTTACCTATGAACAAAAACCATTAGGATCCTTGATCGCGAGGTTCGTGTGCTAAGGAACAAGACAATCCCTATGGTGAAAGTACAAGGGAGCAAATGCTTAGAGCAAGAAGCCACATGGGAGACAATAGAATTTATGCAAAGAAGATTTCCTGACTTATTTCAAAATTGTAAGTACTCTGCACCCTCCATGTCTATATGAAATTAAATTTGGGGACCAAATTCTTTTAAGTGGGGGAGGGTGTAGCACCCCAGATAAAATTGAAGGGAATAAAATTTTCATAAATGAATTAAACATAATAAGCTCCCTAAATAAAATAAACAAAGGACCTACACGAATAGAAGTCTAGTAAAAGCCCAACACCTATAACAAAATGGGCTTAGCGTTTGAAACCCAACCCATACACAGTAACGGTCTTAACCCATATATGGGCCTCACGTACACAAGAGTAAGGGAGTGGGCCTTATGCTTAGGCAATATAACGGGTGTTAGCAAGATATTAAACCCCTAGGACTCTATTTCGAATAGGGACGATCGGTGCCTGGAAGGCTTTAGGGTTTCATGGGTTAACAGATTAGCGGTTGAGGTTTTGGCAAGAGGATTTGCATGGGAAACTTTATACCAACTAGGAATCTTACGTGGGAAATGTAATTCCCATTAGGAGAGGTGGTATTAAATCTCTCTCTATATATGGCCCCTACGAACGGCAGAGCATCTTGCTGCTACGATCGTTGAAGTGCTGGGTTGCTGCGTTGACGTCATTCTTGGAGGAGCTTCTTCCTGCTGCTTCCCCTTACGTGCGTCTTCTTCCTCTTCCTCCTGCGACCGTGTGAGAAGAAGACTATGTTTCCTCTTCCTCCCGTTGCTACTGCAGACATTGCTGAAGGATGTGAAGGAGTCTGTATCCTTCATCTTCCTCCCGCTGTCGTGCACAAAGAAGAAGCACCTGCTTTATCCCGTCTTCTTCTTCTCTATTCATCGTCCTTCTATGTCAAACCCATAAAAGGTAGGTTTTCTCAAGTTTCTAAGCCTAAGATGATAGTAAAAGGAGCCATGCATGCATATTCGATCATGATAGCATCCTTCTATCTTGAATACATGATTCTTGTGTTTGAGTTTACGTAGTTTTAGCGTTTCTGTTTGCATGAAAAAATAGCGACCAGAGCAATGGCCACTTATTAATGAACGATCGAATAGAATATCGTCAATTCTTGAATTAGAGATAGTCTTCTCGCCGCCAATTAATGAGCGACCATTACCTTGACGCTATTCCTTTTAGTGCACTTAATAATTAACCCATGCTAAAAAAATTAATAATTATGGAACCTGGCCCTGATAATTCTGCATGAGTATGTTTTTAGTATCTTCATATTTTTCTCTACCTTTCCATGTCTTTAGTTTCCTGAAATTCCCCGTACACATCACTATGCTACTGTTCATGCTAGTTTGAAAGAAATAAGCAGTGTTTTGTGCTTAGCAATGTACCTGCCTGATGCTTTATAACCTGTACACAGTAAAGAATGGCCGACTGTTCAGATAGCCACTAATTATAAAAATAGCACCTTTATACAGAGACGCGGATTCTTGTTGATTAGTTAAAAATGTCAATAATTCTAAAAATAATGAATTGACGTCCAAGACATGGATGCTATTTATCGATATGGCACCTTCGTGAAAGGTCGCCAATTTAATGTAACATTATTTAAATTTAGTTAATTATTGATTTAGCGCCCCTCTGGAGAGATGCTAATTATTTAATTGACGCCCTCTGTATTGACGCTATTTCCTATCTCTAATGTTTTATCAAGTTTTGACCCATATCGCGGTTCTTTTGGCACTCTTATCTCAAGTCTAAAGATAGAGCCCCTGTTTCACGTTGTTTCACGCTTACACCTCAACTCTTGGTGATGATTGGACCCTCTGCGGGATATTCCTTCCTTCGGACTGGTACTTTCTTCATTGAGATCTCCATAAGTCTATGCAAGCCTTAGATTCTCTCAAGACAACCGAGCAGGTTGTACCCTCAAAACCCTAGAACCCTATTTGTCATGTCACTCTGGAGAAACATGACGCCCTAGCCATCATAGAGTGTTATTTATAGTGTTATGTGAGAGTTTGTCTCTGTCTCGAATTGGCGACCAGACAGTAGATGCTAATTGAATTAGCGACCTTTTGAGTGGTTGCTATTTCTTCGTGCCTGTGATGTTCCCAGAATTAGCGGCCACCTCAGTGGACGCCAATTCTGGAATTGATGGCGGTCTGAGTGGACGCCAATTACCTAATTTCACGAATTGTCATGGTTTTTATGAGAGACTTGTTACTATGTCATGCTTGCCCAAAGTTCTGTCCTTGAACTCATTATTCTATGAATCTACCTTATATTCCTACAATGACTCATTCCTTTGGAATTCGATTGGATATAAACTATAGTCGATGTCGAAATATTTACATGACTCAATGCTGGCATTAATGGGGCCCGATCTGGTCCTGGGAGGAGCACCTAAAAGTACTTGTGCCCATGGGAGCTATATTGATCACGGTGTGGCATTGCACTGAAGTGCATGACTTTCTAGATTCTGACATTCCATGATCTCGTGCATGACTTGACATGACATCACTTGCGTGGCCCAGAATGGGGATTTACTTGCTTGAAATTAAAATAGCCAAATTTTCACGACATGACTTGAAAATTACTTGCTTGATATTTCTTGATACTTTACATGACTCCTCTAGAAAAGTATTAGTTCGTCCTTGATAATTCTCGTTATTTCACTCATGACATTATCTCGTGTTCATGCATAGTATACTTGCATTCATGTAATATGTAATTTACTTAAAGCAAACGAGTACTTGAGATATAATTCCTACTGAGCGTTCGCTCACCCTAGTGATTCCCCTATTTTTCAGGTAATTTCGATAACGACGATCATTCGGATGGGAATGGACACGAGTGAAGGGAGTAGAACCGTTCCGATTATTGAAGCTGCTATCTAGCCGTGTCTTTTTCCTATTTTCTTGAGTCATTATTGTAATTTCCTTTTATTTGGTCTAGCGGATTATGTACTTGAAATATTTGGTTTATTAATGGAATAAAGGACTTGGTTATTGTCTCTATTTTTGCGCACTCTATTGAATTTCTTTATGCTCTGATTGACATGATCAATATAAACTCGTCATGCGTACCGGACTCCTTCCGCGCTCGGGGCGTGACAAGAGCCAGTCACCAAGAGGAGAGAAGAAGGATGTGAGAAGCTCCTATTGCTGTGAAGGTGGGTTCCTCCACCTGATGATGCCCGTTCCGGGCTATAGATCCCCTCCCCACTATTCTTTCCCCTTTGGAGTTTGATGTAATCTTCTTTGCTTCCGGATTTTTGCACCATGTATTGACTTTCCTGAAGGTAATAAAAGAACTAGGTTGCATTGTGTATTGATCGCTTTGTCCATTTTCCTTTCTCTCCCTCTCCTTCTCTAATTTCACAGTGGCTAGGAACTCACTCGAAGCGAACAAGGTGCCCTATGGGGATACATATGATTTTCACCGACTATGCTTTTCTCCCGCACAATTCTGGGTGATTTTTCTGTAATTAGACACCGCTTAGGTCGCCAGGGATTTGTTTACACTCAGGTGTGATCCCTGAGCGTCCCTGGGAAAGGGGCATATAAACTGAGTTGTGAATTCTATTTCTTCCTTCTACGCATATCTCTGTTCCGGCGGTTTGGACGTCAATAGAGGCTCTGTGCTGTGCTTTCAAGATTGTTAGGTGTTGGCCACCATTGATTGCCTCAATTGGAGGCCAGGGACTTGCAAATTTCTGCGTGGTCTTTAGCCCTTTCCTAAATCAACGAGGGACATATGCACTGTGTTTTCTTGTTTCTATCTGCAATCGCCACCATTTCATGAGATTTCCTGTAGCCTAAGTGTGGTTCCAGATCTCCTCTTGGATCCCATTAAGGCTCTGCTGGCTCGGGGAAGTACATTAGTCTAAATAGACTCACCTCCTGCACTGGCCTTTAGCCTCCCCTAGCTCTCATTGGCTCATAAACTTTTAGCTGGTGGGATAACTCTATTTTCACCCTGATCCGGCGCGTGTTTCACCTTTGCCGCCGAATCACCCACTTCTCACTCCTGGCCGCCAGATCACCCTGGCCGCCAGATCACTTCTTTGTGAAGCTGCCAGATCACTTCCCTCCTTCGAAGGCCGCCAGATCACCTCCTCCCCAGCCACGCTGGATCACCCCCCCTTCCCTGGCCGCCAGTCCACCTTCATATTGGCCGCTGAATCACCCCCAATTCCCTGGCCGCCAGTCCACCTCCATATTGGCCGCCGGATCTCCCCATTCCCTGGCCGTCAGATTAGGCTGGCCGCCACATTAACCCCATGCCCTCACATCTTCTGGCCGCCGTATTGGTTTCTATCCCCTTTGCAGGCCGCCGTATCACCCTCCCTGCAGTCCCTATGGCTGCCAGAGCGGACCCAATGTCGGATTACTCTAATTGGTCAGCTCCAGGGCTATAGAATCAAGGGGTTTCTCCCCCAAACACCATGCTCTCTATGTATTCTGGGCTTTCCGACCACCCCACCGGGTCACAGAAGTTCACCATTGATCGCACAAATCACTTGTCGTTGAAAAATGCCATGCTCAATTTTAAAATAATACCGCACTCACTCACAAGAAATGTTTTTAAATTAAGTGTAAGATGGTGAATACGGGTCGATCCCACGAGGAGGAAGATTCTTTTATTAAGTTGGAAAAACTTGTATTTCTGTAGCCAAAGTTTGAGTGGGTTTTTTGAAAAGTGAAATCAAATTTGCATGAAAGTGGATCTAACTAAAGAAATTCAGAGGGTTGCTGAAGGTCGAGCACTGCTAGATGGTCTTCGTTTGGCTCAATTCCATAACATTCCTTTAGCAGTGATACACACGGATTCTCTTGCTCTGATTGGCTTGCTGAAGTCCAAGAAAGACCTGCACTGGACCTTGCTCCCTTGGTGGAAACGATTGCTGCAGCTGCACCTTACATTTCAATGTCCTACCATACATTTGTATAGAGAGGCTAACCAACTAGCAGATGCTTTAGCTAACCACGCAGTTTTTGTGGGGAGTAATGCAGAGTTTCACTCCATCTGCGAGCTGCCTTTTTTGCCAGGGGTTATGCTATAGCCGATGCTAGAGGCTTACCCAATATTAGGGTGAAACATGTGTAGGCTTTGTTTCTAGTTTTCACATTACTTGTATATAAGAGGCTTGCCTCTCTCAGATGATGTAATTTCTTCGTGAAAATGCAATAAAATTAGCATCTAATGGTTGTTAGGTGGAGTGAGAACATTCCCTTCCTCTGGAATGGGGGTGCACTCTCCCTTATATTCCATTAGATGTCTGGGTTTATAAAAAAAAAATTGGAAGAGATAGAGAAAGAGAAAGAGAAAAAAAAGAAGGAATTGCACAAGTGAACTTTTTATTGCTAGGATGAAAATTGCAAAGTCTATGAAAATGATAATTACAACTAGTAATAAACTAAGACAAAAAGGGAAGCACTAGAGTCGGGAAATAATGAAGAACGCCGCCGTCTCCGCCTCGCAGAGCCTTTGAGAAGATCGCCCCTCCTTGAGGGATACACCATTGTAAGAGGGCCGAAGAAGAAGATCTGCCAATTGGATTTGAGAGAGCACGTCATTATCCACGCCGCCTCGCCTTGGATCACCGCCTCGCCTTGGAATGAATGCCACTGTGAAAGGGAGATTGTAGAGGAGAGATCTAGGAGAGAAATATAGAGGGTGAGAATGATAAGGGCAAGAGAAAGAGGAAGAGAGGCTAACTTATGTGAATGGAGAGGAGAAGAGAGAGGTGAGAGGGCGCAAGGAAGAGAGGATGAAGAGGAGGGGGCAAACTAGGGTTGAGAGGAGGAAAAGAAGGTGCGAGAGGAGACATGAGGGTGCACTAGGGTTAGGGGAAGGAGAGAGGAAGAGGAGAAAATTCTGTGCCAAAAGAAAAAGAAGAACTCCTTCTCTACATTTTAGTGGGCTATTTATAAGGGAAATGGGCCAAATGAAGAGTGGAGATTGGGATGGAATGAGATGGAGGGATGTTGGCGGTGAGATGTGAACTCATCCTTTTTTTTATGTTATTATATCCAAACTAGACTGTTCATTTTATTATTCGCGTAGGGCGTGCCAGTCACTAGGTGACGAGTTTATTGTGCGCTCAATCTGACCCGAGTCGGGTGAGAGTGAAGTTCGTGTCGGGACCAAAAGTCTGCCATACCATAAAGGCTATGGCGTTAATTATATCCTTCAATAAGAAGAAAAACCTCTGATTAGATGCCGAGATAACGAGCCGTTCGAGGCTGAAATAGAATGCAAGAAAATGCATGTGATGATGAAGCCTTTAAGGCTGCATGGAATGATTAATTAATCGTTTCCTTAATCATGCAGAGTAGGCATGGTTCATTAAGTTCGAGCCTTCGGTACAGGGCGGGGGACGTAGGTCAGAAGACCACCATCTCGCATGGTCAGGACTTCTAGTCGGGCGTGACCTGGCCTTCTATCGATGCCATTTGATATACCGAGGTCTTATTCAGGCAAGCATGCACTAACAGAGCACACAAGAATGCATATCTACATCTAATGCATGAATTATCAAGCGCATGATGACAGATGATTTCAAATTGAAAAGGCTTCTTTTTATTTGATTATGATTGATTACGTTGACCGACACCAGCCGTGGAAGGCGAGGGTTGGCTCGAGAACGAGAGAGGGGTTAAAACGGCATGGCAGGTGCACTTTTATTCAAAACCGGCGCGGGGTAGCATATGTATAGGGTTTATACGGTGCGGTGTCACGTAGGAATAGGGGTAAAACGGTGCGGTGGGGGGAGAAGGCCTTAACCGGCGCGCCTTGCCCAGGGCGCACTGGATTAGGGCGCGCTGGGTGTCAGCCAAGTAAAAATTAGAAAACTTGAGTGTGAAGTTATTCCGGCATGGGGGGGTACCGCGCTGTATTAGGGCGCGTCGAAGTAAGACCGTGCCGGATTAGTTGATTTTTGATGATTTTTAGATGTTTTTCAGTTTATTTAGCCCATGAGCAAATGTTGAATTGTTTGATGGATGAATTGAGGTCCAGGATGCCCTTGAAGCAGGGTTGAGACTCGTGCGAGGCTCATACTCGAGCACGAAAGTTTAATGTTTCGAAATCATATCTTATTAAGCGCAAACTGTGAGGGCAAATAGTCAATAAGTTCTGAAGAAATTTTGGCAGCACCTCCCCCAGTCCAGAGGATTGCGGGGGGGAAGCGAAGGCATACCTACGGATGGGGTAAACTCCTTAATGCCGGGTGGCACAACGGCGGCCGATAGACCCAAACGGATAGGAAACCCCAAGGACTAGCCTACCAGGGGCACCATCGTTCCGTGGGTTGAACACGATCGGATAAGGTGACCAATGAGGGAGGTGAGGACCCCGAGGGCTAGCCTGCGAGGGGCACACGACCCATAGTCAACTCATAATCTAGAAAAGGGATGACTAATAGGGTAGGAAACCCCGAGGGCTAGCCTACGAGGGGCACACATCTCATAGTCACCACCATGTCCCTAAGGACAATGGATTTAATATCGGGCTAAAGCCTGTCAATGTTCACCTTATGGCCCATAGGGATACTCATCACTCACAGATGGAACCCTTTGACCAAATGGCGGTTCTGAGGTATCAATGGGGTATGTCCCCCTCCCCGGAGTATTAAAGCTAAAGTTATCGGAAATAACAAAGCTCGGCGATTCTAAATCACATGTGGAATAGGAAGGATACAATAGCATATCACAATGGTCAATGAGTTGGTGAATCGACGCTCACAGGGTTAGCATGTTAATGCTCACGGGGCTAAGGGGTTAGCACTCACAGAGGCTGATAGTTAGTATGCAGATTAAGGGCGTTAGCAGACCAACATTCACAAAGGGTTAATAGGTTAGCCCATGTACTGAGATGATCAAGCTACGAAAACATTCATTCGAGCAACCAGCATATAACTGGCACAGGATGAACACGCATGCTTTAGAGACGACCCCATTCCCTCTGGACTATGCAGAAATGTCGAGGGGTATTGAGGGGATCGATCTCGAACCAGAATGGATAGAGATGCACACACAAGTGTGTCTCTAACCATAAAACCCACAGCACATATACAACAAGGCATGGCCATTGCAATAGAAGGGAGGAGCCCCAGGGAGGGGGTGACATCAATGTAGCCCGTATGACTCCAGGGCATGGTCGGCATCACGAGATGCAACACAACGTTCATACACGAGACGACTGAACATGTAAATCGAGGGAAGACAAGAAGAAGCATACACAACAGTGCAGATTATTCATTCCATCAACGGGAAAGTAACTACATAGATTATTACAATCATTCGGCATGGCCCAGCATCGTTGCTCGACTGCCGTTTCATTAGTTGCAGAGAGAGGGTTACAGAGGAGAAAGAAATGAAGAGATGGTGAGGGGGGGAGATGGGCTCATGTCATCGCCCCTCCCCCCTCACTTACATTATATCAGACAGGAGAAATCAGAGAGAATCGTCGAAAGAGAAACCAAGAAACCCACCTAAACTTCTTCTCCAAAATAGAGTATCGGATTCCGGTGTCTCTTCTCCGACTCCGAAGCTATTCAGGCAAGACAGGGGAAGACGTCGGTGAGAACCCTCTAAGTAGAAACCCTACTTCTCCCCCAAAACTCCCCTCTCTCTCTCTTCCTGTTTTGAATCTGCCTCTCCTATTTTTCTCCTCTATTCTTCTTTTTTTCTTTTTTCTTACTTGGTCGAACCCAGTGTGTATATATAGATGTGGCTATTACGGCGCGGAGAACGCACGCCGGGGAGAACCCCTTTAGCTTTTGGCGCGCCGGGTAGGAGGGCGCCGGGAAGAGGGGCGTGTCGGTGAAAGGGCGCGCCGGATAAGCTCCGTTCATTTGACGTGAGTTAGACGGAGGGTCCCGGACTAGCTCCGAGGGTCACCGTGACCATTCATCTTGCCGCAATCTTACAAAACCTTGGTGAGAAGTCCTTACGAAGCTCTCGGGTCGACATACAACCTTCTTCGGAACCTCGTGTATCTTCAGCTTGAACACGCGGGTTTTCCGCTGACACGGCCATCGACACTGTGGTTCGTGCCGCTGGCTCGGCCTGACTTGTGCCCGAAGCTCTTTTGAGGGGTGGAATGCCACCTAGGATGCTTTTGCCCTGGCTAGGTGATCATTTGGTCACTAACATACCCAATATGCTGAGAAGCCATACCCATGCTGGGTAATCGGGGTCTTCTACCGATAGAGCCTTCGGTCCCTTGTTCTAACGGACCAAGGGCGCTCTTTCACCTCGGGAGGATCTTTCATTCAGGTGGCGGGCCACCAGATATACCCCTATCCTTGGTTGGACAGTGGATGCATTCTCATCCTTGGTCGGATGGCAGATACATTCTCGTCCTTGGTCGGACGACGGATACATTCTCGTCCTTGGTGGGACGATGGATACATTCTCGTCCTTGGTCGGACGACATATGAATTATCATCCTTGGTCAGACTACGGGTACATTCTCATCCTTGGTCGGATGACGGGTACATGCTTGTCCTTGGTCAGACGACGGATGCATTCTCATCCTTGATCGGACGACGGGTACATTCTCGTCCTTGGTCGGACGACGGATGCATTCTCGCCCTTGGTCGGACGACGGCTACACGCTCGTCCTTGGTCAGATGATGGGTACATCCTTGTCCTTGGTCGGACGACGGATACATTCTCATCCTTGGTCGGATGACGGGTACATCATTGTCCTTGGTCAGATGATGGATGCATTATCGTCCTTGATCGGATGATGGATATTGTCTACGTGGTACGACCGAGTCGATGCCTGTTCATTGGGCAGGCTTGACGGCGCTGCTGATTGGTTGTAAATTCATCTCAATTCCCCTGAGGTGAAGTCCCCGGTGCTCATACTGGGTGACCTGAGGCTCTGGCAGCTTGAGAAGGCTTCAGTGTATTGATCTTCTTTGGCTTTTCTGCTTTAGTGGGCCGCATCATTTGTCTTTGAGGCTTGATCGCCATTGAATATATTTTGAGTCCCAACAAATGCCCCCCAGCCGTGGATGTTGCGAGCAAGGCACGAGCGAAGCGGGATCAGTGGATGAGCTCCATATGGGTAGGTTTCTGTCTAGATGACAGAACTTTGCATGGCCCCTTAAACCGACGCGGTGGCTAAAATGGCACGGTCATAGGATGTTAATACGGCGTGCCCTTATCCGGCGCTCTATTTGGATGGGGGCAGGGTTAAAACGGCACGCTCTTTAGCGCGTCGGATTAACCCAAGGGGGAACTCCCCTATATATGCCTTCCTTCTTTATTTTTTCTTCAAGCCAACCTCATTTACAAAATCTTCTTCTCTCTCCTCTCTTCGTTCTCCCCACGGTGTCGAGAGAGCTAGAGTGCGACGTCCTTTGACGGGTGAGGGAGAGTCTTTGCTCTTTTGTTCTTGGGATCTAAATCCCTCTTTCCGGACCCCGGGAGGCTCCTAGTAGGGCTTGTCCTCGGAGCTATTCCCCTGGGTGTTCCGTCTTGGCCTCGGTGCGATACCCACAGCCTGTTTTAGGAACCGTCTCTTGATGCACATGTTCCGCTTCTTTCTGGCAATCTCCCGGGCTGGGGATACTCTGTCAAAATTTCGTCAGAAATCTTGTTTCTCATCAACTATTTTTGACTTTCTTTATTCTCCTTGTCATGCTTTTTGCATATAAGATGGCATCTGGTTCTTCTTCTTCTGCTTCCCGTGTCGTGGTGACATGGGAGAATGTGAACTCCCTGGACCAGGGTCATGAGAAGCTTGCTGTGGTCACGGAATCCTCGTACTCCGAGACTGACACAGTGGACACCAGCCGCCTTCTCATCATCGGGGGTGATTCCTTTAATTATGACCGCGGTGATGCTGTTAGGAGGGATCATCCCAAGGATACGCACTTAATGTCCTTCCTCGGGCGGTTCAATCTTCAAGGAAAGAGGGACTTGTTCCTTATCAGGAAAGCTGAGCAGGCATTGCTTGTTGAAATAGACAGCCTGACTGACTTTATGGTGCAGGGAAAGCTTATTTATCTGCCTGGCGAGCCCCGGAAATGGAGTGCCGTGCTTGGACTGCAGGAACTGGTCCCAGTGGATGGGCTGTTGACCAGGGCACCAGAGTTTGTACCGGCTCGCTGGAATGAGTCTGCGGGTCGTGTCGACCGAGAGAAGCCCATATTCGGCTTATTTCTTGCCCCACTGAAATGGGGATATAGAGAAGAATCCTTCTTGTTGGACTGTCTGGAGGTCCGTTTCAAGCATCCAATTTCTGTGGGATGGTTCGTTGAGCTAAAGGTCACTGATGCCTATGCATTCAGACCCGGAGTAGTGGAGTTCACGGACTATGTCCTTCAACATTATGCTCCCATTTTGGCCAAGGCCGGCGTATACCATAGCGTGTACGCGTCAAGGCATCGCTACCCTATCTCCAGGGGTTTATGCTGTGGTATGATCGAGGTATTCTGCCCGGAGTATAACACCTTCTACACTTCGGAGGGTGAGACCTCTTTGGACCTTTGGAGTCTTTCGCAGTTCAGCGGCTTGCCGATTGACGGTGAGCCATACGAAGAAGTATGCTGGCCCGACTGGCTAAAGGATAAGACTGACGGTGAGGGCCGATACCTAGTGGGCTTCACCTATCGGTATCTGATGAAGGCGTACCGCATGCTTTACCGCTCATCAGATGACGCCAGGGAGGCACGCAAGCCTGGGGAAAAAAGGCGCATGCGAATGGGCGCTTGGCTTCAGTATTTCTTCAGCGGGGAGCACAAATATGAAGACTTTCCCACAGTAGCCTCGACTACCTTCAAGCGAAAGAAGAGAGTTCAGCGACAAGTCGCTTTCCCGCCTATCTTGAAAGAAGGGCAGCAAGGAGGCCCAAACCCCGCTGGTGTTGATGCAGTCACACACTATGCTACATATTTGACTTATTGGATTTGTTCATTTGCTCTCCCGCAAGGTGATGAGAGCATGATCAGGGCAGAAGCCATCTACCCTGCTTGTCTGATGGCTTGGGGCACGAAGTTGTCAATCTGCCCCCAATGGCTATGTGCCTTATTTACAAAATGTTGGGGGACTTGCACTGGAACCGTCTCCCCAGGAATTTGTGGACGGTTGGTCTGATACAATTTTTTAATGCGTGGGTCTGCACCCTGTTTCCAGAAGCTGCTCCTCGAGGGCTATAATTTGCACACCTTGTTCCGAGGATGGTTTAGTTTGCTAGCACTGAACCACCATCGATAGCAGAACAACTCTTTGCCATTCGAGGGAAGTTGACTAACATCCCCACGGATGCACCTGGGGTCCTGCACTTTTGGAGCCTGGCTGCGGATTCTAGTCCGCTGGTGAACAGGACGCGGAAGTGCAGTCTCTTCGAGGCGGAGGACTTCATCCATCCAATCTCCGGCACCAAGTGTACACGGCCAATCCTGGAGCCGGAATTGGTCGATTGGGCATTGGCTATTAGACCAAGCGTCCTTGTCTTTCGGAAGAGCAACATTCTGTGGCTGGAGCCATATTACCCATTCCGGTTCAGTCAGAATTTTGGCTATGATCAGCACATCCCTCCTTCTTCTTTGCAGTTTGCATTGCCAAACAGGCATAGAGCTGGCCAGGTGACAAACGATGATGCTCGAATATGGTGGGATTACTTCCACCATCGAGAAGAGGTTTCATTAAGGGTTCCGACCCCTGCTCGTTTCCCCCGCATCACCTCAGAATATATCAAATGGTGGAATGCGCGGACGGGATTTTACAGGAGCTCCCGTCAAGACTGCTGGGCTGTTGCAGAGCACAGATTCTTGGATGCCCAGCTGGAGCCGGTCTTGGACATTGATCCTTCTTATTTAAGAAGTTGCGGTCGTGGACTAGTACAGAGGTGATGGCTTATCTGGAAGCTCGGAAGGCTGTGAAACGCTGCTCGCCCAGGGTTGAGCCGAAGTTGCCTGAGATCCACAGGGATGACTTTGTAAAGACACTTCGGGGGCTATGCCGAGTGAGCAGTGAGCAGTGAGCAGGTGGTTCTTCAGGAGATCCCTTTACCAGTGGAGGAGCCCATTCCGTCTGTGGCCGATTGGCAGCCTGCGCGTGACAACTTGCACCCTTATCGTTCTTTTATTAGAGGGGAAGACAAAAGGGACACACTATACAGCAACACTCCCTGGCTGTTTACACTGCTCCGCTCCCATCAGCTTTCAGTGGGTGGCCCGAGCAAGGCTATTTTGGACCATCCTCTTTTCATTTCCTTCAAGTATGCTGACGGGTGGGGGTTGGACCACATGGGCTTGTATTATCACTTATCTTTTCATGGCCATGCGGACTTGGCATCGCTGGCCGAGCAGAGTGAGAAGATAGGGGATGTATGTTGGCTTGTTCGTGAGGCGGCCTCAAGAGACAAAGTGCCCTCGCTGTTCTATTGGCCCCTCTCTCCGTTCTATACGGGACCAGCAGGTATCTTTCATTTCTTCATTTCAGCCTGTTTCTTTTCTGTGTTGCAGCATGTGTCATTCTCACCCTTGTACTTGTGAAGTCCGACTCACTTTGGAGGAGACCCGACACTTCAGGGAGTTGATGCTAAAAGCTCAGAAGATGACATACTTTGAAACTCCCGAAGCGGCCCCGACCACGATGCCACTGCCCTCTAGTGATTCGCAGAAGCGAAGAAGGTCCCAAGTGAGGGAGGCTATCGGTAAGGCCAAGGTGGCGGTGACACGGATGACGCGGGCTCACCGAAGGCAGGCTGCGGGGCAGGAACCAGTAATCGTTCCTCCATCGATAGTGTCATTTGAGGAATTTGAGGCTTCTCATGTGCAGAGGCCTGGAACGGAAGGTATATCCCTCCTTCTTTGTATTTTATCCTCTCTTCTGGCCGCATTGGTTGATATTTTCTTTGCAGTTGCCGCTACTCCCGCAGCCGTAGCTGAGCAAGAAGCTGTGATCGCTGTCGCAGTCCGAGAGGTAGAAGGGGATGTGCCCATGGCTCCCGTGGAGGGGGACCTTCCTTCTCCAACACCTAGCCATGAGATGGAAGGTAGTTTGCAGTTCATTCATAGGATTTTACGATCCATTATGTCTTCAGTCTGCTTGACTGTTCCTCATTTGAATTTCAGTTGAGATGCAACTGCCCTCGCTTCCTGCTGTCGGGATTATCGAGGAGGCTTTGGCTGGGGAGAAAGCTATTCTAGGGATTGAGTCTACTCCCGAAATTCATTTGACCAGTGCTCCCGTCGTAGAATCGACCGAGCGAGCCTTTGTTGAGGGAGATGCTCCCGCTGTGGATCTCGAAGCTGGAAAGGCGCCCCTCCTAGTGGAGGAACGTCAGGAGCCGACAGAGAGCTCATCTTCTTCAGAGCAAGTCGACTATGGCGGCAATTCTAGTGACGGGGAGTTCCCGCCTGTGGAGACAGAAACTGAAGATGCTGGGGCGTCTTCGACTTATGAAAGTGATTATACGACATTCAGTCCACCCCGGCTGGCATGGAGCGGCCTTGGGCCATCTGGTCCACTCGTAAGTGAGGGGGCTGGGCCTATGGAGGCCATGCTTTCTACTGCTATAGGCTTGAGCCTAGTGCCGGTTGAGGTCGAGGATCCTCTGCCACTTTCACGTCACAGCTCTTCCCATTATCTTTGCATCAGGTGTCTAACGCACGTTGTATCCATGGTGCAGGTCGATGTGGTATTGCCAACTATAACTGTGCAAATACCTCTCCCGACTCTGGGTGCGGGTCAGTCAACATTCCCACCAGTCTTGCGGTCCATCGCTTTGCGATATCCCAAGGATTACGCTGCGACAGTGGGCTTGGAGACTTCAGGGGCACTCATGGGTGCTGCTGACTCCACAGAAGTTGCGAAATCCAAGTCATCTATTGCCAGCAGAGAACTGCTCCCGGGGGAGAAGAGTCTTCCCAAAATAGAAGTGGGAGAAATCGTTGAAGAGGAAGCTGGAGCTCCTGGGGCTTTAGCCCTTGTTACAAAATCGGCCCTGGTGGAGGCTGGTCAGGTTGGGCGTGAAGAACAGGCATCCTCAGCTGTTGAGATTCTTGATGCCGCTGCGTCGCAAGAGGCTGGCTGGGAGGTTGCCGTTATCGAGACTTCCTCCACCATGTTAATTGCGGGAGTCGACTCCGGTGTCGGCGCCTTACAAGCTTTGCCATTGTCATCTTCTGAACCGAGCGACGACATCTGCGCTGTTGTTGATAGTAGAGTCGATTTTCAGCTTCCCGATAAGTCACCACTTGGCCTGCAGTCGTCGAACGACCTGGTGTGGTAGTTCTTGGGAACTCTGCAACAGACTGTAACAGCCAGCCCAGATTTAACCTATGTGTAGCTAAGGGGCCTGGTAGAACACCTTTCCCGTTCGCTACTGGCTTTTGGCTGCCCCATGGACGATTGGACGCCACGGGTGATCTTGCTGTTAAAATATGTGAACAGAAGGGAATTCCTTGGCCGAGAGGTAGCTGACCAGCTGACGGCCCTGAAGCTTGAGCGGACAGAATGCTGGGTCACTTTCGCGTCCCTTAGAGAGACAACGCAGTTAATGCGAAATATGGCCGACATCTCTTCACAGTGTCGAGCTTCTTTAGCAGCCAGGATAGCTGAACTTCGTGCTGAACTTTCCAGGGCTGAGGCTGTGCTACAAGAAGCCGAATAGCAAGAAGTCCATAGTGTAGAGGAAGCGACATTGGCTAAAGGGTGGGCCACCTCACTTGAAGAAAAGCTAGTGCTGTTGGGACCTGCCGAGTCTCGCCTGTAGGAACTAACATGTTATCCCACCCTGGGGCTCTTGGAGCTTGAAGACATCTTCCGACGCCTGCTATAGTAACTCCTTTTCTATTTTCTTCTTCTTTTTTTTGGGTGAACCTTTATGTATCCCATGGGGATGCCCCGAGTAATCATGTAGTTTGTCACCTCATGAAAATGAAAGGTTTTCATTTGCCGTTTAAGTCACGACTTCATTTTCCTTCTTTCTTTCTTCTTAGCCAATTGTCTCAACCTGGATATGTGAGTTACTAGGGCAGGAGAGCGCTCACGCCTTCAGTGAAGGGGTAAGGGGTTCGCTCCACCGCAGCGTAACCACTCCCAGGGCCAAATTTTGGCTAACACAGGCGGAATGCTCGAGGGTGAAAGCATAGTGGCCACTTGGATCAAAGGGTAAGGTCAGAATGCCCATTGGTAGGCTTCGTCGATGGTGATGAAGTTGTTAGGAGACCAAGAGTGTACTCATCGAGTAACGAAGAACCAGAGTGAGGTAGGCTTGCTAGTTCCCCCGAATGACGAAGAAAGTCAAGAACAGGTTTACTTATTGACGCGGACGGAAGGTCCGGACCAATAGTTTGCTTGTTGATTCCGCCGATGGTGACGAAACATAGAGGTAGGGTTTATTCATCGACATGGGTTAAATGTCGAAGCAAAGGAGGTTTGTCTATTAACGAGGATGAAAGGTCCAAGTTGAAGGAAATGTCAACCGGTCTTGCCGATGATGACAAGGGTTGAACACGGGTTTGCTCATCGACATCGGCTAGATGCCGAAGCAAAAGGGGTTTATTCATTAACAAGGACGAAAGGTCCAGGTTAAGGGAAACAGCGACCGATCTTGCCGATGATGACAAGGGTCGAACATGGGTTTGTTCATCGGCATTGGTTAGATGCCGAAGCAAAGTGGTTTATTCATTAACAAGGATGAAAGGTCCAAGTTAAAGGAAATGTCGATTGCTCTTACCGATGATGACAAGGGTCGAACATGGGTTTGTTCATCGGAATTGGTTAGATGCCAAAGCAAAAGGGGTTTATTCATTAATGAGGATGAAAGGTCCAAGTTAAAGAAAATATCGACCGATCTTGCCGATGATGACAAGGGTCGAACATGGGTTTGTTCATTGGCGGGACTTGAAAGGATATCCTTGTCCCTGAGGAGAGTGTCATAATCATTGATCATTCTTTTTCCTTTCTCTTTTTTTTTATCACATTACCGGTACAAGTGCCCTTTCAGGTTTTCGCCGGAACCAGCCCCCTCTTACTTTTGCCCACGCGCCCTCTCGGGTTTTCACGTGGCGGGGTACCCGATTTTGCCTGCGGTGCCCTTTCGGGTTTTCACCACAGCTGGGTTATAGCCATTTTTGCCCCTACCTAGGGTATCTGGGTAAGTCTGGCGAGGCATCTCTATTTTTAGCCTCCCTCTTTTTTTCTTCTTCTTTTTTTTGAACTTGATTCACAGCACAAAGCCGGGATATACGAGGGCTTGTTCGTTAGCCACGGACGAGAAGTCTGGACCAAGAGAATGCTGACCGGTCTTGCCGATGATGACAAGGGTCAGGACACCGTTTGTTCATCGACATTGGTTAAATGCCGAAGTAAAGATATGTATTGTTCATTAACAAGGACGAGGGGTCCAAGTTAAGGGAAAGGTTGACCAGTCTTGCCGATGATGACAAGGGTCAAACACGGGTTTGTTAATCGACATTGGTTAAATGCCGAAGCAAAGATATTTTTGTTAATTAACAAGGATGAAAGGTCCAAGTTAAGGGAAAGGTTGACCGGTCTTGCCGATGATGACAAGGGTCAAACACAGGTTTGTTCATCGACATTGGTTAAATGTCGAAGCAAAGATATGTTTGTTCATTAACAAGGACAAAAGGTCCGAGCTAAAGGAGAAGTTTGACTGGTCTTGCCGATGATGACAAGGGTCAAACATGGGTTTGTTCATCGACATTGGTTAAATGCCGAAGCAAAGATATGTTTGTTCATTAACACGAACTAAAGGTCCGAGCTAAATGAGAAGGTTGACCGGTCTTGCCGATGATGACAAGGGTCAAACACGGGTTTATTCATCGACATTGGTTAAATGTCGAAGCAAAGATATGTTTGTTCATTAATGAGGACGAAAGGTCCAAGTTAAGGGAAAGGTTGATCGGTCTTGCCGACGATGACAAGGGTCAATAGTGGTTTGTTGAGAAAAAAGATCTCCGGCGGGACTTGTGGTGATCGTCCTTTTCGGAGTTCCATTAGGGTGTGGGTGAAGAGGAACTCTTAAATTATCACATCACTGGCTTAAGCGCCCTTTCGGGTTTTCGCCAAAGCCAGCCCCTTCTTGCTTTTGCCCACGCGCCCTTTGGGGTTTTCACGTGGCGGGGTATCCGATTTTGACTGTAGTGCCCTTTCAGGTTTTCACCGCAGCCGGGTTATAGACATTTTTTCCCTTGCCCTGGTGTAGGAACAAGATCGGCGAGGCATCTCTATTTTTAGCCTCCCTTTTTTTCTTTTCTTCCCTTTTTTTTCTTAGAGTGAGAAAACGAGGACGGGTCAATCATGTGATGTTTGACCCTATGTAGTAGCATATGACAGTTGGCTATGGCACACAGTCTTGCGCCAAGAAAGGGGGTTTATTGATTGGTAGGGATAAATACCAACGCAAGGGATGAGTTTATGCACTGATTCGGACGTAAGGTCCATAATGGCGATAGTGTGTAGAAGTCGGCTAGGGCACGCAGCCTTGCACCGGAAAGGGAGTTTATTCGTCGGTAAGGATAAATACTAACACAAGGGATGAACGTTCGCCGATCCAGACGTAAGGTCCGTAAGGGTAGTATTGTAGGAAAGCTGGCTAGGACACAAAGTCTTTTGCCGGAAATAGGTTTATTCATTAGCAAGAGGGCAGTGCTAATGCAAAGAAGGAGTTTTATGCCAACTCGGGAGTAAGGCTCGGAGTCGTAATATTGTTTGTAGGTGGTATTTCTGACGGATGTATGTGGACCTCCAAAGGATCCCAGGTTTAATGCTTGTTGGGGATGTTCTCGGAATTGCAGACCAGTGGCCTAGTGACCAGTCTGAGCTGGCTGGATTTTTTTGAAGAGTTCGGCCAGGGCGGAGTGCCACTAGGCCAAAGTAGGTTTCGATCATTCTGGGAATGATCAAGCTACGAAAACATTCATTCGAGCAACCAGCATATAACTGGCATAGGATGAACACGCATGCTTTAGAGACGACCCCATTCCCTCTGGACTATGGAGAAATGTCGAGGGGTATTGAGGGGATCGATCTCCAACTGGAATGGACAGAGATGCACACACAAGTGTGTCTCTAACCATAAAACCCACAACACATATACATAAAGGCATGGCCATTACATTAGAAGGTAGGAGCCCCGGGGAGGGGGTGACATCAATGTAGCCCATATGACTCCAGGACATGGTCGGCATCATGAGATGCAACACAACGTTCATACACGAGGCGACTGAACATGTAAATCGAGGGAAGAGTATAAGAAGCATACACAACAGTGAAGATTATTCATTCCATCAACGAGAAAGTAACTACATAGATTATCACAATCATTCGGCACGGCCCAGCATTGTTGCTCGGCGGCCGTTTCATTAGTTGCAGAGAGAGGGTTACAGAGGAGAAAGAAATGAAGAGATGGTGAGGGGGGGAGATGGGCTCATGTCATCGCCCCTCCCCCCTCACTTACATTATAACAGACAGGAGAAATCAGAGAGAATCGTCGAAAGAGAAACCAAGAAACCCACCTAAACTTCTTCTCCAAAATAGAGTATCGGATTCCGGTGTCTCTTCTCCGACTCCGAAGCTATTTAGGCAAGACAGGGGAAGACGTCGGTGAGAACCCTCTAAGTAGAAACCCTACTTCTCCCCCAAAACTCCCCTCTCTCTCTCTTCCTGTTTCGAATCTGCCTCTCCTATTTTTCTCCTCTATTCTTCTTTTTTTCTTTTTTCTTACTTGGTCGAACCCAGTGTGTATATATAGATGTGGCTATTACGGCGCGGAGAACGCACACCGGGGAGAACCCCTTTAGCTTTTGGCGCGCCGGGTAGGAGGGCGCCGGGAAGAGGGGGGCGTCAGTGAAAGGGCGCGCTGGATAAGCTCCGTTCATTTGACGTGAGTCAGACGGAGGGTCACAAACTGGCTCCGGGGGTCACCGTGACCATTCATCTTGCCGCGGTCTTGCAAAACCTTGGTGAGAAGTCCTGACGAAGCTCTCGGGTTGACGTACAACCTTCTTCGGAACCTCGTGTATCTTCAGCTTGAACACGTTGGCTTTCCGCTGACACGGCCCTCGACACTGTGGTTCATGCCACTGGCTCGGCCTGACTTGTGCCCGAAGCTCTTTTGAGGGGTGGAATGTCACCTAGGATGCTTTCACTCTGGCTGGGCGATCATTTGGTCACTAACGGACCCAATATGCTAAGAAGCTGTACCCGTGCTGGGTAATCGGGGTCTTCTACCGACAGAGCCTTTGGTCCCTTGTTCTTACGGACCAAGGGCACTCTTTCACCTCGGGAGGATCTTTCATTCAGGTGGCGGGCCACCAGATATACCCCTGTTCTTGGTCAGACAACGGATGCATACTCGTCCTTGGTCGGATGACGGATACATTCTCGTCCTTGGTCGGACGACGGGTACATCCTTGTCCTTGGTCGGACAATGGATGCATTGTCATCCTTGTTCGGACGACGGATACATCCTTGTCCTTGGTCAGACGATGGATGCATTCTCATCCTTGATCGGACGACGGGTACATTCTCATCCTTGGTCGGACGACGGATGCATTCTTACCCTTGGTCGGATGACGGGTATAGGCTCGTCCTTGGTCCGACGACGGGTACATCCTTTTCCTTGGTCAGACGACGGATACATTCTCATCCTCGGTCAGACGACAGGTACATCCTTGTCCTTGGTCGGATGACGGATGCATTCTCGTCCTTGATCAGACGACGGATATTGTCTACACGGTACGACCGAGTCGATGCCGATTCATTGGGCAGGCTTGACGGTGCTGTCGGTTGGTTGTAAATTCATCTCGAATCTCCTGAGGTGAAGTCTTCGGTGCTCATACTGGGTGACATGAGGCTCTGGCAGCTTGAGAAGGCTTTAGTGTATTGATCTTCTTCGGCTTCTCTGCTTTAGTGGGCCGCATCATTTGTCTTTGAGGCTTGATCGCCATTGAATATATTTTGAGTGCCAACAAGGGCTGAGATTAGAAGAGAAGGAGATGAAGGATGGGAAGAGAGGAGAGGGCTGCCCCCCATTGGGATAGGGTTTTGGGCACCCTCCTTGGGTTTCCTAAATGAGGGACATCTCCTCATATTTTCTCTCCTAGAATTTCTCTCCAAATTAAATCAAGATAAATCCTTTCTTTATCTCCTTTCATAAAAAAAAGTGAATGGTGGATGCCTTTGACTTGGTCAAGGGGGTTAGGGGCGCCCTAGGGCATCCTTGCCCTGGTCTTCTGACTTCTTTGCCCCTGGTCTTTCTATCAATTGTCCTGGGCATCCTGCACACACACAATTTAGATTTAGTTCATAAAAATTATTGCATTGTGCATATAAATCATGAATGCCCAAAATTATGTAATGAGAAATTAATGCTCATGTCTCTCAATTCCCCTTTATTGAATTATAACACCAAATTAAGCCAATTTGCGTGAAATGCCTCATTTATGCAGGAAACTGAGGTTAACTATAAAGTATGCATATATCCCTAATTATATTCATTTGAAATGATGTATGTGACATGAATTATCATAGAAAGATGGACACTCATCACACACCCCAACTTACTCATTACTAGTACCTTAGCAATGCAATTACATTAAAATTTAGGACCAACAAGAGTTTGCAAAGTTCATACCTTCATATCTAGATTCTCCTTCATAGAATCAACCAAGGATTAGGAATCCAGAAATATTAATGCACACTCGCCTTAGATTGGAAATTTAGGTACATGACTAAGAATACAACTCAAAGTTTAATAGCACTTGTGCAAATGTAATATTAAATCCACAGCATAAATAATTACATCCCTCATTTGCCATTCAAGATAGGTATCCTTCAACTCTACATCTCCTAGATCAGAGCATTAAGTACAATACCTTTTTGTCTGCCTTTTTTCTTCACAAAAATTTTCTTTTCAATGCACACATGATGTTGTACAACCCTTCACCGTTTGACGTAAACCTCAACTCTTGTCTTAGGAGAAGCAGGCCTGGTTATTAGGATCTGGGATATTTTTCATATTTTTTTTTACAATGTGCTTTTGCACTTATTTGATGGATAACTTTGACAGATAACTTTACCAAAAAGATCTCATCTCTAAGAAATGCAGTGTCAGACACTAACCTAAAATAACAGAAGGCTTGTCCTGGTTGTTTCATTAGTGTGCAAGTGATTTTTTTTTTGAAGTGATAAAGGACTTTTAAAGAGATTCTTAAATTAGTTTTTCCATGGCTAGATTAGATATTATTCCATCATCCTTTTCCCTAGCTTTTCCTATTCCAGAATCACTTTTAACTCAAGCATGAATCATGAAACTCAATTGGGGATTTCATTTTTGATTCAATTTGATGCGAATGCAGGACAAAATGACATGTAGGTTGTACTAAATACATCATGAATTTCTCTCCCCCCCCCAACTTAAATGACATTATCCTCAATGGCATCCTTAGACAACGAAAGCAATAGAATAATGTAAAAATGAATACTGTTGAGATGGAAGAATACAACCTGATGTGTAGGATGTGGCCATCCTATGACATTGGCAACTTCGACTCCTCAGCTCTTTACCTGTCTACTGAAACACACTAAAATAAAACATTAAATAACACAAAAAATATTGGATTGTCTCCCAAGAAGCGCTAAGTTTATCATCTTCAGCCAGACACTTGCAAGCTCACGAATTTCTTCTGGATCACTTAGAGTAATTAATTCTTTCGGCATTAATTGAATATTTTTCAAGTAGGGTTTTAATCGTTGACCGTTGACAGTGAAAATTTGACCATTGTTAGGATTTAAATTTTGACCGCGCCATGATCAAAAGCTTTGATAACAATAAACGGTCCATCCCATCTGGATTTTAATTTTCTTAGAAACAAGCGCAGCCTAGAATTGAAAAGCCAGACTTTCTGATTAGATTGAAAACTTTTTCTGTTTATGTGCTTATCATGAAAAGATTTTGTCTTAGCTTTGTAGATTTTAGAATTTGCATAGGCTTCATTGCACAGTTCTTCCAATTCATTCAATTGTAGAGCTCTTTGGGAACCAACTTGAGTTAAATCAAAATTCACTTGTTTGATGACCCAATATGCTCTATGTTCAAGTTCTACTGGAAGGTGATAGGCTTTTCCAAAGATGAGTCTATAAGGGGACATGCCAATGGGAGTTTTATATGCAGTCCTGTAGGCCCATAATGCATCATCTAACCTATTAGACCAATCATTCCCATCTGGCCTAACAGTTTTATGCAGAATGTTTTTTATCTTCCTATTGGAAACCTCCACTTGTCCACTAGTTTGGGGATGATAGGGGGTAGCGAGCTTGTGAGTGATGCCATACTTGCGAAGCAGAGCTCGGAATTGAGAGTGAGTGAAGTAAGAACCCCCATCACTGATGATAGCCCTAGGACAACCAAATCTAGAGAGAATTTTCTTCTTAACAAACTTCATTATAACTTTATGATCATTAGTCCTCGTGGCTATAGCCTCAATCCATTTGGAGACATAATCGACCACCACCAAAATATATTCATTCCCAAAAGATGGTGGAAACGGTCCCATGAAATATATTCCCCAAACATCAAAAATCTCAACTACCAAAATGGGACTCAGCAGCATCATATCCTTCTTCAAATTATTGCCCACAACTTGGCACCTTAAACAAGTTTTAGCAAATTCATAAGCATCCTTAAATAAGGTGGGATAGTAAAATCCACTCTGTAATACCTTCACTGCAGTTTTCTTTCCTGAAAAGTGTCCCCCACAAGCCAGAGTGTGACAAAAGTTCAAAACAAAATGTTGTTCTTCCTCGGGGACACATCTCCTGATAATGTGATCCGGACCCATGTGAAACAGCTCAGGGTCCTCCTAAAAATAATGTTTAACCTTCGAAAAGAAGTGATCATTTTCCTGCTTAGTCCACCCACATGAGATTTGACCAACAGCCAGATAATTGACGATATGAGCGTACCAGGGGGTTAGGGCATGAGAGATAGTGAGAAGATGTTCATCAGGGAAGGAATCAAACATTGGAGCACTCTTTGGAATCACAATTCTAGATAAATGGTCAGCAACAACATTCTCTAACCCCTTTTTGTCTCTGATTTTCAAATCAAATTTGTGAAGCAACAAAATCCAACGAATGAAACGGTGGTTTAGTCTCCTTCTTGGAAAGCAGATATTTTAAAGTTGAGTTATCCGAATTGACAATGACCTTAGCCCCTAAAAGTTATGATCAAAATTTTTCAGGGTGAAAACGACAACAAGTAATTCTTTCTCCGTGGTGGTGTAGTGCATCTGAGCATCAGTAAGGGTGTGACTTGCATAATAGATCACCACAGGCTTTTTATTAATCCTTTGCCCTAAGATAGCTCCTATAGCATAGTCAGAGACATCGTACATGATTTCAAAGGGCAGCGACCAATTTGGAGATTGCAGAATCCGGTCTTGAGTAAGGACTGCTTTCAAAGAATGGAAAGCCTCTAGATAAGAATCATTTAATTGAAACAGAGTGTCTTTTGCCAACAACTGAGTGAGAGTACGGGCAATGGCAGAGAAGTTTTTGATGAATCTTCTGTAAAAACTAGCATGGCCAAGAAAAGATCGAATTACTTTGACTGAAGCAGGGGGAGGAAGATTGGAGATCAAATCCACTTTAGCCTTGTCTACCACTATTCCTCTTTCTGAAACAATATGGCCAAACACTATTCCTTCTCTTATCATGAAGTGGCTTTTCTCCCAGCTTAGCACCAGATTTGACTCTATGCATCTTGCCAGCACCTTCTTTAGATTCTCCAAGCATCCATCAAACGAATCACAAAACACTGAGAAATCATCCATGAAGATCTCCAAAAACTCACCCACCATTTCTAAGAAAATTGCCATCATACATCTTTGAAAGGTAGCAGGGACATTACAGAGCTCGAATGGCATTCTTCTAAACGCAAACGTGCCATAGGGACACGTGAAGGTGGTTTTCTTCTGATCATCTTGGTAAATGGCAACCTGATTGTACCTAGAATATCCATCCAAAAAATAAAAATACTTTTGTCCAACCAGTCTCTCCAAAATTTGATCTACAAAGGGGAGAGGGAAATGATCTTTGTTTGTCATCGAATTCAGTTTTCTATAATCAATACAGACTCTCCACCTCGTTTGTAGTCTTGTGGGCACTTCTTCTCCTTGATCATTCTTTATGACGGTCAGCCCTGACTTCTTTGGAACCACTTGCGTTGGACTGACCCACTTACTGTCAGAAATAGGATATATAATCCCAGCATCTAACCACTTCACCACTTCTTTCTTGACCACCTCTTTCATGTTAGGGTTCAATCTGCTTTACATCTCCCTGCTCGGTTTAGCATTATCTTCCAAATATATGTAGTGCATGCACACATCTAGACTAATTCCCTTTAAGTCCGTCACTGACCAACCTATGGCCCCCCTATGCTCCTTAAGAACATCTTAGAGTTTCGATTCTTGATCAGATGTCAAATTAGAGGCAATGATGATAGGACGAGTGTGATCAGAGCCCAAAAAAGCATACTTGAGGGAGTCCGGGAGAGGTTTGAGTTCAAGAATAGGGGGATGTTCTAGAGATGGAAGAATTGGTTAGGATTGCAATGCATGAAGCGGCTCGACCCTAGACTAGGGTGCAGAAGAGGGGGGAATCCTGAAGCATGCTACCCTCCTCTAGGGTGTCCTTAATATCATCCGAACTTTCGTCAATCAAATACTCAAAGATATCAATGACATTACATTCTTCCTCTTGGTCCGGGTATTGAGATGCTTTAAAAATATTTAGCGAAACTTTTTCTCCTCCAAATGAGATATCCATCATTCCTGTGGCATAATTAATATTGGCCTTTGTTGTCGCTAAAAATGGACGTCCCAAAATAATTGGTGTGTGCTTGAGTTCCTGAGACGAAGCTATGTCCAAGATCAAGAAGTCCATAGGAAAGTAGCATTCATGCACTTTAACGATTACATCTTCCAAAAGACCCCTGGGTGTCTTTACTGATCAATCTGCTAATTGACGAATTATAGATGTAGGCTTCAATTCCCCCAGATCAAACTGCTCATAAATAAAGGTGCACAATAAGTTCACACTTGCTCCCAAATCCAGCAATGCTCGATCAAAAGTGACTCCACCTATATCACATGAAATCAACGGAGCTCTGGGGTCTTTCAATTTCTTAGGAAGATGATTCATTACGACAACACTAACATCCTCAGACAGACGGATCTTTTGAGTAACTACCTTGAGTTCCCTTCTCGGTGTACAAAGCTCTTTCAAAAATTTTACATATGCCGGTACATGCTTGATTGCATCCAAAAGTGGAATATTGATATTCACTTGTTTAAACAATTCCATCAGTTCCTCTTGTTGAACCGGCTACTTTTATTGGCTTTAGATTTTAACGCATCAGGAAAAGGGACTTTCGACATGTATTCTTGGGGTCTCTCTTCAATTTTTGATTTTCTTTTATTCAATTCCTTCCTTTGCTCATCTCCTTCTGGCTTCTTCTTCTCCTTTATGATCATGGGCTCCTCCTCCTCACTATCAATTTCATCCTGGGCCTCTTGGCCGGAACTACCGCCCATCCCCTTAATCTTATAAGGATCTTCAAGCACCTTCCCACTCCTAAGGGTTTTTTTTTTAACAAAAGGAGGTACAGGATCCCAGCAGCTGGTCAAGTGCACCTATCCTCAAGGAGGATAGATGAAATCACTCCCCTAGGTGAAACCTGTACCCTAAATTTTTATTAATATTGATGAATATATACAAGAACATAGGGGCATACCTCTGAGAATACATTGCAACTAAAATCTAGAATGGATCTTCCAGATCCTAGAAAGAAACCATAATACAAGAAGACTAAAATCTAAAAGAAGGGTAGCCAAGATTATCCACAAGAATCGCCCTCCTGGTGGCAAGTGGCAGATCTTTTTGAGACTCGAATATGATATTTGACGCAATGTACAAGCATATGAAGCCAACGAATCCGCTACTTGATTCCCTTCTCTATACACATGGGTGATTCTGAGAGGGTTATTGTTGAAGAAAGGCAAGAGAATGCACCACCAATAGAGGATCTGCCAAGAGGGACAGATACTTTTATGAATGGCCTGAACGAGAGTAGCTGAGTCTGAATAGATGGCCATAATGGGGTAACCTCTATACGTAGCCAGAGAGAGACCATCAAGCAATGCCCTTGCTTCTGCAATCAAACTATTGCCAAAACCATAGTAATGAGCAAACCCAATCATGAACTGTCCTTCCTTGTTGCGAATACAGCCTCCACCTCCGCAGTGGCCAGGATTGCCTTTAGATGCACCATCTACATGAAGGGTAAACCCAGACTGGGCCAGTGATCTTCTAACCAACTTCGGGTGTTTCTGCTTGAACCTTGGTGAGAAGTTAAAGGTGCAGAGAATATACTCTTCCTCTCAGGTGAGAGGTTTATGGAATGTTAGCTTGTTTAAGGCAGACAGTACTAGCTCACAAATAAGATTCTGGACATTCACCAGACTCCAAGGTTTGCCTTCAAAGCGAGCCGAGCATCGACATTTCCAAATCTCCCACATGCTCAAAATCATGGCATAGAGGCCAACAAACTGGAATGCTGAGTTTATGTTGGTTGCAGTGATAATATTCCAGCATCTGGTAGTGATATGTTTAGAACTACCAATGCTATCCTGAAGAAGGGGCCGAAGCCAGTTCCACATTTGCTTTCCTAGATCACTGTTGATAAATAGGTGATCCAAAGATTCCTACGAGGAAGAGTAACAACAAACACATTTGGATGCCAAGGAAATACCGCAGTCCACAATACGGCTGTCAACAGAGACTGCACGGTATAACAAGCGCCAAATGAAGAGGGTAGCCCATGGGGAAAAGGTGGAGTGCCAAAGACTGCGAAATGGGGGCCTGCGAATGGTGGTGTGGTGCAAAAGCTGAACTGCAGATTTAACATAAAACGAGCCTGAGGGGTTGGGCTTCCATACATAGGTATCCTGAACCTTGGAGAGATCACAACATATAACATCAGTGTTGATGCGAAAGTAACTCCAAATCCAGTGGTTTCGATCAGACAAGGCCTCCCTGATAGTAATTTGAATAGGAGGCAAGTGACCATCATCAAGGAAAGTAGCTAACGGTCTATCTCCAATCCAGTCATCCAGAAGGAAATCAATGCTTCTGCCATCCCCAACAATCCAGCGTGAGTTAGCTTCCACCAACGCCTTAGCCTCATAAAATATCCTTTTGGAGATCCAGATGGAAATGGAACTAATATTTCAGAGAGATACCTCTTGACATATCGACATCTAGCATACTCAGTCCATATGGATGACCCATGGAGGATATGCCATAGCTGTTTGGTAGCCAAGGCAACCTACATATCCTCAAATTTACGGATGTTGAGAGCTCCCTCCAAAAAAGGTTTCTGAATGCATTCCCTAGAAACCCAATGGCATTTCCTCAAATCATCATTCCCTCCCTAGAAGAAGTTAGTGCAAAGCCTATCCAGAAAGGCCAATATAGTTCTTGGAATGCAGAGAGATGAAGCAAGGTACACTGGTTGGCAAGGAATGATAGACCGGATAAGAACTGTCGGTATGACTTGAGATAAAAATTTAGATTGCCAACCCATAAGTCTGGTATTTACTTTTTCTATGAGGAACTTGAAATCAGCAATAAATGGCCTTAGCGTTCTCGAACTGAGGTCCTACAGGAGAGGGAAGTTGAGGTGGGACTGGCTGAGGAAGAAGGGGAGCTTTTTGGCGGAAACCAAGAGGCTGATTCTTCGGATTAGTCATAGGCTGGCTAGGGAGCTGACCTACCTCTCTCCTCATACTAGCTGTTGCTAACTGCCCTATCTGACTCTCCAACTTGGAAATGGATTGTTGTTGAGAAAGAATAAGTTGTTGGAGTTGATCAAATTTCTCATCAAGGTTGGGTTGAGGGGGTGGTGGTTGATAAGGGACTTGAGCTTGATTAATCGAAAAGGAGGATACTGATGATATTGACCCTGATAAAATTGAGCTTGAGGATATGGGGCCCGCGAATGCTAAATTGGAGGTTGCTGAAATTGGGGTTGATGTGGAAGAGGTGCATAAGAGAGATTTTGTTGAGTTTGGACTGGAACTTGGAAGGGTTGTTTCTGAATTGGTTGATTTGAGGGATTGGATGGTTGCGATGGTCCTTGTTGATTTCTCCAAGAAAAATTGGGGTGATTTCTCCAACCTGGATTGTAAGTGTTAGAGTATGGATCATAGGCTGGCTTGGAGACGCCCTGAGCAGCAAAAATCTGTTCTTGGATGAAGGGACAAAGTTGGGCCGCTGTAGCGCAATCAGAAATAGGATGATTCGGGCTTGAACATAGAACGCAAACTTCCTAATTATTGGAGTCTGAGAAAGGTTGAGAATGAGAAGTAGATGGGAAAGAGGGCTCCTGCCTATTCATAGCTAACAACTGATCTAGCTTTTGAGCCACTTGGTCTACTTTCTCCATCTTTTGTGCCAGCACGTCTATTTTATTCAACTTCTGAGTAAGGGCATTGATATCCATTCTATTCTCCGACTCACCTTGATTATTTACTTCATAAAGCCCTGCCCTCTTAGACGGTCCAATCATTCTTTCATATGATGATAGAGAGACATGACTAATGGAATTCTCACTTACCATTTCAAAAAGATCATACGCCTCATCTTCACTCTTGCTCATAAACGTCCCTCCACATGATGCGTCCACCATTTATCTATAATTATCAGTCAATCCCTCATAAAATGCCTGGACAATCTGCCATCTTGATAGTCCATGATGTGGGCATTTTATAAGCAGATCTTTTAGTCTATCCCAAGCTTCATGAATCTGTTCTTCAGGATTTTGTGTAAATCCAATGATAGCCCTCCTCATTGTATTGGTTTACCCTATGGGGTAGAACTTCTTAAGAAATTCCCTCTACATCTCAGTCCAAGTTTCTATTGGTTTACTGAAGGCTCCTAACCAATATCTGGCGTTATCTTTCAAAGAGAATAGAAATAAGATCAAGCGGAGGGCATCATCAGAGAAGTTTTAGATTTTGATAGTTGAACAAATCTAGAGAAATTCATCAAGATGTTTATAAGGATCTTCAATGGTATTGCCATAAATGATGGCAACATCTGGATGGTGCTTGATTTGATTTCATACTGGATTGCTTGATTCTCAAGTGCTTACACATAGAAGGATGGTTGATATTGATTCGACATGAAATAGTCATTCATTTATTTTGGTGGTTCATTGTGGTCTATCATGGAGTTTGGTAGAATGATATTTCTAGAATGCACAAGCTTTTCAATTTTAGCAATGGGTCCTATTAAAGTTGGATGTAGGGATCTCCTACCATGTATGCAATGCAATAGTACAAAAAAGATGAGATTTTTTTTTGTTTTTTTTTAAATGATGATTTGGCACCCGCTACCAAATCGGTCTGTTAGGTGCAAGGTGGGATCTAGAGGGGGGGTGAATAGATCCTCTTTAAAAAATTATGCCCAAACTTAAAACACACAATTCAAACTAAATAGAAGCTAATACTTTAGATTCCTTTTTACTGAACTAAACAGAAGTTAAACCAAATTCGATCCAAATAACACTCAGTGAACAACTACCACAAATGATTGGCCTCTTGGATTGGTACGAGGCTGATGTTCGAGTTCAGAAACTCTCCTCAAGCAAAGTGTGTAGGAACATACCTTTTGATATACCAACCAAATGGCTCAACTTGAAACATGTAATTCAATGAATGCAGATCGATAGAAGTAAAGGAATCACACCAAGATCAATCACACTACACATCAATTTTTAGGTGGTTCAGTCTCCACCCAGTAGACCTACATCCACCCCCCACTCAACTGAGTGAGGATTCCGTTGACACACAGCTTGGAAAATTGCTGATTCACAACTTTCGGGGATCAAACCGTACATCCGCTGATTCACAGCTTCAGGGAACAAATTCCACTACCCCTTGATTCACAGCTTCCGCTGACTAACAGCTTGACAAGGAACCAATCATAAAACCCGAGGAACCAATCCTCATGAGTACTAAGCCTCCGCTGACACACAGCTTCCCTCGATCCCAAAATAGGGAATCAGAAATACAAAGAAAATGAAAACGAACAAAACAAAACAAAGAAAAATAAACAAAGAACAACGTAGATCCAGTGGAACAGAGCGACTTTGGATTTGATACACGAGTCAAGGACTTCAACATGTCTTCAGGATTGCTCTGGCTGCACTCAACACATTTCTCACAAACTTCTGAATCTGGGCTCTCTATCTCTCTTTCTTTTCTTCTTCTTCTTCTCACGATCTATCTTTCTAATCTTCTGCTGACACTCTTCTTAATTATTCTCTGAACGAATGTTCTTCTATACCCCTCTCAACCCTTGCTTGCAGCATGATCTCTTCTCACGAAGAAGACTCTATTATATAGAGCAGAAAAACCATATACTGAAATAATCTTATCCTTAAAAGATAATTCCATTGGTCCACGTGTAAGAGAGAATAATCTGATACTCAGGAATCTTGCAGACTTCATCTACGTGTGTTGGATCGTGAGCCAATGATTGGAGATCGAAGGCGCCTGAGTTGCTTGAGTTTTTCACAAGCATGGCTATTTTTCTGCTTTGCCCATCCATTTGTCACCCTTAATAGTCATTTGTCACTCTTATTGCTCATTTGTCTTCCTTGCGAGTAGGCTTGGCTATTTTCTTGGTTTGGTCATCCATTTGTCACCCTTAACATCCATTTGTCACCCTTAATAGCCATTTGTCAGCCTTACTAGCCATTTGTCTGGCTTACTTTCCATTTGTCACCGTTAACACTTATTTGTCTCCCCTGTTGGCCATTTGTCAGCCTTGTTCATCATTTGTCAGCCCGGTAGGCCATTTTTCACCCTTGTGAACAATTTGTCTCCTATGAGCCATTTGTCACCACTGTTGGCCATTTGTCTCCCTTGTTCATCATTTAACTTCTTTGTCAGGTATTTGTCATCCTTATGATATATTTTTCACCCTTGCTCGATATCTTTCACCCTTGTGAGACATTTGTCTGCCCTGTGAGCTATTTATCACCTCTATTTGCTTCAACTAGCAAGTGACTTCTGCTGAACTTGAACTTAACTGGCGTCGACTCCATGGTCTGAGAGACTCGACTCCATCTTCTTCTTTTCTCTTTAGATGATCTTCAGCAAACTGTTAACCTCTGCCTGGCCAAGCGGACTTGTGCTTGTTGTGCTTGAGGGTCTTTTCTGAACTTAACAAACATCATTCATCCTATTAACCTGTTCTTTGAGCAATTTCAGAGATAACAAGATATTATCATTAAAAACTTAACAGACTCATAAATGAGTCGTAGTGTTTGACATCATCAAAATCACTAGGGACACAACATTCTCCCCCTTTTTGATGATGGCAATATTGTGAGTCATTATATGACAATGTAAATACACATCTCCAAAATTAATTACTCATCAAACTATTCTCCCGCTTTGACATCAGCAAAAATAGTTTGACATGAAATATGGAATCTGGAGATGAACAATGAACATGAAAAATGCACATGAATGAGCCAACTGATACCACTTGAAGAGTTTGATAGAAAATTATCATATCAAGGATTGGAACAGGTAGCAAGAATTGCGCAAGTGACAATTGATGAATCATTCAGAAAAGATCAAGGACTGTACGAGTGATTTTAAGCAGCATACATGAGTGACTTGGTCAGCAGGAATGGACTTGCAGTAAATACACTAGTAGCAGACATAAATGATCTTGAATGAAATTGGACTGATATAGTCCCAGTAAGCATAAAGAGTTGGAAGAATTAATTCAAGTAGAAGTTTCTAAATATGATAATTCAAAAGAATTCTCAATTTGATACTAAGTTCATAAATCACAAACCATTGATATTCAGATTCTTCCATTATAAACACTTTATGATATGTTCCTTATTTAACAGCATGGTTTAAATCTAATGACTTCGGAGTTTATCAATGAAATTTCTTTAAAAAATTCGTGCATTCACGTTTAATAGAAATGAACCGAGTTTTCATATTAGCACCTTGTTTAACCTTCCTTTATCTTACTCATCCAAGTTCAATGACTCCCTTGGGAGTTCCCAAACCTAGTATTGAGGTTAAATAATCAAGGAGTTTCTGTTGTTATTCCTGGGTTCTAGTAATTTTCTTTTAGCTACCAAAAATTGATTTTTCTCTTTCTCAACAAAAATTTTAAGAGCAATTAAGTTCAGTACACACTTTGTATCTAGAGGATACATGTTGTTTAGATGTTAGTATCCCTAAGTACTCAATATGACTGACTATCATGCCTTAATTAGAATAGAGGTAGCTTTTCACCTCATGACATACCTCAACTCATTTCATTGATGATTGATATATGTTTCTTAGTGAGCTTGCCATTGCTCTGCCTAGATTTTCAGTAAATTTTCTGCGGAGTTAACAGTGGCACTTCATGACACAGTCTACTTATCTTCATGGAAAAAAAGACATGGTTTCTCAACAAACCATTGCCATTGCTCTGGCATTTTTTTTAACCCTTAGGAATTTTTCAAATTTCCCTAATGTTTAAAAACAATACTCAATTTTAGTATCTCAACCAAAGTTGCCATGATTCTAGAATTTTTAGATTTTAGAAAAAAATTTCAGGGAACAACATGTAAAAGTTGGTTAAGATCTATTAATATAGAACACATATATTTTTAAGACATTTATCTTTAAACTCAATGAATTCATTAAACTTGAACCATCTAATTATTTTGGATGATCATAAGCTTGTATAATAGAAGATTCCTAATATCAATTATTTTCAGATTTATGATCATGGCATGCAAATTTGAATCTTTCTGAATTTCAGGTACTACAAGGATGTGAGCAATTTGTAGTCAATGGAGCAGCAGACAAAGGTTTCAAGAGTAAGCATAAGCCATGAGCGAACAACAAGTATATGGGAGGTTTAGAGGAATGAATTCTCATAGAAATGAGATCCAAGAAACAAGTTCAAAGAAAAACACACTCTCCCCCTGAAGGGATGGAATCCAAGATTTTCATACAAGAACTCCCCCTAAATGTGTTCATGTATTTCAGTCGATCTTTTTGGAATTTGTGACATAAATGATATGCAACTAATTTTGAAAGCATTATATCCATGAGCAGACCAATGTATGCATTGACTCCCCCTATCTAAATGCACTGAGAGATCAAACATGATATTAAGATCTTGCATAAAGATGCATCAACCAATGCAGTTCATTCCAGTATGACCAACAAATTTTTCAAACAAGGCATGAGGACAAATGAAATAGATTTTCAATTTAAAAAAGGAATATGCATGGCAGATCAAATTGACCAAACTCCCCCTTAATTATTCAACCAACTGACACAATCAAACGAGGAGAACAGATAAATCGTATCTGACCAGATATGCAACTATCAAGAGAGAAATGACAATCAACAAATATAATAATAAAAATAGAAACTGGGGTTTTTACCAACAACGGGTGCCTTGACTTATTGAACCCCCTTTTTATTTCTCTTCTTCCTCCACGGCACACCTGCAAAAAAAATCTTATTTTATATTTTTAGGTACCCAAGAATTCTTGGGTCCTTTCAGATTAGTAAGAATTTCATTAGGTGCTTTCCATGATTTTTGAGCTTTCAAATTATCAAATTTCAATATGAAACAATCAATCATAATATGACCAATCTTCCCACAGTAATCACAGTAAACATATGATTTTGTATTTTTCTTGTAAAGGTGATCATGAAATCTCTATGGAGAAGTGTAGCTATTTCCAGTTTTATTTGTAGAAAACTTTCTTTTCTTTATTTGCCAACAGTCTTCAACTGAATGGCCAATCCATTCGCATTTGAAACAACTGAAGAACTTTCTGTTTGCTGACCATTTTGATTTGTCAGAAGGATTTGCCTTTTTATATGCTTTTGATTTTTCATTTCTCAACACAAAGTAATCTTTCAAGACATGTCCAATTTTATTACAATGAAAGCACTTAATTCTATTTTTCTGAACATTATGATTCCTAGCATGCTCTCTATGTGCATCTCGTTCATCCCTTATCATTACACGACAGATTCTCATAATGTAACCATGATCACCACAATAAAAGCAATTTGGATTTTCTTTAGACTACTAATTTGATTTTCTAAATTTCTTTTTCTACTTCTGAGGCAAACTACCTTTTATCTTTTGATTTCCATTTTTGTTTTGTGTTTTCTGAGCAATAAATTTTTGGGGGGAACTTGTTGAAGTGCTGGGTTGTTCTGAGCCTCGAACCCAAGAGGTAAACAATTTAATTTCAATAATGTTTTTTAGATTTTTCTGAAGTTCTGCATTTACTACTCTAATAGCTTCAACCTTTTCAACCTTTTCAACATGCAATTTGTTTTGTTCTTCAAGGTTTTTAAATTTTTCTTCAGCTTATTCAATCTGTTTTCTGAAATTTTTATTTACAGATTTCAATGTATCTAGTTCTGAATTAACACTATCGTGCTCTTGCAATTTCATTCGAAGTTCATTATTCTCATTTTTTAGATGTTCAGTGACTTTACTTTCAGAACCAGAGTTATTAGCAGATTTCAGTTTCTTTTTCAGTACTTTATTTTCTTTTCTCAATTTTTCATACACCTCAAATAGATCAGTATAAGCATCTTCCCATTGTTCTATCGAAAAAGTTTCGAAGAGTGAGATTACCTCTTCACCATTTTCATCTTCATTGGCCATGAATGCACAGATTTCCACCTCTTCCTCTTCACTTGAGGTACTCTCTTCCTCATCACTCCGAGTTGACACCATAGCCTTCAGCTGCTTCTTCTTGATCTTAGAATCCTTTTTGAACAATTCCGGGCATTCATCACGAACATGCCATGGCTTCCTGCAGTGATAACAAACAAGTTTATCAGTCTTTTGTCCATATTAGATTTGAAGTGTGCTCCTCAATTCACCTGGTGCTATTTCTTTTTCTTTCCATACATACCTTTCATTCTTAGGAATTTTTTGAACTTTTTAGTGAGGAATGTTTGTTCACATGTTGACAATTCACCTGAGTCCTCACTGCTTTCTCCACAACTATTAGAGCCCTTGAGAGCTATTGTTTTGGGTTTCTTGTCATCATCTTCACTTCTCCTGAAATTTATCTCATAGGTCATCAATGACCCAATTAATTCATCTACTTTCATAGTAGACAGATCCCTATAATCCTCAATTACAGTGGCTTTGGTATGCCATGCTGGTGGAAATGATCATAGGATTTTTCTGACCAGCTCACTATCAAAATAGTCTTTACCAAGTGATTTCAATCCATTGATTAGTCTAGAAAACCTATCATACATTTAAGAAATAGATTCACTAGGCTTCATTCTAAACATTTCATTATCTGAAACTAACATATTGGCTTTTGTGGCCCTTACCTCAGCTGTTCCCTCGTAGATTACCAAAAGTTGGTCCCACATCTCCTTGGCTGATTTGCATGTAGAGACCCTTGAGAACTCTTCAGGATGGATGGCACACTGCATTGCATTGAGGGTGCTCCAATTGATAGTAGACTGGCGGATCTGCTCTTTTGTCCATCCATCTTCATTTTCTGGGATAATGTATGGGCCTTTCTCAATGACTCTCCACATCTCAGAGCTCTGAGCTCGCATGAAGACCTGCATCCTGTTCTTCCAGGAAGTGTAGTTATTACCATCAAAGAAGGGCGGTCTGTTAATCGAAAACCCTCAGCTAGAAAATTGCAAGGCTACACTTCATTAGATCTCCTCTAGTTGTTGGACCACGTTGTGGGGAACCTTGCTCTGATACCAAATGTTAGGTGCAAGGTGGGATCTAGAGGGGGGGGGGGTGAAAAGATCCCCTTTAAAAAATTATGCCCAAACTTAAAACACACAATTCAAACTGAACAGAAGCTAATACTTCAGACTCCTTTTTATTGAACTAAACAGAAGTTAAACCAAATTCGATCCAAATAACACTCAGTGAACAAGTACCACAAATGATTGGCCTCTTGGATTGGTACAAGGTTGAGGTTCGAGTTCAGAAACTCTCCTTAAGCAAGGTGTGCAGGAACACACCTTTTGATATACCAACTAAACGGCTCAACTTGAAACATGTAATTCAATGAATGCAGATCAATAGAAGTAAAGCCATCACACAAAGAGCAATCACACTGCACATTGATTTTTAGGTGGTTCAGTCTGTACCTTGCAGACCTACATCCACCCCCCACTCAATCGAGTGAGGATTCCGCTGACACATAGCTTGGAAAACCATTGATTCACAGCTTCCGGGGATCAACCCCTACAACTGCTGATTCACAGCTTCAGGGAACAAATCCCACAACCCGCTGATTCACAACTTCCGCTGACTAATAGCTTGATGAGGAACCATTCCTCAAACCGCTGATACATAACTTATTCGAGGAACCAATCCTCACGAGGACTAAGCCTCCGCTGACACACAGCTTCCCCCGATCCCAAAACAAGGAATCGAAAATACAAAGAAAATGAAAATGAACAAAACAAAATAAAGAAAAATAAACAAAGAACAATGTAGCTCTAGTGGAACAGAACGACTCTGGATTTGATCCACGAGTCAAGGACTTCAACAGATCTTCAGGATTGCTCCAGCTGCACTCATCATATTTCTCACAAACTTCTGAATCTGGGCTCTCTATCTCCCTTTCTTTTCTTCTTCTTCTTCTCACGATCTATCTTTCTAATCTTCTGCTGACACTCTTCTCAATTCTTCTCTGAACGAATGTTCTTCTATACCCCTCTCAGCCCTTGCTTGCAGCATGATCTCTTCTCACAAAGAAGACTATATTATATAGAGCATAAAAACCATTTTCTGAAATAATCTTATCCTTAAAAGATAATTCCATTGGTCCACGTGTCAGAGAGAATATTCTGATACTCAAGAATCTTGCAGACTTCATCCACGTGTGTTGGATCACGAGCCAATGATTGGAGATCGAAGGTGCCTAAGTTGCTTGAGTTTTTCATGAGCTTGGCTATTTTTTTGCTTTGGTCATCCATTTGTCACCCTTAATAGCCATTTGTAACCCTTATCACCCATTTGTCTGCCTTGTGAGTAGGCTTGGCAATTTTCTTGCTTTGGTCATCCATTTGTCACCCTTAACAGCCATTTGTCTGCCTTACTAGCCATTTGTCACCGTTAACACTTATTTATCTCCCCTGTTGGCCATTTGTCAGCCTTGTTCGTCATTTGTCAACCCGGTAAGCCATTTTTCACCCTTGTGAACCATTTGTCTCCTGTGAGCCATTTGTCACCGATGTTGGCCATTTGTCTCCCTTGTTCATCATTTAACTTCTTTGTGAGCTATTTGTTATCCTTATGATCTATTTTTTACCCTTGCTCGATATCTTTCACCCTTGTGAGATATTTGTCTGCCCTGTGAGCTATTTGTCACCTCTATTTGCTTCAGTTGGAAAGTGACTTCTGCTAAACTTGAACTTAACTGGCGTCAACTCCATGGTCTGACAGAGTCGACTCCATCTTCTTCTTTCTCTTTAGATAATGTTCAGTAAACTATTAACCTAAGCTTGGCCAAGCCAACTTGTGCTTCTCCAAGTCAACTTGTGTTGTGCTTGAGGGTCTTTTCTGAACTTAACAAACATCATTACTCCTATTAACTTGTTCTTTAAGCAATTTCAGAGATAACAAGATATCATCATTAAAAACATAATAGGCTCATAAACGAGTCATAGTGTTTGACATCATCAATAGCACCAGGGACACAACATTGTCCACCAGCCAAGTAAGAGGTGGGATAGTGGGAGGTTCCCCTTATTTTCACAAGGTCCTAATTAGTGAACCACTTGTCCTCTTAAGCGTGAGCCACTTAACCTCTAGCCTAGACATCAATTTTTCAAAGTAATAGGGGGTCCCAAAAGCATTTTTTTTTAAAACTTTCAAGGGCAAACTAACTTCGGGGAGCTTCGATGGTACAACCGGCCCAGCTTCCGTGAGGGATTTCACAGGTGTGAGGACTTACAGAGGTCTTGGAGAAGGAATTTCCGGTCTAATGAGATGGAGTACTCAATTGGAGATTCTTTCCAACTCCAAGAAGGGTGTGCCTAAATTGCCCTTAAGAATGAGAAAGAGAGAAGAAAAAGAAGAGTTTTTTTCTTTTTTTAAGGGAATGCAAATAAATGAATCAATAACTAGATGAATGAATGCATGAGCATGATGTAACTAGCATGATGACAACATGAGATTTTTTTTAAAGAGGATAGCTATAAATGCTTGTTAACAAAGAAACTAGCCGCTAGAAGCACTAAATAGCATGCAAATCTACTAGGAAAATAAGGCTTAAAACTATTTTTTTCTGAGATTTTTGATTTTATGATTTTTTGTAAATTTTAGGAATTTTTCTGATTTTTTTTAAATTTTCAAAACAGAAATTTTACCTTCAGATTTGGACCTATAGCGACACTTATTTTTTTCTAGATTTTTCTGATTGTCTGATTTCTGCTCCTTTTGGTGGCAGATTTTAGTCCCTTCAGTGACGCTTCCTGCAACACTTGCTTTTTTGGGATTTTTCAGGTCCAAATTTTAGTTTTTTTTCTCTACAAAATAAAGAGAAAAGAGGTTAGTATTAATATATACAAATGAAACACAAGAAATTCCAACTAAAAAGAAATCAATCCTCCCTGGCAACGACACCAAAAATTGATCGCACTAATCACTTGTCGTTGAAAAATGCCGTGCTAAATTTCAAAATAGTACCGCACTCACTCACAAGAAATCTTTTTAAATTAAGTGTAAGGTGGTGAATACGGGTCGATCCCATGAGGAGGAAGATTCTTTTATTAAATTGGAAAAACTTGTATTTTTGTAGCCAAAGTTTGAGTGGGTTTTTTGAAAAGTGAAATTAAATTTGCATGAAAGTGGATCTAACTAAAGAAATTTGGAGAGTTGAAGAAGAGAAAATTGGAAGAGATAGAGAAAGAGAAAAAAAGAAGCAATTGCACAAGTGAACTTTTTATTGCTAGGATGAAAATTGTAAAGTCTATGAAAATGAAAATTACAACTAGTAATAAACTAAGACAAAATGGGAAGAACTAGAGCCGGGAAATAATGAAGTACATCGCCATCTCCTCCTCGTCGAGCCTTTGAGAAGATCACCCCGCCTTGAGGGAGACGCCATTGTAAGAGGGAATGAACGCCACCGTGAAATGGAGATTGTAGAGGAGAGATCTAGGAGAGAAATAGAGAGGGATGTGTATGAAGCTAATGGAGGTTTTAAGTGGTGAGAGTGATGAGGGCAAGAGAAAGAGGAAGAGAGGCTAACTTATATGAATGGAGAGGAGAAGAGAGAAGTGTGAGGGCGCAAGGAAGAGAGGATGAAGAGGAGGGGGCGAACTAGGGTTGAGAGGAGGAAGAAGAAGGTGTGAGAGGAGATAGGAGGGTGCACTAGGGTTAGGGGAAGGAGAGGAAGAGGAGAATATTCCATGCCAAAAGAAAAAGAACTCCTTCTCTATATTTTAGTGCACTATTTATAGGGGAAATGGGCCAAATGGAGGGTGGAGATTGGGCTGGAATGGGATGGAGGGCTGAGATTAGAACAGAAGGAGATGAAGGATGGGGAGAGAAGAGAGGGCCGCCCCCCATTGGGATATGGATTTGGGCGCCCCCCTTGGGTTTCTTAAATGAGGGAGATCTCCTCCTATTTTCTCTCCTAGAATTTCTCTTCAAATTAAATCAAGGTAAATCCTTTCTTTAACTCCTTTCACACAAAAAAAGGGAATGGGGGCTGCCTTTGACTTGGTCAAGGGGGTTGGGGGCGCCCTAGGGCATCCTTGCCCTAGTCTTGTGACTTCTTTGCCCCTGGTCTTTCTATCAATTGTCCTGGACGTCCTGCACACACTCGATTTGGATTTAGTTCAAAAAAATTATTGCATTGTGCATATAAATCATGAATGCCCAAAATTATGCAATGAAAAATTAATGATCATGTCCCTCAATTTCCCTTTATTGAATTATAACACCAAATTAAGCCAATTTGCATGAATGAAATGCCTCATTTATGCAGGAAACTGAGGTTAACTATAAAGTATGCATAATTACCTAATTATATGCGCTTGAAGTGATGTATGTGACATGAATTATCATAGAAAGATGGACACTCATCAACTATCTACTATGGCGTAATCTTCGACGACCTTGCCACGGGAATAACATACAAACCGCCTTGAAGGCGAACAGTGCCCCAGTCTTTCTATACCCTTTGACCCACAGGTATACTAGTGCTCCATTAAGCCTTTATGTGTATGTTGTGGTGCCGAAATGGGTCGACACCCTTGGCATAAGGCGTTCGCCATCCGCCATAGAGCCTGGGCTATCATAATAGGCAGGCTCGTCTTTTGCGGAGTCCGTCTCAGCCTGCTGTGGACGGGTCTCTTATACACCTCCCCTGACATGTTCCGGGGCAGGGGGAGATGCTGCCAAAATTCTCTCAGGAATTCGTGATTTAATTCCGAATCATGTTTCCTCGACTTTCCGCTCGATTTTCAACCCTTATTATGGTAACGGCCTCACAGCTACCCATGCCGAATTATAAGAGCAGAGTAACCGATAAGGGGAATAAATCAATAATAAGTGCCACCTCCCGGTATACATTGTCCCGGCAATATACGAGTCCGCCCGAACGTGGTCATGTTAGGTCCACCTCGTGGACCCATATGCATGCATCGCAATGCTAAATGCGGTCTCATACTAAAAGGCAGCCACTGATCGATAGCCCTACGAGTGATCACGACTACCTAGATTCTCCACTCATCATAGGGTACAAGATTGCCATTTGGCATAACCGTCATTCGGGAGATCATCTCGACATTTCATGGACGAATCTCCTATACCCTCCCCGATATTCCTCGAGATAGGGGAGGTGCTGCCGAAATCTTCCCCGAATATATCAAATGAACATGTGAAATAATGGTTAAATAAAATCATGATAATATATTTTCAATCAACCCGCATTAAGTCGAAACCGACTTCTACCCGTGATTCAACTAATCCCAACTTTTGCACATGATTCCAAATAAAGAAGTCAACTCCCATATGTATATTCACTAGTATCTGATTGTATAAGCATATGTATGAATTCTTGCATCTCCCGACTCTCTGGTATATAAAATGGTGATTAGGGAAAGGTCAGATTAAGTCCGGCTAGAAACTTTCACTAACCGTGAAACTCTGCCTCGTACCAAGAACTGGCAAAATAAAATAAATACCACTGCATTGCATGCTTGCACGATTAAACCATGTTTCTACTTTATAAAATGAGCATGTCTTTCATGTATTCCTTCGGCCCCGAAGGCTCTTCTATCTTGACGATTAATCAAGGGTTGTCCTTCTTTTGGAAGGGCGTAATTAATGCCATAGCCTTTATAGCATGGCAGACTTAGGGTCCCGACACGATCACCCACTATTGTCTGATTAGTTAGACGGTGTGCACAATTAATCGTCACTCCGTTACTGGCACGCCCTACGCTTAAATAAAACCTCTAATAAACAAACAGATAAAACAACAAAATAAACAACCAAAATGAACCAAATAAAATAAATTCCCACAAGTTTGGCACGCCTAGTGGGACCCAGTCTCCCTTCATCTCTTCGCCAAGGTAGAAGGTCCCGGGGCCTTCCACAAGAATACTGATTGTTTGCTCATTCTATGTTGCAGGAAATACAATGGCAAGCAAATTAACAGGACTTACCTTTGGCCTGCAAGTGGTCGCTACTCATGTGGAGCACGGGTACTTGGCGGTACCCACTATGTTTGGGACTCTGCCACCAATGGTGGGGTTCCCCAATTTCCTAGGCGTTGCCTTCGTCGGCCTGCTCCAGGTCGAGAAGGAGGAAGCTGACAAGACTCTCACGGCCAAGGCCGTGACTCTTCCAAGGGTGAGTCTTCCCCGGTGGGCTGCCCTGCATCACTGCATGGTCACATGCTTCGTCCACCATGTGGACTACCTAGCTGTCCCCACCAGTGACAAGGCGTCTGGGGGGAAGAAGAGAAAGAATCAAAAGAGAAGAAGAAGTGCTGATGCTCCCCGGGGTTGGCTCTCAGCCTCTGGGAAATTTGTTATGATCTGCAGCGTTCGGGTGTACCTGAACGGCCGTAATGCTAAAGTCTTGCCGGATCGCATCATCCCGGCAGTTCTCGCATGCAATGCTTTCCTGGCACTAGCAAGCCGGAAGGTGAATTTGGACAGAGATATCCGGGGGAAGCTGGCCCCCAAGCTACCAAAATTCAAACAAGTCTGGGTTCTCAAGAGGACCCGAGGTCCAGCTCCGACCCCGCAGAATGTTAATCTGACTACTAAAGACCCCAGGAGATGGGGAAAAAGAGCTACACTGAAGGAGGAAGAGGTCATGCCAGTGGCGCCTCTACCTACTCGTAGGGCTTGCACAAGGCAGTCCGATGTCTTCCAATGTTCGAGAGGATTGAATGAGGCTGCCAGATTGTCACGGCTCTCCTACGTGCCGTCAACGCAAGACCAACTACTGCCCCCTACCCTTTCTCCAGGGTGCAGTCAAGAAGAAATGACCAAAGTGGTCAAGGACTACTTCTACAGCTTGGGGAGTTCTTCCCTAGGTCAACAAAGACTGCTCCGCACTAGCAGCGCCAAAGAAAAGGATGAAGAATGAAAAAAAGAAGAAGGATCACAGACGTCAATAAATATGAAGATGGCTTGGAAGCTGAATACTTCGGAGTCCCCCTGCAGCGGGAAGAAAAGAAAAGAATATCAGTATTTGAAAGGTTGAGCTTCCCAGGTCAAACCAAAAGGGGAGTCTAGAGGCAAAGAAAAAGAATGTAAGTCTTCACTTGCAACATGGCAGGGGTGACCAGCAAATGTGGGGCCCTACCCGAAGAGCTGGAATAATTGGCCATGTTAGCCAAAAGGCCTGGGCTAGTAACAAGAAGAAGCAAAGCTGTGGAAGTAATGTTCAAAATAGCCAAAGAAAAGCAAGTTATCACCACGTTAGCTGCCAACGTGGTGACTTCCAAAGAAGAAGAGGTTCCTCCGCTAGCCTCATCCAAAGGTGCCTCAGGTGAAGTGTTGGACAGCACCCCCGCTGTGGCAGTACTAGACCCAGCTATCTTGATAATACTACAGAGATATCAACAGGAGATTGAATCCTTGAATAGGCAGCTGAATGAAAAAACTGAATAAGTTTCTGTTCCGCGACAGCAAGATATGCATGCTGGATCATCCTGAGGAGCTCCTGGCCCAACTGATGCTGCACCCCCAGCTACCTCTCAACCAATAGGCCACAGCAAGGCCTCTTTCCAGCCGCACTTCTTGCAGCCACCATTGGCTTAGCCGGCACTTCCACAAACGTAGCAATTTCCACCAATGATATCGCCGACACTTCATGCCACGGCTTTAACCACTCCTATCACGCAGCAGCCTGTGCATTTCCATCCAGGATCGGTGAACTCGACAATGATGAATAAACTAATGGTGGAACAAATGATTGAAATGAAGCTGGTGGAAAGGGTTGACGGTGATCTCGGCACTTTTGATGTGTACAAGGTGCCATATCCGCCACAATACGCTGCAAAGAGGCTTCCGCCTGGCATCAATAAACCGCCCAAGTTTGAAAAGTTCAATGGGCAGGGCTCTCCCAAGGAGCATATTGCTTAATATATGATAGTTATGGGCGATCTGGCAGTAGATGAAGCCTACCTGCTAAAATTCTTTGGGTCCTCACTAACAGGCCTAGCTTTCGAATGGTATTCCAACCTGTCGTCCGGCTCTATTAGTGACTGGGCAACTATGCAATGGAAGTTCTGGGAACGGTTCCATGTTGCTAAAAGGGAGGTCACCGTGGCCGAGTTGTATGCCTCCAGGCAGAGAAATGATGAGACAACCCTTAAGTATATCAAAAGATGGCAAAATCTCAGCATGAGATGCAGGCGACCTCCACATCAAGAAGATACAGTGCAAATCTACAAATAAAACCTGAGGCGGAAGATCCTCGAAAAGATGATCGGGATTGAAATCAGGTCTTTCGACTGGATAAATAATGTGGTGGCGGAGATTGAAGCTCTCATCTCCAACTCCCCTTCTGCTCCTACTGTTGCAAGCTAAAAGCCCGACCTGCTGACAAGTGGCCAGTGCCTAAGGAAGTCCACAAAATTGACTTCAAGGCATTTAACCAACAAATAGAAAAGGATAAAGGGGTTGCCAACCCCCTTCCTGCTAAGCCAGCTGAGCAACAAGAAGGCCCTTCCTTGCGGGCCAAAATGAAAAAGGTTTACTCTTTCCCCAAGGACATGACTAGGGTCCTCTTTGAAAGGGCTATCTAATACAACAATGTCACCTTGCCGGAACCGAAGAGGCCGAAGGACGCCAGAAAGAAAGATCATCCCTGCTTTTGCCCATATCACCAAATGCTTGGGCACCCTATTGAAGACTGCTATGCCTTCAAAGATGCTATTGAAAAGCTAATCAAGAAAGGTGAACTACAAATGGGTGACTACAAGGTTGATCCTCCACGCCCTCATGAATTGTCAGCTATTGAAAGAGTAGTCAATATGGTATCCTTATACCAGCAATTACCCAAAGAGGTAGCTGAAGCTCGCATAGAGCACCCCCATGAATATACCCCAATGGAGCACTTCGGAACCCTGGAAGCTGAAAAGAAATTAGAAGTGCTGAGTGCACCAAACAACCCGTTACGGGGGCAGATGTCAGTCGCAGAAGGGAAAGAGAATAATAAATCAAAGGTCAGGAGGGGGATCATCATCCTCTCCTGCAATACACTATCAGCCTCGCCCAGTGCGAGCCAACCTACTGAAGAAGAAGACGAAGAGATATGCTTCACACCAGTGAAGGTAGGTCAAGCTGACACGTCTATCTCTCACCATAAGTGCTGGGAAAAGTGGGGGCACCCTCCACCGCCTGCTGAAGAAGTGCACTATCAAACTCCTCCTCCACGTGAGGGCTTGGGGGCAAGAGCATCAATCTATGAGCAGCTGAATGCGTCCCACACTGGTAACAGGATGCCGCTGGCCTCATCTAAAATCAACACGAGAAACAGCACTCCCGGCTTCTACCAAGCTAACCCTGCTCTGATGATAGACCTATATCAGAAAATACAAGAAATTGAGATGCTGAGAAAAAGATTGAGCAAGGTGGGTTTACTCCCAGTCGTGCCTGGGCAAGCAAGATCCGCGTCCGAGGCCCTACGAGGTGGCGCTAAACCATTTGGAGCCTCACTGCAGCTGGCTATGCCCCAAATAACACATGATCGTGAAGGGTGCATCCTCCCTCGGCAACTACATCACGCGGTTTCCGCGTACCCTTCAGCTTTACAGGCACGTCAGGGCGTAACTTCTACACCTCAGGTAGTGCCGCTAATAAACCCACTTCTACAGCCAGCCGGCTTGTACCCAGGTCTGAGGACTACATCAATAATGAACAAGCTGTGGGTGGAACAAGCAACTGCAATAAAGCCCGCTGAGGAAGAATTCACTAAGGCATAATTATATATGATCAAACAAAGATAAAGATTTAATTGGCCTTAAACAAGATTGAAATGTTAAACCTACTAATTAGCTAGAACCCTTTTTGACCCTAATAATGTATAGTTAATGGGCTTTTGAATTTTCAAAAAAAAATTATAAAAGAACTAATGGGCTTAAGGAAGGACTACGACAAACACATAAATGGGTTATATACATGAGTGGGCTTCTAAGGGTATATATATATATATGTTTAGGACAGGGTCTGAGGGCTTAACCAAATAACCCTCCTTCATGTTCGAACCTGCATGGGCTCTAGGGCTTCATGCAAAGTAGGGTATGCGGTAGTTGATTTGGTATGGAGAAGAGTAAGTATGGCAAGGTTAAAACCCTGCCTTTGTTAGCATTCAACCCCTTAGGGTTATCATCTGTTTTCTATAAATTAACCATGCGATGGCAAGGAGCAAGCTGCTACTGTCGTTCCGTGCGTGAGAACCCTGCGTACGTTGACGTCCCATTCGCCGTCTCCGTCATCCGACTACTGCAATGGTGCGGCTGTTGTTGCTGCCGTTGCACGACATGGTGAAGAAGTGAAAGCTTCTTCCTTACTTCTCATTCTTCTTCCTCTGCCATCGTGAACGGACTACTGCTACTGCCACAATAGTTTTCCTCTGCTGGTGAAGTGCTGCTGCGAAGCTGCTACTGCTGTGCTATTGTAGTTGCTCTTCTCCTGCTACTTCTTCTTCTTCCCGTCTCTCGTCTTCACCCGTTAAAGCATCGTCAAAAGGTAGGTAATCTCCCAAGCAAAACTCTAAATAACTATCGTGTTAGATCATTAGAGCATGTAGATTCCTTCATGAGCTTTTATGCTTGTAGATATAGCATGCTTAAACGTGATTATCGGACGTCTGGGATCTTTACTGCATGAAAAAAGAATGAGCGACCACACAAGCGGTCGCTTATTAATGAACGACCATGTAGAATGGGTCCAAATCTGTTTGGGCGACCGTCTGCTAAGTTGCAAATTAATGTGCAACTACGATACTGTCGCTCCTTCCTGTAACCTGATTTAATAATTGACCCATCTTTGAAATTTAATAAGTATGAAACCTGATGTCTGAAAATCATGTTAGGCATATTGCTAGATTTCCTATATTTTTTCTCTACCTTATCATGTAATTTATTTCCTAAAAAACCCTACCGTTTGAAAGTGGCACTGTTCATCCCCTAATGAACAGCAACATAACCCTATTATGTCTGTGAACGTATCAATGTAATACGTAACAGCATAAAACGTTAAAAATAATGGGCGACCAGAATCCTGTCGCCTATTTAAACCTGCGCCCATGCGAATAGGTGCTATTTCCTGATATTGATATATATATATATATATATAATTTTTATAAAAGAAATTGATATAATTAGCGACCATCCCTGTGTCGCACATTAAAGAAGGAACGCCCCAGTAAAAGGGTGTTGTTTGTAAAAATCCAGTAAATATTGAATATATTGAAAATCATGAATATGCGACCTAAATCATGCCGCTATTTAAAGAATGGACGCCATCCTACATAGTCGCTATTTAGAATTTTAAATATTGATCTCTGGAAATCTCTGGAATTAGCACCCGGGCACATAGTCGCTAATTCTTAATGTTTTCTCGAAATTCGGTTTAATTATGGAATGTGCGACACTTCACACAGACGCTCATTAAAGAATGTTGGGTTCTGTGCCCTCCCCTCTTTGTCTTTGATAATGGTTTTGATGATTACAATATATTGTGTGTTTTACGTATGAATAGAAGTGAAAATATTGTGTGTGAGTATTGTGGAAAATACTCATTGATCATTTTCTATTATGGAGCTTACTGTTGATATCTTGTCTTGTAGGTTTGAATGTTTGGACTTCTGTGGTCTGAAGAGTCAACCTCACCCATTCAGGGAGTTGACCTATTCCTCATGGCACTGATCTATATTTCATATGCTCATACTTGAGCATCACATGTCTCGACCTTAGTGCTCTGCATGTTCATCAGCATCAACTTTGTCTTGCTGCTTAGGAATCCCACATGGTTTTTCATGGACAAATCTTTGTGATTCTTTAAAATCATAAATGGGGTCTTAAGAAAATAGTTCATGCTTTTTTAATTTGGTGCTCTCATGCATAACATTCATGTATGATTTATGGAGCTTTCACGATTTTTAAGTGCATGTTATTATTGGGAAGATCAAGTTTTCATTGAGGGTCATAATTGGTGTGGTTGAATGGGATTGGATGTCTTTGGGTTGAACCGGACTGCCTTTTGGCAGATCCTTTCCTTCCCACTGCAAGGGTCGACCCTATGGGTTGACCCCTGGCTCCTTGAGCCTTAGTTCTTATCTTGTTATGAAGCATGGTCTTTCATGTATATATCTTTGATGTCTTTGCATTGACCTTGCTCATATGTGCACCGACCCTGTCTTGGGTATTTTACAATCATGTGCTTGAAATTACATAACTGAACTTGAATGGGGTTCATGTCTTCAAAAGTGAAACCCATGTCATTTGTTCTTGATTGAACCATATTGAAACTGAATTTTCCTTGTTCTGGATCTTAATCTAATTAAGCTGAACCCTGAACCTTGTGTTCTTGGACATGATGGTTTTGATAATCATGAATGTGTTTGATGAGTACCACTGGACTGAACTTAATTGTCTTGAACTGAATTTGGAAGTCCTTGGAATGAATTTGATTGTATTGGGTTGGTCATGGAACCTATTGTGTGGCCTGCTTGAATTTTCTTTTTATACATGTGAGACTATGTGTTTTGACACAAGAATGGCCAGTGTTAAGTATGTTTGAACTAAAATTCAAATGCATACTCACTGAATTTGATTCTGTCGTAAATGATTCTATTGCACTCAATTCAGAATTGGACTGGTTCAGTCTGATTGTTTTGTGTGGGTTGTAATAGTTCAAGTTGCTTTGGATTGACTTAGCAACTCATGGCTGGTTTGATTTAATCATAAGTGATGTAAGCTTATGGAGAAAATGGATTGAAAAGCTTTACATCACTAAATTCCTACTAGTACTTCAGCATTCTCCACTACAGGTTGAATGACTTATGTGAAGAGATATTCTGAGGATAATTTCCTGATATGGATTGAATTGTGTCTGACATGAAGTTGAGTTCTCTGAAATGCAGGTCCATATTAATGTCATTTGATTGGAACAATGGTAAGCTTCCATTCCAATTTACATTCCTTTGTATCTATGTTAAAACCTTGTGAAGCAAGTTTCATTCATTGTTTTAGATACCCTCTAACCATGCTATCTATATTGGAAAATCATGTTTTGCATGGGGTTAATTGGGTGTCAATGGCCTTGGGGTTCAATGGACTGAATTATGCAGTTTTCTGCATTTACACTACAAGTGTCGACCCCTAGGGTCGACTCTTGATGGGCTGGGGTCTGTTTTCAATGAAAACAGAACCCCCGGTAACCATCAGTCCTGTTTTCTTTTTAACAGGACAGAAGCTACTGAGAAAAGTGTCGACCCCAAGGGTCGACACTTTCTCTGGGTGACCCAAAACGGGTTTGCCAATTTGGTTGCGAACTCATTGGTTTGAGAGCCGATTTGGGTGGTGTTTTACACCAACACCGTTAGGGTTTCTGTACATGTATTGGGGTTGCTTTGAGAGGGTTTTATGGAGGCTATTGTGGTCTTTTGTTGCTTGTTATTGTAGGGTATATAGAAGCTCCGATTTGGTTCGATCGGAGGTATCCCTTGTGCTAATATTTTCTTTTTGCTTGCAGAAGAAGAAGAACGTGGAGGAGGAGGGCAACGCCACTACCTGGAGGAGGAAGAAGAAGCCGGAGAGATCGTCTTCCATGAACCAGAGCTTCAATCTGGAGGCCGCTACTGCTGCTCTCCACGATTTGCAGTTTTGGGCATTTCATTCTACAACCCCAGCTGCTTCCACTCTGCGATTCATCATTTCCAGCACACCCTACCTTCTTTTGAAGGGATTCTTGGGATATTCAAAGGGGGAAACATTATATATATCTTCCATCTATTCATGTGTGATATCCCCTTTAATCTAAACATGGTGTTGAGCATATTGATAAATCTGTTCTTTGTGTTTACAGGTATGATCGGAGCTTGGATTTGAAGGAATACACATTTAATCTTCAAGAAGGAAGATCGTCTGCTCCGACTACCTCCGGACTCAGCTCTCTCCAACCTAAGCTTCAAGAAAGATCTGCTTATTTCTATTGGAGAACCAAGGAGATATTTCTACATCCTCTTTATGTTTATTTCTATGAGTGTTTCATAGTCTATCTTCATCTACATACTGATGTGGGCGTATATTGTATATCCTTTGATTTTGTTAAACTCAGAATATCCGTGTGTGTACGGAGCTGTGTCTCCGTGTGGTTGTCGTGTCCAGGGTACGCTCCCCGAATGTGTGTGTGTGTGTGTGCTGCAGTGGCAGCGTGTTGAGGCAAGGCATCGTGTGTGTATTGCTGCGGGAGCAGCGTGTGTGTGGTTGGGGTTCATCCCCGTGTTGCTACGAAAGTAGCGTGTAGTGAAGCCTCACCCGGTTGGGTGAGGGGGGGACGTAGGGAGCCCGTCGTGATCCTAAACCACCTAAAAGTCCTTATGTCTTGTATGATTGCCTGTGTGATTGTCATTTTCTCTATCTCCATTCATAGGTCCATTATACAGGTTTTTAATTCACTACACTATCACACACTGCTACCTTCATTATCTGTGTTGAGCAAAATTTCCCTGTTAGTCGCATTGTTATTACGAGTGAGATCGGAAAGCTTGAGAGAATGTTTTAAATCTCACTTAAGTTTTGGTTATTAACATTGTTAATCTTAATTCCACTGTGTTTAGTTAGGAAAGTTTTTAAAATCCCTCATCTCGATTCGGGGACAATTCAACCCTCCTTCTTGTTCGCCATCTCTATGGGCCAACAATTGGTATCAGAGCCTCATCTCTGATTTTTTTGTCGACCTTGCGGTCGTAGAGTAAAGATCATTTTCGTGATGGCTAGTGTGAATTCTATTCATGTCTTTGATGGTTTTGATTATGCTTTGTGGCTAGGAAAATTTTGTGTTTGGATTACTAGTGTTAATCTGAAACTTATGAACTTAATGACTCATGGTCCTCATGTTTTACCCAAAAATGAGTTGAGATGGACCGATGAGGATAAGAGAAAGAACTCTAATAATTTGTTTGCTTTGAATGCTCTTAAGGCAGCAGTAAACATTAACAAATTTCCATTTGTTTCCAACTGTAGGTCTGTCAAAGAGATATGGGATGGGCTAAGCAAAGCCCAAAAGGAAAGCTCCAACGACAGTGACTGTCTAGTGACAAACAAAGAAAATGAATACCAAAGCGAGGAAACCTCCAAGGTAAATTCTAACTCTGATTCTGAGGAAGAAGATGATTTGAGCTATGATGAATTAGTGAATGCTTATGATGAACTGTTTGATAGATACAAATCATTAAATTCTAAAAATTGAAAAAGAAACATGACTACTCTTCATGTGGGAAATGCATTGAGCTTGAAAGGCTAGTTGAGTCACAAATGCTTGTTGAAGAAGAACTAAAAGAAATGATTGCAAATCTTAGATCTGAAAATAACTCCTTGTTGGATAAAATTTCAGAACTTCAACAAATAGAAAAAGGAAATGAGTAGCTAAAAATGTTGAACACCTCCATATCTGAAAAGCTACTTCTTTTGGAAAAAGGGAAAGTAACTCTGAATGTTGACAAGATAAATAAACTGGAGGAACTTAGGAAGGAAATAGAAAGCATTAGAAATCTGAATGATAAATTTGAATCCAATGAAACTATGAATGCTATGACAAATAAAAAAGTCAGTTTTCAAAAGAATGAACTTGAACATACCTCCAAGACTGGAAATTCATTTGAAAAACTTCAAAATGAAAAACTTGCTGAAGAGATTCAGAAATTAAAGGATCAAAATAGTTCATTGGGTGATAAACTCCATATGTTTGAAAAAGGAAAGCATGTTGTTGATGATTTTGAAAATTCTCATGTTTTAGAATAGGAAGTTACAAGTTACAAATCTATCAATTCTATGTTGAATGATAAAGTTGCATTGTGTGAAGAACAGCTTGCTAATTGTGAACTGCATATTTCATCATTACAAAATGAAATCAAAATTTTGAATGAATCATTGTCTTTGAGTGATAAAGAAAATAAAAAATAGAAAAATAACATTATTTGTCATTGTGAGCATGAAAAATTCCCCACTACTGAGTTTGTTCATGCTTCAAGAAAAAGGAGGAATGTTTCATGCTATTACTATGGCAAATTCAGTCATGATATGTATGATTGCTTTTTGATGAAGTTTGATGATGATGTGGCATTGAAGTCGCAAATAAAGTTTGCTAATGATTCTAAAAATTTTAAAAAACCAATGAACAAGAACTTCAATGTTCATTGCTTTTATTGTGGATTAAATGGACATGTTTTTAAAAATTGCTTTACAAAAAAAAATGATGATGCATGGTCCATCAAGAAAAACCGTTACTATCATTACTGTGGTGATATTGGACATACGATGAACTATTATGCCTTAATGGAAAATGATGATAACTGGTCCATGAAAAGAAAATCTTTTTATTATTTTTACTGTGGCCTGAATGGACATTCCATGGATGAGTGTACCATGATGAGGGCCGACGATGAGTGGTATGAGAGGAAAGAGAAAAAGAACACACTTGTCCATGTTAGAACTAATCCCTCGGGACCCAAGATAGCTTGGGTATCCAAAAATTCAAAATGCAAATCTATTTTGCAGGGGTGCCTTAAGGTCAAGGAACATTAATAAATTGAGGACTCTCAAGGTGAGAAAGAAAATTACTTAATTTTGAGAACTTACTTCGGTTAGGTTCATTTTGAAAATTCTGAAAAGGTAAAAGTTGAGTCTGAAGTTCATAATCAAATTGCATTCCTATTTCGTTGATTTTGACAACTTCTGAAATGATGAGATTTTGTGAACTTCATGTTTAGATGAATTGAACATACTTCTCTTTTCACTTCATGTGAATAAATTTAGTCTTTGAATGCTTAACAATGCACATATGCAGTTTTTAATACAAACCTTCTCTTTTGCTTTGCAAATAAAATTGGCTTTGAATGCTTTTCACTGTGCATAGAGTCTTTCATACTCCTATTTACTTTTTGCAAATAACAATTCACTTGTGCATACATAGAACACATACTTAGCTGCATGATACTCATTGCACATATACTTACATATCATTGCATATTTCTGTGCTTGAATGTCATGGTTATCTGGTATATAAAATGGTGTTAGTGGAAAGTTGGATTATGTTCAGCCGGAAGCTTTCACTACGCGTGAGGTGGTCTTCAGACCTACGTTCTCCGCCAAGTATCGATAATCAACTTGCTTGAAAATATCATTTCAGTGCTTATTTGACTGTAAATAATATACAACCACTTTTTGACTTCTTCTATGACTCATCCCTTGCTAAATGAAATTACATTGATTTAGACATGTATGTTACATGGCATGTATTAAGGGGGAGATTTTTTTTTATAACCGTGCATACATTTAGGGGGAGACATTACTGTGTTGAGACTAATTCATCTTTTACATTCAATACAACCACCCACACAAAATGTACCTTTTTTGAGATAATGATTCAATCTAATAAGGATTACTATTTTCTACTCTACACTTTAGAGAGCTATTGATTCTCTACATAGAAATCACATGTCTCGTGAGGAAAAAGCTGTTTACCCCTTCAAAAGGTTGTATAAGTGGAATGTGGATCCGAGTAGTCGAGAATCTCCCCTGAAATAAAGGAGGAAACTCGTGTTGAAAGGAGAAACTAATCCATATGAAAATAAGTGTGATTTGACACCGAGTAGTCGGGAAGTGCCCCAGAGACAAAGGATACAACTCGCGTCGAAAAGTGTCTCATCCACATCATAAAAAGTGACGAAACTGAGTAACCAAGAATTACCCCTGAAACAAAGGGCATGACTCATGTCAAAAGGTTAGTCACACCATTTTTTAGTAACTAAAGTTGGGGTCATACGTAGCTACCAATATTCGAGCATTGTGTATGAAAGTGTATGGATGATAAGTTCTTTTTAGTGTTCTTTCAAAAATCTGATTTTCCACATTGATTTGAACCTCATTGCTCAATCTTCACTTATGCACTTTGGGTTTGATTGTTTGAATGTCCTTTATGAATCAGTCATCTTTCATGGTTAATGTAGTACCTTATTTATGTAAGCATGACCTTCTTAGTATTATTCATGCACATCATGTTCAACAATCAATTGCAATATCCTTACACCCGTCCCGGAGGGACTTGCATGAGTGTATATCTTGTTATGTGTGCTTGAATGCTTGAATGCTCGATCCGTCTTGTTCATATCATACTTCATTCCATAGTTTGCATCTATAGGTTATACATGTAAATAACAGGTTAAATAACCAATTGTCGGTTGGTTTTTGGTACTTGACAAATGGGGAAGAATAACGTGCTTTTTAGCACAATAGATTTTATGCATAGCTAGGTTTGACATTTTGCATATAGGTTAGTTAGATCAGACACGTGTGCATAGTTCAATCACACTCTCTGCTTATAGTTCAAAATCTTCACATGTGGACATAATTCTATCATCTTGCTAAATGCACATAGAGTCTCACTCTCTTGCTTGTTTCTTGATTTACACACCTTCCCTTTATGGGAGGTTAATTGCTGGGTTCATGCACTCATGTCTCATTCATTTTTGGAATCTTTACAGTTATTTCTCAGTCCCCCATTTTTTTGATAATGCCAAAGGGGGAGAGAAATTTGAATAGCCACAATATATTGTCATCATCAAAAAGGGGGAGATTGTTCGGCTCTGTACGCTCCCCTCTTTGTCTTTGATAATGGTTTTGATGATTCCAATATATTGGGTGTTTTACGTATGAATAGAAGTGAAAATATTGTGTGTGAGTATTATGGAAAATACTCATTGATCATTTTCTGTTATGGAGCTTACTATTGATATCTTGTCTTGTAGGTTTGAATGTTTGGACTTCTGTGGTCTGAAGAGTCAACCTCACCCATTCAGGGAGTTGACCTATTTCTCATGGCACTGATCTATATTTCATATGCTCAGACTTGAGCATCACATGTCTCGACCTTAGTGCTCTGCATGTTCATCTGCATCAACTTTGTCTTGCTGCTTAGGAATCCCACATGGTTTTTCATGGACAAATCTTTGTGATTCTTCAAAATCATAAATGGGGTCTTAAGCAAATAGTTCATGCTCTTCTAATTTGGTGCTCTCATGCATAACATTCATGTATGATTTATCAAGCTTTCAAGATTTTCAAATGCATGTTATTTTTGGGAAGATCATGTTTTTATTGAGGGTCATAAGGCCCTTGGTGTGGTTGAATGGGATTGGATGTCTTTGGGTTGAACCGGACTGCCTTTTGGCAGATCCTTTCCTTCCCACTACAAGGGTCGACCCTATGGGTCGACCCCTGGCTCCTTGAGCCTTAGTTCTTATCTTGTTATGAAGCATGGTCCTTCATGTATATATCTTTGATGTCTTTACACTGACCTTGCTCATATGTGCACCGACCATGTCTTGGGTATTTTACAATCATGTGCTTGAAATTACATAACTAAACTTGAATGGGGTTCATGTCTTCAAAAGTGAAACCCATGTCATTTGCTCTTGATTGAACCATATTGAAACTGAATTTTCCTTGTTCTGGATCTTAATCTAATTAAGCTGAACCCTGAACCTAGTGTTCTTGGACATGATGGTTTTGATAATCTTGAATGTGTTTGATGAGTACCACTGGACTGAACTTAATTGTCTTGAACTGAATTTCGAAGTCCTTGGAATGAATTTGATTGTATTGGGTTGGTCATGGAACCTATTGTGTAGCCTGCTTGAATTTCCTTTTTATGCATGTTAGACTATGTGTTTTGACACAAGAATGGCCAGTGTTAAGTATGTTTGAACTGAAATTCAAATGCATACTCACTGAATTTGATTCAATCGTAAATGATTCTGTTGCACTCAATTCAGAATTGGACTTGTTCAATCTGATTGTTTTGTGTGGGTTGTAATAGTTCAAGTTGCTTTGGATTGACTTAGCAACTCATGGCTGGTTTGATTTAATCATGAGTGATGTAAGCTTATGGAGAAAATGGATTGAAAAGCTTTGCATCACTAAATTCCTACTAGTACTTCAGCATTCTCCACTGCAGGTTGAAAGACCTCTATGAAGAGATATTCTGAGGCTAATTTTCTGATATGGATTGAATTGTGTCTGACATGAAGTTGAGTTCTCTGAAATGTAGGTCCATATTGATGTCATTTGATTGGAACAATGGTAAGCTTCCATTACAATTTACATTCCTTTGTATCTATGTTAAAACATTGTGAAGCAAGTTTCATTCATTGTTTTAGATACCCTCTAACCATGCTATCTATATTGGAAAATCATGTTTTACATGGGGTTAATAGGGTCTCAATGGCCTTGGGGTTCATTGGACTGCATTATGCAGTTTTCTGCATTTACACTGCAAGTGTCGACCCCTAGGGTCGACTCTTGATGGGTTGGGGTCTGTTTTCAATGAAAACAGAACCCCCAGAAAAAAGTGTCGACCCCAAGGGTCGACACTTTACCATCGGTCCTGTTTTCTTTTTAACGGGACAGAAGCTGCTGAGAAAAGTGTCGACCCCAAGGGTCGACACTTTCTCTGGGCGACCCAAAATTGGTTTGCCGGTTTGGTTGCGAACTCATTGGTTTGAGATCCGATTTGGGTGGTGTTTTACACCAACACCATTAGGGTTTCTCTACATGTATTGGGGTTGCTTTGAGAGGGTTTTATGGAGGCTATTGTGGTCTTTTGTTGCTTGTTATTGTAGGGTATATAGAAGCTCCGATTTGGTTCGATCGAAGGTATCCCTTGTGCTAATATTCTTTATTTACTTGCAGAAGAAGAAGAACATGGAGAAGGAGGGCGACGCCACTACCTGGAGGAGGAAGAAGAAGCCGGAGAGATCGTCTTCCACGAACCAGAGCTTCAATCTGGAGGCCGCTGTTGCTGCTCTCCATGATTTGCTATTTTGGGCATTTTGTTCTATAACCCCAGCTACTTCCACTCTACGATTCATCATTTCCAGCGCACCTTACCTTCTTTTGAAGGGATTCTTGGGATATTCAAAAGGGGAAACATTATATATATCTTCCATCTATTCATGTGTGATATCCCCTTTAATATAAACATGGTGTTGAGCATATTGATAAATCTATTCTTTGTGTTTGCAGGTATGATCGGAGCTTGGATTTGAAGGAACACACATTTAATCTTCAAGAAGGAAGATCGTCTGCTCCGACTACCTCCGGACTCAGCTCTCTCCAACCTAAGCTTCAAGAAAGATCTGCTTATTTCTATTGGACAACCAAGGAGATATTTCTACATCCTCTTTATGTTTATTTCTATGAGTGTTTCATAGTCTATCTTCATCTACATACTGATGTGGGCGTATATTGTATATCCTTTGATTTTGTTAAACTCAGAATATCTGTGTGTGTGTACGGAGCTGTGTCTCCGTGTGGTTGTCGTGTCCGGGGTACTCTCCCCGAACGTGTGTGTGTGTGTGTACTACAGTGGCAGCGTGTTCAGGCAAGGCCTCGTCTGTGTATTGCTGCGGAAGCAGCGTGTGTGTGTGGTTGGGGTTCGTCCCTGTGTTGCTACGAAAGTAGCGTGTAGTGACGCCTCACCCGGTTGTTTGAGGGGTGGACGTAGGGAGCCCGTCCTGGTCCCGAACCACCTAAAAGTCCTTGTGTATTGTGTGATTGCCTGTGTGATTGTCATTTTCTCTATCTCCATTCACAAGTCCATTATACAGGTTTTTAATTCACTACACTGTCACACACTGCTACCTCCGTTATCTATGTTGAGCAAAATTTCCCTGTTAGTCGCATTGTTATTACGAGTGAGATCGGAAAGCTTGAGAGAACGTTTTAAATCTCACTTAAGTTTTGGTTATAAACATTGTTAATCTTAATTCCACTGTGTTTAGTTAGGAAAGTTTTTAAAATCCGCCATCTCGGAATGGGGACAATTCAACCCCCCTTCTTGTTCGCCATCTCTCTAGGCCAACAAAGAATGAGCGCTTGTCTAAGTGGACGTAAATTCTTGCTCTCATAGCTATTTTTGGCCCATACTGAGGGTCTTTTGGCACTCTTCTCCCAGTCCGTGGATAGAGTCCTTGTTTCTCACGTTGTTCCACGCTTACACCTCAATTCTTGATGTTAATTGGACCCTCCACGGGATATTCCTTCCTTTGGACTGGTACTTTCTTCATTGAGACCTCCGTAAGTCTACGCTAGCCTTGGATTCCCTCAAGGCAACCGAGCTGGTTATACCTTAAAAACCCTAGAACCCTTGATTGTCACATCACTCTAAAGAAATGTGATGCTAGCCCTCATAGAGCGTTGTTTATAGCCTCTTTTGAGAAGTCCGTCTCTGTCAGTAATTAGCGACCAGGCCTAGGGCGCCAAAAGTAATTGGCATCCTGGACAGTGGCGCAGATTACTGATTTAGCGACCTAGACCTAGACGCTATTTCCTCAAGCTTGTCCTGTTCACAGTAATAGATGACCACTACAGTGGGCGTCGTTTCTATAATTTACAGCCACCTGAGTAGGCGCCAATTACCTAGATTTTCACATTTGTCACGGTTTCATGTATCGTTATACTATTACTTGTCAAAGTCTGTTCTTGGAATTTCCATTCTATGAATCTACCTTAATGTTCCTACATGCTTGATCCTTGGAATTCTTGGCCATTATTTTAGTGGAATTAGTCTCGACACAAAAGGGGGCTATGGGTCCAAACAAATTGACACTTAATGCTAGTGTATAAAATATGGGGTCCGGATCTGATCCCATGGGCGAGGCAAAGTCAAAACGTGTGCCGGTATCATGATTGATCGGGTGTGGCATTGCACCAAAGATAGCAAAAATTGATCTACGACACTTCCACAAGTGACTTATATACTCGTTATTCAAGTAATTAAACTCCTATATGAAATGGCCAATCCTATAAAGTGATAGTTACAAAAGCTCTAGTGAAAGTGAATGCCTTAGTGAATCGATTGTTATAATCTCCTTATGAACGCTCTTGGAATTTCCTTATGAAAGTGCTTGTTGTCTTGTCATGAATATCCTGGAAATATTCTCTCGTCTATCTATTGTCTTTATATCTCTTGAAAGTATCTATCGTCTTGTCTACTCTTCGTTATAGTTCTTGAATTTTATATCGTGCCGTTATAGTTCTCGATTATGATATCTTGCATGACTTGCATGAGCATGTTAAATTGTTAATGACTTAAAGCTAGCTTGGAGCTTGAGATATTAAGACCTACTGAGCATTCGCTCACCTAGTGTTTTCCAATATTTTCTAGGTAATGACCATAGTGACGACGAGACCGAAGAAGATGGGCAAGGACAAGAGTGAAGAGAACTCTAACATCTAGATGAATCACCTAGTCTTATTACCTTATGTCTATGTCAAGATTAGTCTAGTCATGAGTCTATTGTAAATTTTTCTTTATTGAGTCTATTCTTTTATTGGGTCCAACTTATAATAAACTTATATTTGAAATGAAATATTATCGTGTCAAAATTATGTTTTGTCTTACGACTATGCTCTGATTGATACGACTATTTAACTGTCACGTTCCGAGCAAACGACACATTCCGCTGCTACCGGTTCAAGGCGTGACAGAAGGTGATATCACTAGGCTTTTTAAATCCCAAGGTCATTAAGTCCAAGTTATAGATCGAGTTATCCTTGTTAGTTATCCTATAGGAATCCCGTGAGATTGGGTAGAACTATGTGCTAACCAATAAAACACGTCTCGTCTACGTTACATTAATGTCAAGATATGCAAATCATTAATTTAAAACTTATTTTGTAGGCTAAAATGGCTGCCGAGAGAGCTCAATGGAGAGAGATTCAGTGCACCGTCCAAGGGTTGACTCAAGCTTTGCATCAAGTTGCACAAGGAGGAGCTCAGCATGGAGCTGGGGATCTGCATAGGAAGTTCCAAAAGATGAATCCCCCGAAGTTTAGTGGATCTACCGACCCGGATGAGGTGAAAGATTGGGTGCAAGAAATAGAGAGAACTTTCAGGGTAATGCAATGTACCGACCAAGAGAAGGCACTATTGGGGACCTATCAACTAGAAAAGGATGCTCGGGCATGGTGGGGGTCCGGGGAGGTGATTTTGCCCAACGATCAAGTGACCTTTGATGAGTTTTAGAACACTTCAATGAGAAGTATTTCTCGGAAAGAATTCGTGAGAAGAAGGCTATGGAGTTCGCGGCACTAAAATAACATAGTATGAAGCAAAGTTTTCTAGATTTGCCCGATATGCCCCACACTTAGTTTGCACGGAGAAGATGAGAGCGAGGAGATTTATGAATGGCTTGAAGGTGGAGCTTATTCCCCAATTAGCTCCGTTATAAATTCAAACTTACACGGAGATGGTTAGGAAATCACAACTATTGGAAGGTGCCATGGATATGATGGAGCGAATCAAAGGGAAGATTGTCATGAAGGAGTTAGCAAATGGATCCAAGAAAAAGGAACCCGTGAATGGCAAGAAGAGGTTCAATGGAGGTAACGTTCCCCGTATGGACAAGAAACCCCGGAATGATGATCAAAAAATAGTTCCGGCCAAGGAAAAATGCGAGCATTGCAAGAAAGGAAGGCACAAATCGGAGGAGTGTTGGTATAAACTCGGGAAGTGCATCCGTTGTGGAAGTGAAGATCAGAAAATCGCCCGTTGTCCACTTTTAAAGGAGCAAGTACCACGAGAGCAACAACAAGGTGAACCAAAGCGTCAGGTAGGCTACAAGCACTGGAAGGTAACGTTGGATATTGTGTTTTGATGATGACAAACACTATGACTCATATGTATGATGTCATATGTGTTTTTATGATTCAATATGTGCTTATTGCATACAACATGGGTTTTGTTACATACAATGTTTGTTATGTGCATACAATGCTCATATTGTTGTATAGATGAATTACATGGAATGAATTGCTGCACATGTGCATGTTGGTGGATGTCTCTGTACAAGTCATGCATAAAGTCTGGTACAACCATTCATATGTGTCAATGCATCACAGGTCAACCATAAGTCAAAGTAAAGTCAATACTGTGTACATAAAGTTAACGCGTCTGCATAAGTTCTGTGCACATGACAGTTTACTGAATAACCTGTGTCCATGGCATTTGTTCGAACAGGTGATGTGCATGATCCTCATATTGCACTATGCTTATATAGAGTCAACGCCAGTTGCATCATGCATAACTAGGGTCGGTGCTAGTTGTGATTTCACACAGCTAAGATCGATGTTAGTTGATGTTGTTTAAGTGCATGAGTCAGTGCATCACATGTAGAGTCGATGCTAGCATCACACATATTGCATTCAGGGTCGGTGATAGTTGCACCTTATGCATACATAGTCGGTGCCAGTCACTATTGACTGAATAGTCAGGTCGGTGCACTTGTAAGCATTTTTCATATAAGGTCAGTGCACATTCCAGTTGTTACTAGACCTGAGTCAGTGCATATCTACCTTAGCATTACTAAGATCGGTGCATGTCTCGTTCTTTTCATATATAAGTCAGAGCATATTTAACGTAAAAGGTCAGTGCATATCGGCCTAAGTCTTTCATATAGTCGGTGCACGTTTGCTTGAGCACATAGTCAGTGCAGGTTTTGCATATAGTCAGTGTACGATTGCATTGAGCATAAAGGGTCGGTGCAGGTTTTTGTTGTGAGCATACATAGTTGGTGCTGTGTCTGCATTGAGCATAGTGTTGTATATCTATCTCAGTGTTTTTGATGATAACAAAACCAAGGACCCTTGGTGGCTCTCCTGTTTGGAATCCTTGACCCAAGTGTTTTTCACACGTTTTTCAAGGCCAGATTTTTTCATGCTTTTGCTTAAGGCTTTAGCCTTCCGAATGGGCTTTCTCAGATCTCAAATGAACTTGACATTTCCCATATACATGCATCCAACTCATGTCTCGATCTTGTGGATATGGTTCTCTGGGCTAAACTCTTATTTTTCAGGTTTTTTGATAGTCCGGTCGACCGCCAGCATGACCCCGATCGACTAGAAATAACAGAATACAATTCTCTACAGACTGTCACAGTGGCGGTCGATCGCCCCTCAAATCCCGGTCGACCGGATTTCCCAGGGACCGGCCACTTGCAGGTTTCTCAGTGGCGGTCAACCGCCAGCCCCGAGCTGCCAACAATTGTTGACTTTTTCACCTTTCGAGATTAGCCACTCTCATGGGAATTGTTTAATCCCTAAGCTACCAAACTCTCCAGATATTGTGGATCTGGTCTGGGGGAGGCCTTGGACCATTCAAGAACCTATATAACTTATACAAGAGGGTTTGGAAAACCCTAATGCTCAAGGAAGATCAAAGGGAGGCTGCTAAGAGGAAGAGAAGGGATTTGGCACTGTAGACGTGAACAGTGCTCCGAGAGAAGTTCTTCATCCTTCTTCATCAAGTGAAGTGAAGATCAGCCCAAGGATTCAAGCTGCATCCAAAGCATCCAACCATCTTTTAAGGGGGAGCAAATCAAGATTCTTCTATTGTGTTCTAAATTCTTTTTGCCTTCTTAAGCTTCATATGTGGATCTTGTAGTTGTTAAAATATTTCGGTGTGTGTGGATCTTCCTAGATCCGTGTGTGTGTGGTTGTGTGTGTCCTCCCGTGTAGCTGTGTGCGTATTAAGGTGTTCTTGCATCTTCGCGGGAACTCCTCTTCCCAGTGTGTAAGTGTTGTGTGTGGTTGATCTTGTAACCTTTTACAAGATAGTGTGTGGATCCTCACAGTCCGTGAGGGGTGGACGTAGGTTGTCTTTGTGGCATCCGAACCACCTAAAAATCGTTGTCACCGTGTGGTTTGTTCCTTTTCTTCTATCCCCATTCTGTGCTAATTGCATGTGTGATTTCCAGTTCAGTTTTATTCTCAATAATCCATTTATCACCTTTTAGATCTTGCATTGTTTTTTGGTCTCTGTTTACCTTGTCTCTCTTATAGCATTCTATCACATATTTTATACAAAAAGAAAATAATCTTCTTTAATTTTTAACACCCAATTCACCCCCCTCTTGGGTGCCATTTAAACTCGGGACTTCAATTGGTATCAGAGCTAGGGCTCTTTCCTTCACAGATCTAACGATCTAGAGCAAGATCCGATTAAATGGCAAACAAGGGTATGATACCCGAGGGTCACTCCATCAACCGTCCTCCTTTTTTTGACGGCTCAAACTACTCTTACTGGAAAAATAGAATGCATGTTTTTCTAAGGGCGCAAGAGTACAAAGTTTGGAGAGTTGTGGACAAGGGTCCTCATAAACTCGGGGCTGATGAAGAAAAATGGACGCCCGAGGAAATTAAGAAATGCACTGCTAATTTTAATGCCATGAACATTATGCAATGTGCAATACACCCTAGTGAATTCTCTCGTGTCTCTATGTGCAGTTCAGCCAAAGAAATGTGGGACAAGCTGCGACTCATATACGAGGGAACTTCAGAGGTCAAAGAAACCAATGCAAATCTCCTAGTCACGGACTATGAGCTATTCAAAATGAAACTTGAAGAAACCATCTCTGAGATGTTTGCAAGGTTAACAGAGATCACAAATGGTCTCAAAGGTCTCGGGAAGGAATACTCAAATTCTGAGCTTGTGAGGAAGGTGTTAAGGTCCCTACCGTCAGCTTGGCACACCAAGGCCACGGTAATTGAAGACTCAAAGAACTTGTCAACTCTCACCTTGGATGAACTCATAGGATCACTCATGACCTATGAGATAAATATAAAGAGAACAGCTGACGAAGACATCAAAAAGAAAAAGGTCATTAGACTGAAAGCTCACCAATCCGATGACGAATCTCAAGAAGGTGAATCAAGTGACGGAAGCAATGAAGAGGAAGAATTGGCGATGATAACTCGCCAAGTGAGGAAATTTCTAAGGAAGAAGAGAAACTTTCAGGGAAGCTTTAGAAAGGGGCCAAGAAGGCCCATGCAAGCCAAAGGTGAATCGAGCAAGCCAAGTAGCATCATATGCTACGAATGCAAGAAGCCTGGGCATATGAGAGGTGAATGTCCAGATCTAAAAAGGAAATTCAAGAAGGATAATTTCAAGAAACCCAAAGCCATGGTCGCCACTTGGAGCGATGAAGAAGATGAACCATCTGATGAAGAGATTCAAGAACTTGTGGAAAGCTTGTGCCTCATGGCACATGAAGATGAATCCACGGAGGTAAATTCTGACCATGAATTCATTTCCAATGAACAATGGGAATCTGAATATGAAAAATTGTACACTAAGTACAAGAAAACCAGATCTGAAAATAAAACTCTCAAAAAGAAACTTGATGACTTGTCACGCGAAGATATCTTTACTAAATTTGAGAAACTGGAACAGGAATGGTTTGAGGCTACGGAAGAAAAAGAAAATCTACTGCAAACAATTATAGAATGTGATAAGACCAAAAAGGAACTATCATGCAAGATAACTGAAATGGAGGAAGCATGTGAAAGGATCAAAATTCAAGAACAAATTTTGAAATCCACCAATTCAGAACTCGAAAGGAGAAATGGGTCTTTGACTGAAAAAGTTGCTGAACTTCAGCTCACCTTGACTAGGTTTGTTAAGGGGAAACAAAACCTAGATAACCTACTGGGAGTTAAAGTCAACTTCCAAAAGGAAGGCTTGGGGTACACACCTCAAAATAAAAAATCCTTTGAGCATAAGATCACCACATCCTTCATTCATGAAAAGGACTATAATCATGCTTCATGTTCTGATTCTCAATCCCAACATGTTCAGCCTAAATCACACAAGAATCAAAGAACCTTTTCACATGCAAATTGCTTTCATTGTGGTAGATTTGGTCACGTGATGTCCAACTGCTGGTTCAGACAAAGCACACCTAAATATCATGTTCCATGGACCAAGAAAACATCCACAAGAAGTTGGACTAACTCCTATGGACCCAAACTTGTTTGGGTACCAAAAATAATTGCATGAGAAGTTTTTTTCTTGCAGATATGTCTTGAAGCCAGGGGGAGCAAATGGTACTTGGATAGCGGGTGTTCAAGGCATATGACAGGGGACAAGGAATTGTTCTCTACACTGCAAGATAAGGATGGGGGGTTAGTTGTCTTTGGAGGTCAAGATAAAGGTAAAATCATTGGAACTGGCAACATTGGCAAGAATTCTGAAATCCTTATTGAAGATGTGCTTTTGGTGAAAGGTTTAAATCATAACTTGCTAAGCATTAGCCAATTGTGCGATAAGGGTTTTAAAGTTATTTTTGATGAAACTCACTGCATTGTCTTAAACAAAAATTCAAATGAGATCAAATTTCTTGGAAAAAGGAATAACAATGTCTACACTGTTGATATTGATAATGCTTCTTGCGATAACTTCTGCTTGGTTGCGAACAATCATGAAAATGCATGGTTATGGCACCGAAGATTAGGTCATGCTAGTTTTGGAGTAATCTCCAAGCTATCTAGACATGACTTGGTGAATGGACTGCCAAAATTAAAATTTGAAAGTGATAAGATATGTGAGGCTTGTACTAAAGGCAAGCAAACACGAACCTCTTTCAAAAATAAAAACATTGTTTCATCTGCTAGGCCTTTGGAACTGTTGCATCTTGATCTTTTTGGTCCCACTAGAACATCTAGCCTAGGAGGAAAATCCTACGGCTTTGTGATTGTTGATGACTTCTCCAGATTCACATGGGTGTTATTTTTAGCTAATAAAAGTGATGCTCTGATGGAGTTTCAAGTCTTTTGCAGAAAAATTCAAAATAAAAAAGGTTACCTCATCACCACCATCCAGAGTGATCATGGTGGTGAATTTGAAAATCATGATTTCAGCATCTTCTGTGAAGAGCAGGGGTATACACACAATTTTTCATCACCAAGGACGCCCTAGCAAAATGGAGTAGTGGAAAGGAAGAACAGAACATTAATAGACATGGCCCGGACCATGCTAAGTGAGAATTCCATGCCTAAGTATTTTTGGGCTGAGGCGGTGAGTACAGCTTGCTACATCACCAACAGGCAATGGTAAGGCCCATTCTGATGAAAACTCCTTATGAGCTCTACAAGGGTAAGAAATCCAACATCTCTTATCTTAAACCTTTGGATGCTCCTGCTATATTTTGAACAATGGTAAGTCCAACCTGGGTAAGTTTGATGAAAAGAGTGATAAAGGAATCTTCCTAGGTTATGCACTCAACTCTAGAGCTTACCGTCTATTTAATAAAAGGACTTTAGTTGTTGAAGAAAGTCCTCATGTTATCTTTGATGAATCCGAATCAAAACTGATAGACCAAACTTCTTCTACCTTGGATGCAGATGGAGATCCTAAGAACTCAATAAGTGTCAAGGCTAAGGCTGAATCGTTGGAAGCAACCTCTAGCAACAGTGAAAAAGATGAAGATCCTATACTCGAGACTCTACAAGAACCACAAGTGCAGCATCCTGATCTACCCAACTCCTCCACCCGTCTAAAGGATCATCCAGCTGTGAACATCATAGGCAATTTGGAGGATGGGGTAAGAACTAGGTCCTCTCTAAGGCAAGTTGAAGAGGAAGACTTGATAGCCTTGCTATCACAAGAAGAACCCAAGGACTTTCGTGAAGCTCTTCAAAATGAATCCTGGATTCAGGCTATGCATGATGAACTGCACCAGTTTGAAAGAAACGAGGTGTGGACTCTCATGCGGCGTCCTAAGAACCATCCCACTATTGGAACTCGTTGGGTCTTCAGAAACAAGTTAAATGATGCGGGATTGGTGGTTAGGAATAAGGCTCGGCTTGTGGCCAAGGGGTACAGCCAGGAAATGGGCATTGATTTTGATGAGTCTTTTGCACCAGTTGCCAGACTTGAAGCTGTTCGAATCTTATTGTCCTATGCTTGCTCTTTGAACTTTAAGTTATTTCAAATGGATGTTAAATCTACATTTCTTAACAGCTATATCAAGGAGGATGTCTTTGTAGAACAGCCTCCAGGTTTTGAAGATTCCAAACATCCACAACATGTGTACAAACTCCAAAAGGCCCTATATGGACTAAAGCAAGCACCAAGGGCGTGGTATGAACGGCTTACCTCATTTTTGGTTGAAAATGGTTTCAAGAGAGGTAATGTTGACCAAACACTTTTCACCAAGAGATCAGGTAAAGACATTTTGGTGGTTCAAGTGTATGTAGATGACATCATCTTTGGGGCCACTAACAATGTCTTATGCAATGAATTTGTAAAAATCATGCAGGGAGAATTCGAGATGAGTTTAATGGGGGAGCTAACCTTCTTTCTTGGATTACAGGTGAAACAAACTTTAGAAGGAATCTTCATCAATCAAACCAAATATACTATTGAACTGTTGAAGAAATATGGGATGGCGGAAGCAAAACCCATATCAACTCCCATGGCCACCACCACAAAGCTGGATAAAGATGAAAATGGTAAAACAGTAGATCCTACACTGTTTCAAGGTATGATCGGATCGCTACTGTACCTTACAGCATGTCGCCCTGACATTCAATTCAGTGTATGTCTCTGTGTCCGTTTTCAGTCATGCCCCAAGGAATCTCATTTATCCGCCGTGAAACGCATTTTCAGATATCTCATTGGATCCTTAAACCTTGGCTTGTGGTTTCCTATCGGTGGTTCCTTTGATTTAATTGCTTATACCGATGCGGATTATGCTGGGTGCATTGTAGATCGTAAAAATACAAGTGGATACTGTCAGTTTCTTGGTGGTTGCCTAGTCTCATGGGCCTCCAAGAAACAACATTCAGTAGCTCTCTCAACGGCCGAGGCTGAATATGTAGCCGCCGGAAGTTGTGGAGCCCAAGTACTTTGGATCAAAAATCAACTGCTTGATTTAGATGTTGAAATGAAAACTGTTCCAATTCTGTGTGACAATACCAGTGCGATAAATTTGTCTAAAAACCCTGTTCAGCACTCCAGGACCAAACATATAGATATTCATCATCATTTTCTGAGGGATCATGTAGGAAAAGGGGTCTTTGAATTGAACTTCATTGACACACACAATCAGCTAGTTGACATTTTCACCAAACCTCTAAACCAGGATCAGTTTAACAAGATAAGAAGAGAACTTGGGATGTGCAAGGGTGAGAGCATACATGCATAGGTTTGCATCTAAGGTATAGGGTTGCATTTGTAGAAAATCATGTGCACCGAGGGTAGAAACCATGCATTTTACCTCTTCTCTTTCTTATGTGTTGTTTCTCACGTTGTTACTCATCTTGCATGCCTGTTTGTTACTACTTATATCCAACCCTTCTTGAATAATTCTTCTATGGCTTAATATTCCTTGCTCAAACATCTGTGGACTTAGTGTGCTGGTACTAAAGGAACTTACTAGGGAAAATCAGAACCTCCTCTCAGTTATGCATCTTGCTCTTTTCACTTCCCTTGTCCTGATTAGTGGCCCCTCTCAGGCAGTCCGTTGCCTATCCCCCAATAGAAAAAGAAAAAGAAAAAAAAACAGAAGGAAAATCAAAAAGGGAAAAGAAAGAAACCAAAAAAAGGGGAAATATTTATTTTTGGGGATTTTGGTCCTGGCGGTCGACCGCCAGGCCCGCGCCGGTCGACCGTCGGCGGCGGACCGGCCCGACTTAGGGGTCCACCGACCCTTCTTATACGGGTCCTTTTTCTTCTTTTCTCTCTCTCCTTCACTTCCACTCACTCTCTACCACCAAACCCTAACCCCAACACTCCTCATCTCCACCATCCAAGCCTCCACAACCCTTCTTCCTCCATCCGCACATTGATTCGGTCGTCCCGGCATCACTTCGGGACCTCTCCCCTATTGTCGGGTGTGCGTTCGTGGAGATCTCTCTCAACTTCTTCTCTGTGGAAAAGTTCCTCCAAGCCGTAGAAGTGTCCCTTGTGCTTCATCCACGTTCCCGGGGTTGAGATCGTTTCCCCAAGAGTTTCCCGGTGGGTTTTTCAAGTTCGGAATGCCGCCAAGACGGAGTTCTCGGCGTTCTGCCCAAGGTGAAGCTAGCCATCAACGGCCAGCAGCCCCGGCTCCTCCATCTCAGCAAGCTCCTCCTCTGCCTCGAGCACCCTTACCTCCACGTCCTATTATCGACCCTCGCTTGGTTGACTTTGATGAGGTGAATGCGCTCTTCCCGGATTTGTGCGCTCTTTTTGAGGTTCAGGACGGTTAGATGGATTTTGTTACCCGGTACAATAGGTATTATCCTCGGTTGGTGCAGCAGTTCTATGGCTTTTTAGCTGTGCGAAATGACCGGTTATACACCACGGTTGAGGGTGTGGAGCTTCATATCACTCTGGAGTTATTTCAGTAGGCCCTAGGAGTATCCGCCATGGGTGCAGATAGGGCATTTGGTTTTGGTGAAGTTCCAGCAACATTTACTACTATGACAGGCTGTGAATATGTACACGGTGTGAGCAATTTGATCAAGATAAATGCCAATCATTTTCCTTCACTACAGCGAGTCATGCACCACATGTTTACATCATTGATTTATCCCAAAGTGGGCGGTCGGGATGAGGTTACAGAGGTTCAGCGTTTTCTATTCTATCATGTTATGAACGGTATTCAAATCAATATGGGTCGGCTCATGACTGATCTGATTGGAACCTGTCGTACCTACCTCCGGCGGTCTCTTCCCTATGCTTCGCAGTTGACCGGAGTCTTTATTCATGCCGGGATTAATGTGGCAAATGAGCAGTTCATCTATGTTCGGCCGGATGATGTGTACAATAAGCATAAATTTTTCACAGATTTTGGCTACTACTTTGGTCCCGACGGCGAGCTTGTGCGGGACATTCCAGTTTATGGGGAAGATGAGCTCCGTGAGGAAGATGATGCGCCAGCGCAGCCGCAAGGCGACGGGGATGTCCCCCCTCCAGTTCCCGCTGAGGAGCAGCCTCCTCCCTCGTCCCCGTTTCACCCGGATCTTGAGATGTCTCCTCCACCCCAGTTTCACCATGGGGAATCTTCCACTCAGGGGGTCGGACAGCGCCCTTCGGTGGATTACGAGGCTCTTGACGGGCGGCTTACCGGCTTGGAGACTCGTGTGGATAACCTTGGGGATCGTCTCTCTACCCTTGGCGACAATATGGGCACTGCGTTTGACACCCTATCTGGGCGCTTGGACACCTTCTCTACTGCTTTTGAGACTCTCTCTACTCAGATGGCCACTCTCACCACCCACATGACTTCTCTCCGCGTATATTTCGCTGAGTCTGGCCAATCCTTTACCCTCTTGCAGCTCTCCCTTATTGGCATGCGGCGCCAGGATACGGCTCGTGATGTATCCATTGGTCATGTTCTTGATCTTCTTCACAGTCATGGCCACCAACTTAGTGCCATTCATCAGCACCTTGGCCTTCCACCTACACCTCCCGCCGATCAGTCCCCTCCTGCAGATGCTCCATGAGACTTTGTTTTGCTTTCACCTCTAGCATGTTCTCTTTTGATCCAGTGCAGTTTGAGTCCCTCCTTCGTCTATCCCATCCCTTTTTGCTGTTGACAAAGGGGGAGAAGTAGTAGGGCAGGCTTATTATTTACTTATGTATGTCGTTGTGTGGTTGTGTTGCTTTCTTGCATGTCATGTGAGGGCTGTCTGTAGTGTTAGTCTTTTGCTTAGACTTTGGTTTTAGAGTCGTGCATCCACTTGCACTAATGTATCTTGTAATGAAACTATGATGAATTGAAAGCACTGGTGTTTGAATTCATTTGTTGGCTTTGGTGTCTCATTTCATATTCTTATTGCCTATCTAGCGATCTGTGCTACATCATGTTGATTGGTTTGTTTTGGTGAATGACATTTCTAGCACAACGTTCAATCTGAATTTTTACAACATAAACCTTGGTGTGTTAGCCTAGCGTTTTGTCATCATCAAAAAGGGGGAGATTGTTGTATATCTATCTCAGTGTTTTTGATGATAACAAAACCAAGGACCCTTGGTGGCTCTCCTGTTTGGAATCCTTGACCCAAGTGTTTTTCACACGTTTTTCAAGGCCGGATTTTTTCATGCTTTTGCTTAAGGCTTTAGCCTTCCGAATGGGCTTTCTCAGATCTCAAATGAACTTGACATTTCCCATATACATGCATCCAATTCATGTCTCGATCTTGTGGATATGGTTCTCTGGGCTAAACTCTTATTTTTCAGGTTTTTTGATAGTCCGGTCGACCGCCAGCATGACCCCGGTCGACCAGAAATAACAGAATACAATTCTCTACAGACTGTCACAGTGGCGGTCGACCGCCCCTCAAATCCCGGTCGACCGGATTTCCCAGGGACCGGCCACTTGCAGGTAGTGGCGGTCGACCGCCAGCCCCTGCAGGTCAACCGCCAGCCCCGAGCTGCCAACAATTGTTGACTTTTTCACCTTTCGAGATTAGCCACTCTCATGGGAATTGTTTAATCCCTAAGCTACCAAACTCTCCAGATATTGTGGATCTGGTCTGGGGGAGGCCTTGGACCACTCAAGAACCTATATAACTTATACAAGAGGGTTTGGAAAACCCTAATGCTCAAGGAAGATCAAAGGGAGGCTGCTAAGAGGAAGAGAAGGGATTTGGCACTGTAGACGTGAATAGTGCTCCAAGAGAAGTTCTTCATCCTTCTTCATCAAGTCAAGTGAAGATCAGCCCAAGGATTCAAGCTGCATCCAAAGCATCCAACCATCTATTAAGGGGGAGCAAATCAAGATTCTTCTATTGTGTTCTAAATTCTTTTTGCCTTCTTAAGCTTCATATGTGGATCTTGTAGTTGTTAAAATATTTCGGTGTGTGTGGATCTTCCTAGATCCGTGTGTGTGTGGTTGTGTGTGTCCTCCCGTGTAGCTGTGTGCATATTAAGGTGTTCTTGCATCTTCGCGGGAACTCCTCTTCCCAGTGTGTAAGTGTTGTGTGTGGTTGATCTTGTAACCTTTTACAAGATAGTGTGTGGATCCTCACAGTCCGTGAGGGGTGGACGTAGGTTGTCTTTGTGGCATCCGAACCACCTAAAAATCGTTGTCGCCGTGTGGTTTGTTCCTTTTCTTCTATCCCCATTCTGTGCTAATTGCATGTGTGATTTCCAGTTCAGTTTTATTCTCAATAATCCATTTATCACCTTTTAGATCTTGCATTGTTTTTTGGTCTCTGTTTACCTTGTCTCTCTTATAGCATTCTATCACATATTTTATACAAAAAGAAAATAATCTTCTTTAATTTTTAACACCCAATTCACCCCCCTCTTGGGTGCCATTTAAACTCGGGACTTCACATAGAAGGTCGGTGCATTGTCAGTTGTATTCTACGTAAGGTCCGTGCACATTCTACCCTGCACATAAGAGGTCTATGCATGTTTTCATATATGCGTAATAAGGTCAGTGCACACTTATATCCTGCCCAACCAAAGTCAGTGCATTGTTTGCTTTACAAGTGTAGATGGTCAGTGCACTTTCTTCTCTATATCACAATACGTAGTGCCTCACGCACACTTAAGGTCGATGCATGTGTATTTCAGGTCTGCGCTACTTGCATGATATAGTTTGTGCTAGTTCTTCTTGCATCTGTGCATGTACACATAGACGCATGAACTGTCTAAGTCCTATAACACGTGACTGATACTTTGTTCGTTATAATGACAGGTAAGACTTTTGATCTAGCACCTGACGCGTGTCCCAACTACCTGTGAACACCAAGTCATGAGCAACTAAAGTACTAGGATGAAAGTGCACGTGATCCAAGAAAGAAAGCAGCCTGGAGCATCTGACACGTGAAAAGTGAACCCTCTCCATATGACACGTGGTCCCCCAATTATTGGCGGGAACATTCTCTCCACATTACCAGGCGATTCTTTTTGGAGATCGCTGGGATCCTACCACGTGGAACCATCTGACGGAGGGAGCATCATCATCTCCATTAAATCACCTCTGGCGCCCCTGATATCTGTATAAAAGCACCTACAGAGAAGAACAAGACAACGATGAGGTGAAGGCAAAAGAAGAAAAGAAGTGTGAGCAACAGAGAGCTAGCAAAAAATAGAGAAAGAGAAAAAGAAAGAGAGGGTGACAGAATTGAAGGGAGTGAGTAAAAGAGATCAGAAAGAAAAAGCAGACTGAGAATAATAGCAGAAAGTTTTGAGAGCAGAGATCGTAAGAGGGTGCAGCAACAAGATCAAAGGAGGAAGAAGATCTGTAGCTTCTGGATCAAATCCAAGCTACATTGCTCCAAGAGCGAGCTATATTTTCTGAGCTTTATTTCCAGCTTTCCGTTGCTGAATTTTATCATACTTATTTTCCATTTTACATACCTTTTCATAAGCCGTGAATCAGCGGTGGCATAAGCTATAAGGCCCAGCGGTTTGAAGCTATGAATCAGCGGTGGCTAAGCTGTATTGCCCAGCGGAGCAAGCTGTAAGTCAGCGGTTGTAGGCAAGCTGTGAGGCCCAGCAATTTAAGCTGTGTATCGGTAGAATCCATACTCTGGTTGGAGTGTGGGGTGGATGTAGGTCTGGAGGACCGAACCACCTAAAAATCTTCTATGCACTATGGTTTGATTGGTCATTCATTTACGCTAGATGAATGTCTAGGTTCGCTTTCAATCGAGTCCGCCTGAGTGTGTAGCACCCTGTCTTTTTCTACTATAATATTTCCACAATTAATTATTTATTGGCTCAACTTCTAAAGAAATTATTAAAATTCTGGAAAAATATGAAACTAGTGTAAAATTGAATTTGTAATAACTTTATTTTCAGGTAAGAGCCCGAAATAAAATTCATGTAGGCCCAATTTCACTTTTTTAGGAGTTTTTCGTGGGTTAGAAGCAGGGTTTGCCGACCCGCCCGACCCGGCCGACCCGGTCTCGGCGCGGGACGGGTCGGGTCGGGCGGGTCGCATAGCGACCCGATCCGCCCCTCTCGAGTCTCGACGTGATTTTTTGCGAATTTTTTTTAAAATTTTTAATAAATTGATTTTGAAAGATTAAATGTTATATATATTTAAAAATATTAGAATGTAGAGTTTATTTATGATAATAGATCCATGCTACATTATACATAATAAATTATATAAAAAATTACATATTACACTGCTTAATTAAACATCCTATTATATATAATACATAAAAATTTATTTCAATTACTAAATATGTAAAAGGAAACAGTGATATAATAATGGCATTCATTCATGAAGTATAAAATACAAAAACTCACTAATCCTCGTCCATGTGTGAAGCCCGAATCCCAAAACTCACTCATCCTCCTCATCTGTGTAACCCGAATCTCAAAACTCACTAATCCTCATCATCAGTGAAGTCCGAATCCCAAAACTCATCATCAGATACATGAGACTGATCACCCGTATAATCTAACTCTATCCTAGTGGGTGAGGTACATGTGGGTGGGACTGAAAATATGTAACCATCTGCACAAATGATGGGTCGTGTGCTGCGGTGGAGGGTACATGAAAATCTGTAAAAAAAATCCTCACTACATCTATAGCTTCAATTCTATCATGTGCGACTAGTGCTGGTGCTGGTGCTAGTGCTGCTCGAACTCTGGACGTGGAGGAAGATCCTGCTCCGCCCTGTGCTCGTGGTGGAGGTACCCGGGACGTAGAAGAAGATGTCCTCGGTGTGCTACGAGAACCGTATCTATCCTGTAACTGTGTCCGAAAGGAATGTCGAACATCTCCCGGAACTCGATCGCATGCACGAATATCGCGTCCCACTCCCGCAAGGTGCTCCGCAAACCTGTGTATGCCGGTGACGCGATGTTCGCAGTATCTACAGTGCACATGTCCATCACCCTCAACAGAGTATCCATGCTCCCACGCAGGGGGACGCCGTCCGTCCATGATGACCTGCAAATGATGTAAAAGTTTACATTAGTGATTTCAATGACAAGTACAGAACTCTATATATGAAGAAATATGCAATTAATTATTAGTTAGTTATAAATGTAACCAAATGATACATACTAATAAAGACTATGGACCCAAACTGGGCCAGTGTCTATCTCCAAACAATCTGACATTAAATGTGGTCCGCAGATAGGACAGATAGTCTTCATAGCGCATTGAACCTGAATAGTTCTCCCAGTACATGCGTACGTAGTATTCATACTGCTGCGAACCTTGTGCGTACACGACCTCTACTGGCGCAGCTGAGACATAAGGATATGGATACGATGAGAAAAATGAACTACTGCTATCTGAGTCGCCATGATACATCGGCTGCTGCGGCCATGACCGTCCATACGAGCTTCCAGATCCCTGGGAGTCATGTGTGCTCATCCTCTCAAAATCAGACAACATGCCTTGATAGCTTGTACTGTCTGCAACCGAACTTCCATAGTAGGGATCCCAATGATCAGCTGCCCGTCTCGTCCCTGCGGGTGGAGCACCGTGGTCCTCATCTTGCGTGGCATGTGTGAAGTGCTGCTCCTCTGTCCATGCGCCATGTTGACGGCCCCCACGACCTCTACTATGACCACTGCTGTACTCTCTACCACCAGCACTAGTATTCTCACGAGGACTCCGTTGGTCACCTTGAGAACCACCACCTCCATGGGATGAAGACCCTGTGGGTGTACTATCAGCATCGGAGTCATGACTCCCACTAATGCGGGGCTCAACAGAGGGCTCGGGAGTGTCGTCATCTACATTGGGATCTAATGTCTCCATGTCTGTAATATCTATCGGATTTAATGGTGGTCCCTTGTCCTTCTTGCTGGTGAATAATGTGGGCCATGATGATTTTTTCTTCTGTGGAGCAGGGGGCGGCATACATGCTGCATGTTGTGTCCCTCTAGATGCCTGAGAAGCAGAAGCATGCTTAGATAATTTTTCAAGTAGTATTCTATTGTGTAAGTCTGTACGTATACCTGAGAAGACTGATTGGGTGCCTTAGCCTTAGATGTTGAGCGTCGGGGCGCAGTAGACTGAGATGGTTGTTTCGATGCTACCGAAGACTACATAATTGAAAGAAGAATATATTCAATTACCAATGAATTATATATTAACAAATGTAGAAATGGTAATATAATTTCACCTCTCTAAATGAGGAACTTCCCCTAGCCTCTCTTGAAGTGGATAACCTTCTTAGTTCCGCAGATATTGAATGCCGCGGTGCAGCAACTCGGGACCACTATTCTCCCGCAATGTTGTCATTTGTCGGACCGACCTGCAATATATTTCTTACATCATCATACATCAATCTATGACCACGCTATCTAATGAAATTTGTGATTCAATTTTCATGTATTAATTCACCTGAGGTGGCGCTTGACGCTCAAAAATTGGAGGTTGTATCAATCGCTCCCATGCTGTATCATCGTACGCATACGATGTGTCTCCACCACCAATGACGAGGTCTTCATCTAAATTAACTTCATCATCACGTCCTGTTGCTGACTCGTCACCACCCAAATGCACATGAGTGTCATCTCCCTCCCCACTACCTCTTGTACAGCCGATGCGAGAAAAGTATTAGGCCGTGGTGTCTCGCCAGGTTCTTCAGCCTCCTCTTCCAATTCTATCTCACCACGCTCTGTTGTGGCTCTTGCAACCCATGCTACCATAGGGTCATCATCGTCTCGCAAGTACACAGCATCTGTTGGGTCGTAATCTCCCTCTCCTCTCCTTGTATCCATTTGTACATGCCGGACCTTTAGCCTCATGTTGTAATGAACATACACCATTTTGTCTAGCCTGCGGTGTGTTAGCCTATTCCTCAGCTTAGTATGCAAGAAGGAGAACGTCGACCAATTCCGCTCACACCCACTCGACGAGGATGTTTGCGATAGAACTCTCATTGCGATCTTCCTTAATACGGGTGCACTTGTGCCGTAATTTAGCCACCACTCAGCTGCGTTTAAGACAGATCACGTACAATATAATAATTAGATGTAAAAATTACTTCTCGAGATATAGAAGGTACATTGTGAAGACACATTACCTGGGTCGAGTCTATCACGACTGGCCATGGCATTAGGTGTCGCAAATGAACCAATTCCCTCTCTAAATGTTTTCATCTGCATTATCAAAAAATATGAAGTATATATTTCATTTAATATTGTCAATGTTAAAATATCCAATTATACCTCATTCAACGCATCAGCAGCATCTGTTGGGTGAAAGACAATCGGTCTACCACAATGTTGACCGATTCTATCAACGTATCGTCATAAGCAAGGGCCCGAGCATATTGGAAGGCCGGATGTAGATAGTACGCTGCAATCGTAAGACAATGAATTACATATTAGTATCAACTGAAAATCACAGCTCATTGATTGGACGAGAATGTAAGTGTTTACCTGCCATGTGAAGATCGCGGCTCATTTGTCTGTCCCATCTGTCCTCCACAATCTCTAGAATGGTGGGTCCATATTTTTTGGACGTTGTAAGGATCTTCCGCTTGGCTGCTTCTATTTTGTTGTAAACCAACCCCATGGTTGGTACTCTATCCCCATCCACGCATCGTAGAACCTCATACAGTGGCTCTATCAATGACACTAATACCTTCACTCTATCCCAAAAATTCGAGGTGTTGACAATCCCCTCGACCTCCGCCCCTTCACGTGAAGCAGCAAAAGAGGAACTCAGCCAGGTCTCACCTCTAAACATTTGCTTCAACCCATCTTTGTGCTTCAATAGGCTCTGCAATGCGATGTAGTTGGTGGCAAATCGTGTGATGCCAGGCCTCAACAGTTCGCCGCCACAGTGCTCCCTCATCCATGCCAATACAAGTGTGTGATTGTAGATATATTTCGTGATTTTTTGTGCCACCTCGACCATAGATTTTACCATACGAAGCTGCCCAATCTCCTTCAGCATCAGATCTACACAATGTGCTGCACAAGGGGTTCAGAAAATGTGCCGTTTTTTCTTCATTAGCTCCTCTCCAGCCTTCTTATAGTTCGACCCATTATCAATCACCACTTGTACAATGTACTCCTCCCCAATCTCAGTCACCACTTGCTCCATCAATGACAAAATATATTGGTGACTGTGAATTTGACCAGACGCATCCACTGATTTGTGAAAGAATACCTGTCTGTCACAATAAACAAGGAAGTTGATCAGGCTAGATTTTGTGGTACCTGACCATCCATCACACATCAGTGTGACTCCGTACTTTATCCATTTCTGCTTGAATGAGTCAATGTAACTCTTGATCTCAGCAACTTGTTCATCAAGGTATACGCCAGCCAATTCTCTCGCTGTAGGTGGCTGCACGTGTAGCCCTAGGACCTGTGCTTCCTGAAACATTGGCTTGTAGTAAGGGCTATTGGCTGCATTGAAAGGCAGACCCGCGTGGTGCCACCATTTTGCAACAGCTTGACCAAGTTTCCATTTAGGTCCCTTCTGGCCATACGCATCGTCCATCCTCGTTTGCTTACCATGCTCTCGGGATAGTGCACCGGGCTCCACATCTTCAATGTTGATCGATTGTGTCCTTTTTCTTTGTGTCCCCGAGTCACCAGTCAATAAACTCCTTATGCCTCGTGATTGTCGAGTCGTAGATGAACCACCACTCCCTGATGCTCCGGTCCTCGCCGCCTCGCGACTACGGACTACAGTCTCCTCGGGATGTCTTGACTCTTCCCTGCTCTGACGTACTGCCTCACGAAACTCGGCTTCGTATGGATCGTTCACAGTGACATACACATCAGGCTGCTCAGTACGTGCTTGTTCGTCTTCGTCACTGGGTGTCCATGCACATTCCTCCTCGTTGCTGCCACTTGGGCGCCCGCTCACTGCCGCTTGATCCCTTTTCTTCTTTTTTTCCTTTTCTTGCATCTCAGCTCTATTCTCCCGCAGGTGCCTAGCCATTGCAAGTTTCACATCTCTAGGCACATGGGTACACCCAGCAACCTCAGAGTATCCTGCCCCGGCTCCTCCTGCCAAATGCTTCTTCAACCGAGACACCCCTCCTCCCCGGTGTTCTATTTTACAATAGTTACAACGCCAACACCTACGGTTGCCATCCAACAAAACTCCGTGTGACCACCCAATATCATTTGTTCGTTCCTTAGGAGCCATAGAGTGTTGTCTCCTAAAATTAAGAAATTTAAAATATGAAATTATATTATTTCCCATCTACAACTAACAATGAACAGAATTTTATTATTTGCGTACCATGCAAGACTAAATTCAATATTTAATACATCTTCATATAATTTAGTTCAAAATAATATCGTTATTTCTATAACATACAATTAAGGTTAATATTTATAATTAATACATATACATTAACTTACATGACATAATTAGATATTTAAAATATAACTAATTAGATATTTAAAATTACATCTCTAATTAAATTACATGACACATATAAATTATAAACATCTCTAAATAATTTACATTATATATATAAATTAACTTTAAAATTATTTAGAAAATAGTAAACACTAAATTTATATTTACATTAAAAATATATCCATACACATTATATTTTTACATTATGCAATTAAATTAACTAATATACATTAAATATTTAAAAATATTATACATCTACAACTAATAATGATATTAATATCATTACTTCTACAACATACAAGATTAAATTTAAAATTTAATACATCTAAATTAAATCTAATATTTAAACATGATTTGAATAACACATCAAAAAATAAATTTATATCTACAACATGAATTAAATATTATTTATATTAATTCTACAAAATGAATTAAATAATACATCAAATATATGATATTTATACAACATCAATTAAACAAAAATTATATTTCTTATATAACATGAATTAAATAATATATTATTATTAATATTAAATAATATAATAAAATATTTTCTAGATTTTTTAATTTAAAAACTAAAAAAAATAAACACCCCCCCCCCCCTCACCCTCACCCCCCCTCACCCTCACCGCCCCCCCCCCCCCCTCACCCTCACCGCCCCCCTCCGTGCCCTCCGTGCAGACGCCCCCCTCCCCTCACCGCCCCCCACCTCCGTGCAGACGCCCCCCCCCCCCTCACCCTCACCGGCCCCCCTCCGTGCAGACGCCCCCCTCCCCTCACCCTCACCGCCCCCCCTCCGTGCAGACGCCCCCCTCCCCTCACCGCCCCCCACCTCCGTGTAGAGCCCCCCCCCCCCCCCCTCACCCTCACCCATCCCCCTCCGTGCAGACGCCCTTGCACCGCCCCCCCCCCCCTCACCCTCACCGCCCCCCACCGGAGGTGGGGGTGGCGATGCAGACGCCCCCCCCCCTCACCCTCACCGCTCCCCCTCCGTGCAGACGCCCTTGCACCCCCCCCCCCCTCACCCTCACCGCCCCCCACCGGAGGTGGGGGCGGCGGTGCAGACGCCCCCCCCCCCCCCCCTCACCCTCACCGCCCCCCCTCCATGCAGACGCCCCCCTCCCCTCACCGAACCCCACCTCGTGCAGACGCCCCCCCCCCCCTCACCCTCACCGGCCCCCCTCCGTGCAGACACCCCCCTCCCCTCACCCTCACCGCCCCCCCTCCGTGCAGACGCCCCCCTCCCCTCACCGCCCCCCACCTCCGTGCAGACGCCCCCCCCCCCTCACCCTCACCGCTCCCCCTCCGTGCAGACGCCCCCCTCCCCTCACCCTCACCGCCCCCCCTCCGTGCAGACGCCCCCCCCCCTCACCCTCACCGCCCCCCCTCCGTGCAGACCCTCCCCTCACCGCCCCCCACCTCCATGCAGACGCCCCCCCCCCTCACCCTCACCGCCCCCCCTCCGTGCAGACGCCCCCCTCCCCTCACCCTCACCGCCCCCCACCGGAGGTGCAGACGCCCCCCCCTCCCCGCCCCCCACCGGCGGCGGTGCCAGTGCGATCGCCAGTCGTCACCCCCCACCCCCCTCCTCACCCTAAAACAAAATTTTAGGGCACCTACCTCTGATCGCCGGTCGTCGCTGCCGTCCAGTGCCGTCCGCCGCCGCTCTACACCGCCCACACCGCCAGCCACCGCCTTCCACCGCTGCACCACCTTCCTCCGCTGCGGATGCCAGACCCGCCCGCACCCGGCCCGCTATAAGGGCGACCCGGCACGTACGCCCCGTCCCGCACGAACCAGACCGGGCCCGCCTCGACCCGCTCCGGTACGCGGCGGGACGCACGGGACCATGCGGTCCAGTGCGTCCCGGCCACGACCCACGGCCCGGTCCCGGCCTGGGTCGGGTCGGGTCGTGCGAGTCAGTGCGAGACGCACCGGGTCGGCAAACCCTGGTTAGAAGACCTAGTTTAGCCATCACAATTTGGGCCCAATTCTAGCCCAATTGTGCTCCAATTTGAACCAAACCCTAGCCCATTAATAGGTCTTTGCTTTCTCTTCGAAAACTCTAACTCTAGATGCTTCTACCGGCGGCGGCGGTGGTGGATTAGAACCTTATCCGAAGTTTTAGTCGGAATTTCTTCATAGGACTCTTAATCAAAATTTGATCTCTAGGAGTCCCTATAGGTTCTATTTATAGAGGGCTTTCGACACCTTAGAACCATATTTGCACCAGCAACAGGTGGCGGGACCGATCGTGATCGGACGAGGGAGAATTTGGGCGTTCTAGGAGCGGTACCTAGGGTTCCGGCGACCCTGCTTCTTTGTCCTCCTTTCCTTCAAGCAAAGGTAGGTGTCTCTCAGGTCAAACAGAAATATAATAATACCATATTGTGCGTCTCCATGAGCTCTTTCTTTTGATACCTAATTGCCCAATTCTTGTTCATCATGCTGTTCGAATTTCACGTTTTACTCCGAGGTGTATAAAAAGAGCAACTTTCATGATTATTAGTTAAATATTGAATCTTGTTATGTTAAATCTAAATTAAAGCATGCTATTTTATATGAATTTTTATGCTCTTTCGAATGGTAGTATTTTCCCTAATTTTTATTCATTCTATCATGAGCAATCGAAGTTTTAGTGTAATATGTCGAAGTTCATCGTCGGCGGGTTCCAGGTCATGTGACGCATCTTCCAGAGGCCGTTGCAGCTTGACGGCTGCACGACAGACCGTCACATGAGCCTGACGGTCCCACGATAGACCGTCACATGCCCCTGTGTTTTAAAAATTTGAAATTTTAATCTATTTATTTTCTGGTATGTAACGCACCTACTATAGAGCGTTACATGCTTGTAACGCCCTTCCTTAGACCGTCACGTTCTCCTGATAGTATTTTTTTAAACTATTGCTTATGCGTTTTAAAACCAGAAACTTGCTATGTTAGTATGATATCTTGATCTATAAGTAAGGCAGAACGTGATGTTAATATTGTATTATGATCATAACCATAAATTTTTCACTGTTCTACATGAAAGATGTTAGAAAATCCTAAGTTGAATGATCATGAAGAATTTGATAAAAACCCTTAGTTAAACTTGTATAAATTTTGATTTATGTAAGATATATATTTGATCTTAGCTTTATTGTTTGACAGTCATGCCACTCCGGTGGGATTGACTGACCGACTGCTTGGGTTTCCGTAATTATTAGCCTCAATTCTTGTAATAGATGGGACTCTCCGCCGGATATTCCTTCCGTCGGACTAGGACCACTATTATGAGACCTCCATAAGACCCCGTGAGCCTGGGATTGCCACCAGGACACCGGGCAGGTTGTACCCTAAAGACCTAAACCCATGAACGTGGTTTGAATCGTGTTTTTGGACCAGCTCAATTAAACTGGTATGTGTCCTGTAACGGCCCGAGATTGGACCGTCACAGCAACGTAACGGCCCTGTGTACGACTGTCACATTCCTGTAATAGCCCTGTTATAGACCGTCACAGATAAGATAGTAATAAGGTTTTTTTTGTTTTATCATCATGAAGCAGTTATCAAGGTTGGCCTTGAACTGTGAGATTATGTGCAATCCTTGTTTACATCCTTGTTACCTAAAGACTCATAGTCTTTCTACTTGATGTCATTCCAATTTTGTTGGAATTTCTCTTGATCTTAGAAGTAAGTTCGTGAGCTTAACCTTGGAACTCTTGGCCATTAATGTGATGACTATATAGACTAGGATCATTCATCCAAACCTTCAATGCCAACGCATCATAAAGGGCCCGGTCAAATCTTGGGAGGAGCACCCGAAAGTACTTGTACCCCGGGGAGTTTGTAATGACAAGGTGTGGCATTGCACCGAAGTGCATGACTAGCGTGATTGGTCTATGACATTTCCACTTTTACTCAATTACTTGAAATTCCCGTGTGACATGATATGCGTGCTTGATATGGCCAATTCCATTTATCATTTCATGACATGAAAATTTCTTGTTATACTTGTGTTTACTCTTTACTTGAAAGCTCATATTCTTTTTCCTATCTATCTCTTGTCATTTATTTATCATCGCTTTTGTTACAACGTTATTCATACATGGTTAATCACTTTAATTATGCCTGATGATAGAGATATAAAATCCTACTGAGTTTTGCTCACCCCTACTGTTCAATCCTTTTCAGGTAGCTCGGATGAGGACGTGCGTTCCGATGGGGACGGGAACAAGTGATTCCAGGAGCGAGCCATTTAGAGTTTATGTTCAAGTCATGTTTGGATTAGTTGTTATCTAGAGTTGATGTATTTTCCATTAATGAGATAGAAGTCCACAAGGAGTCGGGTGTAATTGAATACTTTCTCTTATTATTATTATCAATAAAGTTGGGTTAATTGTTTCTTTATTATTAGCCCGATGGTTAGTCTCTTGTGGCAATGTATGCTCAGATTGACATGATTGATATAAACTGCTACGTTCCGATTTTCCGCGTTGGGGCGTGACAGTTTATGTGGTATCAGAGCCTAAGTTTTCTTTAGACCCTAGGTTGCTAGTAGTGTTATAGAACCTTTAAACCTTAGTAAAGTCAGAATCTGACCCAGTGAGTTGGGTAGAGACTTGGGCTAAGATTAGTTAATTAATTAACTAGCTATAAGAAGATAGATCCAATAGAAGGTTCTTAATTACTTTTTTTATGTTGTAGGAATTTCTGTGATGGCGGCAGAACGCGCTCAATGGCGAGACATGCAACGTATAGTGCAGGGCCTGACCCAGGCCTTACAGCAAGTAGCCCAAGGCGGCAGACAGCAAGGAGCAGGCAATCTACATCGAAACTTTTAGGGCTTGAATCCCCCGCGTTTCAGTGGATCTTCAGACTCGGATGAGGATGAGAACTGGCTGAAGGAGACGGAAAGAATCTTCAGGGTTATGCAATGTGGAGATCAGGATCGCGTCTTACTAGGGACTTTCCAATTAGAACGCGATGCTCGTGCTTGGTGGGAAGCCGTGGAAGCCACACTTGGGAATAGGCGTGCCCCGTGGGATGAGTTCAAGGAGTTTTTCAATAGCAAGTACTTCTCAGATCGGGTGCAGGAGAAGAAGGCGGCCGAGTTTGCTGCTTTGAAACAAAGAAACTTGTCGGTTGCGGAATATGAAGCGCAGTTTTCCAGATTATGTAAGTATGCCCCACACTTGGTGTCCACTGAGAAAATGAAGGCTAAAAGATTTTTGAATGGTTTGAAACTTCAGTACATCTATCAATTGGCACCCTTGGAAATCCATATCTAAGCTGAGATAGTAAGGAAAGCACAAGTTTTGGAGGATACGATGGAAATGACTGACCGGATCAGAGGTCGGGATAAGAAGAAGGAACAGACTACCAGTTCCGGGAACTTCAGACCCGGTAATGGTCAGAAGAGGCCTAATGGTGGGCCGAGTTTTTATAAAAACAAGAAACCCAAGGAAGGCGAGAAGAAGGTTGGACCAGTTGTGCCGTCTAAGGCAGTTTGCAAGTACTGTGACCATCCAGGTCACAAGATGGAAGAGTGTTGGCGCAAGTTAGGCACTTGCTTAAGGTGTAGTAGCAGGGACCACCGAATTCTAGAATGTCCCCTTATTACTGAACCGGCAGCATCTGATAAGTCGCAAGGAAGTTACAAGCGGCAAGGTAGGCTCCAAGCCCTCCAGGAGGCAGAGACCGAGAACCAGACTACCGAGGAAGGAGGCATTGTCGAAGGTACTCTTACTATTCTTTCCAAGCCAGCATTCGTACTTTTCGACACTAGAGCCACTCATTCTTTTATATCTCTAAAATTTGCTAAGACTTTATCTGTGGAACCGGTGTTGTTGGATTCACACCTTATGATATCCACCCCTATTGGTTCGGGATCCGAGATTAAATATTATTATCCTTCTAGTGAAGTTTTGATCAATGGTTGTAATTTATCTGCTGATCTAGTATGCATGAAGATGAAAGATTATGATGTAATCTTAGGGGCTGATTGGTTATCTAAGCATGGTGCTAGTGTTCATTTTAAGTCAGGAGTAGTGTCTTTCCCTGGATGTCCGGAGCTTTCTTTCTCTGGCTCTACGCTATCCAAGACCGTGCCACTCATTTCGGCACTTCGGGCAGATAAGTTGTTAAGAAAGGGGTGTCCAGCATTCTTGGCTTTAATTTCTTTAACTGATAAGAAAGAAGTGGAGTTGAAGGATATCCCTGTTATTCAAGATTTTCCGAAGGTATTTCTAGATGAATTGCCAGGTCTTCCCCCTGAAAGAGAGGTGGTTTTCCCTATTGACCTGATTCCTGGCGCCTCGCCTATTTCGTGAACTCCCTACCGTATGTCCCCGGCTGAGTTAAGAGAACTAAAGATATAGTTGTTAGACTTGCTAGAAAGAGGGTTCATTCATCTGAGTACTTCCCCGTGGGGTGCTCCTGTTCTTTTTGTATGGAAGAAAGATGGTTCTTTAAGGCTGTGTATCGATTATCGTCAGTTGAATCAGCTCACCGTGAAGAATAAGTACCCATTACCAAGGATCAATGAATTATTTGATCAGATATCATGAGCCCAGTATTTCTCAAAGATCGATCTCAGATCTGGGTATCATCAGTTGAGGATAAAAGATGAAGATATTTTTAAGACGACATTCCGTAGCAGGTATGGGCATTTTGAATTTGTGGTGATGCCGTTTGGACTAACAAATGCTCCTACAGCTTTTATGCAGCTAATGAATAGTGTGTTTTGGCCTTACTTGGATCACTGGGTCGTGGTATTTATCGATGATATTCTGATATATTCAAGGAGCAAGGAGGAGCATGAACAACACTTAAGAATGGCGTTGCAAATATTAAAAGAGCATCAGCTATACGCCAAGTTTAGTAAATGTGAGTTCTGGTTGCAAGAGGTATCTTTTCTGGGCCACTTTATTTCTAAAGAGGGAATCGCAGTAGACCCTTCTAAAGTTGAGGCTGTACGTAATTGGGAAAGACCTGTGAATGTAACAGAGATCAGAAGCTTCTTAGGCTTGGCAGGCTATTATCGAAGGTTCATCAAGGATTTTTTCAAGATTGCAGTGCCCTTGACAAGGTTAACTCGTAAGGAGAATTGTTTTGAATGGACGGATGATTATGAAAAGAGTTTTCAGACTTTGAAGGAGTGTTTGACCACTGCCCTAGTTTTAGCCTTACCCTTAGGTGAAGGAGGTTTTGAAGTTTATACCGATGCTTCAGGAATCAGTTTAGGTTGCGTATTGATGCAACGAGGGAAGGTGATAGCTTATTCCTCCAGACAGTTGAGAAAACATGAAGAGAATTACCCTGTGCATGATCTGGAGTTAGCAGCGGTTGTGTTTGCTCTTAAGATATGGACGCATTATCTTTATGGAGAAACTTTCATCGTGTACTCAGACCATAAGAGCTTAAAATACTTATTTTCTCAGAAGGAGTTGAATATGAGACAGAGAAGGTTGTTAGAGTACTTAAAGGATTTTGACTTCTCCATTGAATATCATCCCAGAAAGGGGAATGTTGTAGCATATGCTTTAAGCAGGAAGCCAACAGCTAGGCTAGCCAGTTTGATGATTCAAGAGTGGAAGTTGTTAGAACAGTTTGCCAATTTAGATATTACAGAAAAGGAAGATCGGATCTTGGTGGCTCATGTCCAGCTTCGTTCAGAATTACTAGCAGAAATTAAGCAGTTGCAGGATAATGACCCTGTGCTCGTTGGAATTAAAGAACAGATGGCTAATCGACTAGATTTTTTGTTAGCTGATGATGGGGATTGTTGTTTCGAGGGAGAACATGTGTCCCTGATTCCATGGAAATAAAGAAGAAGATTCTTGAAGAAGTGCACAGATCTAATTATATTATACACCCAGGAGCTACAAAGATGTACAGAGATTTGAAGAGGACTTTCTGGTGGCCGAACATGAAGAGGGAAGTGGCCGATTTTTTGAGCAGGTATTTAGTATGTCAACAAGTTAAAGCAGAGCATTTCAGACCTACTGGGAAGTTAAAACCTCTCGAAATACCACAATGGAAGTGGGAAAGTGTTGGTATGGATTTTATTATGGGTTTACCCCGAACACGAGGAGGCCTTGATGGAATTTGGGTGATCATTGATCGACTGACAAAGTCTGCACACTTTTTACCTATTAAGTCAAGGTGGTCCGTGGATATTTTGGCTGCCCTGTATATAAAGGAAGTAATAAGATTGCATGGAGTGCTTGTGTCCATCATATCTGACAGAGACCCCAGGTTTACATCTCACTTTTGGAAAGGACTGCAAGCATCATTAGGCACTCGTTTGAACTTCAGTATAACTTTTCACCCTCAGACTGACGGACAGACTGAGAAAGCAAACAAGATTGTTGAAGACATGTTGAGAGCATGTATAATTGATTTTGGAGGCAGTTGGCATGAACATTTACCTTTGATTGAATTTGCATACAATAATAGTTACCAATCCAGCATTCAGATGGCATCGTTTGAGGCCTTGTATGGCAGGAGTTGTAGATCTCTTCTTTGTTGGGAAGAAATTGGTGAGAAGCAATGGCTCGGACCAGATCTTATCTCAGAATCGTCAAAGAACATCCAAGTTATCAGAGACCGTTTGAAGGTCGCCCAGTCCCGACAAAAGAGCTATGCAGATAATAGAAGAAGGGAGCTAGAATTTCAGATTGGGGACCATGTATTTCTGAAAGTGTCACCATCAAGAGGAATTAGAAGATTCGGAATTCAAGGCAAGTTAAGCCCAAGGTTTGTTGGCCTATTTGAGATCTTAGAGAGGGTAGGCAAAGTTTCCTATAGATTAGCCCTACCACCACAGTTAGCTGGTATTCAAGATGTGTTCCATGTATCTATGCTTCGGAAGTATGTGTATGACCCTTCGCACATTATCCAACATGCTGATTTGGAATTGAAGAAGGACTTATCTTATGAAGAGAAGCCTATCAAGATATTGGACTTCAAGCAACAGCAACTCCGGAATCGATCCATTTCGATGGTCAAGGTCTAGTGGAGTCGGCGTGGAGCTGATGAAGCAACATGGGAATCCGAGGATGCGATGTGGAAATTATATCCCGAATTGTTTTAAGGTTGGTTGTTAGCAGATTCGGTGAATTTGGGGACCAAATTCCTTAAGTGGGGGAGGGTGTAGCACCCTATCTTTTTCTACTATAATATTTCCACAATTAATTATTTATTGGATCAACTTCTAAAGAAATTATTAAAATTCTGTAAAAATATGAAACTAGTGTAAAATTGAATTTGTAATAACTTTATCTTCAGGTAAGAGCCCAAAATAAAATTCGTGTAGGCCCAATTTCACGTTTTTAGGAGTTTTTTGCGGGTTAGAAGACCTAGTTTAGCCATCACAATTTGGGCCCAATTCTAGCCCAATTATGCTCCAATTCGAGCCAAACCCTAGCCCATTGATAGGTCTTTGCTTTCTCTTCGAAAACCCTAACTCTAGATGCTTCTACTAGCGACGACGGCGGTGGATTAGAACCTTATCTGAAGTTTTCGCCGGAATTTCTTCATAGGACTCTTCAACCAAATTCGATCTCTAGGAGACCCTATAGGTTCTATTTATAGAGGGCTTTCGACACCTTAGAACCATATTTGCACCAGCAACAGGCGGCGGGACCGATCGTGATCGGACGAGGGAGAATTTGGGCCTTCTAGGAGCGGTACTTAGGGTTCCGACGACCCCTCTTCTTCGTCCTTCTTTCCTTCAAGCAAAGGTAGGTGTCTCTCAGGCCAAACAGAAATATAATAATACCGTATTGTGCGTCTCCATGAGCTCTTTCTTTTGATACCTAATTGCCCAATTCTCGTTCATCATGTTGTTCGAATTTCACGTTTTACTCCGAAGTGTATAAAAAGGGTACCTTTCATGATTATTAGTTAAAGATTTAATCTTATTGTGTTAAATCTAAATCAAAGCATGCTATTTTATACGAATTTTTACGCTCTTTCGAATGGTAGTATTTTCCCAAATTTTTATTCATTCTATCATGAGCAATCGAAGTTTTAGTGTAATATGTCAAAGTTCATCGTCGGCGGGTTCCAGGTCATGTGACGCATCTTCCAGAGGCCGTTACAGCCTGACGACCGCATGACAGACCATCACATGAGCCTGACGGTCCCACGACAGACCGTCACATGCCCCTGTGTTTTAAAAATTTGAAATTTTAATCTATTTATTTTCTGGTACGTAACGCACCTACTATAGAGCGTTACATGCTTGTAACGCCCTTCCTTAGATCGTCACGTTCTCTTGACAGTATTTTTTAAACTATTGCTTATTCGTTTTAAAACCAGAAACTTGCTATGTTAGTATGATATCTTGATCTATAAGTAAGGCAAAACGTGATGTTAATATTATATTATGATCGTAACCATAAATTATTCACTGTTCTACATGAAAGATGTTAGAAAATCCTAAGTTGAATGATCATGAAGAATTTGATAAAAACCCTTAGTTAAACTTGTATAAATTCGATTTATGTAAGATATATATTTGATCTTAGCTTTATTGTTTGACAGTCATGCCACTCCGGTGGGATTGACTGACCGCACCGCTTGGGTTTCCGTGTTTATTAGCCTCAATTCTTGTAATAGATGGGACTCTCCGCCGGATATTACTTCTGTCGGACTAGGAGCACTATTATGAGACCTCCATAAGACCCCATGAGCCTGGGATTCCCATCAGGGCGTCGGGCAGGTTGTACCCTAAAGACCTGAACCCATGAACGTGGTTTGAATCGTGTTTTTGGACCAGCTCAATTAAACTGGTCTGTATCCTGTAACGGCCCGAGATTGGACCGTCACAGCAACGTAATGGCCCTGTGTACGACCGTCACATTCCTGTAACGGCCCTGTTATAGACCGTCACAGATAAGATAGTAATAAGATTTTTTTTATTTTATCATCATGAAGCAGTTATCAAGGTTGGCCTTGAACTGTGAGATTATGTGCAATCCTTGTTTACATCCTTGTTACCTAAAGACTCATAGTCTTTCTACTTGATGTCATTCCAATTTTGTTGGAATTTCTCTTGATCTTAGAAGTAAGTTTGTGAGATTAACCTTGGAACTCTTAGCCATTAATGTGATGATTGTCTAGACTAGGATCATTGATCCAAACCTTCAATGCCAACGCATCATAAAGGGCCTGATCTGGTCCTGGGAGGAGCGCCCGAAAGTACTTGTATCCCGGGGAGTTTGTAATGACAAGGTGTGGCATTGCACCGAAGTGCATGACTAGCGTGATTGGTCTATGACATTTCCACTTTTACTCAATTACTTGAAATTCCCGTGTGACATGATATGCGTGCTTGATATGGCCAATTCCATTTATCATTTCATGACATGAAAATTTCTTGTTATACTTGTGTTTACTCTTTACTTGAAAGCTCATATTCTTTTTCCTATCTATGTCATTTATTTATCATTTCTTTTGTTACAACGTTATTCATACATGGTTAATCACTTTACTTATGCCTGATGATAGAGATATAAAATCCTACTAAGTTTTGCTCACCCCTACTGTTCAATCCTTTTCAGGTAGCTCGGATGAGGACGTGTGTTCCGATGGGGACGGGAACAAGTGATTCCAGGAGCGAGCCATTTAGAGTATATGTTCAAGTCAAGTTTGGATTAGTTGTTATCTAGAGTTGATGTATTTTCCATTAATGAGATAGAAGTCCACAAGGAGTCGGGTGTAATTGAATACTTTCTCTTATTATTATTATCAATAAAGTTGGGTTAATTGTTTCTTTATTATTAGCCTGATGGTTAGTCTCTTGTGGCAATGTATGCTCTGATTGACATGATTGATATAAACTGCTACGTTCCAATTTTTCGCGTCGGGGCGTGACAGAGTGACTCTCGAATGAATTACATACCTAGATTGCTTTTGTAAACTGCACAGTTGTTACCGAGTAATCCACTGCATAGACCTACAATCTGTTCATTAGTGTGCCTCAACATTGCTCACAGTCAGCCACCAAGTACTTGACCTTGTGTCTCACATTTAGTTAAAGTCAATCAGTTTTAATTCCGCACAGTTTACTGATTGTAGCTTAAACTTTAAATTGGGCAGAATTTCTAAAGGGGATTCATTCACCCCCCCTCTGAATCCGTGTGTGCACCATTGCACCTAGTCCTCACACACTAATAATTGGTATCGGAGCATACCATTGACTTAAAAATTGGTATCAGAAAAGGTCTTTAAATTTTAGATCAAACGATCTGCAGAGGGTCCTGTCATTTTGTGTTCGGTGTCTGCTGTGTTGATTTGGTGCTTTGCTGTGCAAAAGCATTAGTTTGGTGCATCTCTATTTGTGCTTTGTCTACTGTTTGAATTACTTTTGAATTGATTTCCATGGCTCATCCACCTGTTTTCAATGGGTCGAATTTTAATTCGTGGTTTAGTAGTTTACATAGCTGTGTTAAACTGATTGATCCTGATCTGTGGAAGTTAATTTCACAAGGTCCTCACAGAGTACCAAAGAAGAAGTCCAAATGGACTGACAGTCATAAATCAAAGTATGTTGAAAATCAGAAAGTTTTGGATTTAATGAAAGTAGCTACTGACAAAGCCTTCCATTCTTGTTTTCATGATTGCAGGTCCGCCAAGGACATCCTGAACAAACTGAAGACTGCTTACTGTGGAAGTGAAGACCGATGTATGATGGTTAAAGGCAGTAGTCAGAGTAGCAGCCAAAATGAAGAAGAGGACGATGATCATGTAAATCCCATTGAAAAATTCACTCTAGATGATTGGCAGGATGCATATGGTGAGTTATTAGAGTCACATGAGATGTTAAGAAAATAATATAAAAAATTGAAAAAGGCAACTGGGTTGAATAGTTCAAATTCCTCTTGTGAAAAATGTCTGGATTTGAAACAATCTCATGATAATTGTCTGTCTGATATTCAAATGCTTAAGAAACAAATTGGATTGTTAAAAACTGAAAATCAAGAACTTGCAAATGAGATTTCTGAATAAGAAGAAAAGCTTAGCTCAACTAGTGAGAATCATTTCTCTACTAATGATCCTGTTCAGAATGAAAAATTACTGGAAGATCTTGATCATACTAGGCTGGAGTTGAATAAACTAAAGTCTGAAAATGAAATTCTCAACAAGAAGATTGAAGATAATGAAGAGAAATTGAAAAGATCTCAGGAAGAAAACAACTTAATGTCTGAAAAATTGGAGGCTATTAAAGTTGTTAATGTTGAACTACAAAAGAATCTGGATGAGGCAAATATTTATTTCAAAAAGGGGGTTAACTTAAATGATCAGGTTCTAATAAATGAACTCGTCCAAAATGAGAAGCTAATGGAGGAAATGGAGAAATTGAAGGAGCTTAACAATATCATGTCTGAAAGACTGCTTGCCTTAGAAAAAGGGAAAACTGTTTGTAATGCAGAATCTAAAAAATAGAGTAATCTGGAACAAGAAATTGAGAAATATAAAACTGCTAACAAAGTGCTAAGTGAATGTGTTAATTGCAGTGAACAAGAGATTGTCAGTTATGAGATTCAGATTGCTTCTCTAGAAAATGAAATTTGTGATCTAAAAGACTCTCTGTCAAAAACTCTCAAGGATAAAGAGAAGTCAAAAGATCTCTTCAATGATGAAGCAACTGAACAAAAAGAAGGGGTAGGCTGTGATTCTAGGATTAAAAGGGTAATAAGGAATCAACTGTATGATAGGATCTAGCAATGGTGTGCGAAGGATTCAGAGGGGGGGTGAATGAATCCCTCTGTTAAAACTTTGACCGAATAAAAATAATTAATCCAGACATAAAGGCCTAATCAAAGCAAATCATAGTCTCGAATGACTGATGTGTAGCGGTAACCTTGAAAGCCAAAAGAGTCTAATCGAGCCTAGACATGCATCTAACGATTCAAAAGAGGCAAGCAAACCACAAGGAACACAAGGAATTTTTAGATGGTTCAGTCTGCAGCCTGCAGACCTACGTCCATCCCTCACTCCAAACCGAGTGAGGCTTCCTGCTGCCTGACAGCTTGAAACTGCTGCACAACACAACTTGCGTCCGCTGAGCCTCACAGCTTGCTTACAAACGGCTGAGCAACACAGCTTGCTATCCAGAGGATCCCTCCTCTGACCGCTGAGGATTACAGCTTAACCTCCGCTGCCACACAGCTTGAACAAAGGATAAAAATGAGAAATAAGAACGATGAAAACAGCGACTGAAAGCTGACAATGAAATCCGATGAATATCACTCACGTAGGAGCAAACTGGACTAGATTTGATCCAAGTACCAGTGGACAGAATATTAGTGATTCTTCTCACGATCTCACTCTTTCTCTATCTCTTTTTCCTTCTCTTGATCTCACAAGCTCTCTAACTCATTCTCCTTCACTTGGTCTCACAAGCTCTCTATCTCTTTCTCCTTCTCTTCTGCTCTTTGGATCGGGCTGGCTGGTAATCTTTTCTGCCTTCAATCTGCAACCTCGTATATTCTCCTAGTTCTCTCTGATTGTTATGTTCTCTTCAGACTTCAGAGAGGATTTTTATATGTGACTTCCGTCTCGAAATCCTGTGCTCACGCATTGGGCATGTGGAGGGAGAACTCCCGCCCAAATGCTTCCAGAAGGCTCTCACCCACGTGTCACCATCTGAGTGTTGTAGTCTACCACGTGGCAGTCTTTTGCAGGACGATTTGCCTTGGATCACGTGTCCCACCTTAGATATTGGAATCACTTGATTTTGGTTCTCCGGAGAGAAACTCTGTCAGAAAAATAATAGACATTTAGTCAAACACTTTAGCACAAGTTGCTCCGACGTAACAAGAGAGTAAGCATAAACTGCACTGAGTAGGAGTGTGCAAGTCAACCATTGCACTGACTTATTACAAGGTGAACAGAGGATTCCACCGACATCAGAAATTGTAGCGGCATAAGTTGTACCGAGTTGATGTGATCAAAAGCGAGAAATACACTGACTTAGAATACGCATGACACCATATGCACGGACCTTAGTGTCCAAACGTGCAACACATATGCACCGACATGAATCCATAAGGCACAAAAGGAAGACTATGCACCGAGTCAGAAATGTCTAAAACATGCACTGACTCTAAAGTGTCTAGGACAAACGATGCACTGACCGTAAAGGGAAAGAGATGCAACTTGCACCGAGTATGCTCTAAGCATGCACCAAGTCACGGTGTGTAGCCTAAGCAAAAACATGCACCGAGATTCCTGAGAGAAATGCATAGACAAGAAAAATGTCTAAGATAAAACTTGCACCGAGTTGGATTTCCAGTCCAAGTAAGAGCTGCACCGAGATGCCAGATAGAGATGAGCAGAACAAAACTTGCACCGAGTCAAGATTTCCAGTCCGAGTAAGAACTTGCACTGAGATGTAGATATCCTGTCCAATTGAAAACTTACACTGAGATGGCGAAGAAGAATGCACTGACACTAAATGAAGAGACTAAACAATGCGTGCTGGTCAAGAATTGCACGGACCCAAATATTGCACCGACTCGGAGAGGTGAGATGCAAAGGCAAGATATGCACGGACCTTGATGCGCATGATGCATTTAAATGCACTGACCCCTTTATGTATGAGACAGATAATGCACCGAGAGAGAAACTGGACGACAGTGTGTGTGCGTGAACAGAAACTTGCACCGAGGCAATCACTTATGCGTGAAATGCAGAACTAAGGTTGACTTGCACCGAGCTAGATTTTTAGCGAGACAACGCATGCACTGACTATGATTTATTCTATGAAGTAACATGCACCAAAAGGACCATACATAATGGATAGAGTTGAAGGATTTAAACACCTTAATCTAAACATGATTCATAGAAGATCATTATCAAAACTAGGGTTCCAACAATCTCCCCCTTTTTGATTATGACAACTATGAGTCATGTATGATTAAACCATTAAAAAAATTCAATACTCAACATTCAAACAAATGTGTTCAAAGTCTGTTGCGGCATGCTCAAAATTTATTCACACGCAGACAAGACAAAGGAAAATGGCTATTTGGACAAATTCAAACAAATTCATATGAAGTCTTCTTTGCAGCATATACCCAGCAACATACATGAGGTCTTCTTATCCCCATTTGTCATTATCAAAAAGTAAGTGGGAGGATTTAATATCGACCACGGAAGCTGTTAGAACTACCTCTCAAAGGAACTGCCCTGGGGTAGGGAATTTGGTCAATCTTAGTTCCAAGGGCAGCAAGCTTGGCCATGACAGTGGAGTGGAGTCCATTGATTGATTTGGACAAGGTCTCAAATCTTTCATGCACCATGTCCCCTGGCCTTTGGACAAGAGCAGTACTAGAAGCTTGCTCTGAAAGGACCTTCTTGATGCCATCGGAGAGACTGTCTGCTTGAGTTTTGATGGACTCAATGTTGTGAAAAGGCTGAAGCTGACTTGCTGGGAGAGCACTCACTATCCCCTTCATTATTTCAAGTGTTATCTTAATGTCAAAGGTGTGGTCAAGAACTTTAGCAAGTGAGGTGACGATTGAGGCCTGTGTATCTGACAATCGACTAACTATGCTTGCAACACTGGAGGATAGCCTCATGAGAGATTCCATGAGTTCTCTTAAGGCTGTATCATATTTCTGTTTATCAACCAAAAATTTCAACCATTCAGTGCTGACCTTGAATTCCAAATGCTCGATCTTAGCATGCAATCTGATAATGTTCCAGTTGGTGAACAAGAATTGGGCATTCATTACTTCATTCTGATTCTGTATCATGTTTGTCAAGTGAGTCAGCATCTCAACAATGTTTGGCTTTGAGCTTGGTCCGGGTGATCTGAAAGATGAAGCACTGGAGTCTGGAAATTCAGTGTGATAAAACTGATGCTCCTCAAGGGATAGAGGAGGTTGAGGTCCAAATGCAGTCAAGTCTCTTAGATAGGGGCCATACAGAGGTGCAGGGCCAAGAAAAACACTAGGAGTTTGCTCTTGTGGAGTTTATTCAACAACCTTGTGTACTTCTTAGAGTTGCTCTTGAGGTGCTTCCATAACATTTTCTTGAACTTGTTCCAGTACTGGCTGCTCATTTATGTCTTCATTGATGACCCTGTCAGCAGTTTCTTCATAGGATCTCTCGGCTACTTCTCTCAAGACCTCGTCGACCAATTCAGCCAATTCCTCTTCATCTAGGATAATTTCCTTTTCTCTGTCACTAAGTTATTTTTCTATTGGAGCCTCTTCCTGTCCTAGCTCTGTTTGATCAGTGACTAATCTTTCCTGAGACTGTTGTCCAAAATCATCAAATATCTCATGGATATGTTGATCTAATTCCTGAATAATGTCCTCATCCTGAACATCCTGTTCAAATGTTTCATGAATTTGAGGTGCCTCAAGTGCTGTATCTGTAGTTGTATGCAGTTGTAGTTCCTGCTCATCAGGACCTTCAGTTACTTGTACTTGAGGTGGAGGTTGATCCTCCCCCTGACGAATAGGTTCCAAAGGTGGCTGAGCTGATTGACTTTCATTTTGAATCAACTCAAGATTGTGAGTTTCTTTGGGTGAGGCTTGAGTGGGCTGTTCACGCACTGACTCAACATGAGTCTCTGTATCTCTTTCCAATGGAGTATCCTTTGTAGAAGGAGTACTCGTTCGTTTAGTTCCTTTCAACCTCATGAAAGTATTAATGAAGCCCATATTGTAGATCTTTATCTTGGGGATCGATGACACAACTTCACCATCTAGGGAGATGTTTTCCTCTTTGAAGATTGTAGTCAAAGGGGTAGCATAAGGAAAAAAGCTTCTTGACTCCTTGCAAGTTCCCATAACCTGGATAATTACTTGCGGCAAATAGACTTTAATTTTCTTCAGCAAACAGTAAAGAATAAACCGTTGGGAATCTGTCAGTCTTCCCCTTCCTCCAACTTGTGGAGTGATCATAGAGGTGAGAATGTCATGGAGCAGTCTTTTGGGTGCATAAAATTTGTTGGTGTTGAAATGACCAAGCTTTGTCTGTTGCTTGTCATGGATGTTTCTAGGCAAGTCAGTAATGAGGGCAAAAGCATCATGTAGATTGAATGTAAACCCTCCTTTGACCTCTCCATCTACAGGAATTCTTAGAGTCCTGTATCAGGACTGCCTAGATAGCTCTATCACCTTTCCTTTGACCAGAGATAAAACTATGAAATTATCAGCATCGTACCTCAAATTGTTGTAGAATTCTGCTACGAGATTAGGGCAATACACCCGATGCATGCCTAAGAATTCTTTCCATTGTTGGAACTCAAACAATTCAAGCACATTAGGGAACTCGAAAACCATTTCTTGATCATTGAAGTCAGCATACCGAGGGGGTATAATCTTCCCGGCTTCCAATACTAGTAGAGGTTTCTCTGTAGCCATAGTAGACGTATCTTCCTTTCTCATGGTAGAAGCTACTTTCTTATGCCTTTTTGCCTCTTGAAGTTGTTCTGCGGACACCGAGGACGTAGTATCCTCTGGCTACGGCTGCTCCACTGCCTTCCTCTTCCCTTTGCTCACGGCTGATAAGGTAGACATGGTGGGAGCAAAGATGGAGGAAAAACAAAATGTGGAGAAGGAAGGGACGCACTGGGAGGAGAGAAGGTTGGAGAAGCGAAGGTTGCAGGTTGTGCACGCGTGAAGAAGACACGGAGCGGGAGGACGCTTCAGCTTCGAAAGAAAGGGTAAGATGGGTAAAGTAGATAGGGTTTTGTATATCAAGGAATACAGCCTACTTTACCAATCTTCAGTAGATAATACTCAAAATGCCCTTAACTTAAAATAAAGTGCCTTTCTTCGTAAAGAAGCGATTTACGGGATATGAGATTATATCTTACAAGGTAATTCTTCACAAGATATCTCTATGAATCGAAGTCAATGAAAATAAAACAACTTAATCAAAGAAACAACTCAGACAGAAAAATATTAATCTTACTGGTCCTTTTCATTAGCCAAAATCTGATTGAAGAACCCAGTTTTATATTTTTCTTAAGCCTGTAGAAATTAACTGAGAGAACCATTGGATCAACCATATATAAAACACCATTTTTATTTGTAAAGAATTTATTGAGTATTCTAGTATAACTGTACCCTTTTCATACAAGGAAACATGTCAATCAAACACCAGAATCCCTGGCTACATAGTGCAATTAACCTTCATACTTCATAAAATGAACAGAGTTAGCATTAATTGTCATGACATAACCTCTGAATTTCTTTGAAACAGATGGTCAGTTTCTCAAATATCATGCCATTGCTCTGCCAAGGTTTCTTTTAATATTTTTATTATATAATGGCGTATTCCCAGTTCTTTTATCAGAAAAATCTCTTTAAACAGGACGTAAAAATCATATAAACCTTAGGTTTCCAACATATTGGCTTATTACTAAAGACTTTCAAATATTAGACCTTCTACAGAGCAATTTCCAATTTAGGCTGTTTCAAAATCATTGGGAAATCATTCACGGTTATTTGTGAGAACTATTCGGATAAGATTTAATGTTCATACACTGTAAATCACATCTCAATTTAGATCAGCAAGATGTTCTTAGTTCAGAGTGATATGGGCATTTAATTATTGAAGAGGGTAAATGTGACAATATTTATATACTACCCCTGACAAGTACACACAAAGACTTTCGTTGAAGATAGAGGATGATAAGGGAGAGAGTCAATGAACAAGGTGATGAAGGTGAATGTCATACGTGAGCAGGGAAAGAGCATGTCCAAGAGCCACAGCTTAAAAAGGCCATCAACCCACCAGCACTACTCTCTGTAAGTTAATTATCATTCATCCTTCAGGTAACCTTCTCAATCAATCTCAAGCTTACACAAATGTCAGAACCACACTGATGAATTTTCAGCCCATCAGGCACCACAAAGTGACAGTCACTTAGACACACCACAGCCTCTCAAGAATTTGACCAACCACAAGATAGCAACATAACTCACTGTATCCAAGCCATCGACACTTCTCCAGCAACAAGGTTCACATCAGACCAGACACCTCGAGCTCAGCATCTAGTGAAACACCAAGTCTTATGCTCTCTTTCTCAACAAAAATATCTCTAAAGACCAGTTGCCTCAGCTTATCTGAACTCCCCCTTAGAGTGTGCAGAGATTTCAATCAAACATTATTTGTTTCTTCTTAATGTTCACAGAAATGCAACTCTAAACAATAACATTGTAGCAAATTGCATGCTCATGACAAGCTGAATTTACATGCAAGATTCCTAAACATTCAGCATGATCAATTTCAGATTGAGACCCACTATTTAGCATTCATCACAAGATTGCACCAACCAACAGCATGAATTAATGACATGAAGTTGATCACAGTAGAAAGAGAGAGATCATGCAGGCAGTACTAATTGAAAAGAAAACAGATATAAACGAGGGAAGAAATTGAACTCAACTAACCTTTGTGTGCCTTGGTTTTATTATTCCTTTGTTTTCCTTCTTCAAGGCACACCTGCAAGATAAGATCAATTTGCGAATTTGGGGACCCAAAGACTCTTGGGTCTTATTAGTTGAGTGACACCTCTAGCAGGTGCACTCCAAGGTTTCCAAGTCTTTCTATCATTAAACTTCAAATCATGACAGTTATTCATGATATGTCCTATTCTCACATAATAATGACAATTAATGGCGGAGTTCAAATTCCTTTTGACAGGATGAACATGGAATTTTTGTGGGTGGACATTCGTTAAGATATTTCTACCATGGAAATTGATATTTCTTTTCACATGCCAACACTCAAAGGCTCGATGGCCAACTTTGCCACATTCAAAACATGCAGGAGTTTTTCTATTAAAGATAGTTTTGTTCTTATGGAAATCGTCAGGTTTTGACCTCCTTTTTCCACCCCGGGCATGCCAGCTGTGAGCTGCAACATGGCCCAGCTTCCCACACTGGAAGCAATGGATTTTCTTCTTCCTACTGAATGCATGGAGTTTTTCATGAATAATCTTAGCACTCAATTCATCTTGAACCATTATTCTACACTCATGCATATGATGACCCGATATGCCACAGTAATGACATGAGATGTTCTTTGTGTGTGCATGTGACTAGATGGGGAAATGCTTTGTACCATGCACATGATCATGAGGTCTAACAGAGTCAGACAAGGCCTTAACAGCAATAGATGAGAATTTGGTTTTCCTCTTACTTCCAGTCTTTTTCTGATTTCTTTTATCTTTCAAATTTTTATCCTTATTTTCAGTTCTCTGAGCAGTGAATTGGAAAATAGATGACGTAGAAGCTTTATCTTGTTCTGAGCTCTTAACAAAAACATTTTTCATTTGATTCCCATCAACCTTTTTCGCAACTAGATTGTAACCCAGTCCCTCTTTCTGGAAATTCACATTGACTCCAAGCAACTTATTCAGATTATTCTTTCCTTTTACAAATCTTGCCAATGAGTTCTTTAGGTCTTCAATTTCAGAGTTAAGAGTCACTAAATTAGCTTCATATTTGTTTATCTCGGATTCACACGTAATCAGCTGCTGTTGCAAAGCATTATTCAGGTTCTTCAGAGTTTCATTTTCTTGTTGAACCTTCATTTCATTGTAGTTCTAATTTTCATTCACAACAGTTTTTCCTTTTTCAAATGATAGCCATCTTTCAAAGAAAACAGTATTAAGAACCATTAGCTTTTTATTTTGGTCTTTAAGATACATGTTTTCTTCAATCAGCTTATCTTGAAATTGATCATTCTCCTTCTTCTGAGCCAGCAAAGAATCATTTTCTTCTTTCAAGGAAGTGATTAAGTTTTTTGCACATTATCATCAGAATATAAGTCTTCAACCAATTCCTTTAAGAATGCACATTCATTGCATGAACCCTCATTTCCAGTTGAATTGTTTTTCAGGTTCTTATTCTCTGATTTTAATATGTCCAACTCTCTCTTCAATTTCCTTTTCTAAGATTTACATCTATCATACTTGATCAAAAAATGTTCATTCAAAGCCACCAAATCTTCAAATGAAATGTTGACAATGTCAGAGTTTACCTGTGACAAAGTTTCTTCAATTTGAATCAGATCTTCATCTGAAGCCATGAGGCATTTCACTTCGTCCCGGCTCCTGCTGGCTGCTAACATGTAGACAACTTCGGAGGCACTGTAGCATTTGACTATGCAAGGAAATTTATCAGTATTTATCACCCTTTTGATTAGGTCCAGGGCCCTCTGATTCTCAGATAATTTTAGTCAGTCTGAAGTTTTCCATAAGGAACTATCCTTTGGAACTTCATAAGGGCTGTGTGCAATGATTATCCACAGATCTGGATTAATCTGCATTACATGTTCCCTGAACTGATTGAGCCAGTTATAAAAACCTAGACCCTCATATTTTGGGAGATCAAACATCGAAGACATCCTCAGATTAAATCATAGAACTAAATGTAGGACAAATCCAAGGCAAAGATAAGAAACACTGATCAAACCAAAACGCACCGAAACCAAATCCCAGAACGGATGTGCAGGTCGTGGGACCCTCTGTGCAGACAACCACTCTGATACCAATTGATAGGATCTAGCAATGGTGTGCGAAGGATTCAGAGGGGGGGTGAATGAATCCCTCTATTAAAACTTTGACCGAATAAAAATAATTAATCTAGACACAAAGGCCTGATCAAAGCAAATCATAGTCTCGAATGACTGATGTGTAGCGGTAACCTTGAAAGCCAAAAGAGTCTAATCGAGCTTAGACATGCATCTAACGATTCAAAAGAGGCAAGCAAACCACAAGGAGCACAAGGAATTTTTAGATGGTTCAGTCTGCAGCCTGCAGACCTACGTCCATCCCTCACTCCAAATCGAGTGAGGCTTCCTGCTGCCTGACAGCTTGAAACTGCTGCGCAACACAGCTTACGTCCGCCGAGCCTCACACCTTGCTTACAAACGGCTGAGCAACACAGCTTGCTATCCAGAGGATCCCTCATCTCACCGCTGAGGATTACAGCTTAACCTCTGCTGCCACACAGCTTGAACAAAGGATAAAAATGAGAAGTAAGAATGATGAAAATAGCGACTGAAAGCTGACAATGAAATCCGATGAATATCGCTCACGCAGGAGCAAACTGGACTGGATTTGATCTAAGTACCAGTGGATAGAATATCAGTGATTCTTCTCATGATCTCACTCTTTCTCTATCTCTTTTTCCTTCTCTTGATCTCACAAGCTCTCTAACTCTTTCTCCTTCACTTGATCTCACAAGCTCTCTATCTCTTTCTCCTTCTCTTCTGCTCTCTGGATCGGGCTGGCTGGTAATCTTTTCTACCTTCGATCTACAACCTAGTATATTCTCCTAGTTTTCTCTGATTGTTATGTTCTCTTAAGACTTCAGAGAGGATTTTTATATGTGACTTCTGTCTCGGAATCCCGTGCTCACGCATTGGGCATCTGGAGGGAGAACTCCCGCCCAAATGCTTCCAGAAGGCTCTCACCCACGTGTCACCATCTGAGTGTTGTAGTCTACCACGTGGCAATCTTTTGCTGGACGATCCGCCTTGGATCACATGTCCCTCCTTGGAGATTGGAATCACTTGATTTTGGTTCTTCGAAGAGAAACTCTGTCAGAAAAATAATAGACATTTAGTCAAACACTTTAGCGCAAGTTGCACCAACGTAACAAGAGAGTAAGCATAAACTGCACTGAGTAGGAGTGTGCAAGTCAACCATTGCACTGACTTATTACAAGGTGAACAGAGGATTGCACTGACATCAGAAATTGTAGCGGCATAAGTTGCACCGAGTTGATGTGATCAAAAGCGAGGAATACACTGACTTAGAATACGCATGACACCATATGCACGGACCTTAGTGTCCAAACGTGCAATAGATATGCACCGACATGAATCCATAAGGCACAAAAGGAAGACTATGCATCGACTTAGAAATGTCTAAAACATGCACTGACTCTAAAGTGTCTAGGACAAACGATGCACTGACCGTAAAGGGAAAGAGATGCAACTTGCACCGAGTACGGTCTAAGCATGCACCAAGTCACGATGTGCAGCCTAAGCAAAAACATGCACCGAGATTCCTGAGAGAAATGCACAGACAAGAAAAATGTCTAAGATAAAACTTGCACCGAGTTGGATTTCCAGTCCAAGTAAGAGCTGCACCGAGATGCCAGATAGAGATGTATAGAACAAAACTTGCACCGAGTCAAGATTTCCAGTCCAAGTAAGAACTTGCACTGAGATGTAGATATCCTGTCCTATTGAAAACTTGCACCAAGATGGCGAAGAAGAATGCACTGACACTAAATGAAGAGACTAAACAATGCGTGCTGGTCAAGAATTGCACGGACCCAAATATTGCACCGACCCCGAGAGGTGAGATGCAAAGGCAAGATATGCACGGACCTTGATGTGCGTGATGCATTGAAATGCACTAACCCCTTTATGTATGAGACAGATAATGCACCGAGAGGGAAACTGGATGATAATGTGTGTGCGTGAATAGAAACTTGCACCGAGGCAAACACTTATGCGTGAAATGCAGCACCGAGCTAGATTTTTAGCGAGACAACGCATGCACTGACTATGATTTATTCTATGATGTAACATGCACCAAAAGGACCATACATAACAGATAGAGTTCAAGGATTTAAACACCTTAATCTAAACATGATTCATAGAAAGTCATTATCAAAACTAAGGTTCCAACACTGTATCCAACCTTTGTGCGAGGTTCAGAAGGAGCTAGCACTTCCAATATTTTCCTGAAAAAATTGGCACCCCAGAAAATTCAACTAGAAAACAAAAACCTGACAACCAAGAATTCATCTGTTTTTGAATTCACTGCTAAGAAGAATCCTATGCAAGCTACTGTTAAGACAAATCAGAAACAAACTAACAAGGGCAGAAAGAGTGGAAGTTTGCAGAAAAAGCTGATTCACCCTCATGTTGAGAATGTGCATGCTGAAAATAAAATGAACACACACATGCATACACATAAAAAAGTGAATCAGAACTTTGGAAAAATGCATGCTAAAAACTCATCTGATAGAAACCATGCTACAAGGAAATCTAAAACTTCTTGTCACTACTATGGTAAGCATGGTCACTTCATAGATGATTGTTCTGTGCTAGAAAAAGATGATCTGAATGTTAATAGAATGCATGCTAGGGAATTTCATGTCAAGAAATTACTTGTCGCTAAGAAAAGGAGTTGAACATGCTTTAATTGTGGTAAGGTAGGACATGTTGCTGCACGATGCTGGTTTGTAAATGGTAAGAAAAACTCACAGTCATATCATACTAAATTCCCAGCAAACCATCGTGATTTTAATAAGAACAAATTTGTCTCAATAAACCAGCATATCACTTGTTTCAATTGTAACATGCCTGGTCACGAGGCTATTGAATGCTGGCTAGTTTCTCATAGAAAAAATTCTTCTTCTTGCTCTCACATTAGAAAGCATGGCCATACAGTCAAGGACTGTTGGTATGCTCAAGGGAAAAGATGTAACTCTACACCTATGAATTTCCCTGTAAATCAAAATATTTTTGATAAAAACAAATTTATTATTAAGAAAAAATTTCATGCATGTTTTAACTGTGGAAAGCCAGGCCACAGAACTGCTAATTGTTGGCTGGCTGGTTTCAGTAAACAGAATGCTTATTCTGTTAACAGAAATTTCCATGAAAATACACATAGATTTCATGATTACAGTAATGTGCATAGGAAGAATTATAAAACTGCTGCATCATGCCATTATTGTGGACAGTTAGGGCATTCTATGTCTAACTCTCAAGCACAAAAATTATTTAGAGCACCTAATAAAGGTGTCTCTGTTATTTTAGGACCCAAGATATCTTGGGTGCCTATTTGTGCCAAATGATTTGGTGTTTTGCAGGTGTGCCTTGGGATGAAGAATAAACAGGGGTAAATAAAACAAGGCACCCAAGTCAGTAAAACCCCACTCTTGTACTCGACAGGTAACATTTGCTCTCTTCACATTTGTTCAGTTGAAAACCTTAGGAGTTTATTTTAAACTGCATATCATGTTAAATCTGATTAGTCAAATTCTTCATGCATCTCCTTTGACATTTGCATTGAACTACATGAGTTTATCTGTTCATATATTGAGCTATGTGTGCACATATTCGTTAAAGACATGCTGAGTTCATTTCTCATTCGCATGCATTAATGTTTGACATTTGATTATGCACATAGAGAAGGTTAGAAACTCATGAGTATAGTCTGCATATTTGTGCATATATGTGAATTGCATATGTCAACTGTCTGCATACACATATGTTTGATATACCGTCATTGAAAATCTGATGCATAAAGGACAATTTTGGCATTGCATTGTCATGTTTGACCATTATGGTATATCAAATGGTAAACTACTAAAGGGCAGATGAAATCTGTCTGGAGGTTCTTACTATGTGTGAGGTGGTCGTGTAGACCAAGTCCTCTGCCTGGTACCATGGGTCATATTGCATATAAAACATAGTTCATGATTTCCCTTGCATAAAAGTCCATGCACAGGTGGCATATAGAATTTCGTTTCATAATGCATATAGTCAGGGGGAGTCTATCTAGTCATTGCATGTCAATCAATTCCAAAAAGAAGTGAATCATTGCATATGGACAGGGGGAGTTTTTTAATTCATTAGTCTATCACTGTCTGAATTCTTACTGTCAACACACTTTTAACACATCTGGTTGTATCTGGGTGTCAGTGATTCCTATCATCAAATGATTTATATTGATCCATCATCTGAATTCTTACTTTTCTTAAATCTGAAATTTTTGTCTGCTACTCCTCAATCTGCTAAAGGAGAGCTTCATTTGAATTCAGTCTATTCTAAACTGCATTACGCAAGCGCATTCTTCTTGCTACATCTTTGGAAATTCATTGTTCTTTAACAGATCTTCCGAAAAAATTTCCTGATTAACTCTGTAACAAGCATGAGTTGTGAAATCATCATTTTCTATGCATGCTTGTTTACATTTCTAATGTTTGCTGCTGCTCAGATAATGACTGAACTGAGATTTGAAGAAAACTTCAGCATGTGAACTGCTTCATAAATTTGAAATCATTTTTAATGTGGAACTTTCCACTATACAGGTTTAAGAATATTTGTTAATATGCATTGGTTTAAGTCTAATGTACTCTTAAGTTTGAACTTAATGGACTTGAAAATATCTGATTCAATCCTTTTAATAAACCTTAACTGGTTGTCTCATATAAGTTCATGTAATACTTCCTGAAATCTGAAAAGTTGAAATCTTGATTGAAATACATAGGGTAAGTATTGTTCTTAAATATTTAATCTATCTGAAACTATTTTTAAGAAAATTGTGGACAGAGCAATGACTCTGGTTACTGAGAAAGATGTCCAAAGGATTGTGTCATGAAGTACCACAGTTAACTCTGTTTAAAAAATCTTTGAAAATAATGTGAAAAGATGGTAGAGCAATGGCATTGTTGTATTGAATAACTGGGGACTCCGGCCTCTAACCAAGGTGTCTCCTCATGTAAAAGATGCTTCTAATGCTACCTCTATTCTCTAAGTAGAGAAGCAATACGGTAATCACACTGAGTAACTAGGTCATTTCACCTAAGACGCGTTGTGTCTCATGTAAAATGGTGTTGATTAAACTAAAATTGCTCATTAAAAAATAAACTGATGCTCTATAAGAAAAATCTAAAAAATATATGCATCAGAAAATTCTGTAAGAACAGTCAAATTCAGATATAAACATGAATGTTTAATCTCAATACTACCTTGTGTTACTCTTAAAGGAGTCATGGAAATTAAACTGATTAAGATGGAAGATGGTTGAACTAAAATTTTATATGAGCAAGTGGTTCATTTTTATTAAGGAATTGTCTCAGATATGAGTATTGCATCTTATTACAAGAACTGTGATTACATCATTCTTAAACCATACTTTTCAATCAAAGCCAATTCATAAGCCCTTACAATGGAAGACTTTGAAATCTAGATATTGATTTATGAAGTTGGCATTGTTCTAAAAAAAATTTCATCTCAGATTCTTTGAATATTCACTGATACATCTGTTCAAATCACTGCTCTCTGTCCATACCAACTCTTGATCACTTACTCAATTATTTCGAAAAAATCTGTGTTTTGACTGATCTCTACACAGTAGCTTTGTCAAAGGGAAGAACATATTCTTGTCTAGAATGCATTCATTATTTCTCAAAGGGGGAGAATTATCTATCGTTTCATCTGTTCTGTCCAAGGGGGAGAATGTGCTTTGTTAGTCTTTGCCACATCCTTTGGCATCAGGTCTTGTTTGGACTGACTTTATTCCCTTCAAAGGGGGATGATAGCTTGTGGCCTTATCTGATTAAGTCAGGGTGAATGATGCGGGATGACTACGAGACTCGACGCGGACGGGTTGTGCCCTTGGACTCTAAAGGATGACACGACTAACAAGACGACGCGACCAGCAATGACACTACAACGCGGCACCGAATGAGCTCTAGAAGAGGCGATCATGCCCCAACAAGAAGCACTAACTCAGTCATCCCCGGCGAGGGAAACGTGACGATCTAGCACGGTTGGGAAACCAGCTTTGAGTTTCGGGTGGTCGACTAACTCTCATGCTCGGAACGAGTCACGGGATGGGGTCCGCTCTCACAACTCACAGCTGTGATTAATATTTAACTAGCTAATAAAATATCATACTCACATGTAGCGGCATCTAGAACGCATACTAGCTAAGCGAGTACGACAAAAGGGGGGGTGGCGAGTGTACCTCCACGCTCGGGGAGTGGGGAAGACTTCCCGGCCGAGATCCGGAACTCCCAGTACAGCAATAATGAATAATTACAGAATTAATTCTACAGCCCACTCTACGCAGGGAGGTAACATGCGACACGTGGGGTCAGGGAGCACCAATGTTGGGTTGACGGGCAGCGGTTGGTGGCGCTCGGGCGGACGCAGTCGGCCGGTTCAGCACTGTTCACTCAGGCCCGCAAGACAGCATGTGGGACCCGCTGCTGGTACGGCGACGTCTGGGGTGGCTCTTGGCTGCAACGATTGGCGGGGGCATTCCTGGAGTGTCCCGGGTTGATCATCGGGAGCGATGGTCACCGGAGTGGAGGCGAGCGATTTCTTGGGATTTGTTTCCCAAGGCTGTCCCACAGCTCAGCTTCTGGACAGATCTGCGCGCTCTGACGAGATTGATTGGTATGTCTAACTCTGATGTCGGATCGCGGCGCAAAGGGTACCGTTGGAAAGAGGACTCAAAGTCCTACGACATACTGTAATTACAGCTTCGCCCAACGACTGGAATGAAAATGGAAGCGACTACAAATTGACTTAGCACATTGTCCTGAAATACAGAATAGGCAGTACAGAACTTGAACGCCCTGATCAAGGGCTTTGACCGGGGATCAAATGAACGAATTAGGACCTGGGATTTTTATGGTGGGTAGAGGGACATGTTATTGTGACGCACATAGTTTTTTTCTAAACTTTGGACAACATTTGAGGGTGTGGAAAAATCGGCTACCAAGATATATTCCGCAGATCTACACATAGGCAGACTTTGGGGAAGAAGAACATGTGGCTGGGAAAGAGGGGCAAACGGGTTCTGATCGACCTACAAATTAAACTTAGAATGGCCTATGATGGGGGAAACCTACTCTCAAAGTTTTGTCACGATCCAACAGTCGGATCTTTCGTACCAGGCCTTTCACCGAGCTACTATCCTGCAACTCCAAGTTTTGGGGCAACAGGATGATGACCGGCTTGTGGTGGCTCAACGGCGGCACGAACGGCGGCGGCGGCGGTGAACATTCACAGATGATAGAGGAAGAAGGTAAGAATAAGAAATTTGAGAGAGGTGGAGGATTAAGGATCAGATCTGAAGAAGAAATGAGGAGGAAGAGGGAAGAACACCAAGAAGAAGGAAAGAGGGGGAGAGGTGCGCCCAAATCAATATGCCATATAATTTTTCATTATTTTTTTCCAAATACAACAAGAGAATATATATAATAAAACCCTAGACCTTGCCAAATGACTTAGAATACCCTTGGTCAAGGGGGCATAATGGGGAGATGGGATAAACAAATAATAAACAAGTCTCCCATGTGGAGCAAAAGAGGGGGCGCCCCTCCCTTATGTCAACATAAGGGGCTTGCCATTAAATAATCCCCTTGGGCCATAATTTCCCCCCCTTAGACCAAAATAAATAAAAATACAAGTACATGGTCAATTATTCTACCATTGACACAATATAAAAACCCAAGATAATACAATCCAAATACAATCCAAATACTTGCTAAATACACACCAAATACAGCCAAATACATATAAAATACAAATACATATAAAAATATGTACTGAAGTATCAGTGCTCCGGTGGCGACTCCAGACTGTCCCCCAACCACAGAGAGGTCGGTGTTGACTGAGTCGTGCTATGGGTCCAGTACCGACGGCTCGCTGTGTCGAGCCGTACTCGTGCTCTGGTGTCCTCACCAATTCTCCCCGGGTGGGAGAATCTCGACCCCGTCGAGTAAGGGTCCGGGTCGCTCTGGTATCGATCCAGGAGATCTGGATCTATCCTTTGTAGCTCGTCTCGGGTGATCCAAGTGTCATCAGATGCGGGCCGTCCCCTCCAACACACCAAATAGCGATGGTACACTCCACCTCGAGTAGTCGTTACCTGCTCATCTAGTATACATTCTATTTGCTCTCACTGCTGAGGTCACAAGGCTGGAGGTGGACACTCTCGGGTGGCGTCACTCATAATGGGTGGAGACGGCTCAAAGGGCTCACTTGGTATCACCACTGGGTCCCTATAAGCGACGAGATCTAAGACATTGAAAGTGGAGCTGATCCCGTAATCCTCTGGGAAGTCCACAACATATGCATTTGATCCGACTCGCCTCACTACCCAAAAGGGACCAGCACCGCGAGCATGCAACTTCTTCACGGCTCCCGAGGAAAACTGTTCAGGTCTGACCCTAATCATGACATAGTCGCCCTCCTGAAACTCACGGTGGTGCCTATGGGCGTCAGCCAATTCTTTGTATCGTGTGTTGCTGGAATCAATGTGACGACGGATATGCTCATGCAACTATCTAATGTGATCGGCAAAAGACTCGGCTGACTCGGACACAAGAGACTGGATGGGAGATGGGACTAGGTCTATGGGCTTCCTAAGTCTACAGCCTGTGACAATCTCGAAGGGGCTCATACCTGTAGACCTATTGACCGAATCGTTATAGGCAAACTCGGCTAAGGGTAAGACCAAATCCCAATCCCTGACTTGATCTCGGACCAGACACCTAAGTAGATCCCCCAAACTCCTATTGACAACCTCAGTCTGACCATCGGTTTGGGGGTGGTATGCAGTGAAGAATTTTAGTTGGATGCCCATCATATGCCATAGGGTTTTCCAGAAATAGCTAGTAAAGTGCACATCCCTATCAGACACTATAGTGCGAGGGAGTCGGAACCTGGAGACACAGTGTGAAAAGAATAGACCAGCAACTCTAGTGGCATCCAAGGTTTTGGAGCACGGAATGAATAATGCCATCTTCGAGAACCTGTCTACAACCACAAAGATAGAGTCATGCCGTCGGAGGGTGCGGGGCAATCCTAACACAAAGTCCATGCTAATATCCTGCCATGGACTATCTGGGACGGGGAGGGGAGTATAGAGACTGGTATTCTGTTTCCTTTGATTTGCCATGGCACATGTGCGGCACTGGGCTACGATGCGAGCGACATCTCTCTTCAAGCTAGGCTAATAGAATCTATGCTCAACTGACTCTATGGTCTTGTTCCGGCCGAAGTGGCTAGCAAGACCTCCTGCGTGCATCTCCCATGCATGAAAGTCACGAACAGAAGTCCGTGGGATGCACAACTTGTCACCCCGGAATAGGTGACCCTACTGTAGCACAAACTCGCTATAATCACGCGAGGGACCGGCCTAAAGGGCTACATAGATCAGACCGAAATCTGAACAATCAACATAAGCATCCTTCAGCCTCTCTAAACCTACCACCTCAACACTCATGGTGGTCAACATCATCATCTGCCGACTCAGCGCATCGGCGACCTTGTTCTCCTCTCCTGCCTTGTGCTTGAGCACAAAGGTGTACTCCTGGAGATACTCCACCCAATGACTGTGGCGAGCATTCAGCTTCTTCTGGGTATGGAGGAATCGTAAGGCCTCATGATTAGAAAAGAGGACAAACTCCTGATGCAAAAAGTAGTGCCTCCAATACCGCAATGCCTGGACAACTGCGTAGAATTCTTTGTCATATATGGAATATCGTAGTTTGGCATTATTAAGCTTCTCGCTAAAGAATGCAATGGGGTGGGACTCCTGACTCAACACGCCACCAATGCCCACTTAAGAAGCATCACATGTGACCTCAAACACCTTAGAAAAATCAGGTAAAGCAAGAACATGTGCTTGGGTCATGCGCTCCTTAATGTCCTGAAAGGCCGTGGTCGCAGCCTTAGTCCATACGAATGCCCCCTTCTTAATGCAATCAGTGATCGGGGCAGTGATAGAACTGAAGGCACGAATGAAGTGGCGATAGAACGTCGCTAAGCCATGGAAGCTCCGGACATCGTGGAGGGTGCGGGGCTCGGGCCACTCCCTGATGGCTCTAATCTTCTCCGGATCAGCGGAGACTCCATCTCTAGACACAATGAACCCGAGGAAGGTGATCTGATCAGTCATGAAGGCATACTTCTTCGGGTTGGCGAATAAGCACTCTCGCCTCAAAACGACACAAACCTGCCTAAGGTGGTCTAAGTGGTCCTCCCTAGTGTGGCTGTAGATAAGAATGTCATCAAAGTAGATGACCAAGAAGACCCCTATCCTAGGGCGTAAAACCTGGGTCATCAACCGCATGAAGGTACTAGGGGCGTTGGACAGCCCGAAGGGCATAACCAACCACTCACAAAGACTATCCTTGCTCTTGAATGCCATCTTCCATTCATCCCCAGGCCTGATCCGCACCTGGTGATAGCCACTACGAAGATCTATCTTAGAAAAGATAGTGGCTCCCAACATCATATCTAACAAGTCATCCAATCGGGGAATAGGAAAGTGATACTTCACCGTGATCTTATTGATCGCACGGCTATCGACGCACATCCTCCATGTGCCATCCTTCTTTGGGGCCAACAATGCGGGAACAGTGCAAGGGCTCTTGCTATCCCTAAGAGATCTCTGACTCATCAACTCCTTGACCTGCCTTTGAAGCTCAGCATGGTCCGTAGGACTCATCCTGTAGTGGGGGAGGTTGGGCAAGGACGAGCCCGAGATAAGGTCGATCTCATGTTGGATGTCCCTCATAGGCGGAAGGCCTTCGGGGAGGTCTTCCGGGAAGACATCAGAAAAGTCCCAGTGGATCGCAGCTACCTCTGGGGGGTGCTCATCATCAGAACTAGGAGCGACATCCTCCACTCCTCGGACAACAACGGCAAGGATAGGGCTACCCCGGTTACCTCTTGCTCCATCTCTCGTGGGCTAATCATCAATAACATCCGGGGTGGGAGGCCTCCTGTGCTAGGAGTAGTCGAAGAGGTAGTAGCCCGCGTCTTGGTGGTAGGACCAACTATCCCCTGACTAGGAGGGGTGGAAGTGCTGGGATAGGCTGGTCCTCGGACAGAAGGATCCTTCGGCTGGGTGGGATAAAGGGTGATCCTATGGCCCCTGTGGTCGAATGTGCACGTGTTCGACCGACCTTGGAGGGTGGCATCTCGATCAAACAGCCAAGGCCTACCTAGGATAATGCTACCTACCTCCGTAGGTAACACATCACACAAGATCTCATCATGGTAAGCCTGGAACTGTAGTGGCACTAGACATCTCAGCCTGACCGGGATGGAAGTAGAATCCACCCAAGAAACCCTATAAGGTGCGGGGTGATCTACATGCGTCAAACCCAGACGCTTAACCGTGCCCGTAGAGATGGTGTTAATGTAACTTCTGCTATCAATGATCACCTTGCATGCCTTTCCTCCCAGCCTACAAAATGTATGGAAGATGGTGGTACGACGCCAGTCGTCACTCACCTGGAGCTGGGTAAGGATGCACCTGACCACTCCCAGCTGTACATCACTCTGATGCTGGGTACCTGAGGCATCAACTGGTTCTCCCTCCATGAGTTCATCAAAAAACTCCTCCGCTAAATCCTGATCAGCCTCGTAATTGATCGGCACCAACTCAGGTGTGGGGTCGCTAGTAGATGGATCAGAGATGAGAAGCGACTCCCGAGTGGGACACTTGGCCGAATAGTGGCCAACCCCACCACACCTATAGCAGGTTCCCTGAGTCCCGAAGCCGTGGAATGTTCCACCAACCATCGACCCCTTACCCTTGTCCACAAGACGGACTGGGGGTGTAGGAAGTAGGGGTGGTCGAGTCGGTATGGCGGGTTGGGCCGGTCTAGGGGCAGGGACGGGTGCCTGCTGGCGAGGGGGAGGATCCCTCGGAGGTAGGGGGCGCCTAGGAACAGCAAGGTCCTAGCGAGTAGGCTCCTGGGGGCGGGCCATAGGCCACCGAGTATAGGAACCAGGCGTGGTCCTAGGGTAAGACACATGCGGATATGGGACCCCCTGGCGCGGAGTAGGAGCAAACTCCGCCTTAAATTGCTCCACCTCGAGAGCAACCTGGTACGTGTCCTCCAAATTGTCCATCTTACGACGGAAAAGCTCATACTGTAGGTCTGGCCGCAGACCATGCCTAAAACGGGAGACAGTAAGGGAGCTCTCCTCCGTGGCATCACATCGTAAAAAGTATTCATCAAACTCGGTGATGTAATCAGAGACGGACCGATCTCCTTGGGTGAGACTCTGCCATCTGTCTACGAGACGCTGGCGATAGGAGGTAGGGAGGTACTTCTTCCTAAGTTTGGACCTCATCTCATCCCACGTCTCTACCTGGCGCTCTTGACGGTGAAACAACACGTTCTCCATGTTTCTCCAATAGGTTTGTGCCTGCCCTAGCAGTTTCATTTTGGCAAACTTGACTTTTCGGTGGTCCGTCATCTCAAACCACTCAAAATGCCGGTCCATGCCAGCCTCCCAATCAAGATACACCTTCGGGTCTAAGGACCCGTCAAAAGTGGGAGGGTCTGCTCGCACCGTCCTAAGGACCCGCTCGTCCGCATCATCCCTTTATGGTCGATGACCACGACGGCGTCGGCCATCTCCCCCATACTCATTTTCGAACCCGTAGTCCTCAACATCGGGGGCACGTGGCTGTCGCTTCACAGCCCTAAGTGGGGCGGGCTGGATAGCAGGCACCGAAGGGGGCACCTGAGGGGCCGGGGTAGCTCCGGGGAGCTCCTGGCGGGGGACTCTCTCCACATTCTCCATCCTTCCGACCAGACCTTGGATAGATCGGTCAGAGACCTCGACACGGTCCTCCATGACTTTGAGACGGCCCTCAATGCGCTCGGTATGCTCCCTACTAATTTCCTCGAACCGATCCATGCCCTCCATGAGTAGAGCGACCACGTCATCCAGAGTTCGGCCTCCTGGGTTGGCGCATCGGGGGTCACCCATAGTGTCAGGGCGATGGTACTGGGCACCTCCACGGGTTGGCATGCAATGGGTGAGGACCCAGAGGGAGATAAGGTGGGGGGTGAGTCACTATGACCTATATGGATGGACTAATGCAAAAAATGGATGACCTAGACTCCAATATCCGGTACGTGACGGAGTTTTGGGATCCGAAGATCCTCTCTCGCAAGTGTGCGACCTTCCCGATAGGCGTAACCTAACGTTCCGGCAACACCTTTTGAGATGCCAAACAAAGGAATGCAAATGCAACCTTGGACTGACTACTCTAGACTCAAACCGGCTCTGATACCAATTTGATGCGGGACGTCTACGAGACTCGACGCGGACGGGTTGCGCCCTTGGACTCTAAAGGATGACGCGACTAACAAGACGACGCAACCAGTAACGACACTCCAACGTAGCACCGAACGAGCTCTAGAAGAGGCTATCAGGCCCCAACAAGAAGCACTAACTCACAGTCCTCTCCGGTGAGGGAAACATGACGATCTAGCACGGTTGGGAAACCGGCTTTGAGTTTCGGGTGGTCGACTCACTCTCGTGCTCGAAACGAGTCACGGGACGGGGTCCGCACTCACAACTCGTAGCGGTGATTAATATTTAACTAGCTAATAAAATATCCTACTCACATGCAGCGGCATCTAGAACGCATACTAGCTAAGCGAGTACGACAAAAGGGGGGTGGCGAGTGTACCTCCACGCTCGGGGCGTGGGGAAGACTTCTCGGCCGAGATCCGGAACTCCCGGTACAGCAATAATTAATAATTACATAATTAATTCTACAGCCCACTCCACACAGGGAGGTAACAGGCGACACATGGGGTCCGGGAGCACCAATCTCGGGTTGACGGGCAACAGTTGGTGGCACTCGGGCGGACGCGGTCGGCCGGTTCAGCACTGTTCACTCGGGCCCACAGGACAGCACGTGGGACCCGCTACTGGTACAGCAACGTCCGGGGCGGCTCCTGGCTACTGCGACTGGCGGGGGCATTCCTGGAGTGTCCCGGGTCGATCCCCGGGAGCGGCGGTCACCGGAGTGGAGGCGGGTGATTTCTTGGGATTTGTTTCCCAAGGCTGTCACGTAGCTCAACTTCTGGCCAGATCTGCGCGCTCCGATGAGATCGGCCGGTACGCCCGTCTCCGTTGTCGGATCGTGGCGCAAAGATTACCGTTGGAAAGAGGACTCAAAATCCTACGACATAATGGAATTACAGCTTCTCCCAACGGCTGGAATGAAAATTGGAATGACTGTAAATTGACTAAGCACACTGTCCCGAAATACAGAACATTCATAATAGAACTTGAACTCCCTGATCAAGGGGTTTGACCGGGGATCAAATGAACGAATTAGGACCTGGGATTTTTATGGTGGGTATAGGGACAAGTTATTGTGACGCACATAGTATTTTTGTAAACTTTGGAGAACATTTGAGGGGGTTGAAAAATTGGCTATCAAGTCCTATCCCGCAGATCTACACACAGACAGACTTTGGGGAAGAAGAACAGGTGGCTGGAAAAGAGGGCATACGAGTTCTGATTGATCTCAAAATTAAAATGGGAATGGCCTATGATGGGGGGAACCTGCCCTCAATGTTTCGTAACGATCCAACGGTCGGATAATCGGTACCATATCTTTCACCGAGCTGCTGTCCTGCAACTTCGAGTTTTGGGGCAGCAGGATGAGGACCGGCTTGTGGGGGCTCAACGGTGGCACGAACGGCAGCGGCGGTGGTGGTGAACGCTCACAAATGATAGAGGAAGAAGGGAAGAAGAAGAAATTTGAGGGAGGTGGAGGATTGAGGATCAGATCTGAAGAAGAAATGAGGAGGAAGAGGGAAGAACACCAAGAACAATGAGAGAGGGGGAGAGGTGCACCCAAATCAATATGCCATATAATTTTTCATTAATTTTTTCCAAATACAACAAGAGAATATATATAATCAAACCCTAGACCTAGACAAATGACTTAGAATACCCTTGGTCAAGGGGGTATTATGGGGAGATGGGATAAACAAATAATAAACAAGTCTCCCATGTGGAGACAAAAGAGGGGGCGCCCCTCCCTTATGTCAACATAAGGGGCTTGCCATTAAATAATCCCCTTGGGCCATAATTTCCCCCCCTTAGATCAAAATAAATAAAAATAGAAATACATGGTCAATTATTCTACCATTGACCCAAGATAAAAACCCAAGATAATACAAGCCAAGTATAATTCAAATACATGCTAAATACACACCAAATATGGCCAAATATGTATAAAATACAAATACGTATAAAAATACATATTGAAGTATCCATGCTCCGGTGGTGACTCCAGACTGTCCCCCAGCCACAGAGAGGTCGGTGTCGACCGAGTCGTGCTGCGGGTCCGGTACCGACGGCTCGCTGAGTCGAGCCGTACTCATGCTCTGGTGTCCTCACCAGTGAAGATTAAGGTACATTGATCTTTTAAGCATAAGATTCTACATGACATGCATTCATCTTTCAAAGGAGGAGAATGGGTTCTTTTTCTGCTATCTTCATTGGTTTCATTCTATCTGTGCATTCTGACCATTCTTTTTTATGAAGTCAAAGGGGGAGAATGAGTTGAGTCTTATGCAGGTCATAGGCTGAGCTGAGAATGTTTTGGTAGTCACTTGGCTGAGAATGTTTTGGTTGTCACTTGGGTAGAATGAATTGATGGGTGTCTGGTTTTCGTGACTCATATGACTCATAGTGTTGCCATCATCAAAAAGGGAGAGATTGTTGGATATTGTGTTTTGACAATGACAAACACTATGACTTATATGTATAATGTCATATGTGTTTTTATGATTTTATATGTGCTTATTGCATACAGCATGGGTTTTTGTTACATACAGTGTTTGCTATGTGCATACAATGCTCATATTGCTGTATAGATGAATTACATGGAATGAATTGCTGCACATGTTCATGTTTGTGGATGTCTCTGTACAAGTCTTGCATAAAGTCTGGTACAACCGTTCATATGTGTTAATGCATCACAGGTCAATCATAAGTCAAAGCAAAGTCAATACTATGTACATAAAGTCAACGTGTCTACATAAATTCTGTGCACATGACAGTTTACTGAATAACCTGTGTCCATGGCATTTGGTCGAACATGTGGTGTGCATGATCTTCATATTGCACTATGCTTATATAGAGTCAACGACAGTTGCATCATGCATAACTAGGGTCGGTGCTAGTTGTGATTTCACACAGCAATGGTCGATGTAAGTTGATGTTGTTTAAGTGCATGAGTCAGTGCATCACATGTAGAGTCGATGCTAGCATCACACATATTGCATTCAGGGTCGGTGCTAGTTGCACCTTATGCATACATAGTCGGTGCCAGTCACTATTGATGGAATAGTCAGATCAGTGCACTTGTAATCATTTTGCATATAAGATCAGTGCACGTTCCAGTTTTTACTGGACCTGAGTCAGTGCATATCTACCTTAGCATTACTAAGATCGGTGCATGTCTCGTTCTTTTCATATAGAAGTCAGAGCATATTTAACGTAAAAGGTCAGTGCATATCGGCCTAAGTCTTTGATATAGTCGTTGCACGTTTGCTTGAGCACATAGTCAGTGCAGGTTTTGCATATAGTCGGTGTACGATTGCATTGAGCATAAAGGGTCGTTGAAGGCTTTTGTTGTGAGCATACATAGTCAGTGCCGTGTCTGCATTGAGCATAGAAGGTATGTGCATTGTCAGTTGCATTCTACGTAAGGTCCGTGCACATTCTGCCCTGCACATAAGAGGTCTGTGCATGTTTTCATATATGCGTAATAAGGTCAGTGCACACTTATATCCTGCCCAACCAAAGTCAGTGATTTGTTTGCTTTACAAGTGTAGATGGTCAGTGCACTTTCTTCTCTATATCATAACACATAGTGCCTCATGCACACTTAAGGTCGGTGCATGTGTATTTCAGGTCTGCTCTAGTTGCATTATATAGTCTGTGCTAGTTCTTCTTGCATCTGTGCCTGTACACAAAGATGCATGAGCTGTCTAAGTCCTATAACATGTAACTGATACTTTGTTGGTTATAATGACAGGTAAGACTTTTGATCAAGCACCTGACGTGTGTCCCAACTACTTGTGAACACCAAGTCACGAGCAACTAAAGTACCAAGATAAAAGTGCACGTGATCCAAGAAGGAAAGCAGCCTGGAGCATTTGACACGTGGAAAGTGAACCCTCTCCATCTGACACGTGGTCCTCCAATTATTGGCGGGAACATTCCCTCCACATTACCAGGTGATTCTTTTTGGAGATCATTGGGATCCTACCACGTGGAACCATCTGACGGAGGGAGCATCATCGTCTCCATTAAATTACCTCCGGCGCCCTTGATATCTGTATAAAAGCACCTATAGAGAAGAACAAGACAACGATGAGCTGAAGGCAAAAGAAGAAAAGAAGTGGGAGCAGCAGAGAGTTAGCAGAAAATAGAGAAAGAGAAAAGAAGGAGAGGGTGGCAGAATTGAAGGGAGTAAGTAAAAGAGATCATAAAGAAAAAGCAGACTGAGAATGTTGAACCCCGTGCAAAACCTTGTGTTAAGGAATTTTGATGATGATCAAATACCATGTGACATCGTTTCATGTAAATAAATGCATAAGTAGATTGTGGTTATGAAAAGGATTGATGTGTTCTTAATTGGTTGATTGATGCTCATAGAAATATCAAGTTAATATTTGAATGAAATGTCTTGCTTCAATGGGCATGTGCTGAACTAGACTGACATGAGAGTTAATATTTGTACAGGACTCTGTTGAGAACGAATGGACTTCAAGTCGAATGTGTTGAACTCGTTTTATATGTGGATGGGTGATTCACATGACATTTGAGTTGTTTGTCTTAATTAACATGCGATATGCAGGGACTCAATGTGGGAAATTGAGTGTTTATGTGAGTTGCATTTTCATTCTTTACAATTAAATGGTTTGAAATACTGCTTCTATAGTGACAGGGATATTTGATGGAATCATCATGAAGATCAAATTGGAAGTCATCATTCTGGACACTCATGTGTGTTGTAATGTGCAAACAAGAGTATGCTTCTCTTGTTGGCTTGTTCGAAGCAAGTTTGTAGAGAAAATGGATGCACAACTCACAAGGTAACTCATGTGTGTATTTAGTTGCTTAAACTGTGATTTGGGGTAAGTCTAGCCTGATTCTTTCACTTATGTATTGCTCTTTATTGCCTCATGTTAATTGGTCATCCCTCCTTCCAGTTTTCATTAACTCTGTATATGTCAAGAAAATTATCGACTCATGGAGTCGACACTTTGTCCCAGGCTATGGCCTTTTAAGCCTGGCTTGTTAACCGTTCAGATCGTTGGAAAGAAATGTCGACTCATAGAGTCGACATTTATTTCTTGGCTTTCTGTCCGGGCGTTTATTTGTGCCACAGGCAGAAAGTGTCGAATCAATGAGTCGACACTTTTTGCGCTATGTTCTGTCTGGGTGTTCTTTTGTTCTTGCCTAGTCGCGAATGTCGACTCTATGAGTCGACACTTTCTGGCGACCGAAAAATGCGTCGGTTCGTGCGGGATTCGATGCCCTAACGTGCTCCCATCTTTTTGTGCCCCTCAATGATTGGTCCCAGAGGGAATGTTCCCCCCACGTGGCTCTTCATCTATTGGGGTATATAATGGATTAGATAGCTTTTATTTCAGTGTGGAGAGAGATAGGGTTTAACTTTTTATCCGGTTTGGGGTTCTTGCACGAAGACAAGGCCGCAGCTCGTCTTCCTCCTCTCTAGGGCGTGCTGAGAATGATTCAAGGCAGGAGAAGGTCCCCGTCCATCTTCTTGAAGTGAACCTGCTGGAGCACCGTAGCAGCATCTCCTCTACCTCGTCTAGTCTGATGAAGAAGAGTGAAGATATGGAAAACTGGGTCGTCCACCTTTCCACAGAGAACCTGCTATGAGACTCATCCAATGGATGAGTGAAAAGAAAAGGAAACAAGAAGATGGTGTTCATCCAATGAAGAAGCCATCCACATAGTCTAGCCAACGAAAAAGCCAGCTACATCATCCTCCAACCAGGAGATTGCTAAACCTTCATCTAATCCTTCTTTGCAGTTGTCATTTGATCGATTCATGTGTTGAGCCTGTATTGAATATTTGATTTCATCCCTTTAAACTTGATATGCCTGTGTGTGTGTGTATGGATCCGTGTCTCCGTGTGTGGACTGAGAGTCGGGGTAAGTTCCCCGTGTTTGTGTGTGTGTGTGCTGCATGGCAGCGTGTCGAGGCTAGCCCTCGTGTGTGTGCTATGTGGCAGCGTGTTGAGGCTTGCCCTCGTGTGTGTGGTTTGCTGCGAAAGGAGTGTGTGTGTTGTTGGGGTTCATCCCCGTGTGCTACTTCGTGTAGCGTGTTAGTGAAGTCTCACCGAGTTGGTGAGGGGTGGATGTAGGGAGCCCGCCGTGGTCCCGAACCACCTAAAAAATCATTGTGTCCTTGTGGATGATTATGCGTTTGCTCCATATCTCCTTTCACCATTCACATGTTGGTTTGACAATTGCGTTTTCCATGGATGGTAGATTCTCTTATACACACGTTTAGTTAAGTGCGTCTAGTCTTTATGTGTATGCATCTTCATATGCAAGCGTTTAGTGAGGTTAAGCTGTGCGGCGTTTTAGTTTTAAAATTGGGGTTAATTTTAAAAGAGGGATCTATTCACCCCCCTCTAGATCCGTGTCACTACACTACGGGACCCAACAATTGGTATCAGAGTCTGACTCTGTATTCACCAGATCTAACGATCTTTAGAGAGATCCTAGTGTAGTTTTGAACCATGAACACTTCTGCAGATATTGTTTCGTTGAGTTGTTTACCTATTTTTCATGGTGATGATCTTAATAATTGGTTGGGCAAGTTGTGTAGGACTATAAACTCAATCAATCCCAATTTGTGGAAGCTAATTCATGATGGTCCTCATATATTGCCTCGAGATGAGACCAAGTGGTCCAACCGAGATAGATTGAAGAATCATGATAATGTTACCATTTTGACCCTGTTGAAAGCTTCTGTGAATGCTGACATGTTCACATTTGTCTCCTCTTGCAGAACTGCAAAAGAGCTTATGGACCGATTGATGCAAGCTCAAGAGAAGCAGGGACAAAAAGGGTTAATGGCTGACGATGCTGATCAACCAAGTGATGAAAATAGTGAAGAGGTAAACTCTAACTCTGATGAATAAGAAATATCTTTTGAAGAATTAGTTGATGCTTATGAGGAGTTGTCAAGTAGATACAAGAAGATTAAGTCTGAAAATATAACACTGAAGAAGAAACTTTATGAAAATATGCATGATGACATTCTTTATGAAAAATGCAATGATTTAAATTCAAAAATTGAAAATCTAGAGAATGAGAATGAACACTTGTTGTGCAAAATCTCCTTGCTTGAGGAAACTAAGAAAAGTCTCAGAAACAAGTTAGATTCACTGTCCGATGATGCAAAATTGTTTGAGAAATTACTTGATCCCGAAGTTGATAGCAAGTCCATCATCGATGAAAATGAGCTGTTAAAATCTGAAAGTGAAAAGTTAAAACAATTGAACTCAACCATGTCTGAAAGACTCCTAACTCTTGAAAAAGGTAAGTCTATGGTTTTCAAGAAAGTGAAAATATGAGTCTGTTAAGACAGGAAATAGAGACCCACAAAACCATCAATGCCACATTGAATGAAAAAGTCATTTCCTGTGAAAATGAGAATGTTTCTTATGAACTCTACATTGCTTCACTTGAATCTGAAATTTCTGATTTGAACAAGTCTCTGGCTAGATTTGTAAGTGGGGAAGAGAATTTAAATAAGATTTTGGGAACTAAAGTGAATTTCCAATGGGAAGGACTCGGGTATAATCCTGGTAGAAAGGAAGCTTTTGGTCTAAAAATAAAAACTTCATTTGTGCATGCGTCATGCTCCTCCGATACTACAAATACCCCTTCTGCGGAGAAACCAAAGTCTAATATGCATGCCAAGATATCTCATATGAATTGCCATGCTTCAAAGCAAACGAATATGTCATGTCACTACTGTAATAGGCATGGACATTTGATGCATGATTGTAGGTTGATGGGAGAAGATAATTTGAATGATCGTAGAAAGCATGCTGTGAAATTCCACACTGCACAGAAAAAGAAAATTGAATGTTTTCACTGTGGAAAACTAGGTCACATGTTTAAAGGTTACTGGCGGTTAAAAAGGAAAAACAAACCTCATCCAAAGAATGATAGACCTCCTGTCTATATACAAAAGTCAACCGCTAATGTCCATACAAGGAAAAGGAGTCAACATACACATTGTCATTATTGTGGTCGATTTGGACATTTGTTGGATGATTGTTCTTTAATGCATTTTGATGATGCGAATGCCAAGAGAATGTGGAAAGCACCCACTAGAGGTTTAACTAACCCCCTGGGGCCCAAGATGGCTTGGGTACCCAAAACTTCAAAATGAGGATTTTGCTTTGTAGGGGTGCCTTGAGATGGAAGAAATTGTTGATAAAATAAAGATCCTCCAAGGCAAGAAAACTGATGAGCTTATGTGGTAATGAATTTCACTCTTGCTTCCTTGTGTGAATAACAATCAAATTTTGCAGTTGTTCATAGAGTTTTCTATACTCACACATGCCTCTTTTTGTGAATAACAATTGAATTCTACATACATAGCATACACACTAAACTCTTGCACATATCACACTTTTTCTTTCATACTTGTTAATAGGAATTAGGTTCAGTCATCTTTCACTTTAATGTACAAACTTGCATATATTTCACATTTGTGTGTGCATGAATGCCATGATTTCCGGTATATCAAATGGCAATTGCCAAAGGTTGGATAATGTCCAACTGGAAGCTTTCCTTATGCGTGAGTAGGGTCTTTGGACCTTTATCTCCGCTACATACCGGTAATCAACCTGCATGAGAATTTCATTTTGACACATGCTTGAGTGTATATAATATACATCTCTCAGTTTTTGAACCCTTCTATGACCTCACATCCTTGATAAATAAATTTGCATTGATCAAGGCATGCTTGCTTCATGGCACATATTAAGGAGGTAGTTTTGTTTTCAACTGTGCATACACTTAGGGGGAGACATAACTTTGATAAGACTAATTCATTCTCTACTATCTGTACAATCACTCACTTGATATGGACCTTTGAGACAATTGACTTCATTCAATAAGGATCTCAGTTATTCCACTCAACACTCTTAAAGACTCTTAAATCCCTACATCAAAATCTAGTGGCTCGTGAGGAAAAAGTTGTTAGTCCCACCAAAAATATCAATAAGTGGAATTGGAACCGAGTAGTCGGGAATCCCCCTTGAAACGAAGGAGGAAACTCGGAACGAAAAGTGACAAAAATCTACATTGCTAATAAGTGACGAAACTGAGTAACCGGGAAATACCCCTGAAACAAAGGACATGACTCGCGTCAAAAGGTTAGTCATCTTAATTGCATTTAATCAAAAAAAATTATATGGGACTGTGCGAAGCTACCAAAAACCGAGCACTATGTATGGAAATGTAGGGAGGAGAGGTTCTTTTTAGTGTTCTTAAGAAGATTTGATAATCCATATTGTCTTGATAGTCATTCCTCATAGTTCACATATTGATTTGAGCTTGATTGTGTGAAAGTATTTCCTGAATCAGTCAACCTTCATTGGTTATGCAGTACCATCTCTTTGTAAGCACAACCTTGTTAATATTGCTCATGGGCATCTGCTCAAATCAATTGCATTTTTCGTAACCTTGTTCCTAAGGGACTTACATGCCTGATTCTATATCTAATTATGCTTGCTTGACTGCTTGAAATGCATAAGAAGATCTTGCTTGATTGAACCCCCATGAAATGTGCTTGTATCTCTTTCTGATCATGTGAATGAACCCATGAGATTACATGTCTTCAACTTGTGGTTTCATATATTTCATTTACAATGAGCTATGCTGGATAATTGAGATGATTGCTTGCCTGCTCAATTGTGTTGGTCATCTTATTCTGGATTGATTGAAATCCCCCATCCTTGATCATTTTCCCATTTGATCAACCCTCACACTTCTTAATCTGAGTCCATAATCAATCGGGTTTCAAGTCTCACACCTTTGGCCTTCATTTTCTTCCACTTTCCTGAAAAACTTCATGTTACAGGGGAAGAGTCGACTTTTATTCCTGTGTCTTCCTTTTAATCTCGGGACAGAAGAGTTGTAAAAATGTGTCGACTCGATGAGTCGACACTTTGCTTTCGGATATCGATTCACGAACCGATCCGCTGGGTCCTTCTTGGCTTCGACCCGCTCGATTGGGTTTCCATGTTTAACACCCGTTCGACCCTAGCCGCCTTCATTCACTCCGTGGCTCCCCTTCTAAAACCATTCCCCTCCTTCTTCAACTCTAGAAGCCCTCACCTCCTCCATCCACCAACCGCATCCTCCTACGGCAATCGCGGTTCTCCTTCTTCCCCAAAGCAACCGCGGCGCCCTTCTTCTAGCCCACTCTGCCCTAACATCACTCCGTCTATGCCCTCTTCCATCCTCCAAAAGCACCCTCTGGCGGTGTCCGCGACTCCTCTTCTTCCCTGAGCATCCGTGGAGCCCTTCTTCGAGCCATATCTATCTAAAGCTGTAAGTGGTGTGGAGACCATGCTACTCCGAGGTAGGCCTCCATCTGTCAAAGAGAACGATGTGCTTCACCTTCCTCTTCCATTTGCTTCAAGTTCGAGGTTGTCCGATTTGTCTGAATGGCTCCCAAGAAGAGATCTATAAAGGAAAGAGAGGATGCCCTTATTCTAAGGGAGGTCCAGCGCAAAGACAAGTAGGATCAGGCTCAGAAAAAGAAGGCAGCTTCAGAATGCTTTGCTAGTCAAAAGAAAAGTACTTCGTCCATGAGCTGTTGATTTCCAGAGTATTGAAGGTGTGTTGCCTAAATTGGTTAGGCTTCTTAGAAAGTAGCCGAATTTTATTTCCTTTATGTCAGAACATCGGAAAGTTTACCATTCCTTGGTACATCAGTTTTATGGGAATATGGTTGTAAAAAATGATGAGTTGTACACTGAAATTAATGGGCAACCCATTCTTCTCACTATTCAATTAATTGGAAGAGCCTTGGAAATGCTGTATGACACTGGATGTATCTATGGTGAAGCCATCTATACTGAGGAAGAAGCTTATGAAGCTATGACTGGTGAAGCAATGGTGGAAGGTAGTTCAAGCAAACTCAATGCCAACAATTTCCCTCCTCTCCAAAGGATTCTACATCACATGATGACCACAATCTTATTGCCCAGATCAGGAGGAAGAGAACAAGTGGGTGCTACCTTAACACCTATATTTCAATATCTACACATCAATCTGAATGAGCACATTAGTCACTCTATCAGGGATGCAGATATTTACACATTTCCTTCAATCTGTAACAACATGGGGTATGAGCTTCGAAACGGACATCTAGTCTGCACAATTCCATCTCACAAAGGAAAAGCCCCTACTGTGGAATCTGATAGTAGTGAAGATGATGAACGAGAGGAACCTGTTAGAGGAACTCAAGTTACTCAACCTGCATGAGTCACTCAGTCTGCTTCTACTACTGACATGACTTTGCACACCAAGGTTGATGAGTTAGGAAGTGAAGTCAGCATGGTCAAGGAATCAATGGATGCTCTTACCAAGGAAGTCCCAGAGTTGAAGCTTCACCACGAAACATATCTTCAGAAGTTTGCAGCAATGGCTGACTCTATTGACTCTTTATACACTGCATTGGGAACTCAATGCTCCAAGTTTGATGACTTAACGGATTATCTTCGCCGTCCCCCAGCATCCCCTTAATCCTCCATGGCAACTCCATTTCACTTGGCTCCAGCTTGGCTCACTCTCCCCTTCTATTCCTTTTTGTTGATGCCAAAGGGGGAGATGAATGTATTTTGTGGACTGCATGTGCTATTTTGTGGACTGTGGATTGCAAATCCACACTGTCACGCCCCGAACCTTTATTACAGCGGAAGAACAACTCGGGGAATCGTGAATAGCCGACATGGTAAGCCTCTTGCGAGCAAGAACGACCAGAGCGCAAGACAATCACACATAAAAATGCAATTGCACAATAGTTACTCAAACTCCAACTTTATTTCATTAATAATTAAAATATTCTAATACAATAACTTTTCAAACTTCATTAATCCATCAGACTCAAGGAAAAAAGGAAATTACAAAGACTCGATCTAAACAATAGTGACTTTCCTAAGTCTTCACTCTCATTTTGATAAGACTTTCATTCGCTCTCGACCCGCTACTTGAATAACTTGAATCCGAATTTGAATTACTTCCATCTCCTGAAAAGATTAAAAAAAAAGTAATGAGTACACTTGCCCAGTAGGTATCTTCGCATCAACATGAAGACACTATTAAAGTGATTAGCGATTTAGCTCTAAAGAATAAGGCAAAATCATGCGAATGCGATCAATCATGCGATTACACCAAAGTAACAAAGATGATTAGGTAAGATAGAATGAGCAAGTATGAACTATCAAGAATATAATAAGAATATGATATGGCCTTTCATGAACAAGAATGTACTAGAAAGTCATGTAACAATCAAGAATGTACTGTTCACTTAGTAGCAAGTACTTCGTGAATTTCTGTGGAATATCATGTAACAAGCTAGAAAGTCATGTACGTGTATATATCGTGTCGTGGATTTTCACTTCACAAGCCGTGGATCTTCACTTATTTATAGAGAAAGTACTCCCAGTGTAATGCAACGCCAGTAGCATCATATCCCATGGTTTACAATAGTATGTTTCCGACAATTAGTCGAGGGGACTAGCATAGAGCCATTGAACATAATTAGTGCTCGATCGCATCTTCAAGTATAAATCAAGCTACTTCCACGTTTCAAGCAATAAAATATGGCCAGTAATATAACAAGTTCAATAAGTTTCAATGAATGAATGCTTCAACTTAAGAATGCGGGGGATCAAGAATGACTTAAAACAAGGTTATGCTCATAGAAACAATTCGACAGCATAACAGTACATTCCTTATCTTCCATAATTTAAAATTAAGTATCTTGAACAATATGACAAGTCCTAGACCATCAATAATCCATATAGGAACTTTGAAATATCAACCCTTAGGTCAAACCTTGGGTTCAAGTACTCAAGAATTGTGACGGTCTATTAATGGGCCGTTACATGAACGTGACGGTTTAGTATTGGACCGTTAGAATGGCTGAATCCAGAAAGAATAAATTGGACTCAGTATATGTGACGGTTGTATACTAGACCGTTAGATGGCCTGACGGTTGAGTAATAAGCCGTTACATAGTAAAAACTAGAAAACATCGATAGTGCTTTCTAAACAATTGGCTTTAATGGTACAACCAACTCGGCGTCCTAGTGGGAATCCCAGGCTCGCAGAGAATTACGGAGGCCTTGAAATCAGATTTCCTAGTCCATTGGAAGGAATATCCAATAGAGAGGTCCTCAAGTCCCAGAATATGTTCCTATGTGCAAACTGTGAACTAATAGTCATATACCAGAATATATGCCATGTACTTAGAGAAATTGACTCTATAGACGGAAAAGAATGTGTAACGATATGGAACCATGATAATTTCCGTCAATACAACATTAGAAATCATGTTTTTAATACAAAACTATGGAGTTTTAGCAAATGAATTTAACATGTACTTAAAATAACTCAAAGTGCTTTAGACATGCATGAATCAATTTATAAACTCAAAGTTCATAAAGATAGGTCAAAACTTAGATAACTAGGCTTATTTATAAGCTACTTTGACTGTTCTCAATTCTGTCCTAAATAGACAGAACACAGCACTCTTGCGGTCTAAGATAGGGGTGTCATATGGCTGTGATGGTTTATCGTGGAGCCGTCAGAGTGTTGTAACGCTCCGATCCTGGGCCGTCAGAGATTACAGAGAAATTTAAGTACAACAGGCGGTGTGACGGCTTATCGTAAGGCCGTTAGTGTCATGTGACGGTCTAACTATAATCCGTCAGAGCACTACTGACAGTAAGTAAAAGATCTATGGTTTAAAACCTTTCATGCAAGGAGAATCAAATAAACAACTACTCTAGTCATGACAGAACAAAGAATAGGCCATCTAAATGCATAGGTCGTAGTGAATGAACAAGAGAATATCTTTTATCTTTAAATTAGGCTAAGGGCATGCATGTATGCATAGACCTACTAAAACATGAAATTCAAGGTCTACAGTGCATGGAATCAAGTAAAACCAGAGGGCTTTTACTCCTATCATGATATTCTTGCCGTTCATAAGATAACCTACCTCTTTATTGGGCTTTCAAATTCCAATTTGTGACTGCAAGACACGCCCTAGTTCTTCCCTTCCTGTAAGTTTTTAGCAACTTCACGTCGCTCTAACTCCTCAATCTCTTGACCTGAGGACGTGAAATTTGGAGGGTCAGAAGGTGAAACTAAGGGGAACAGAAAGTTCTAAAGAAACTTAAGCTAATTACCTCGATTTGGTGTTCTAATCTCCTAATCTTCAGTGGACTTTCGCTCAGATTCTTGGGTCGCTATGGTCAAACCAGCAACTTTGGAAACTTCAAACTCCTTATGAAGTTGATCTCCTAGCATAAAATTTTGAGGAAGATTTGTCCTATGTATAAGGAATAAAAAGTTCTAAAGAACTTACCCGAAATACTATCTCCTTACCTTAATTCCACGCGAGCCAATGTAGGGGTCGCGCAGGTCAAAATTAGGGTATATTTATAGGTTCTAGCTAGGATTTTATGGATTAGATCGATTCTAGAGTCCTTGTTAAAGCTTAGATCGACTTCAGAGAGTCCTTAACACGTTTACTAGTCCTCCTATCTCGATCCCTAAGAGATAGGCTAGTAAAAATCTAATCTTTTTGCTCTTTCTTCCATTCACGGAACTGACAGAGCGTGACGGTCGACTCTTGGCGCGTTACATGCCTGTGGCGGTCGCACGATAAACTGCTACAGCTACTATGCGCAGAATTCAACTTAATTCAAACTCTTTTATTTGTTTTATCCACATAATTATCTAAAAAAGGATATTTATCCTTAAAATTCATGAATAGGCTAAATAACCTTTTAGAATATGAGCCAAACTTAATGGGCTTGGTCCTTAAACCTTTTGGGTTTTATTTATCAAAGCTGGATTAATTATTCAACATACTTGGGCCTTATAATCAATTTAAGCTTTATAATTCCTAATAAATTCCAGAAAATTCTTAAAATAAATCAAAAATTATTTGTATAAATCTTGGGGCACTACACCCTCCCCCACTTAAAAGAATTTGGTCCCCAAATTCATGGATTATATGGAGAGTGTACTTACAGTTGAATAATTTCGAGAATCTTTTCCGCATGGCTTCTTCCGTTTCCAAAGTTGCTTCGGACGGCCATGATTTCTTCCATTGAATTTTGACCATAGGAATAGCTTGATTCCTTAGTTGACATACTTCCTGCTCTAGAATCTTTATTGGTGTTTGATCGTATGTCATATCCTTCTGAATCTCCAAATTATTGTAAGTGATAATATGGAAAAGATCAGGTACATACTTCTTGAGCATCGAGACGTGAAATACATTATGAACTTCGGATAATTGTGGAGGTAAAACAATCCGATAAGCTACTTCACCAACTCTTTCCAGAATTTCAAAAACACCAATAAATCTTGGAGTAAGTTTTCCCTTAATATCAAATCTTCGAATACCTCAGCTTGGAGAAACCTTTAGATACACATGATCTCCTACCTGAAACTCCAAGTTACGCCTTCGATTATCAGCATAGGATTTTTGCCTATCTTGTGCCACCTGCAATCTTTCTTGAATGAGCTTAATTTTCTTTGAAGAATCTCTGATAATGTCGGGGCCTAGAATTTGCTTTTCCCCTATTTCATTCCAACATATTGGTGATCTACAGCTTCTTCCATATAAAGCTTCAAAGGGTGCCATCTGTATACTGGCCTGATAACTGTTGTTATATGCAAATTCTACCAAAGACAAGTGATCATGCCAACTTCCTCCAAAATCAATAGCACAAGCCCTGAGCATATCTTCTACCACTTCATTTGTTCTTTCCGTCTGACCATCTGTTTGTGTATGGAATGACGTGCTAAAATTCAATCTAGTCCTTAGTGAATGTTGTGGACCCTTCCAAAACTGTGATGTAAATCAAGGATCTCTATTAGATATAATAGTGACAGGGACACCATGTAATTTGATAATTTCTTTTATGTATAATGCTGCTAAAATATCCACAAACCATCGACTTTTGATTGGTATGAAATGTGCAGATTTTGTCAATCGGTCTATGATTACCCAGATACCGTCGTGTCCACCCCTGGTCTTAGGTAAACCCATAATGAAATCCATTCCTATACTCTCCCATTTTCATGCTGGAATATCTAAGGGATGTAATTTACCTGCGGGTCTAAAATGTTCCGCCTTTACGTGTTGACAAGTGAGAGAGCGAGACATGAAATCAGCTATTTCCCTCTTCATATTGGGCCACCAGAAATTTATTTTGAGATCTTGATACATTTTTATACCACCTGGATGAATGGTGTACTTGGATTTATGTACTTCTTCTAGAATCAGCTTTTTCGTATCCTCATGATCTGGTACACACACTCGGCCCTATTACACACACTCGGCCCTTTAATAGCAATCTTCCGTCATTGAAAATAGAAAAATCCGGCCTTTGTTCTATGTTGGCTTTAATCTCAAGAAATACGGGATCATCATTTTGCAACTTGACCAGATCTTCTATCAATGTAGGTTGAGCTTGAATATTAGTTATGAAATAATCTTCTTACTTCATGTCAATATCTAAGTTCAACTTAGTAAATTAAGGAATAAGATTAGTCATACAAATCATAAGACTTGATAGCTTTCCCATTGGCTTTCTATTGAGTGCATTTGCTACAGCATTAGTCTTGCCAGGATGATATTGAATCGCAAAATCGAAGTCTTTGAGATATTCTAACCATCTCCTCTGCCTCATATTTAACTCCTTTTGAGAGAATAAGTATTTCAAACTTTTGTGGTCCGAGTAGACCGTGAATTTTTCTCCATAGAGATAATGACGCCAAAATTTTAAGGCGAAAATAACAGCTGCTAGTTCTAAGTCATGCATGGGATAATTTTCCTCGTGACGTTTCAATTGTCTTAAAAAGTAACAGATTATCTTTTCATTTTGCATGAGGACACACCCTAAGCCAATGCCAGATGCATCCGTATATACTTCAAATCCACCACCTTCCATCGGTAGAGATAGAATAGGAGCTGTAGTAAGATGATTCTTAAGATTTTGAAAAATCTTCTTACATTCCTCTGACCAGACAAAAGGATTTTCTTTTCTTGTGGGTCTAGTTAAGGGAATAGCAATTTTTGAGAAGTCCTTAATGAACCTCCTATAATAACCAGCTAGACCCAGAAAGCTCCTTATTTCTGATACAGTCGTTGGCCGACTCCAGTTTCTGACAACTTCTATCTTAGAAGGATCCACAACGATACCTTCTTTTGAAATAATGTGGCCTAGGAATGAAAGTTCCTTGAGCCAGAACTCACACCTGTTAAGCTTGGCATAAAATTTATGTTCTCTAAGTGTTTGCAAAGCTATCCTCAGATGTCCTTCATGTTCTTCTTTTGTCTTGGAATATACCAGGATGTCATCGATGAAGACGACGATGAACTGGTCCAGATATGGCTGGAAAATATTGTTCATAAGTTGCATAAATGATGCTGGGGCATTTATTAACCCGAACGGCATCACCACGAATTCATAGTGGCCATAACGACTTCAAAAAGCTGATTTATAAATGTCTTCTTCTTTAATTCTAAGCTGATGATAACCTTATCTGAGGTCAATCTTGGAGAAATACTCTGCTCCTGAAAGCTGATCGGAGAGCTCATCAATACGCGGCAACGAATACTTATTTTTGATTGTGAGTTGATTCAGTCGCCGGTAGTCTATGCATAGCCTGAGAGAGCCATCCTTCTTCTTAAAAAAAAGAACCGGCGCACCCCAGGGGGATGTGCTAGGTCTGGTGAACCCTTTGTCTAGTAGTTCCTGCAACTGCCTCTTTAATTCCTTAAGTTCCGTGGGGGACATCCTGTAAGGGGCTATAGAAATAGGTGCTGCTCCTGGAATGAGTTCAATAGTGAAGTTTACTTCCCTCTCGGGTGGTAAGCTGGGTAATTTGGGTGGAAACACATCTGGGAACTCATTTCCAATAGGAATGTCCGCTAGGATGATTTCCTTGGACTCAGTAACAATGACAAAAGCAAGAAAAGTTTCACATCCTTGCGAGATAAGTTTGCAAGCGTGAAGAGAGGATATGATAGTGGGATGTTTCCTATACTTGATGCCAAGGAAAGAAAAGCTTGGAAGACCAGGTTTTTGAAAGGATATAATCCTATTTCAGTAGTTAATATCAGCATCATGATCTATAAGCCAATCTACCCCTAAGATGGCATCATAACCTTTCATGTCAAGGCATACTAAGTTTGAGGGGAGATTGTGACCTTCTACTATTACCTCACTATCAGGATAATACGTGGTAAGCTTTGTTCCAGAACCTAAGGGTGTGGTAATAGCAAGATCTGAAGGTAAGGGAACTGATGCAATTGGTATTATTTTTACAAAAGTAGTGGACATAAAATAATGAGAGGCACCAGTATCAAATAGCACAAATCCAGGACGGGAACAAATTTGAAGGGTACCTTCCATAAGCCCACCATCCTTGAGCGCTTCTTCTTCTTCTAGAACAGCATTGAGGCGAGCCTGCCTCCTACGTCCACCACCAGACGATTGATCCTTCATAAGGGGGCAATCTGTCATACGATGCACCCAGCTTCCACAACGTAGACAAGCACCAAGGCACTTCCAACATTCTTCAGCCGAATGGCTGAACTTCTCGCAAAATGTGCAAGCCGCCATGACTTGCTCCTTCTCCTCCTTGACTTTCTTATTCTTCTGGGAACTTCCATCATTCCCGCTCCTGGATCTTTTCTTATTATCACGGCTTTTATGAGGTTCTGTGATGCTAAATTTCTCCTTCTTATAACGCCGATCAAATCATCGGCTAGACTCTTCTCCCTTTCCTTTCAATTTCTCGACCTTCTCTATGGTCCTCTCACATAAATATGCCCGCTGAACCATCTCCGCATAGGTACGGATGTTTTGGGTCCCGAGCTGCTGAATGAAACTGGGTCGTAACCGGTCCATAAACTGATTAGCCTTCAATAAATCGGTACTGATTAAATGCGGTGCATAGGGTGCTAGCCTGGAGAATTGAAGTTCATACTCCGCGACTGTCATCATTCCCTGACGAAGAGAGGGGAACTCCATAGCCTTTCTTTCTTTAACATGTTCAGAAAAGTACTTAGCACGGAATAGAGTGAGAAAACCGTCTCATGTATGAGGTGCATCTGTCGGAGGTGTAGGTACTGATTTTCACCATGTGCGTGCATCTTTATTGAGTTGAAATGTTGCAAGACACACTTTTTCTTGGTCCGTGCATTAGATAACATCGAAGATACGATTCATCTCATCTATCTAGTTTTCTGCCTCATCTGGGTTGGAGGAACCGTAGAAAGGCGGAGGGTTTAAGCTCCGAAAATTGTGATGCAAGTCACCAGCCCTCGCCCTTGCGCCTGCCTGGGCCATAGTTTGTAATTCCTGAGTAAGGCCGGCAACCGTTTGTTGCATGCCACCCCAATATATGCAATGAGCCATTACAATAGTGAGGTACCTGAGAGAAATAACAATTTGTTAATTATCATAGAATTAGAAAGAGATAAATCTTAAAACTAATTAACTATCTTATACCGAGCTCTACCCAATTCTCGCATGGGTGAGGAAATTTCTTCCTTAGTTCATAGGTATGGGTCCTTAAGTCTTGGACTTATCCTATGACATGACTCTTTTTCCTAAGTCCTGAGACTTAGGCTCTAATGCCAACTTAACTATCACGCCCTAAGCCTTTATTACAGCGGAAGACCAACGCGGGGAATCGTGAACAGCCGGCATGGTAAGTCTCTTGCGAGCAAGAACGACCAGAGCGTAAGATAATCACACATAAAAATATAATTGCATAATAATTACTCAAACTCCAACTTTATTTCATTAATAATCAAAGTATTCTAATACAATAACTTTTCAAACTTCATTAATCCATCAAACTCAAGGAAAAAAGGAAATTACAAAGACTCGATCTAAACAATAGTGACTTTCCTAAGTCTTCACTCTCATTTTGATAAGACTTTCATTCGCTCTCGGACCCGCTACTTGTATAACTTGAATTCGAATTTGAATCACTTCCATCTCCAGAAAAGATTGGAAAATAGGTAATGAGCACACTTGCCCAGTAGGTATCTTCGCATCAACATGAAGGCAGTATTAAAGTGATTAGCAATTTAGCTCTAAAGAATAAGGTAAAATCATGCGAATGCGATTAATCATGCGATTACACCAAAGTAACAAAGATGATCAGGTAAGATAGAATGAGCAAGTATGAACTATCAAGAATATAATAAGAATATGATATGGCCTTTCATGAACAAGAATGTACTAGAAAGTCATGTAACAATCAAGAATGCACTCTTCACTTAGTAGCAAGTACTTCATGAATTTCTGTGGAATATCATGTAACAAGCTAGAAAGTCATGTACGTGTATATATCATGTCATGGATTTTCACTTCACGAGCCGTGGATCTTCACTTATTTATAGAGAAAGTACTCCCAGCGCAATGCGACACCAGTAGCATCATACCCCATGGTTTACAATAGTATGTTTCCGACAATCAGTCGAGGGGACTAGTATAGAGCCCTTGAACACAATCAGTGCTCGATCACATCTTCAAGTATAAATCAAGCTACTTCCACGTTTCAAGCAATAAAATATGGCCAGTAATATAACAAGTTCAATAAGTTTCAATGAATGAACGCTTCAACTTAAGAATGTGAGGGATCAAGAATGACTTAAAACAAGGTTATGCTCATGGAAACAATTCAACAGCATAACATTACATTCCTTATCTTTCATAATTTAAAATTAAGTATCTTGAACATTATGACAAGTCCTAGACCATCAATAATCCATCTAGGAACTTTGAAATATCAACCCTTAGGTCAAACCTTGGGTTCAAGTACTCGGGAATTGTGACGGTCTATCAATGGGACGTTACATGAACGTGACGGTTTAGTATTGGACCGTTAGAATGGGCTGAATCCAGAAAGAATAAATTGGTCTCAGTATATGTCATGGTTGTATACTGGACAGTTAGATGGCCTCACGGTCGAGTAATAGGCCGTTACATAGTAAAAACCAGAAAACATCGATAGTGCTTTCTAAATAATTGGCTTTAATGGTACAACCATCTCGGCATCCTAGTGGGAATCCCAGGCTCGCGGAGAATTACGGAGGCCTTGAAACCAGATTTCCTAGTCCATTGGAAGCTATAACCAATAGAGAGGTCCTCAAGTCCCAGAATATGTTCCTATGTGCAAAGTGTGAACTAATGGTCATATACTGGAATATATGCCATGTACTTAGAGAAATTGACTCTATAGATGGAAAAGAATGTGTAACGATATGGAACCATGATAAATTCCGTCAATACAATATTAGAAATCATGTTTTTAATACAAAACTATAGAGTTTTAGCAAACGAATTTAACATATACTTAAAATAACTCAAAGTGCTTTAGACATGCAAGAATCAATTTATAAACTCAAAGTTCATGAAGATATGTCAAAACTTAGATAACTAGGCTTATTTATAAGCTACATTGACTGTTCTCAATTCTGTCCCAAATAGACAGAACACAGCACTCTGGAGGTCTAAGACAGGGGCGTCATATGGCTGTGACGGTTTATCATGGAGCCGTCAGAGTGTTGTAACGCTCCGATCCTGGGCCGTCAGAGATTTGAGAGAAATTTAAGTACAACAGGCGGTGTGACGGCTTATCGTAAGGTCATCAGAGTCATGTGACGGTCTAACTATAATCCGTCAGAGCACTGCTGATAGTAAGTAAAAGATCTATGGTTTAAAACCTTTCATGCAAGGAGAATCAAATAAACAACTACTCTAGTCATGACAGAACAAAGAATATGCCATCTAGATGCATAGGTCGTAGTGAATGAACAAGAGAATATCTTTTAGGGTTTTTTGCATGAAAACCATTGTTAAAAGTGAATTTGTAAAAAAATCATTCCTAAAAATGCATTAGCAGGTATATCACTGAGTTAATTCAAATAGTGCATAAATGCCATTTAAGCGTGATTTTCTTACAAGTTGTTGGTAAAAAGAAGTGATATGCATGCAAATAAATATGACATTTTTGCACAATTCAGATTACACAGTGATATACCTGCTAATGTATTTTTAGGAATGATTTTTTTTATAAATTCACTTTTAACAATGGTTTCCATGCAAAAAACCCTATCTTTTATCTTTAAATTAGGCTAAGGGCATGTATGTATGCATAGACCTACTAAAACATGAAATTCATGGTCTACAGTGCATGGAATCAAGTAAAACCAGAGGGCTTTTACTCCTATCATGATATTTTTGCCGTTCATGAGATAACCTACCTCTTTATTGGGCTTTCAACTTCCAATTTATGACTGCATGACACGCCCTAGTTCTTCCCTTCCTGTGAGTTTTCAGCAACTTCACGTCGCTCTAACTCCTCAATCTCTTGACCAAAGGACGTGAAATTTGGAGGGTAAGAAGGTGAAACTAAGGGGAACAGAAAGTTCTAAAGACACTTAGGCTAATTACCTCGATTTGGTGTTCTAATCTCCTAATCTTCAGTGGACTTTCGCTCAGATTCCTGGGTCGCTATGGTCAAACCAACAACTTTGGAAGCTTCAAACTCCTTGTGTAGTTGATCTCCTAGCACGAAATTTTGAGGAAGATTAGTCCTATGTATAAGGAATAAAAAGTTCTAAATAACTTACCCGAAATACTATCTCCTTACCTTAATTCCACGTGAGCCAATGTAGGGGTCGCACAGGTCAAAACTAAGGTCTATTTATAGGTTCTAGCTAGGGTTTTGTAGATTAGATCGATTCTAGAGTCCTTGTTAAAGCTTAGATCGACTTCAAGGAGTCCTTAACACGTTTACTAGTCCTCCCATCTCTATCCCTAAGAGATAGGCTAGTAAAAATCTAATCTTTTTGCTCTTTCTTCCATTCACGGAACTGATAGAGCGTGACGGTCGACTCTTGGCGCGTTACATGCCTGCGACGGTCGCACGATAGACCGCTACAGCTACTATGCGCAGAATTCAACTTAATTCAAACTCTTTTATTTGTTTTATCCACATAATTATCTAAAAAGGATATTTATCCTTGAAATTTGTGAATAGGCTAAATAACCTTCTAGAATATGGGCCAAACATAATGGGCTTGGTCCTTAAACCTTTTGGGTTTTATTTATCAAAGCTGGATTAATTATTCAACATACTTGGGCCTTATAATCAATTTAAGCTTTACAATTCCTAATAAATTCAAGAAAATTCTTAAAATAAATCAAAAATTATTTATATAAATCTTGGGGCACTACACACACTTTTGCTGAACCTTGTTAAATGTGTTGTCAAATGAACCTTAGTTTCTTTTGTTGAATGTGTTACCAAATGAACCATAGCTTGGTTGGTTATTTTGTTGCATGTGTGTGGAATGCGTTTATTTTGTTGAATGTGTTTGGAATGCACTCCTGGAATGAATATCTCTTGAATGAGTTAAATCAGGAATTCTGTGATGGTTGAATTTCAATCCAGGAATTACATATGCTTTGTGGATGTGTCTTGCATTTTTAGTTTGAGGAATGAGAATGCAAAGACATGGTTTGTTGCTTAGAATGCATCTTGTGGTTTGCAATTCCCTGAAACACATTTTCTTGTTGAATCAAGCAACCCTTCATCTAGTTTGTCTTGCTTCATTGCACATAGTATTTTGTCATCATCTAAAAGGGGGAGATTATTGAACCCCGTGCATAACCTTGTGTTAAGGAATTTTGATGATGATCAAATACCATGTGACATCGATTCATGTAAATAAATGCATAAGTAGATTATGCTTGTGAAAAGGATTGATGTGTTCTTAATTGGTTGATTGATGCTCATAGAAATATCAAGTTAATATTTGACTGAAATGTCTTGCTTCAATGGGCATTTGCTGAACTAGACTGACATGAGAGTAAATATTTGTACATGACTCTGTTGAGAATGAATGGACTTCAAATCGAATGTGCTGAACTCGTTTTATATGTGGATGGGTGATTCACATTACATTTGAGTTGTTTGTCTTAATTAACATGCGATATGCAGGGACTCAATGTGGGAAATTGAGTGTTTATGTGAGTTGCATTTTCATTCTTTACAATTAAATGGTTTGAAAGACTGCTTCTATAGTCACAGGGATATTTGATGGAATCATCATGAAGATCAAATTGGAAGTCATCATTCTGGACACTCATGTGTGTAGTAATGTGCAAACAAGAGTATGCTTCTCTTGTTGGCTTGTTCGAAGCAGGTTTGTAGAGAAAATGGATGCACAAATCACAAGGTAACTCATGTGCATATTTAGTTGCTTAAACTATGATTTGGGGTAAGTCTAGCCTGATTCTTTCACTCATGTATTGCTCTTGATTGCCTCATGTTAATTGGTCATCCCTCCTTGCAGTTTTCTTTAACTCTGTATATGTCAGGAAAAGTGTCGACTCATGGAGTCAACACTTTGTCCTATGCTATGGCCTTTTAAGCCTGGCTTGTTAACCCTTCATAGGAAAGAAATGTCGACTCATAGAGTCGAAATTTATTTCTTGGCTTTCTACCTGGGCGTTTATTTGCGCCATAGGCAGAAAGTGTCGACTCAATGAGTCGACACTTTTTGCGCAGTGTTCTGTCTGGGTGTTCTTTTGTACTTGCCTAGTCGCGAGTGTCGACTCTATGAGTCGACACTTTCCGTCGACCGAAAAATGCACCGGTTCGTGCGGGATTTGATGCCCTAGCGTGCTCCCATCTTTTTGTGCCCCTCAATGATTGGTCCAAGAGGGAATGTTCCCCCCACGTGTTTGAATTTGATCTGTTGCTGAATTTGATCATACTTGTTTTCCATTTTACATACCTTTTCATAAGCTGTGAATCAGCAGTGGCATAAGCTGTATTGCCCAGTGGAGCAAGCTGTAAGTCAGCGGTTGTAGGCAAGCTGTAAGGCCCAGCAGTTTAAGCTGTGTATCAGCAGAATCCACACTCTGGTTGGAGTGTGGGGTGGATGTAGGTCTGGAGGACCGAACAACCTAAAAATCTTCTGTGCACTATGGTTTGATTGGTCATTCGTTTACGCTAAATGAATGTCTACGTTCACTTTCAATCGAGTCTGCCTGAGTGACTCTCGAATGCATTGCATACCTAGATTGCTTTTGTAAACTGCACAGTTGTTGCTGAGTAATCCACTGCATAGACCTACAATCTGTTCGTTAGTGTGCCTCAACATAGCTCACAGTCATCCACCAAGTACTTGACCTTGTGTCTCACATTTAGTTAAAGTTAATCAGTTTTAATTCCACATAGTTTACTGATTGTAGCTTAAACTTTAAATTGGGCAGAATTTGTAAACGGGATTCATTCACCCCCCCTCTGAATCTGTGTGTGCACCATTGCACCTTGTCCTTACAGACTAACAGGTAACTCTGAACCTATCTCACTCAAAATTTGCATGAATTGGATATGGTGATCTTAGCACTTAGCATGCTAAGAGAATAGATCTAGCTTGAACACATGTTTTGAATAAGGTACTTATACCGCACTGTTATGGAAAGAAAATCATGTGAATTTAGGGACCAAATTCTTTTATGTGCGGGAGGATATAGCACCGCAGAAATTTAAATATGGAATAAATGAAAATAACTATAAATATTAGTCATGGAATAATTATGGTAAATAAAAATTTGGATAAAATGTAAAGTAAAGATAGTTAAAATAAATAAAGGGCCTAAATATTGCTTAATGCTCTACAAATAAATCCATTTAACATATAAACCTTAAAGGGTCTTAGGAGCCTTCAATAACTAATGGGCCCTAATAATAATTGGTGGGCTTTGGAATGTATATATATATAAGATAAAGATTTAATGGGCCTTAAAAAGATTGAAATGTTAAACCTGCTAATTAGTTAGAACCCTTTTTGACCCTAATAATGTATAGTTAATGGGCTTTTGAATTTTCAAAAAAAAATTGTAAAAGAACTAATGGGCTTAAGGAAGGACTACGACAAACACATAAATGGGTTATATACATGAGTGGGCTTCTAAGGGTATATATATATATATATATATATATGTTTAGGACAGGGTCTGAGGGCTTAACCAAATAACCCTCCTTCATGTTCTAACCTGCATGGGCTCTAGGGCTTCACGCAAAGTAGGGTATGCGGTGATTGATTATGTATGGCGAAGAGTAAGTATGGCAAGGTTAAAACCCTGCCTTTGTCAGCATTCGACCCCTTAGGGTTATCATTCATTTCCTATAAATTAACCCCGTGATGGCAAGGAGCAAGCTGCTACTGCCGTTTGGTGCGTGAGAACCCTGCATACATTGACGTCCCTATTGACACCCATTTTTTACCGATAAGTTGAGTCATTTCTCTTACTCCCATTTATTGATGCCTCGAGTTATCCGTTACTCGTTGGGCTATTTTCTGGCACGTTTTGGGCCAATTTTTTATGGGTGGCCTCTGTCCCTGGCTGGGTCCGAGTTGATTCAGGGCTTAATGGGCCTTGGTTTTGGTTGATTAAGCTTTTCTATGAATTTCAAGTGCCCATATACATGTGCAGTCAACGTCCAGCCGTTCATCCAATTGTGCGGTTGATAGTGGGCCGTCCAAACATTTTAGTGGGTATATTGGTTAATTCTCTGAATTATCACTGACAAGCATTTGTACTGCCTAGGTTTAGCCGTATATGACCATTGTGCGGTACCTACTGAGCCGTTTATCTCTCAAGAGTCCTAACGTCAGTTGACTGTTCAGATAATTACCTATTTATCTTCTTATTTATCACCGACAGGCTTGGGCGGTTTCCCAGCAGCCGTTCATCTATGAGAGAGTCCAATGGCGAGGTTTTCAGTCATCTCGATGGATAGTTGGATAATATTTTATGTTTATTGAATTTTCACTGACAGGGTTGGACGACCTAGGAGATGGCCGCTCATCCCGTTGGGTGGTCTATCGTGCGACCGTTCATCGTCTCCATTCCTGAGAATTTCAAGAGTTTTCCCTCTCTATCCTTGGTTTTATCCCTAACTTCTCCTGTCATTTTCTCCGCGGATACTGAACCAAATTTGGCGCCATTTCTTCTGGTTGAAAGATAATTCAATTATCTTCATCTTTTATTTGATAATTTTGACCTGAAAATGCATAGAAACCCTAATTTCGAGCTAGGACTTTAGGTGCTCTATAAATAGACCCTAAAGCCAAGTTTCGAAAGGGGGGGTGGAGATTTCGAGTCGACGGCGAAGCTCTTCCGGATTATTGAGCAACCCAAGACAGGGAAGGAGGACTTCTACGTCCGCATAGGCCTCCGGTTCAGGGAGTACACCGTTTGTTTAATTCATTAGTTCACTAGTCCCACCGTCGGTTTTCTCGTTGCATGCATCATTCTCCTTTCTTTCATCTATTTTTCTTCATTGTCTCATCACATTATACACATCCTCCCACATTTTTGGTGCCCCTAGGGGTTTAAAACCCCCCAGGTATCCCCCATTCCATTTAGTTATGTTCATTTCTTTCGATTTTAGCATTTGCTACACCCTCCAGTTCTAATTTGGGTCTCTTTTTGTGTTCTACATATGGTTTTGCAGGTCAGCAACACACTAACACGAGGCCCATCCTTTCTGGCCGACCGGAAAGGGTGGAGGTTGGACCTTTGCATCTTAGGGCGTGGTGACGTTGGGCGGTTCCCGACTGCCCGTTCTAAGGGAAGTGCGGCCGCTTTGGCACCATTCATATCCTTCCTGCGGCCGATCCTGAACCATTCATCCTCCCTCGTTCTTCATCCCACGTTCCATCCCAGCACTAACGAGCAGTCTATCGAGCGGCCGCGCCATCCTTAAGGTGGTTCTTAATGGGCCGCGCATCCCTGCAGTGCTGGTCAAAAGGCGAGTGTCTCCTTCTCTTTCCAAGGCACGGTGTGTCCATCACGTTCGGCACCTTGGTGGCGATCACACATGTTTACTTGCTTCTATCTCGTTCTACCTTTCATGTATTTCTCATATTGATTTAGTAGAAGGGATGGAAGAGATCTTTTAAGCCGGTAAGAAGAGTAGAAAAAAACATGCGATCACGGTGGGACACCTAGTGCCCATCGTGTTAGTGATTTGCTGACCCTTTCTTTTGCTGTGTTAGTCCTCTTCCTGAAGTGGTTGCAGGTTGGGTCGCGTTCTCTGTCCTCTGGAACTTGCGTGGTTTTTCCAGAGCCATCCATCATTTCTGCGGCTGAAAGTCCACCGCCCTTCCCTGTGAACAACGTCATCTATTCTGCAAAGCCTGCTGTTGTAAGCGGTCCATTATCGCCCGTTCACAGTATATATGGTCTATTATTGGCCATTCATCTTGCTAGCATAGGTACGCCTCTGTCCCCATAGTGTTGGTTTGGTTGCTATTACACGGTTGCTGTAGGTCCATTCCAGCTCTTAAGCGGTCTACCTGGAGGTTGTTCAACCTGGTACGCTTCTGATTGTTGTCTCTTTTCATTCCAGAGTTTTCTGATTTTCGTGTTAGTCTGTCGTTACTCCCTGGATTATATGGTCGTTTATAGACCATCTATCTCCCTGAGCGGTCTTACAGAGACCGTCCTTGTCGTGCTACAGTGCACCCGTGCTTCACTTTGATTGCCATGTTATTTGATTTTCATGACACTTGATGCTGATTATTGATCTCCCCCCTTTTCTTATATCATTGTTGCATACTTGTTTTCATTTCTTACATATTTGTTTGATTATTGATTGCTAGCTGCTAGGCTAGACTTTGCATGCACTCCGGTGCACATAGGATTCATGCATTTCATTCACATCTAGTTGCATTCCTACCGAGGTAGGGTTTCCTCTCGTCTCCATACTCCTTGAAGCCGACTAGGGGACTTTGCCGAGGACCTCCGTAAGTCTCCGTGAGCTGTGGATTCCCACACGGACGTCGGGCAGGTTGTACCATACCACCCCCCAGTCTCGGGTCTACATTCATGAGAGAGAGAGTCCCTGGTTAGGTACCTTATGGTTGAGTGAATTCACATTTTAATTAATCCACTAAAGTCCTAAAGAGGAACTTATAAAATCTTCATGCATCATTTATAACTTGGGTGGTCAATTGGTTGATTCTTTTCTCACCTCCCACCTCCATTGTGTGTTGCGGTATTCATCATTCACCTCATTTTGTCAGATTAGGCTCATTTGGTTTAGTTCATCTTTGTGTGTCTCTATTTAGTTGCATTTGTCCCAGGCTTGTTTCTATCCTTGTATTCCTTTGATATTCTTGACTGTATAAAGTCTCCACTCTCTCCATGGAGCATTTTTCCCCTGTACCTTATTCCTATACCTCTCCATCTTCTTATCCCCGGGTGGATTCCTCTTCCCATGCGGGCCCATCTCCTTATTCCTCCATTGGACCCTATTCTTTTAACGGGCCTTCTTGTCCCACCCATGCTGCTGCTAGCCCAATCAATTCTCGTCCCCACATACATAATCCTTCCAGGCCCATGCATTCCTACATTCCCGGAATGGGCTTGTCTTCACCTCAGGCTGGATCCCCTTATTTGGCCCATCAACATTATCCTGGTTTAAATTCATCCTCTCTTGCTCAGGCTGGCCCATATCCTTCTCGGACTCTTCCTACCCATGAGATGATTGCTCAAGCCCAACGTCAGCTTGATGAATTACAACGTCGAATCAATCCCCAAACTTCTTTGGATGTCCCATTTGCATTCCAGGGTCTTCAACTCCCACCACGTTCACAGATTCCAGCATATCGTCGCTATGGTGGAATTGGTGACCCCTACATCCATTTGAAGTATTTATTATATGAGTCGGCCCAGTTCCGGCACGATCTACGCTTGATGACCTATTTGTTTGGCCTATCTTTAGAGGGCTCGGCCAAGGATTGGTTCTTCACGTTACCGCAAGAGCAGATGATGAATTTTCAAGTTATACAAGAAAATTTTGTTCAGCAGTACCGAGACCAGGTTGGTCCTAGATATTCTATGGTGGATTTGGCCCAAGAGAAGATGAAGCCCGATGAGGAATTCTCCACGTTCGCTGACCGCTGGCGTCGCCTAGCCATGCAAGTTCCGGGGCATATTCCAGAGGGCGAACAAATCATGATGGTTATTTCTAATGCAACGCCCGAGCTTAGATGCATCTTAGCCCTGAGTGATATCACTTCCTGGCAACAACTCTACAGTCGAGCCCGCTTCATTAGCCAAAAACTCCTAGTTTCCATTGACCACGAGTCTCCTTCACCTTCGCCTTCCACATACCCCTTCTCTTCACCATCCCCCACAAGTCAGCCCTCTACCTCATATCCCTCCATGAGTCAGCCATCCTCTCCCACTTATCCATATGCCTTCCCATGTCACCCCACTACATCTTCCTCCACGAGTCTGCCCTCTGCTGTTTTATTTCCCCACACCTCCCCACTCCCGGTAATGGAAACATCGCACCCTGAGCGGGTGGAAGCCGTCCATTATATTCCCACTCCCTCCACGCCTCCACATCACTCTAGCCCTCTGCCTTCACCTACGCAATTCCCCTTGCCTACACAACCTCCGCTACCATCCCCACTACCTTCTCATACCCCTCGGCACCTACCTTGCCCGAAGCGGGCTCCTCACTCTCAGTTGCCAGAATCTCTTACAGATATTTTCAAGGCTTTGATGGCGACCCATGCGTTGCAACTCCCTCCGCTTGTGCCTTGCCAACCCGCGGTCGGGAATTCACTCCATTTCTGTGAGTTTCATCATCAATAGGGGCATTTGATTGAGGACTGCCCCGAGTTCTGGGAACTTGTTTATAGCTTGGAAGATAAGAATGTTAGGGTGCTTGGCCCAGATACAGAGGGGGGGTGAATGAATCCTTCTACGAATAATGGCCAAATTTAAAAAACGGATGCTAGATAAGGAAACAGAATAGAACCAATTCTATTCTACTCAAATACAAACCCATTGAGCGCACCTATTCAAGCATCTAGCGGAAGCAAACCAAACAATCAAGCCACTGCTCAAAAGATTTTTTAGGTGGTTCGGTCCTTCAGACCTACATCCACCCCTCACTCCCAACCGGAGTGAGGCTTCACTAGCACACGCTAGAACCAAGCAGACTCAGTCTGCAAACAATTGCTGCCACACAGCTTGACCAGGGGAACAACCTCCCCTCTTCCTCCAAACTGGAGGGAACCTCTGGACTTGAATCCACAAGCCCAGAACCGGAGACAAGTCTCCCTTCCTCCAAACCGGAGGGAACCCACAAGTAGCTCCCAGCTACTTGCAACTAGAGATCAGATCTCCCTTCCTCCTAACCGGAGGGAACCCGACCTCAGACCAGAGGATCGAAAAGCACAGCAAACCAGAAAACAAAGAAAAGATAATAAACGAAAAATAGCTTCAGCAAACAGAAGCTGAAACACGAGATGCACAATTTGGCTCCCACTGGAGCTGACTGGCCTGGATCTGATCCATGGTCCAGTGAAGACAGATCTTCAGGTAAGCTTCTTTCTTCTTCTCCACGAACTCTCTCATTCACTCTCTCTCTCTCTTTCTTTCTCTTAAACTCTCTTCCTCTTTCACACGATCACTATCTCTCTCTCTTTTCCTTTTTCTTCTTCTGCTGGATCGAGCTCTCTGTAACACTGCCTTTTCTTTCTTAGCTCTGATCCACCTTCATCGGTGGGCGAAGGTTTTTCTTTATAGCCGTAGCAGATGGATAGGGCACTGAACGCGTGTGCCTCCCACGCTCGATCCTAGAACCTTCCTGCCACGTGCCCTCTTTGTATTTGTTCCTTCAGCATCGGATCATGTGCACCCAGACACTGGTGAATGTTCTTCCTCGGACCTGCAACGAGATAAGAGCCATTAATATTGAGTGCCATAAGAACTAGAACTGCATGAGGTTAGTGGACACGATAAGAGGTACTAAACAGAGAACGACACGAGATACAGTGGTGACACAATGAACATTACTAAGAGACCTTTACGAGGTAGACAGAAAAACAACGCGAAGACATGAAGACAAGAACAGAAACCAACACTGAGTATGGTTTCAATACAAGAAAGACACGAGGACTAGGAAGAATAAAAACGACACGAAGAAGCAACAAGATAAATGACACGAGGTGAAGATAGCACGAAGGCGAGACAGTAATCGACACGGGTTGAAAACAACACGAAGTCGAAACAGTAACCGACACGAGTTGAAAACAACACGAAGTCAAAACGGTAATCGACACGGGTTGAAAACAACACGAAGTCAAAACAGTAATCGACACGGGTTGAAAACAACACAAAGTCGAAACAGTAACCGACACGAGTTGAAAAACAACACCAAGATGAAGTACAAGAATTGACACGGAGTTGTAAACAACACAAAGACAGAACAGTGATTTGACACGAAGTGAAAAAGACAAGAAGTAAAACGACACGAAGTGAAAACAAGGAAAATTACACGAAGTCAGAGAGACCAGTACGAGGAAAAATGACACGAGGTGAGACGACACGAAGTCAAGTTGACATGAAATGAAAAACAACACTAAGTATGATGAGAACAGAAAATAGACACGGAGTGAAGACAAGGATGACGCAGGAGTTAAAAACAACACGGGGTTCACTGGGAAACGACTCGAAGTTCATCAAAACAGAAACCAACACGAAGTGTGGTTTCAACATAAGACAGATACGAACTGACAACGACACGAAGTCGAAACAGTGAGACCAAGATAAAGATGACTCGAAGAACAACAGTAAGTGACACGAAGTGAACTTTGACAGAACCACACACTACACGGAGAATGATACGAAGACGATGAAAACAACACGAAGTAAAGATCAAATGACACGAAAATGTCACTGAATCAAAACAAACACTTCAGAGGAAAACGACACGAAATGTAGTGGAAACAACACGGACGCACGACTTGAAGGACAGTAAACATGAACAACACGTGGTAAGAGAAGACGACACGGCGTGTCGGAAATACAAACAGTACTAGACCTAAAACGACACGAGGACAAACAATTCAACACGAGGTGTTACACACAAACATGACGAAGTGCTAACCAGCACGAAGACAGTCCTTGAATATACTTGAAGTGAAGACATAATTTTTGAAGACCACTAAGACTTATAGAGTTGCCATCATCAAAACATGTAAAGATTCAACAAGACTCGGCAATCTCCCCCTTTTTGATGGATGGCAATACTATGAGTCTTGAGTCTTTGCAGAGAGGGAAAAAACACTAAATAGCCATTCGCAAATGAATATAACAAACATTTTTAACAAACATTTTTCCTGATTTCTCCCCCTTTGACATCATCAAAAAAAATGAAAACAAGAAGAATGCAACAATGCAAATGATATGAGTTAAATTAATTAGTCCAAGAGTCTGAGAGAGAAGGCCTCAAAAGGGCAACAAAATACAGAGCATAGTCTTTTCAGGAAAACTATCTGGCTTGTCTGCTAGTGGGGCCACGCGGCCTGCCAAGAGGTGGTCTCCCCCTTGGTGGAGCAGAAGAATGTTCTTGAGGTGGAGTTCTGCTGGAAGAGGCGTGACCAGGTGTTGAACCCAAGATAGACTGAAATTCCTTTAAATCATTTGATAGCTCAGCAAGCCAATACGCCACAGTGCTTCTGACATTTGCCACTTCAGAAATAATGTCGTCTTGGCGAACATTGACAGTTTCATATCTGTCAGTCAGAGTTGTCATTTCTGATATGAAGGCGACCAACTTATCATAGATTTGCTGAATGCCTGGACCTAGGGCACTTGAAGACTTCTTCAACAATTCTAAAGCTGTTCTGATCTCATAGCAATGATCTATTATGGTAGAAGACATTTTGAAGGAAGAAATATTAACATCATGTGACTCTCTCAGAGCTTTTGCAATTTTTGAACAAATCTCATGTAATCCTTCCATCAAGGATTTGATTGCACCATCTGAAGCCCTTTTGTTTAGAAGGAATCGTCTCCATTCAGTGAGGAGAGATATCTCAAGCTTCAGTAATCTGGTATGTACCTGATTAATGTTGAGAGTGACAAATGTAAGCAGATCATCTAATTTCTTGTCTTGTTTTTGCATCTGCTGAGTCAGGTTTATGAGAAGCTCTTCAATGTTGGGCGCCCGAGTAGATTCAATGGTGGGTGCCTCTGCAGATAGAAGTCTAGGTGGACCTAGAGGTGTACCAAAGAATTCACTGCGAGGTTCAGTCCTCTCAGCTGCTTCCTCTTGTAGTGGCATTTGACTGCTCTCGGCTGGGACCTGAACTTCATCTGCAGCTTGAGTTTCTTTCTGAGGGAATACACCTTCAGGTACCTCTTCTTCACTTGAAGATTCGGAATCTAGTTCTATGACAGGAGCCTTTCCTCTATTTTCCATGAGTTCCTGATCAGTAGGTCTGTCAACAAAGGCCTGCTCAAGACTTTCAGATACGACCAAGTCGGTAGCCTCTTCCAAGCTTCGCTCAACAGTTTCCCTTAAAATTTCATTAACAAGAACAGCAAGATCTTGATCAGTACTGTCTTGCTCTTTAGCTGGCTGTTCTTCAGGCACTATTGCCTCTTCAGATGTCTTCCCAAACGAATCAAATAGCCCAGCAATGGTTGCATCTAGATCTGTTTGAATGCTTTCGTCAGACAATCTGATGTCCTCAGATGCAGCCTCAACTAGCCTCTGAAATGAGAAGGGTACTTCGATGGGTGCAGCTGGCAAGGTAGACACTGGTGGTTCAGCTGGTGTTTCCTGTTGAGCAATCTCAGAAACCAATTGCTCACCAGCTTGGGCTAAGACTTGAAATTCTTCTAAATGCTCCCCCCGAGATTATGATTCCCTGGCCTTTTGGACCTTAGCTTGTCCCACCATAGAGGAGTCCTCTAACCCCAAAAATACTGAAACAAAGTTCATATTAAAAATGTTTCTGGCCTTCACTTCTGATGCGGCCTCTCCATCCAAGTAAATCTCAGAGTGCTTGAATATCTCAGTCAGATGGGCGGCATAGGGAAGATGTCTCTTGGATCCAATGCATCCCTTCATGACCGAAAAAATAATCTCTGGCAGACAAATCTTTACATTTTGAATCAGACAAAACAGTAGAAATCTCTGTGTGTCTGTTATTCTTCCTCTAGCCCCAGTCTGTGGGGTGACAATGGACGCGATGACATTCTGAAGGAGCTTGTGAAGAGGAGGAAATGACGATGTCTGATAAGCTTTTAGCTTTAACTGCCCCTTATCATGAATGTTACTGGGTTTACCAGTAATGACTGAGAAGGCTTCATGGAGACTGTATCGAAAGCTTCCCTCTACCTCCCCTTTATCTGGAACACAGAGGGCTTTGTGGAGGGACTCACATGTAACTGTTAACTCGACTCCTTTAACAGATGATACTAAGGCAGACTTGTCTCGGCTCAAGGACAAGTTATTGTAAAATTCCATTACCGGCCTAGGGTAAAAGACACGGTGATTTTCTAGGAAAATTCTCCACTCCTGAAATTCAAAGATTTTTAGCAGTTCTGGGAACTTCGAGACCAAAGTTTCATCTCCGAAATCTATTAATCTAGGAGGAATGATTTTCCCACTTTCTACGAACACGGTAGACTGAGACATCCTGGTACCTTGTTCGGAAGATACTTCCGCAGCAGGTTCTGGCTCAAGACATCTCTGTTGCTTAGATGAGGGCTCTTCAACAATTTCTTTTCCCTTCCTCTTCCTGTCACCCGGAGCTGCTGACCTTTGCTGATCCATCTGCCGGAACTTTCAGAGTATCAACTCTCTCTTGCAGGCTGCTATAGGACGCGATGCTAGACTGAAGAGAGGAATGGACCTCTGTGGGGGGAAGAAGGTGAGCGGGAAGAGATGGAGATAGGTTTGAAGAAGACGCTCAAGGTGGAGCGGCACGAGGATGAATAGGAAGCGGCAAGGGGAAATAAGGGTTTGAGGTTGAAGGCGTGAGAAACAAAAAAAAGGTGTTGTCGAGTAGCTTTTTACTCTTATCACACTTTTTCTGTAAATACCCAAAATACCCTTAGTTCTGATGTAACGCAGCTACACCATATTAAAGTTAGCCCTTCAATATGTGGACGGGTTATATTCTTCCAAAAACCAAGGTCAGTTAACTCAAGATATTAAATCAGCATAATCACAAAAATTAGCTGTTAAAGTTGCTTAACCTAGAGAGAGACACGATTAAATTGCACCTTATGTTTGTCAAGCAACGAAATAACACATCAATGTCAAGCAGAAATCATTTCTTCATTAAATGGACGAGAAGGCATACAGGGTCAACCAATTTGTTGAACACAAGGTAGTATAGTCCCTTTTTACACAAGGAGACATGTTTATCAGACACCAGAAACCCTGGTTACTCAAGACGAACTACCTTTATGCCAATGATATTTTTCTTTTGAGGATTTTTTCCCTTTTTTTTTATTTTAACATTTCTACACAGAGATAGCTAATTGTATCATGACAGAGACTCTGGACTTCATTGATCTAGAGTGTCTATTTCTCCACAAAAGCCATTGCTCTGCCACAAATAATGGCGTATTCCCTGGTAGCACTTCTCATGATTTTAGTAAAAAAAAAATATCTTACTTAACACAATTTTTTTATCTCAAAGCTCTCTTCACATAAGTTTCAGTTAAGTCGAGATCCTCAATAAGTTTTTCTCATTTAACAGGAAGTTTTATAATATGTTGATCAACACTTGAGAAGATAACTTAGAAGGATCAAGGACCAAATATAACCCCCAAACATTGAAGTTCTTTATTAACGGGTGTAGATTGTTACACTTGATATAGGGTGGTTTAAGGTATACAGATCTTATCTGATAAGAGCAAGAAGACTGAAACCATAATTTCTTCGAGAGAGAATCTGAACCAATAGTGAGAGGTGAGAGATAATGAGGTGGCTGATTGAATAGAGAGAGATGAAATGAGATGAGCAGCACTCCTATCAGCAAGCCAACAAGTGAGAGAGCACTCAAGACAATAGGCACTAAGGACACATCCAAATATAGAATTCTTGAGGAGGTTCTATCTCACATCCAGAGAAGCACTTGAGCAGCAAACTGCAACCTCATGAGATGACAGATCTTAATACCACATAAACGTTATCGGCCCTCAGAAACCAAATGGCCTGACAAGCTCCTTTTCAGCCCACTCAAGGACATCTCACACACGACTCTTGGAGGTATTAATTTTTTATTGAATGCAGTGTTTGCCAAGACAGTTAAACATGTGAGATGTGAATCATGCACATACTGGCTCCCCTGATCAACCAAATGACTTACGGTACTAGGCGGAGCATTTGGTCTGAAATACCACCTCACACATAGTAAGGACCTCCGGACAGATTTCCCTGCCTTTGGTAGCTTACCATTTGATATACCATAGAGGTCATGAATAACAGGGTAAACTTAACAATCTTATCAGCAATTCAGATTTTCATGAATTTTTCAGAGTGCATGTTTAGGAAATAATGCAACTTGCAGATGGTGAATGAATATGCAAGAACAGATTCAATATGCATGCACTAGATAAAAGTAAGAGCAAGATAAGCAAGAATACATCAAACCAGATATTCAATAGGTTTCAAAATGAGACATGTAGGGAAATTACCTGAACAATGTGAAAATGGGGTTTTCTTCTTGAGTGCCTTGGATCATTACCCCTTTTATTTCAGTCCCAAGGCACACCTGCAAAACAAGGTTTATTTTGCACAAACAGGTACCCAAGAGGTCTTGGGTCCTGACATGACATTATTATGTTTAGCAAGTTTTCTCAGCACATTTCCAGGAGTAGTTTTAAGATCTGATTTATGCACATTCTTATTAGCATGAATTCTATGTGCATACACATGAGATTTTCTGTTAACAGGGTAAAATTTCTGTTTACCAAAACTGGTTTGGTTTTGATATCCTGCCAGCCAACAGGTTGCAGCCCTGTGACCTGGCTTCCCATAGTGATGACATGAAGGTTTTGCTGATTCTTTTACAGGGAATTTGGCATGTTTGAAATTCATATTTCTATCCTGAATATGCCAACAGTCCTTGACTGTGTGGCCATGCTTTCTACAGTGAGAGCAAACTAGAGAATTTCTTCTAAAAGAACCTGACCAGCATTCAGAGGCCTTGTGACCAATTTTGTTGCAATTAAAACATATAATGTGCTGGTACTTGTTAAAGGCATGCTGATTTGCAAAGTGTTTTGTATGATATGAACATGATTTTTCCTTACTACTTGCAAACCAACAATGAGCAGTAGTGTGTCCTACTTTATCACAATTAGAACATAAGACATTCTTTTTCTGACCAGACACAGATTTTCTAACATGCTTATTGTCATCTTTTTCCATCACAAAGCAGTTACTCATAAGATGTCCATACTTACCACAGTAATGACATGAGCCATTTGATTTCTTTAAAACGTGGCATTTATCTGATGAGTTTTTAGCATGCAGATTGTTCCTTTGAATTTCTGATGTTTTATGATTTTTATTTTGTTTTTCTGTTTTCTTAGCCTTATACTGAGGTGGAGATGAGACAGAAGGTTTTTCCTATTCAGAAGATTTGACAAAGACAGTTTTCAGGTTGACTCCATCAACCTTCCTCATGACTGGACTGTAACCCAGTCCTTCCTTGTTAAAGTTAATCTTTGTTCTCCGTATTTTCTGAACAATGGGCTGTTTGTCTTTTGATGTAGTGGCTACATTTGAAGTATTTACAAAGGATGTCATTACTTTGTTCTGCAAAGCCTTCGTAGTTAGATTATTGTAGCCCAACCCTTCCTTTTTGACATTGACTTTTACACCTAGCAGCTTGTCTAGGTTTTTCTGCCCATCAACAAATTTAGACAAGGAAGTTTTCAAATCCTGAATTTCATTTTCAAGGGATGCAATGTGTATTTCATAACTAGTGATCTCCTGTTCACTACAATTGACAGCTTCCTTCAAAACTTTGTTAGCTGTTTTGTATTCTTCAATTTCCTTTCTCAGCTCATCTACCTCTTCAGTCTCGTTTGTACAGATAGCTTTCCCTTTTTCCAATGTGAGAAGTCTTTCAGACATGGCACTATTTAACAGTTTTAATTTTTCAACTTCTTCTTTAAGTTTATCATTTTGAATTAACTCATTTATTAGAAGCTGATCTTCTGAGTTAACCATGGTTTCTCTCCTAGCTTCAAACTCCCTCAAATCTTTTTTTTGTTTTTCAAAATCTTTCTGTAATTCTATGTTCACAGATTTTATGGCATTAAAATTTTCAATCAGCAACTCATTCTCTCGTTTAAGTTTCTCTAATTGTTTTTCAGAGAACTTTCTGAGAGAATCATCCTCAGATTTTAGATTGTTCAGTTCAGAGTAAACACATTCAAGTTCCATCTTCAGTTCTGCATTCTGGTTTTTATGCATATGATTATCAGATAGACATGCATCATGTGATTGCTTCGTGCTTGAACAATTTTTACATGGAGAGCTAGAACTATTTACCCGAGTACTCTTCTTCAACTTTTTATACTGTTTTCCTAACAGTTCATGAGATTCAAATAGTTCAGCATATACATTCCCCCAATCTTCTAGAGAGAAGTTCTCGAAGAGATTTACCTCATCATCATTGTCTTCTTCAATTTGATTTCTGCCTTGATCGCTTCTGTTGGCCATCAGGCAGCTTGTTTGATTTCCTTTCTCGCTTCTCTTCATCATTTCCAACATATCCCTTGCAGATCTGGAATCAAGGAAACATGAATGAAAAGCTTTGTCAGTGGCTGCTTTCATCAGATTTATAGCTGTCTGATTCTTCTCATACATTGATTCGTGACTGTTAGTCCATTTGGACCTTTTCTTTGGTAGTTCATTAGGACCATGTGAAATCACTTTCCACAGATCTGGGTCAATGGACTTAACATAAGCACGTAAAGCACTGTGCCACTGTTTGAAATCAAGACCACTGAAGACAGGTGGACAAGCCATTGAAGCAAAAACAGAAATTTTCAATGCAGCAGGAATATTGATGCACTAAGGCAAATAAGCACCTAAGACCGCAAGAGCGAATCTGCAGGTCGTTGGACCTTATACGCAGACACCCGCTCTGATACCAACTGTTAGGGTGCTTGGCCCGGATACAGAGGGGGAGTGAATGAATCCTTCTACAAATAATGGCCAAATTTAAAAAACGGATGCTAGATAGGGAAACAGAATAGAACCAATTCTATTCTACTCAAATACAAACCCATTGAGCGCACCTATTCAAGCATCTAGCGGAAGCAAACCAAACAATCAAGCCACTGCTCAAAAGATTTTTTAGGTGGTTCGGTCCTTCAGACCTACATCCACCCCTCACTCCCAACCGGAGTGAGGCTTCACTAGCACACGCTAGAACCAAGCAGACTCAGTCTGCAAACAATTGCTGCCACACAGCTTGACCAGGGGAACAACCTCCCCTCTTCCTCCAAACTGGAGGGAACCTCTGGACTTGAATCCACAAGCCCAGAACCGGAGACAAGTCTCCCTTCCTCCAAACCGGAGGGAACCCACAAGTAGCTCCCAGCTACTTGCAACTAGAGATCAGATCTCCCTTCCTCCTAACCGGAGGGAACCCGACCTCAGACCAGAGGATCGAAAAGCACAGCAAACCAGAAAACAAAGAAAAGATAATAAACGAAAAATAGCTTCAGCAAACAGAAGCTGAAACACGAGATGAACAATTTGGCTCCCACTGGAGCTGACTGGCCTGGATCTGATCCATGGTCCAGTGAAGACAGATCTTCAGGTAAGCTTCTTTCTTCTTCTCCACGAACTCTCTCATTCACTCTCTCTCTCTCTTTCTTTCTCTTAAACTCTCTTCCTCTTTCACATGATCACTATCTCTCTCTCTTTTCCTTTTTCTTCTTCTACTGGATCGAGCTCTCTGTAACACTGCCTTTTCTTTCTTAGCTCTGATCCACCTTTATCGGTGGGCGAAGGTTTTTCTTTATAGCCGCAGCAGATGGATAGGGCACTGAACGCGTGTGCCTCCCACGCTCGATCCTAGAACCTTCCTGCCACGTGCCCTCTTTGTATTTGTTCCTTCAGCATCGGATCATGTGCACCCAGACACTGGTGAATGTTCTTCCTCGGACCTGCAACGAGATAAGAGCCATTAATATTGAGTGCCATAAGAACTAGAACTGCATGAGGTTAGTGGACGATAAGAGGTACTAAACAGAGAACGACACGAGATACAGTGGTGACACAATGAACATTACTAAGAGACCTTTACGAGGTAGACAGAAAAACAACGCGAAGACACGAAGACAAGAACAGAAACCAACACTGAGTATGGTTTCAATACAAGAAAGACACGAGGACTAGGAAGAATAAAAATGACACGAAGAAGCAACAAGATAAATGACACGAGGTGAAGATAGCACGAAGGCGAGATAGTAATCGACACGGGTTGAAAACAACACGAAGTCGAAACAGTAACCGACACGAGTTGAAAACAACACGAAGTCAAAACGGTAATCGACACGGGTTGAAAACAACACGAAGTCGAAACAGTAATCGACACGGGTTGAAAACAACACGAAGTCGAAACAGTAACCGACACGAGTTGAAAAACAACACCAAGATGAAGTACAAGAATTGACACGGAGTTGTAAACAACACGAAGACAGAACAGTGATCTGACACGAAGTGAAAAAGACAAGAAGTAAAACGACACGAAGTGAAAACAAGGAAAATGACACGAAGTCAGAGAGACCAGTACGAGGAAAAACGACACGAGGTGAGATGACACGAAGTGAAGTTGACATGAAATGAAAAACAACACTAAGTATGATGAGAACAGAAAATAGACACGGAGTGAAGACAAGGATGACGCAGGAGTTAAAAACAACACGGGGTTCACTGGGAAATGACTCGAAGTTCATCAAAACAGAAACCAACACGAAGTGTGGTTTCAACATAAGACAGATACGAACTGACAACGACACGAAGTCGAAACAGTGAGACCAAGATAAAGATGACTCGAAGAACAACAGTAAGTGACACGAAGTGAACTTTGACAGAACCACACACTACACGGAGAATGATACGAAGACGATGAAAACAACATGAAGTAAAGATCAAATGACACGAAAATGTCACTGAATCAAAACAAACACTTCAGAGGAAAATGACACGAAATGTAGTGGAAACAACACGGACGCACGACTTGAAGGACAGTAAACATGAACAACACGTGGTAAGAGAAGACGACACGGCGTGTCGGAAATACAAACAGTACTAGAACTAAAACAACACGAGGACAAACAATTCAACACGAGGTGTTACACACAAACATGATGAAGTGCTAACCAGCACGAAGACAGTCCTTGAATATACTTGAAGTGAAGACATAATTTTTGAAGACCACTAAGACTTATAGAGTTGCCATAATCAAAACATGTAAAGATTCAACAAGACTCAACAAAGAAGATGATTGATTGGGATGTCGTGCGCCAAGTTATTGTAGATCTTTGCAAACAACAGTAGCAGCAGTAGCAAGCGCCGCCCAGGTAGCCGTCTCCATCTCAAGACCAGGGCCATCCCTGTGATTCTTCAATTGATAAAGCACTCGCACCGTTATTTATCCCCTCACCTACCCCCTCACCTTCACCGTCTCCTACTCAACCTCCACGGCCTCCACAAACCCAAGCCTCTGCTCAGGCTAGCACAAACTCTTCTCCTTCTCCGTCCATTTCCACCACGGCTTCTACTGCCAACGCCGCTCAACGTGTTGTACTGACACGTCGGAGATGGGTGCCACGACTTGCCACCTCTTCTACCTCGCCACCACCTTCTCCACCCCCATTTTCGCTGCCTCCATTGGCCACATCTCCATCATCGCCTTCTCCATTATCCCCATTGTCGTCACCACCACTGTCTTCATCGCCTCCTCTCACAACGATCCCTGTTCCGTCACCTTCACAACCATCCCCACTACCGATGCCGCTCCCTTCACCATCATCGTCCGAGCCTGAGCAAGCTACCCCTACGCCCACACCCCCGCCATTACCTTCATCTCCACCCATGCCACCATCTTCACCTTTGCCTTCTCCTACACCTCCACCCTCAAAACCTTTACCCCCACCAGAGCCCATCATCGCCGTTATCTCTCCGCCGCTCGCATTGCCTTCGCACACACCTGCCAAGCCTTCTCCACCCCTCTCTCCACCTATCTCTACCCCACGGAGTGGGTGCTTACTACCTTTGGTGCCCCTCGGGTCTAGTCCCCAGGGAGATAAAGAGCCGAGCCAGGCTTGGATTATGCATTACAAGCTTCAAGATTTCATTTGCCGCATGCCGGTCCGAGTCCTAGTCCCTGGCTATTCTAGGGATAATGAGCCTGCACTTGCTATGAAGACGGTTGTTGAGAAGAGTTCCTTAGCACTAGTGCCAGTTCCTTCAAAAGCGAGGCCGGTGGCGATCTCTTTGCTCGCCGGGAAATTCACTATTGATGTTGTTATCACCTCTCGCTTGATTGCTATTCAGTTCACTAGCCTAGAAGAGTTTTCCACCCGGATGGTGCTAACCCACACGGCCACCGAAAGTTTAATGAATTCAGCATTCAAGGGACAATTGGCCGTGTCCTCGGGAATGACCAGGGGCATTCTGCATTTTCTGTCTCATCTCCCTCGGCTTATTGGTGAGGCGGCCATGTCAACGCCGCGCATCGCCCTCCCTCAGTTCCGTCCCACGCTTCTAGCAAGGGAGTTATGCTTCATGCCCGACTATCGACTGAAGATGCCAAAGCTCCATGTTCTAGTGCCGAATGATAAAACTCCATTGCTTCCTGATGTTCATCCCAAGGAGTTGACTGTTCTGGAATGTCCTTCTATGGTTAGCACCGCATAGCTAGGGGCAACCGTCCCGATGAAGTTGCATGTTCATGATCGGGCCAGGCCGTCTGCCAGATGGGCCCATTGTTTGAGAAATCATTGCAAGACAAGAAGTCTGAAGGCCCGAGTCTGCGCCAGGCGGAATGGTTGCAAGCAGATTTCTGCCAAAAAGAGGTAGCGACATAAGTTCAAGGGACAACAGTTGTGCGTTCGGGGGCTCACTCCACCTCCTTCTTCTGTCTCTTCATCTTTCTTTCAGTCATCTTTTCTGTTGCTCAGTTCTTATCCTTGGGTGGTGTACCTTCCACCACCTGACTACATTTCTACCATCTTCTCCTGTCCTCACCATTTTAGGTCTCGGCCTACGTCCTCCTCTTCCCCTGATCTAGGGGCATCTTCTAGTTTTCTTCCCCGGGTACATCCGGATTTTGCTTCTCATCCTTTTTTTCCGACCCTGTTGGGGATTCCTCATACTCGTTCCCTGACCATGTCGGGTAATTACCCTTTTCTTTCCCCGACCTTGTCGGGTGTCTATCATTTTCCTTCCCCGACCCTGTCGGGTGCTTGTCATTTTCTTTCCCTGACCTTGTCAGGTGATTCTCACTCTCCTTCCCCGACCCTGTCGGGTGAGTCTAATTCCTTTTCTCCGACCACGTCGGATGATCACTCCTCTTCCCCCTTATCTTTGCCATAATCTTTTTATGGTTCGTCTATTCTTTCTGTCTCACCCTTTCAGGGTTCTCACCCTTTTTCTTGCTATTTTTGAGGCTTTAGTCCGCCTTGATCTCAGTTAATCTCTATTTATTCTCTATCTGGTTCCTTGTTATCAGGGCCTCTATGCCTTAACGAGGGAGTTCTAGCCCTCGTCTCTCTTCCTTTTTATCCATTTTCGTCCAGTTTGATGTCTGCCGCTCCTCCATATCAAGGAATCTCTACACTTTGCTATCCTCTCCATTTTGTCCTAGCAAGCAAGGAACATAAAGCTTGTGCTGATCAAAGCTCGTTGATCATGTTCGCTTCGGGATGCTACTTCCATGCCATAGATTTGCAAAGGTATCGTTATTTTGTGCAAGAAATGTGCTTTCATTCCCATTGTTTCTATTATTTCGGCACATGCTTATAAGGTTGATTCCTTAACATGATTGAGTGGCTTTAGAAGCTTTTGTTTGAATTCGATTTTAAATGTGTGTCAAATTAGAAGTTAGCTTCTGTAGCATCTTAGGCTGGTGATAACTCTGTGTTAGGAGTCTAGTTTCTTTCCCTGATTGTTGAGGGTGACATTTGAGTATGGATTTTTCACACACTTCACGGCAAGCCATAGCCGATTTCTCTAGTGCAACACCATTGCTGCTTTGGCCATACTTTGGGTTTACACAAAGGCATTTTCTCTTCTCTGCTCGGCCAAGTGCAGGGGCAAGAGATTGATGGATGAGATGACTAACCTGGGCGCTCCCTAATACGAGAGAGGTCTCAAATAGGGGCAGTCTTGACCCTCAAAAGTGAGCTTTCATGCTATATCTGGCCAATAAGGGCTACTAAAATGAGAAAATAAATCAATGCAAAATTATGAATCAAAGGCATGGCAAGAGTGGCAGTACAGTTTCCCGCGGGACGTCATGAGCCCGGTCGCATGCGTGCCTGATAAATATGGGTCTAAAAATCAATGACACAAAGCCCCGGCGCAACAGACCTACTCTTTGAGGGGTAGTGCCTTGGAAAGAAATCGGGCCTTGATATCTCCCATCCTACACAAAGCTTGTCTCCAATTTTTCCTCTGCTTCTCCCTCTTAGGCTGGGTTATATCCCGGGTATGGCCTTAGTAGGGGCACCATTTTTTAGAAGCGGTTAGTTGTGGTAAGCCACCCTCAAATGCACGCCCTGCTTAAGGGAAGCCTTTGATGAAAAGGGGAGGGACGGCGATCCCTGGCCAGTAGTTCGAGCCTGTCTTTAGGTGCTGCGGATTAATATTTTAAAATCTAAAAAAATCAAATATTGTCAAAATTAAAAAAAAATTAAATACTTCAAAATTTTAAAAAAATCAAATATTTCAAAAACCTAAAAAATCAAATACTTTAAAAAAATCCAGAAAAAGGAAATGCTATTGAAAATCTAAAAAAAAATTATAAAAATCCAAAAAAATGTGTCTTTTTCATGCATTTGCATTTGTTTTAAGGATAGATACGTAACCCATTTGCTAAGTGTGCAGGTTGCAAGTACTCAGGCATTCCTTGCTATATCTTTTTGCTCTGTCTCCTGTTCACATTTTTGATCTCTTCTTTCCTTCTTCGATCCACTCTCTCGATCTGTTCTGAAGCTCATGTCCTTCTCAGCTTTTGTTTGTAATGATCATATCTTTATGTGAGGACTTTACCTCACGATTGTGAACCTGGCGATTCTGCTTCATTCTGATCTTGGGTTTTGATTGAAAGGCATATTTTGTCATGTCTTTTGTCCCGCCGTGTCCTTATCACGTGTTTATGTCCCGCCGTGTTATCCCACACATGTTGTTTTGTTCCTCACCACGTGTTGTTAGTTGTCATGCATATGTTGTTAGTCGTCCTTCTATATCTCGTGTGTTATCCCTACCGTGTGGTCATCTGTCATGTTCTTGTCCCAACCGTGTGTTGTACCACCGCGTTGTTGTCTTGTCATGCCGTGTTCATGCATGCATGTTGTTTCTGTTCATGTCCTTGCATATGTGCTCGTTTGCCTTTGTTATGTTAGGTTACATTGTCTCCCATCTCATTTTCGCTATGTTTATACTTGCTTGTTTATCATGTTTGTCTTATACATGAAAAGCCATAAAAATCTGAAAATAAAAATCCAAGAAACACGCCGTTTCGCCTACGCAGGTAAGTCAGGTATGGCCTTCTATCCTTACATCTCTTATTGCATTACTATACAGTACTATGCTATATTATCTCGAGAACCAGTTGGTTATCTATGTATTCTAGGATCTGATGTTCCCCTTTAACAAAAATGATGATGATCCAGGTCCACATGTTTAGTCTCCGGATAGGCCGTTGGGTTGGGAAAACCTGGGGAGGATAGTTCTATCCTGCACGCCATGGTTGCGGATAGTGTCTTGACTCCGAATCTCCCAGTCTGGCAATATTATTCTCGAGTATTTTATATTTTATACTTTCTTTGTATTTATTTTGATGATTTCTTTTATTTTAGCCCAGCATGCATCATGCGCATCTTTTAAGCACTCATGACCCATGGTTTGCCCGTGAAATGTCCCACCAGTGATGGTTAGCTGTGCGTTTTGTTGTGCCTCGGACTGTTTTGACGAAGATTCTGAATGAAATGTCATGATTGTTGTATATATCTCGGTGTTTTTTGATGATAACAAAACCAAGGACATATGGTTGCTCACATGCTTGGAACTAATAACCTAAGTGATTTTCATAAGCTTTCAAGGTCGGAGCTCTTCATGTTTTTGCTTATGGTTTTAGCATCCAAATGGTTTTCTAAGAACTTGAAATGACTTTTAACCAATCGTTCAATTCATGCCTCGATCATATGGACACACTTTTTTGGGCTAAACCTTTTATTTTTAAGGTTTTTGACTGTCCGGTCGACCTCCAACATCACCCCGGTCGACCTGGAATAACAGAATGGAATTTTCTACAGGCTGTCTCAGTGGCGGTCGACCGCTCCCTCAATCTCGGTCGACCAAATTTCCCAGGGACTGGCCTTCTGCAGGTTTCTTAGTGGTGGTCGACCGCCACCCCGAGCTGCCCAATATTGTTGACTTTTTGTCACTTCGAGGGAAGCCCTTTCACTTAGTATTGTTTAATCCCTGATCACCCAAAACCCTCCAGAAATTGTGGATCTGGTCTAGGGGAGTCCATGGACCATTCAAGCCTATAAAACTTATACAAGAGGGTCAAGAAAACCCTAATGCTTAAGGTGGATCAAGGAGGCTATCAAGAGGAAGAGAAGGGAGCTAGCACTGTAGACATGAACAGTGCTCCGAGAAGAGTTCTTCATCCTTCTTCATCCATTCAAGTGAAGATCAATCTAAGGGATCAAGCTGCATCCAAAGCATTCGTCATCCATTAAGGTGGAGCAAATCAACATTCCTCTCTTCTGCTCTAATTTCATATTTTCTCTTGAGCTTCATTTGTGATTCTTGTAATCGTTAAACATTTCAGTGTGTGTGGATCTTCCTAGATCCGTGTGTGTGTGTGTGTGGTTAATCCGTTGTCGTTGTGTGTGTGTTAAGGTGTTCTTACACCTTCGTGGGAGATCTCCTTCCCAGTGTATGTGTGTGTGTGTCTGATCTTGTAACACTTTACAAGATAGTGTGTGGATCCTCACTATCGGTGAGGGGTGGACGTAGGTTGTCGTTGTGGCATCCGAACCACCTTAAAATTGATGTCTCTTTGTGGTTTGTTCCTTATCTCCTTTCCTCCTTCTTGCATGCCTGTAGATCTAGATTATGTGATTTCTTTCAAATAGATCTTTCGGTATATCAAGCTGGACTCAGACTGACAAGGTTATTCTTGCCGGAAGGATAACAGTCTGCGCGAGTAAATCTACGGATCTGTTAACTTTGCCTAGTACCAAGGGTTATTGTTGTGATTAATTTTGATAGATCTAGGTTATCATGCTCTTAGTTCACTGTGTCCTCGCTTAATCGTAAAATTGTGTATAGTTCGGCTAAATTTTTGTTATCACCCAATTCACCCCCCTCTTGGGTGCCATTGACTACGGGACTTCAATTGGTATCAGAGCCAAGGCTCTATCTTTCACAGATCTAACGATCTAGAGTGAGATCCGGATCAATGGCAAACAAGGGTATGATGCCCGAAGGTCACTCCATCAACCGTCCTCCGTTCTTTGACGGCTCAAACTACTCATACTGGAAAAATAGAATGCATGTTTTCTTGAGGGCTCAAGAGTACGAAGTTTGGAGAGTTGTGGACAAGGGTCCTTACAAACTTAGGAATGATGAAGAAAAATGGACACCCGAGGAAATTAAGAAATGCACTGTTAATTTCAATGCTATGAATATTATGCAATGTGCAATACATCCTAACGAATTCTCTCGTGTCTCCATGTGCAGCTCAGCTAAAGAAATGTGGGACAAACTGTGGCTCATATATGAAGGGATGTCCGAGGTCAAGGAGACCAAGGCCAACCTTCTGGTTCGAGACTATGAGCTTTTCAAGATGAAGCCTGAAGAGACAATTTCAGAGATGTTCGCAAGGCTAACTGAGATCACGAATGGTCTCAAGAGTCTTGGGAAAGATTACACAAATTTTGAGCTTGTAAGAAAAGTGCTAAGAACCCTCTCTCCTACGTGGCACACCAAAGCCACCGTTGTTGAAGACTCCAAGAACATGTCCACACTTACCCTCGATGAACTCATAGGGTCACTCATGACTTATGAGATAAATGTGAAGAGGACAGCTGAGGAAGATATCAAGAAGAAGAAAGTAATTGGATTGAGAGCTCATCAATCCGATGACGACTCTCAAGAAGAAGAGTCCAGTGATGGAAGCAACGAAGAAGAAGAATTGGCTATGATCACTCGTCAAGTAAAAAGATTTCTGAGGAAGAAAAGAAATTACCCAAGCAACTTCAAAAAAGGGCAAAGAAAGCCCACTCAAATCAAGGGTGAGTCGAGCAAGCCGAGTAGCATCATATGCTACGAATGCAAAAAGCCCGGGCACATGAGGGGAGAGTGCCCATACCTAAAGAAGAAATCAGGTAAAGACATTTTAGTAGTTCAAGTGTATGTGGATGACATCATTTTTGGAGCTACTAACCATGCCTTATGCGATGAATTTGCAGAAATTATGTAAGGAGAATTCGAGATGAGTTTAATGGGGGAGCTAAACTTCTTTCTTGGATTATAGGTGAAGCAAACTTCTGAGGGCATTTTCATAAGTCAAGCAAAGTACACGATAGAATTATTAAAGAAATACGGTATGGCAAAAGCAAAACCGATATCAACTCCCATGGCTACCACCACAAAGCTGGATAAAGATGAAAATGGTAAAATAGTAGATCCTACACTGTTTCAAGGTATGATCGGATCACTACTGTACCTTACAGCATGTCGCCCTGACATTCAATTCAGTGTATGTCTTTGTGCCTGTTTTCAGTCATGCCCCAAGGAATCTCATTTATCAGCTGTGAAACGCATCTTTAGATATCTCATTGGCTCAATAGACTTTGGCTTGTGGTTTCCTATCGGTGGTTCCTTTTTTTAATTGCCTATACTGATGCGGATTATGCTGGGTGCATTGTAGATCGTAAAAGTACAAGTGGGTACTGTCAGTTTCTTGGTGGTTGCCTAGTCTCATGGGCCTCCAAGAAACAACATTCAGTAGCTCTCTCAATGGCCGAGGCTGAATATGTAGCCGCCGGAAGTTGTGGAGCCCAAGTACTTTGGATCAAAAACCAACTGCTTGATTTAGATGTTGAAATGAAAATTGTTCCAATACTGTGTGATAATACCAGTGCAATTAATTTATCAAAAAATCCTATTCAGCACTCTAGGACTAAACATATAGATATTCGTCATCACTTTCCGAGAGATCATGTAGGAAAATGGGTCTTTGAATTGAACTTCATTGACACACACAATCAGCTAGCTGACATTTTCACCAAATCCCTAAACCAGGATCAATTTAATAAGATAAGAAGAGAACTTGGGATGTGCAAGGGTGAGAGCATACATGCATAGGTTTGCATCTAAGGTATAGGGTTGCATTTGTAGAAATTCATGTGCATCACGGGTAGAAAAAACATGCATATTGTTTTTATTTTCCTTCTATACATTGTGTGTCTTCATTCACCGATGAATGCCTACATGTACATACTTATATTTAGCCCTCCTTGAAAAATAATTCTACGGACAAATATTCCTTGAGTAAATACATCTGTGGACTCAATGTTGCTGGAACTAACGGTTCTACCTAGGGGAAATCAGAACTTCTTCTCGTCTCCACATCTTCGCCTCTACATACTTCCCATGTCTTGATGTATCAAGCAGTCGGTTGCTTATCCCCCATAAACAAAAAAAAGGAAAAATAAAAAAAGGAGAAACAAAAAAAGAAAGAAAAGAAAAGGAAAAAGAATTTTTCAAAAAATGGGGATTTTGGTCCTGGCGGTCGACCGCCGGCGACAGACCGGCCCGGCTTAAGGGTCAACCGACCCCTTTTATATGGGTTCTTTCTCCCGCTTTCCTTCTCTCTTTCACTCCTATTCACTCTCTACCACCTTGCCCTAACCCTAGCACTCCCTCTCTCCACCAACCAAGCCCCCACAACTCTCCCTCCCTCCACCCACACACGATTCGGTCGTCCCGTCATCTTTCCGGGACATCCTCCATGCGGTCGCTCGTGCGTCTGTGGAGATCCCTCCCAGTTTCCACACTGTGGAAAGGTCGTTCCAAGCCCTAGCAGTTCTCCTGTGCTCCATCCACATTTCTGGGGTTGAGATCTATTGTTCCAAGAGTTTCCCGGTGGGTTTTTCAAGGTCAGGATGCCGCTCAGACGGAGTTCTCGGCGTTCTGCCCAAGGGCAAGCTAGCCGTCAACGACCAGAGGCCCCGGCTCCTCCACCTCAGCAAGCTCCTCCTCTGCCTCGAGCATATTTACCTCCACGTCCTATTATCGACCCTCGCTTGGTCGACTTCAATGAGGTGAATGAGCTCCTCCCGGATTTGTGCGCTCTTTTTGAGGTTCAGGAAGGATGGATGGATTTTGTTACCCGGTACAATAGGTATTATCCTCGGTTGGTGCAGCAGTTCTACAGGTATTTAGTTGTGAGGAATGACCAGTTATATACCACGGCTGAGGGTGTGGAGCTTCATATCACTCTGGAGTTATTTCAGCAGGCCCTAGGAGTATCCGCCATGGGTGCAGATAGGGCATATGGTTTTGGTGAAGTTCCAGGAACATTTACTGTTATGACCAACTGTGAGTATGTGCACTGTGTGAGCAATTTGATCAAGCTGAATGCCAATCATTTTCCTCCACTACAACGGGTCTTGCACCACATGTTTACATCATTGATTTATCCCAAAGTGGGCAGTCGGGATGAGGTTACAGAAGTTCAGAGATTTCTATTCTATCATGTCATGAATGGAATTCAAATCAATATGGGTCGGCTCATGATAGATCTGATTAGCACCTGTCGTACCTACCTCTGGCGCTCTCTTCCATATGCTTCACAGTTGACCAGTGTCTTCATTTATGCCGGGATAAATGTGGCAAATGAGAAGTTCATATATGTTAGGTAGGATGATGTATACAACAAGCATAAAATTTTCACAGATTTTGGCTACTACTTTAGTCCCGATGGCGAGCTTGTGCGGGACATTCCAGTTTATGGGGAAGATGAAATTAGTGAGGAAGAAGAAGGACCAGCACAGCAGCAAGGCGAAGGGGATATGCCCCCTCCAGTTCCAGCTGAGGAGCAGCCTCCCCCACCATCTCCTTATCACCAGGATTTTGAGATGCCTCCTCTATTGTGCCCCGGGAGTTTTGATGATAGCAAACACTATGAGTCACAAGTCAGTGCATTCGCCGTCCTCGCACACATACACTAGGCATGCAAAGTCTGTACAGCCAGTGCATCCTTTGATTTAAAGTCTGTACATCATCTGCCCGCACACACAAGTCTATACATTATTTGCAGTTATGCTCTTGCATCACTTTAACAAAGTCTATACATTGTCTGGTTGCTCCAATACAAAGTCTACACATTGTTGCAAGCTGAGTCTGCACACTCGATAGTGGCATGTTCGTGCATTCATCTTCAATGTACACACTTTGTTAAATGCAGTCTACATTACATCCCAAAAGTCTGAACACTCTTCGGTGAAGTCTGTACACACTTCAGGTGGGAAGTATGTACATCATCACTATTATTGCATGCTAAGTCCATACACTATGTATTTGTACATCGTTCAGAACACAAGTCTGTACATTCTTCAAATGGCATGTCCATGCATTCATTCTTGATGTATATACTTTGATATATGCATGCTGCATTACACACGTTCAAAGTCTGTACATTCCTCAATGGCTTGTGCAATCCTTCAAAACAAGCCTGTACATCGCCCTGTGTCATGCACTCAAAGTCCACACATGCACACACTTAGTTTGTGCATTGTGCTCTCATGCTTTAACACTAGGCATTGCAAAGTCTGTACATGGTTCTACACACATATACAAAGTCTGTACATGCTTTGTTCAAAACACAAACTTACTCAATGCATCCTCATCTGACCTGACAAAATATCTGCTCGAGGAAATTGAGAAGGGCACGTGATCCAAGAAGCCAGGATCGTGACACGTGTAAAGCAGTAAGCCTGGATGCTGCCACGTGACCAAAATGTTGGACGGGAAATGTGGAAGACACACGCCCACCTCTCTGCTGCTATATATATGAAGCTTCTTCCTCAGAAGAAGAACTGATCGTGATAGAAGAGCAGAAGCAGAGAGATAGCATGCACGATCCAGAAGAAGAAAAAGAGTGAAGAAGAGAAAGAGAGAGAGAAGAGAAGATTGAAAAGATAGAATTGAGAGTTTATTTGAACGATTGTTCCTCAGTCTCTTGGTTCAGATACCAGAGCTGAGATTGCTCATTGTGAGCTACATTCTCTTTTGGCATTTCTTGTTTTTGTTTGATTCTGTTTTTATTTTCTGAACTCATGTCTTCAAGCTGTGTGTCAACGGTTTGCAGAGGTGTAGCCTCTGGACAGGTGAAGCTGTAATTCCTCAGCGGGCGAGACTAGGTCTCGGACAGCAAGCTGTGAGGCTCAGCACAAGCTGTTAGGCAACAGATGACTAAGCTGTATTGCCCAGCGGAAGCAAGCTGTGATGCTCAGCTGTTGTAGGCTAAGCTGTAAGGCCCAGCGGACGCAAGCTGTGTTGCGCAGCAGTAAGCCACACTTGGGTTTGAGTGTGGGGTGGACGTAGGTCTGGAGGACCGAACCACCTAAAAATCTGGTGTGTTATGTGCTTGTGTGATTACCTATGATATGGTGTCTGGTTGCTTCCCTTGATTCTCTTCTCAGATCGCTTCATTTCTGCTCAGTTCAAACACTCTAGCTAGTGATCTAAGAGATCAATTTAATTCCGCATTAGAGCCTCATTGAACTGTTAAATTAGGCCATCGATCTATTCACCTCCCATCTAGATCCACACTTCGTGGTGACAGAGTGCTTCCATCTAACACAACAGTTGGTATCAGAGCCTAACTCTTCTACAGGGACTTACAGCCCGAAGAGGACGGTATAGATGGATGCAAGAGGGTTGATCGCTGAAGGACATTCTATCACCAAGCCCCCTTACTTTGATGTATTAAATTATGCATACTGGAAGAACCGTATGCAAGTCTTTTTGAGGGCGAAGGATTATGAGACTTGGAAGGTGGTGAGTAAGGGACCTTTTGAGCTGTCCCCGAACGAGGATGTCTAGACCAAGGAAGAGATCCGAAGGTCCACTCTGAACTGGGGCACCATAAATGTGATTTAGTGCGCCCTGCACCCCATAGAGTTCTCTCGTGTATCGTCTTGCACTTCAGCCAAAGAGATGTGGAATAAGCTGGAGGCTATCTATGAAGGGACCTCTCAGGTCAAAGTGACGAAGGCAAACCTCCTGGTGTTAGAGTATGAAGCTTTCAGGATGAAGCCCAATGAGACCATCAAGGAGATGTACGCTTGACTGACAGTCATCACAAACGGTCTCAGAGGTCTCGGGAAGACATATTCAGAATATGAGATTGTAAGGAAAATCCTGCGTTCCCTGACTCCTATTTGGCATACTAAAGCTACTGTAATGGAAGAGTCAAGGGATCTGCACAACACTAGGGCAGATGAGTTGATTGGATCGCTGATGGCTTATGAAATACATCTGCCGAAGATCGAGGAAGCTGAGAAGAAGAAAAAACCGATCGCTCTGAAAGCTGGTGCCAGCAAATCCAGCTGATCCAGCTATAATGGATCATCATCCAAGGAGAGCCTGTCTAGAGAAGAAATAGAAGGTGATGAGATAGCAATGATCACCAAGGAATTCAGGCAGTTCCTCAGGAAAGAAGGAAGGTGATTCAGCCGAAGGAACCTTAGTGGTGGCCGATAGGATACAAGGTATAAATCTAATCCTATAAGGAGAATTGAATCTAATGTGTGTTACCAATGCAGGAAGACCGGCCATCTGAAAGCTGATTGTCCGGAGAATCAGAAGCTCAAGAACAAGTCCAAGAGAAAGAACACTAAAGGGAAAGCCATGGTGAGTACCTGGAGTGATGAGGACGAAGGTACCTTGAGCAACAGCTCGGACAGTGAGGAAGAAGCTGAAAAGCCCATTTGCCTCATGGCAACCAGTTCTGAAGACAAAGAGGAAGATTCTGATGAGGTACCCTCTCGATTTGATAATTTTACCATTGCTGATTGGGTAGATGCCTATCATGATATTGCTGATAAAGTAGATGATATTAGAAAAGAAAATAGGCATCTAAGAAGAAAATAAATTCCATGCAAAACGACAAAACATTGACTGATAAAATTGCATGCCTCGAATCTGAAAATGCTAAGCTGAAACTCACATGCTCAGAAATTGAAGAAATCAAGCATGAGCTAAAAATTTCTAAGGAAGAGAATGAGAGGCTAGAAAATGTAATTGATGAATGGAAATTGAGAATACAAAAATATGAGAGTGAAATGAAGATTGTAAATGAAAAGTATGAAGCTGTCCTAAGTGTGAACACTGAACTAAAGAAATCTGTTGTTCAGAAAGATAATGAGGACAAGCTGAGAACAATATAAAAAATGACCCAAGGTTCAAAGAACCTAAATGCCTTATTAGGGTCCAAAGTCAATTTCAGGAGAGAGGGTCTTGGATTTAACTCCAGTGCAACTAAAAGTCTTGCAATGAAGACTATGTCATTTGTTGCACAGAAAGAGAAAAGACATCTCATTAACATGAATTCAGATAATTCTATAAATAAAACTGTGAACCTGAAGAAGTCTAGTGCTGAGGAGAAGGGCAAACAAAAGATTGGTGAGCACAGTAGAGCTGGTACAACCAAGCCAAATCCTAAAGCTCAGTCTCAGGTTAGGGGTCAGCCTACACATGCATATAAACCCCATGGTAAGGCCACCAAGTCTCCACCACCACCACCATCTCAGAAGAAGACCCAACACACACCTGTAAATAGGTCAGCAGGGTCGAAGGTGCAAGGGAGACATAATACATTTAGAAATCAATCCAAACAATTCTACCAACCTAGAGTTCAGTCTCACTACACTGCACAGTCAAACTATTCCAATAGATCAGGGTGGACTAGGACTCCGAGGAGGTACACAGGTCATGCATATCAGGATACACGGTTTTACAGACCTTACACTCAAAATTGGATTGGTGGGTATGGCATTTGGACACCCAGGAACTTGCATTTCTTCAGCCAGCCCAAAAACTACTATGGCCACAATTTCTTGAATGCACCTTGGTCAAGGCACTGGCACAGAAGCTACAAATCTGTAAATAATCCTGCTGGTACTAACAAAAAGAAAAACAACAAAAAGAAGAGGAATAATAACAGGAAAGAATCTGGAAAATCTAATGAACAGAACTCTTTTAAACAAATGTGGATTCCTAAAAGTTTGTTTTCATGTTTTACCTGTATTTCATCTGCTCTGGAGCCCAAACAGACTTGGGTTCCAAAATTCTCTACCTAATTGTGTGTGCAGGTATGCCTGGCAGCCAAGAACAACATGTGGTACCTGGATAGTGGCTGCTCCAGGCATATGACAGGAGATAAGGCCAAGTTCTGCATGCTGACAGAGAAACATGGAGGCCTTGTCACCTTTGGTAGCAACACAAAAGGTAGAATTGTCGGGTCAGGTAAGGTAGGTAAGTGTACTACCTGTTGCATTGAAGATGTCATGCTGGTTGAAGGTTTAGCATATAATTTACTTAGCATCAGCCAGTTATGTGATAAAGGGTATAAAGTTCTTTTTGACTCTCAATGCTGTAAAGTGTTTGAACCTGATTCTGACTTTGTTAAGTTTTCTGGTAAAAGAATTAATAATACATACATGATAGACTTAGATGACATATCGCATTCTAACCTATGTCTCAAGGCTAGCAAAGAAGATTTAACCTTCTTATGGCATCGTAGGTTAGGCCATGGTAGTTACACAGTATTGCATAAATTGAATAAGCACAGCATGGTTAGAGGACTTCTTGAAGTCTCTTTTAAGAAAGAAAATAAATTATGTGATGCATGTACTCAGTCCAAGTTAACTAGGAAGTCATTCAAATCTAGAACAGAAAATCTGTCCTCTAAACCCTATGAGCTGATACACATGGACCTTTTTGGGCCAACCAGGTCTGTCAGCTTATCAGGGAGGAAGTATAGGTTTGTTCTGATAGATGACTTCTCTAGGTACACTTGGGTATAATTCTTGTCACAGAAAAGCGATGCATTCACAGAATTTGAAGAGTTCTATCTTAAGATAAACCAGAAAATTAAAAACATTTTAACTGATCATGGAGGTGAGTTTGAAAACTCACAGTTTGAGGATTTCTGCAGGACAAATGGTATTCATCACAAGTTCTCCTCACCAAGGACACCCGAGCAGAATGGAGTTGTGGAGTGGAGAAACAGAACCCTGGTGGAGATTGTAGGATGTAAATATAATCTACCCCGCCCCGAGCTAAACGATATAAGCATGCATATAAGCGTGAAAGTGCATGAAATGGAAAGGGGCGACAAAGAAGAGGAACCTGACCGTGATCGCCACCAAGGTTCTACGGCATCAAAAGGATGAAGAAAGGATGAATACGGTGCCGTGTACCTTGGAAAATGGAGAAGAAGATGCGGCCTAACGGGAAGCCGCTACAACGTGTGATCACGCTTGAAATGGGATGCGGGGAGCCGATGTGGGTGCACCTCCTCACTTCCTAGCCGGCTAGGAAGCAAGGGCCTCACGTCCTATTGATGGTCTCCTGCAAAACAAAGCCATGAAAATAAAAGAACACCCATTAGATCATGAAAGTGTAGCATGTGTCCCGAAATGATAAATTAACATGAAAGAATGGGGGAGAACGCACCGGGAGAGGGTTTTTAACCCCTATAAATGGGTGCAAAAGCAAGGTGGGAGTGTTGTGCATGCATAGAATTTAAAATCATGGAATTTGATGGAGAAATGGGGGAGAAAAACGTTGTGTAAAATGGAGAAAAATGCATGAACGTGCCGAAACAGCGCAAAAAAAACTAAGTGTAAAACTGTGATGATTTGTGAAAAAGTGGAGGGAGAGAACTAAGCCTAGGTATGAAGAAAGAGAGCCCGGAGAGATGAAAAACGAAGAAGATACTCCCCTCTTCAAGATGAGACCAATGGAGGACGAAGAGGATGCCGGATGACTCCGCCCCGAGCCGACGAAGGGCGCCCTGTCGCACAGGTTCAAGAACTCGTGATGATTTGCAAAAAGTATGGGCGAAGTTAGGAGGGTAAATGAAGATGAAATCCAGCAAATAAGGTATCAAAATGAAGCCTATACTTCCCTCAATAGCATGGGGTCGAAGGTTTGAGATGACGATTTGGCATGGCTTTGCCCCAAGTTCAAGAAGAGCCCCCCGTCGTGCAGGCGAACTGGGCAGGTTTATATAGAAAAAGTGATGAAACCCCCAACTTTCTCCCACGATTCCAGAAGATAGAGTCCACCAAATCTCGAGATCTTTGGATCATTCTCAAGATAATAGTCAAGATAAGGCGTAGGAACAAACGGGACTCTTTTTGGTTGAAGATTGTGGAAGTTATGGCTCTTGGAAGAAGGCTCCGGAACCTAATCTGCATGGATTTTTGGTTGCACGAAATGAGTAAATCCCTAACTTGCGACCAAGATTCCAAGAGATCCGGTGCATGAAAAGTCATGCCCTATAGATCATATTGAAGATAATACAAAGGGCAAGAGATAGAAACAAACGGAGGTCAATTTGGTGGAGAATTCTAGAAGATAGAGTCCTAACAAAGAGGCCTCGTTGCACAGGTTCGACCTTAGAATCTGGCGGCGAAGAAGACGGAGTTCAGGAACTTGTGGACTCTCTGTTAGTCGGACGGTCGCACGATAGACCGTTCATTCAATTGGGCGGTTATAAGTAGACCGCCCAAACCTGGGGGCGACCGGGGGACTTTTCGCACAAAAAAGAGATAAACGGTCATCCACGGACCGTTTTTCGAGTCAGGCGGTCTTAAGAAGACCGTTTTATGACATTTTAAAAATAATAAAATAAAATAAAAAATTAAACAAATTAAAAAATTTTACTGTTCATGAGCGGTCAACTGTTGACCGTTTTACTGTTGGACGGTCAACCTGTGACCGTTCAACTCAAGAAACGGTCAACTGTTGACCGTTTAGCTGCCAGGCCCACATGACTTTAGAAATTGAAGCGTATCTTGAAAACAGTGTAGAATTAGAAAAAGTGGTAAACAAAGAAATTGTAGATAACTTAAAAATGAACAACTTTCATGAAGAAAGTAAGATGAGAAAATGATTAGAAGAGAGAGAAAATGGGGCTAGAACAGAGAGGGAAAATACCGAGACATAGGTGAATAGTGCAGTCTGCCGGAAAAACGTAAATAACTTGAAATGGGTGTAGAACTGGCCAACGACGTAGAAGAAGGAATTGTAGGGATTTGAAAGATGAACAACTTTTGTGAAGGACACATTTTAAAAAGAGGAAAGGAAGGGGGTGAAAAAGGAAAGTTTTCAAAACTGTACAGCGAAAGGGGGCTGAATGCTTGAGGGAAGCGGCCTAAATGGGCCGTAAGTTGACTTTGAAGGTCGGAAGGTGACAAGATAGGCTCCAGGGCTCCATGAAATAATGATCTCCAAGGCTCAAATAGAATGGAATAATTAAATGGACTCGAAATTCATCCAAGGAAGGGTCCAAAACAATGGATAATTCGGGGCATCAAAATGATGAATAAGAGAAATGACTCAACTTGCAAGCTAAAAATGGGTGTCAACAGATGCCCCTCCTTGATGTTTGCTTTGCAAGGGAATGAGCGAAAGTGATGCGGAGGTGAAATGGAAGGAGATGGAGCGAAAGCGACAGTGACATGAAATGGAGATGAAGCAGAGATGAAGCGGAGAGAACTGATAAGCAGGCATCAAGGCAAAAGACACCCGTCACAACCAACAAGCGATAGGAATCCTCCTGAAATCGCCGAACTAACCACCAAGACTGGATGACGTGGATGAGACATGTCTGGAGAACTAAACTACCAAGAAAAAAAGGAAGCACGACCAGGCCCATCGGGGACACAATCCACAGACGATGAGGGGGTCGAAAAGGAACATAACGTAAAAAGTAGGAAAAGTGTAACAGGGATAAAATCCAGACAGGAATCACGTTGGCCAACCAAACTAAGCAGGTAGTTCAGAGAAATCGTTCAAATTCAGAGTGGAATAAAGATCTCTTATCCAAGGAACTTAAGTGCAACTAACCATTGCAGAGGAGAAACCCTTGAACGGATCACGAGACGTGAATGCTCAAAAGATGACATGATGCATGCTGGGCTAAAATAAAGAAATCGTTAAAACGAATGCAAAGAAAACATAAAATAGAAAGTACTCGAGAATAGTATTGCTAGATTGGAACAATCAGGGTCAAGACACTATCCGCAACAACGGCGTGCAAGATAGAACCATCGTTCCCTATTTTCCCAACCTAACGGCCTATCCGATGATTAAACATGTGCACCTAGATCATCATCGTTTTTGTTAAAGGGGAACGTCAGATCCTGGAACACGTGAATGACCAGCCGGTTCTCGAGATAATATAACAATATAGATACCCTATAGTAATGCAACAATGAGTAGGGATAGAAGGCCATACCTGACTTACCTGTGCAGGCGAAATGGCATTTTTTGATTTTCATTTTTTGATTTCTTTTGATTTTTTCATGTATAAGACAAATATGATAAACAAGCAAGTGTAAACATAGAGAAAATAACATAACTATCAACTGAACAACAAACAACACGACATAACATAACGGTCAAATGAAATGGGAGACAATGCAACATAACATAACAAAGGCACACGAGCACATATGCAATGGCATGAACAAACAACATGCATGCATCGACACGGTGTGACAAGATAACAACGCGGTGGGACAACACATGGTTGGGACAAGAACATGACGGATGACCACACGGTTGGGACAAGAACATGGGACATAAAGGAGTGACTAACAACATGTGCAAGATAACTAACAACACTCGGTGAAGGACAAAACAACATGTGTGGGACAACACGGTGGGACATAAACACATGACAAGGACACGGCGGGACAAAAGACATAAACAGATACGCCCTTCAATCAAAACCCAAGATCAGAATGAAGCAGAACCGCCAGGTTCATAATCGTGAGACAAAGCCCTCTCATAAAGATATGATCATTGCAAACAAAAATTGAGAAGGACATGAGCTTCAGAACAGATCAAGAGAGTGGATCGAAGAAGGAAAGAACAGATCAAAGATGTGGACAGGAGGCAGAGCATAAAGATATAACGAGGAATGCCTGAGTACTTGCAACCTGCACACTTAGCAAACAGATTACGTATCTGTCCTTAAAATAAGTGCAAATGTATGAAAAAGACACATTTTTTGGATTTTTTTTTATTTTTTTAGATTTTCAATAATATTTCATTTTTTGGATTTTTTGACATATTTGATTTTTTTTTGTTTTTTTAGGTTTTTGAAATATTTGATTTTTTTATAGAAAATTTGAAGTATTTGATTTTTTTAGATTTTTGACAATATTTGATTTTTTTGAAGTATTTGATTTTTTTTAGATTTTTGGTAATATTTGATTTTTTTTTTGGATTTTGACATAGCAATCCGCAGCACCTAAAGATTGGCTCAAACTATTAGCCAGGGATCAACGTTCCTACCCCTTTCACTAAAGGCTTCCCTTAAGCAGGGCGTGCATGTGAGGGTGGCTTACCACAACCAACTGCTTCTAAAGAATGGTGCCCCTATTAAGGCCATACCCGGGATACAACCCAGCCTAAGAGGGAGATGCAGAAGATAAATTGGAGACAAGCTTCGTGCAGGATGGGAGATATCGAGGCTGGAATTCCTTCCAGGGCACTACCCCTCAAAGAGATAGCCTGTTGCGCCGGGGCTTTGTGTCTTTGATTTTTAGACCCATATTTATTAGGCACGCATGCGACCGGGCTCATGACGTCCCGCGGGGAACTGTACTGCCACTCTTGTCATGCCTTTGATTCATAATTTTGCATTGATTCATTTTCTCATTTTGGTAGCCCTTATTGGCCAGATATAGTATGAAAGCTCACTTTTGAGGGTCAAGACTGCCCCTATTTGAGACCTCTCTCGTATTGGGGAGTGTCTAGGTTGGTCATCTTATCCATCCATCTCTTGCCCCTGCACTTGGCTGAGCAGAGAAAAGAAAAGACCTTCGTGCATACCCAAAGTATGGCCAAAGCAGCAACGGTGTGCCTCAGAGAGATCGGCTATGGCTCGCCGTGAAGTGTGTGAAAAAACCCGTACAAAAGGTCACCCTCAACAATCGAGGAAAGAAACTAGACTCCCAGTGCGGAGCTATCACCAGCCTAAGGATGTTGCAGAAGCTAACCTTTTATTTGACACAAGTTAAGATCTAATTAAACAAAGACTCCTAAAGCCACTCAATCGTGTTGAGGAACCAACGTTATAAGCATGTGCAGGAGTAGTAGAGATAATAGCGATGATAACATTTTCTTGCACAAAATAAAAAATACCTTTGCAGATCCGTGGAGTGATATTGACCATCGAGCTTTGAGGAGTGCGAGCTTCACTTTCCTTGCTTGCCAGGATAAATGATGAAAGGAGAGCAAAGGATTGGATTCCTCGATATAGAGGAGTGGCAGACATCATACTGGACGAAGAAGGGATAAAAAGGAAGAGAGACGAGGGCTAGAACTCCCTCGTTAAGGCACTGAGGCCCTGATAACAAGGAACTGAATACAGAATAACCAGTGATTAACTAAGATCAAGGCGGGCTAAAGCCTCGAAAATAGCAAGAAAAAGGGTAATGACCTTGAAAGGGTGAGACAGAAAGAACAGAAAGACGTCGAAATGATAACTGTGAAGACAAGAAAGAAGGATAATGATCATCCGACGTGGTCGGAGAAGAGGAATAGCGATCACCCAACAGAGACGGGGAAGAGAATGTATGAACACCCGACAAGGTCAGGGAAAAGAAATGGAAACCACCCGACAAAATCGGGGAAGGATCAGAAAAATCACCCGACAAGGTCGGGGAACGAGCGCAAGGGATTCCTAACAAGGTCGGGGGAAAGAGACGAGCAGTGAAATCCTGATGTGTCCGGGAAGAAAAACTAGAAGATGCCCCTGACTCAGGGGAAGAGGAAGACATAGGCCGAGGCCTAGAATGGTGAGGATAGGAAAAGATGGTGGAAATATGGTCAGGTGGTGGAAGGTACACCACCCACGGATAAGAACTGAGCAATAGAAAAGACGAATGGACGGAAGAAGGAGATGAGGCAGTGGACCCCTGAGTGCACAACTGACGGCCCTTGAACTTACGTCGCCGCCTCTTCTTAGCCGCAATCTTCTTGAAACAATGCCGCCAGGCGTAGACTCGGCTTCCCGGGCTCCTCAATCTGTAATGTCTTCTCAAATAGCAGGCCCACCTAGCAGATGGCCTGGCCCGGTCATGAATATGCAGCTTCATTAGGGCGACTCCCCCTAGACCCCCAGTGCTAACAAGATGCAGACATTCTTGGGCAAACAGCTTCTCAACTGAATGAATATCATGAAGCCACAGAGTTTTGTCTCTTGGCACTAGAACATAGAGGTTCAGCAACTCCACTCGGCAATCAGGCTCGAAGCATAACTCTCGTACTAGAAGAGTAGGACAAAGCTGAGAGAGATCAATACGCGGCGTTGACGTGGCCGGCATGCTAATAAATTGAGGGAGGTTGCACAGCAAGTGCAGAATGTCCTTGGAAAGTGCAGAAGATGCAGCCAATTGCCCCTTGAATAGGGAATCCATCAGGCTCCGGGCAGCCGTATGGGTTAGCATAATCCGAGTAGAGAACCCCTCTCGGCCAGTGAACTGAACATCAATCGAGCGAGGAGAAATAACTGCATCGATAGTGAATCCCCCGGCGAGCGATGAGATTGCCATCAGCCTCGCTCGTGAAGAAACTGGCACTAGTGTGAGTGAACTCTTCTTTGCAACCATTTCTGAAAATGCAGGCTCATTATCCCAAAAATAGCCAGGGACCATGACCCAGATTGGCATGCGGTAAATGACAACTTGAATCTTGAAATGCACAATCGAAACCTGGCTCGGCTCATTATCTCCCTGGGGACCAGACCCAAGGGGCACCAAAGGTAGCGTGTACCCGCTCTGCGAAGTGGGAAGTGGTAGAGGAAGGTTAGAAGGAGGAGGTTTGAAGGGCGCGGGTGGCGATGGTGCAAGTGATGGGGGAATAATGATGATGACGGGCATGGGTGGAGGTAAAGGCAAAAGTGGAGGTGTGGGTTTGGGCTCGGCCTGCTCAGGCTCAGAGGATGATGGCGAAAGGGGGAGTGAAGGAAGTGGTGGCGGCGGTGGCAAAGGTGATGAGGGTGGCAAAGGGAGTGATGTGGTTGATGAAAACGGAGAAGGTGAAGGGGATGGAGGTGAAGGTAAGGGTGGGGAAGAAGGAGGAGAGGAAGGTAGTGGCATAGTGGGGGAAGAGGCAGGTGGTGGTGCTCTTCGATGTATCTTCATGACTCGTCGAGGGGCGTTGGGGATAGGTGTGGTGGTGAAAACGGAGGGTGAAAGAGAGGTTGCCCGAGCGGAGGCTGGGGTAGGTAAAGGTTATGGAGGAGATGGGATGGAGGAAGAAGTAGGTAACGGAGCAGGTATCTTATTAACTAAAGAAACACCAGGGTGCCCCTAGTCTTGAAGTGGGGACGGTTGCCTAGGCGGCACGGCTTGCTGCTGCTGCTGCTTGCTACTGAGATCCAAAATAACTTGGCGTATGACAGCCCAATCAATCATCCTCTTGTCTTCCAAGCTGTAAATAAACTCCCGGAACTCGGGACAGTCCTCAATCAAATGCCCCTGCTGATGGTGGAATTCACAGAACTAGAGCAAATTCCCGACTGTGGGTCGGCAAGGCACAACCGGAGGGAGCTGCAATGCATGGGTGGCCATCAAAGCCCTGAAAACGTCTGTAAGAGATTCTGGCAATGGAGAGTGAGAAGCCCGCTTCGGGCAAGGCGGATGCCGAGGGGTGTGAGAAGGTAGTGGGGATGGTAGCGGAGGTTGCGTAGGTAAGGGGGATTGCGTAGGCGAAGGCGGAGGGCTGGAATGATGTGGCGGCGTTGGGGGAGTGGGATTGTAATGGATGGCATCTACCCACTCGCGGTGTGGTGTTTTCTTGACCGGAGGTGGAGGGGTGTGAGGAGATAAAATAGCGGAGGGCCGACTCGTGGATGGTTGGTATGTGGTGGAGTACATGGAGGTATAGGGGTGTGTGGGAGTGGACGGTCTACTCGTGGAGGAATATAAGGTGGAGGGCTGACTTGCGGTGAAGGGCGGAGGGAAAGTGTATGTAGAAGGTGACGGTGGAGGAGACTCATGGTCAAAGGAAACTAGGGGTTGTTGGCTAACGAAGCGGGCTCGATTGTAAAGCTGTTGCCAGGATGTGATATCGTTCAGGGCTAAGATACATCTGAGCTCGGGCGTTGCGTTAGAAATAACCATCTTGATCTGCTCGCCCTCCGGAATATGCCCCGGAACTTGCGCGGCTAGGTGACGCCAGCGGTCGGCAAACGTGGAGAATTCCTCATCGGGCGTCATCTTCTCTTGGGCCAGATCAACCAAAGAATGTTTGGGCCCAACCTGATCCTGGTACTGCTGAATGAATCTTGCTTGAACGGCTTGAAAATTCATCATCTGCTCTTGCGGTAACGTGAAGAACCAATCCTTGGCCGGACCCTCTAAAGATAGGCCAAACAAATAGGCCATCAAGCGTTCATCATGCTGGAACTGGGCCGACTCATATAAGAACTCCTTCAAATGCACGTAGGGGTCACCGACTCCACCATAGCGACGATAAGCCGGAATCTGTTGATGTGGGGGAAGTTGAAGACCTCGGAATGCAAATGGGATATCCAAAGAAGTTTGAGGACTGATTTGCCGTTGCAATTCATCAAGTTGGCGTTGGGCCTGAGCGATCATCTCCTCGGTAGGAAGAGTCCGAGAAGGATATGGGCCAGCTTGAGCAAGAGATGATGAATTTAGACCAGGATAATGTTGATGGGCCGGATAAGGGGATCCGGCCTGAGAAGAAGGAAAGCCCGCTCCGAGAATTGAGGAATACATGGGCCTGGAAGAATTATGAAGGTGGGAATGAGAATTGATTGGGCCAACAGCAACACGGGCGGGACAAGAATGCCCGTTAGAAGAATAGGGTCCAATGGAGGAATAAGGAGATGGGCCCGCATGGGAGGAGGAATCCACGCGGGGATAAGAAGATGAGGAGGAAGAAGGGTAATATACAGGAGAAAAATGACGCTCCATGAGGGCAAATGGAGACTTTATACAGGAAAATCAGGGAAATCCAATGAGGGAAGTAAGGGCTCAAAGGAGGGGGGCTGACTCAATAATGCAAAGAAAAAGAAAAAGAAACCTAGGACAATGAGACTAGACAAATGGACACACAGAATGGACTACCCTAAATGGGCCTAACAACAAAACCTATATGGATGATGGGGGATGCAACACAAAATAACACAAGTGGGCTTGGACAAGCCCACACAACACAAACAATATGAAGGATTTCACCCAAGTCAAACAAGTTAATATGATGGGAAGTATTTTATTGTCAAAGTTTTAGGTGGGCCTTTTAATGATTTGAATTGAGATTAATTCCCTCAAGATAGGTGTCTTATACGGAATAAGGTCCAAACTTTGGTTTGACTAAGGTTAATTCCTTCACAACGTATGCAAATACAAGCCTAAGGGGTGGAAAGATACAACCGGCCCGGCGTCCGTGTGGGAATCCACGGCTCGCGGGGACTTACGGAGGTCCCGGATAAGATCACCTAGTCGAGCCCAAGGAATATGGGAGCGAGAGGATCACTTACCGAAGGGGAATGCAACTACAATATGCCAATATGCATGATCCTATGTGCACCGGGGTGCATGCAATTTCTAACCTAAGTCTAGCAAGTCAAGACAATCATGAAATCATGCTAACATCACAAAAATGCTTGAAAAATATAAAAAAATATAAATAACAATGATGCAAGGCCTAAAATAGGGACAACTAGGCACTAAAAGATAAGAAAAATCATCAAAAGAAAACGTACCCTTGTGTTTGCCCAAAATATGGCTAAGACTAGATGCACAAAATGTAAAAATAGAGGCAACTTTTAAATATGCAAATGATGTCTAAATGATGCAAACTCTATATGTATGGAAAGATAATACAAAGGACAACACAATGCAACAAAAATCAGCTCAATCCGACATCGGGAGACAAAGTTATGCCCGAATGAACAAGGCCCCTGTGAATCTATCCCAAATCTACCTAAGACTAGATGCACAAAATGCAAAAAAAGAGGCAACTTTTAAATATGCAAATGATGTCTAAATGATGTAAATGACCTATGAATGGAAAGACAATACAAAGGACAACACAATGCAACAAGAATCAGCTCAATCCGACATCGGGAGACAAAGTTATGCTCAAATGAATAAGGCCCCTGTGAATAGAAATCATGCCAGGCCAGAACAGTTAAAAGGTCCCTGGATGACCGTTTATACCCTTTGAGCGGTCTACTGGATGACCGCCCAAGTGTTGGACGGTCCAGGGAGGACCGTTTATCACCCCAGAGGGTTTGGGCGGTCCTGGAGAGGCCGTTTAACGTGTTAGGCGGCCCTACGATAGACCGTGCAACCCTGACAGACCCGAAAATGGATAAAATGATAGAGAAACGTGGAGAAGACTATCCAAACATGCATGAACACCGACCCAACATGCAAGAGACTAAAAATATAACGTGATGGGCACTAGGTGTCCCACCGTGATCATCAAAAAATTGTAGATATAAATGTTTCAATCTATCTCGCCCCGAGCTAAACGATATAAGCATGCATATAAGCGTGAAAGTGTATGAAATGGAAAGGGGCGACAAAGAAGAGGAACCTGACCGTGATTGCCACCACGGTTCTACGGCATCAAAAGGATGAAGAAAGGATGAATACGGTGCCGTATACCTTGGAAAATGGAGAAGAAGATGCGGCCTAACGGGAAGCCGCTACAACGTGTGATCGCGCTTGAAATGGGATGCGGGGAGCCGATGTGGGTGAACCTCCTCACTTCCTAGCCGGCTAGGAAGCAAGGGCCTCACGTCCTATTGATGGTCTCCTGCAAAACAAAGCCATGAAAACAAAAGAACACCCATTAGATCATGAAAGTGTAGCATGTGTCCCGAAATGATAAATTAACATGAAAGAATGGCGGAGAACACACCGGGGGAGGGTTTTTAACCCCTATAAATGGGTGCAAAAGCAAGGTGGGAGTGTTGTGCGTGCATAGAATTTGAAATCATGGAATTTGATGGAGAAATGGGGGAGAAAAACGTTGTGTAAAACGGAGAAAAATACATGAACGTGCCGAAACAGCGCAAAAAAACTAAGTGTAAAACTGTGATGATTTGTGAAAAAGTGGAGGGAGAGAACTAAGCCTAGGTATGAAGAAAGAGAGCCCGGAGAGATGAAAAATGAAGAAGATACTCCCCTCTTCAAGATGAGACCAATGGAGGACGAAGAGGATGCCGAATGACTCCGCCCCGAGCCGACGAAGGGCGCCCCGTCGCACAGGTTCAAGAACTCGTGATGATTTGCAAAAAGTATGGGCGAAGTTAGGAGGGTAAACGAAGATGAAATCCAGCAAATAAGGTATCAAAATGAAGCCTATACTTCCCTCAATAGCCTGGGGTCGAAGGTTTGAGATGACGATTTGGCATGGCTTCACCCCAAGTTCAAGAAGAGCCCCCCGTCGCGTAGGCGAACTGGGCAGGTTTATATAGAAAAAGTGGTGAAACCCCCAACTTTCTCCCACGATTCCAGAAGATAGAGTCCACCAAATCTCGAGATCTTTGGATCATTCTCAAGATAATAGTCAAGATAAGGCGTAGGAACAAACGGGACTCTTTTTGGTTGAAGATTGTGGAAGTTATGGCTCTTGGAAGAAGGCTCCGGAACCTAATCTGCATGGATTTTTGGTTGCACGAAATGAGTAAATCCCTAACTTGCGGCCAAGATTCCAGGAGATCCGGTGCATGAAAAGTCATGCCCTATAGATCATATTGAAGATAATACAAAGGGCAAGAGATAGAAACAAACGGAGGTCAATTTGGTGGAGGATTCTAGAAGATAGAGTCCTAACAAAGAGGCCTCGTTGCACAGGTTCGACCTTAGAATCTGGCGGCGAAGAAGACAGAGTTCAGGAACTTGTGGACTCTCTGTTAGTTGGACGGTCGCACGATAGACCGTTCATTCAATTGGGCGGTTATAAGTAGACCGCCCAAACCTGGGGGCGACCGGGGGACTTTTCGCACAAAAAAGAGATAAACGGTCATCCACGGACCGTTTTTCGAGTCAGGCGGTCTTAAGAAGACCGTTTTATGACATTTTAAAAATAATAAAAATAAAATAAAAATTAAAAAAATTAAAAAATTTTACTGTTCATGAGCGGACAACTGTTGACCGTTTTACTGTTGGACGGTCAACGTGTGACCGTTCAACTCAAGAAACGGTCAACTGTTGACCGTTTAGCTGCCAGGCCCACATGACTTTAGAAATTGAAGTGTATCTTGAAAACGGTGTAGAATTAGAAAAAGTGGTAAACAAAGAAATTGTAGATAACTTAAAAATGAACAACTTTCATGAAGAAAGTAAGATGAGAAAAATGATTAGAAGAGAGAGAAAATGGGGCTAGAACAGAGAGGGAAAATACCGAGACATAGGTGAATAGTGCAGTCTGCCGGAAAAATATAAATAACTTGAAATCGGTGCAGAACTGGCCAACGACGTAGAAGAAGGAATTGTAGGGATTTGAAAGATGAACAACTTTTGTGAAGGACACATTTTAAAAAGAGGAAAGGAAGGGGGTGAAAAAGGAAAGTTTTCAAAACTGTGCAGCGAAAGGGGGCTGAATGCTTGAGGGAAGCCGGCCTAAATGGGCCGTAAGTTGACTTTGAAGGCCGGAAGGTGACAAGATAGGCTCCAAGGCTCCATGAAATAATGATCCCCAAGGCTCAAATAGAATGGAATAATGAAATGGACTCGGAATTCATCCAAGGAAGGGTCCAAAACAATGGGTAATTCGGGGCATCAAAATGATGAATAAGAGAAATGACTCAACTTGCAAGCTAAAAATGGGTGTTAACAGAGATGGGTCGTACACTCTTAGTTGAAGGTGGTCTGCCAAGGAAGTTCTGGGCTGAAGCTGTAAATACTGCATGTTATGTAATCAACAGAGCTATGGTAAGACCTTCTACCCAGAAAACACCTTATGAGATCATAAAGGGTAAGAAACCTTCAATTGCTCATTTCAAGGTTTTTGGTTGCAAATGCTTTATTCATATAAATGATAAAAGAGACCTTGATAAATTTGAACCTAAAGGTGAACCAGGAATTTTTCTTGGTTACTCTGAAAACACCCGGGCATATAGAGTGTATAATCTAAACTCCAAATCTGTTGAAGAATCTCCACATATTATTTTTGATGAATCTTTGGTAAAGACTAATATTGGTCAATGTAGGAATGAAGACAATGGTGATATTTTGAAAGAAGGGAACCCTGCAGACAAATCGGAAGATGAGGAAGAAAATGAAGAGCTTAATGGAGAAGATTCTACAGTTCAGGGGGAGGTAAGTGAAAATCATGATAATCAAGTTGTCAACATTAGATATCTGAAAGATCATCCTGTAGATAATGTGATTGGCAATTTGCATGACCCTCCTAGGACTAGAGGCCATTTTAGAATTCAAAATGAACTGATGCATATGCTCTTGTTTCTCATGTAGAACCCAAGTCCATTGACTGTACTCTCAAGGATGTGCATTGGACTAATGCCATGCATGAGGAGCTCAATCAATTTGACAAGAATAAGGTGTGGCACTTGGTCCCACCTACAGATCATAGGACAGTCATAGGGACTAAATGGGTATTTAGGAATAAAACTGATGAGTTAGGGAATGTAGTTAAGAATAAGGCCAGACTTGTAGCTCAGGGGTATAACCAAGAATTTGGAATAGACTTTGAAGAGTCTTTTGCCCCTGTAGCCAGGTTAGAAGCAATTAGAATTTTATTGGCTCATGCATGTTTCCTAGGAATAAATCTCCAGCAGATGGATGTAAAATCTACTTTTCTAAATGGGGAAATCAGTGAGGATGTCTATGTGAGGCAGCCTCCTAGCTTTGAATGTTTAGACTTCCCCAATCATGTTTATAAACTTAATAAAGCTCTCTATGGTCTTAAGCAAGCTCCTAGAGCTTGGTATGATAGGTTGAGCAAATTTCTCACAGATAAGAACTTCACAAGAGGAGTAGTTGATCAAACTTTGTTCACTAAGGTAAGTCATCCAGATATACTTATTGTTCAAATTTATGTGGATGACACAGTTTTTGGGTCAACTAACCCCAAACTGTGTGAGGAGTTTTCTCAGATTATGACTAATGAATTTGAAATGAGCTCAATGGGCGAGCTTAAATTATTTCTTGGATTGCAGGTTACACAGTCAAAAGATGGAACCTTCATCACTCAGTCCAAGTACATGAGGGATTTACTGAAGAAATACAAGATGGACGACCTCAAAGAAATAGCTGCTCCAATGGGTACCTCGACCAGCTTAGATACAGATCCTCAAGGTAAACCAGTGGACCAAAAGCTATATAGAGGTATGATCGGATCCCTTTTATATCTTACAGCATCTAGGCCTAATATTCAATTTGCAGTGTGTCTATGTTCTAGATTTCAGGCTAGTCCTAAAGAGTCACACCTTAAGTCTTTGAAAAGGGTTTTTAGGTATCTACTAGGCACTCAAGAGCTTGGTCTATGGTATCTTGCTAGGTGTGAGTTAGAACTTCTAGCCTACACTGATGCAGACTATGCTGGGTGTCAAGTAGATAGAAAAAGCACTAGTGGCTACTGTCAATTCCTAGGTGGTTGTCTAGTGTCTTGGGCATCTAAAAAGTAACACACAGTAGCTTTGTCCACAGCTGATGCTGAATATGTCGCAGCTGGCAACTGTACAGCCCAAGTACTTTGGATCAAGCACCAACTGTCTAATTATCAGATAAAATTGGGATGTATTCTAATTTTATGTGATAATACTAGTGCTATATGTTTAGCTAAAAATCATGTTCATCATTCTAGGACTAAGCATATAGAGATCAAACACCATTTTCTTAGAGATGCTGTCAATAAAAAGGAAATTGAATTGAATTTTATTGAAACAGAAAAATAAATTGCTGATATCTTTACTAAGCCACTAGGGAATGAAAGGTTCAAATTTCTTAGAAGAGAACTTGGCTTGTGTAAATTTCAGCATGATGAATAAACTTTCAAGTGGTTTGAATAAAATTTTGATCTGGATTTACATCTGGTAGTCTAAATAAAACTCTGTGGTTGTTGAATGTTGCACCAGACCATGCATGCATAACATTCATAATTTTCATGACATATCAATTGGCATCATAGTCATGATCCTCATTGCATATCATTCAGCCATGACTATGCCTAAGCTCTCTCTCCTCTAATTCTTCCCATTCATTTGCAAAACCACATGCATATAGACAGGGGGAGTGTTGTATGTAATTCAGAGAGGTCATCAACTTCATTGAAACTCAAATTTTTTTCTCTTTTGATTTCATTAAACCCTTTGACCCTGAATGAGTTGAGTCTGACAATATGGCAATATGTTAGTCAGTTCTAATTCTTAAGCAATAGAAAATAGGCTTCTTCCTTTATAAGAATTTTAATTGATTAAAGACTGACTTAATGGTTTAAATTTTATAAACTTTAGAGTTTAAAGATTGTAATCAGTAAATAAGAATGCTGATAATTGATAAAGCTCTCAACCCTTATTTCATTACATGTCAGACAAAGTTAACTGTATCTGAAATCTTAAAAACTCACCTGAAATCTCGTTAGAGTAGGCTAAGTATGTGTATTGTCCTTAAACAAGTCATTCTGAAACAAATAAAGGACAGCTAAGAAAAATATTGAAAACCCTTGAAAAATAATGTTGGCAGAGTAATGACTGGTAAAGTACTGAGAAACTGAGTGATCCATCAAAGAAATGGATAACACTTATGTCATGATGTGTATCAGTTATCTCTGTATAAATGGTCAAAGCAATAGGGTGGTTTCACTGAGTACCTAGGGATACCTGCGTCTCATAAACGTCTATCCTCACACAAAAAGGTGCAAATCAGTCCTGTTGAATTTGATCATAGGCAGAATGGTCCATCATGTTGAGTATCTAGGGGTACTGGCGTCTGATAAACGTGTACCCTTACGGAAAAAGACAAATGGTACCTGAATGCCCTTAATGAAATAAAATTGAAAATGCTATTCCTTCAAAAAGGAAAACTCAGGTATGTCAAATTGTTTAATTTCAATACATGACCTGGTATCTCTTAACAAATTTTACTGAGTCTAAGAAAGTAAGATACTTTGAAACTAAATCTCTCATGCCAATGTGATTCTGGTTTATTGTTATTATCATGCACAACAAACTCATTCAATGATTGTAGTGCATGAACTCTAACTTTTATAACCTTCAAACCAGAATTCAATCTCTAAGCAGTTTCTAAATTCATATGACTGAAGGCTCTGTGCTTTAGAATGCTTAATTCTTGAACTACTTGCTCAGAATGCCAGTCAGATATCCTTCATCCCTTACACTTTCTTTCCCTCCTCTTTGTTGATGGCAAAGGGGGAGAATATATTGTCTGTTTGATGAATTCTAGGGGGAGTGTATACATTGTTATGGCAAAGGGGGAGTGTATGCATCATGTTATGGCAAAGGGGGAGATCAGTGCATTGGTTATTTCATCTCATAGCATGCATTCAGAGTCAGTGTAACCCATAGTGTTGCCATCATCAAAAAGGGGGAGATTGTTGTGCCCCTGGAGTTTTGATGATAGCAAACACTATGAGTCACAAGTCAGTGCATTCGCCGTCCTCGCACACATACACTAGGCATGCAAAGTCTATACAGCCAGTGTATCCTTTGATTTAAAGTCTGTACATCGTCTGCCCGCACACACAAGTCTATACATTCTTTGCAGTTATGCTTGTGCATCACTTTAACAAAGTCTAACATTGTCTAGTTGCTCCAACACAAAGTCTACACATTGTTGCAAGCTGAGTCTGCACACTCGATAGTGGCATGTTCGTGCATTCATCTTCAATGTACACACTTTGTTAAATACAGTCTACATTACATCCCAAAAGTCTGAACACTCTTCGGTGAAGTCTGTACACACTTCAGGTGGCAAGTATGTACATCGTCACTATTGTTGCAGGCTAAGTCCATACACTATGCATTTGTACATCGTTCAGAACACAAGTCTGTACATTCTTCAAATGGCATGTCCATGCATTCATTCTTGATGTACATACTTTGATATATGCATGCCGCATTACACATGTTCAAAGTCTGTACATTCCTCAATGGCTTGTGCAATCCTTCAAAACAAGCCTGTACATCGCCCTGTGTCATGCACTCAAAGTCCACACATACACACACTTAGTTTGTGCATTGTGCTCTCATGCTTTAACACTAGGCATTACAAAGTCTGTACATGGTTCTGCACACATATACAAAGTCTGTACATGCTTTGTTCAAAACACAAACTTACTCAATGCATCCTCGTCTGACCTGACAGAATATCTGCTAGAGGAAATTGAGAAGGGCACGTGATCCAAGAAGTCAGGATCGTGACACGTGTAAAGCAGTAAGCCTGGATGCTGCCACGTGACCAAAATGTTGGGCGAGAAATGTGGAAGACACACGCCCACCTCTCTGCTGCTATATATATGAAGCTTCTTCCTCAGAAGAAGAACTGATCGTGATAGAAGAGCAGAAGCAGAGAGATAGCCTGCACGATCCAGAAGAAGAAAAAGAGTGAAGAAGAGAAAGAGAGAGAGAAGAGAAGATTGAAAAGATAGAATTGAGAGTTTATTTGAACGATTGTTCCTCAGTCTCTTGGTTCAGATACCAGAGCTCAGATTGCTCATTGTGAGCTACATTCTCTTTTGAGATTTCTTGTTTTTGTTTGATTCTATTTTTATTTTCTGAACTCATGTCTTCAAGCTATGTGTCAGCGGTTTGCAGAGGTGTAGCCTCTGGACAGGTGAAGATGTAATTCCTTAGCGGGCGAGAGTAGGTCTCGGACAACAAGCTGTGAGGCTCAGCGCAAGCTGTTAGGTAGCGGATGGCTAAGCTGTATTGCCCAGCGGAAGCAAGCTGTGATGCTCAGCTGTTGTAGGCTAAGCTGTAAGGCCCAGCGGACGCAAGCTGTGTTGCGCAGTAGTAAGCCACACTTGGGTTTGAGTGTGGGGTGGACGTAGGTCTGCAGGACCGAACCACCTAAAAATCTGGTGTGTTATGTGCTTGTGTGATTGCCTATGATATGGTGTGTGGTTGCTTCCCTTGATTCTCTTCTCAGATCGCTTCATTTCTGCTCAATTCAAACACTCTAGCTAGTGATCTAGTAGATCAATATAATTTCCACATTAGAGCCTCATTGAACTGTTAAATTAGGCCATCGATCTATTCACCCCCCCTCTAGATCCACACTTCGTGGTGACAGAGTGCTTCCATCTAACACAACATCCTCCCCCTCCGTTTCACCATGGGGAATCTTCTACTCAGGGGGGCGGACAGCGCCCTTCGGTGGACTACGAGGCTCTTGACGGGTGGCTTACCGGCTTGGAGACTCGTGTGGATACCCTTGGGGATCATCTTTCTACCCTTGGAGACACTATGGGCACTGCGTTTGACACCATATCCGGGCGCATGGACACCTTCTCTACTGCCTTGGACACTCTCTCTACTCAGATGGCCACTCTCACCACCCACATGACTTCCTTTCGAGAGGATTTAGCTGAGTCTGGCCAATCCTTTAGCTTCATGCACCTCTCCCTTCTTGGCATGCAGCGCCAAGATGCGGCTCGTGATGAGTCCATTGGTCATATTCTTGATCTTCTTCATAGTCATGACCACCATCTTGGCGACATTCGTCGGCATCTTGGCCTTCCACCTACACCTCCAGCAGATTAGCCACCTCCTGAAGATGCTCCATAAGTATTTGTTTTGTTTTCACCTCTAGCATGTTCTCTTTGGTCCAGTGTTGCTTGAGTCCCTCCTTCGTCTATCCTATCCCTTTTTGCAGTTGACAAAGGGGGAGAAGTAGTAGGGCAGGTTTATTATCTACTTATGTATGTCGTTGTATGGTTGTGTTGCTTGCTTGCATGTCACATGTGAGGGCTGTCAGTAGTATTAGTCCTTTGCTTAGTCTCTGGTTTTAGAGTCGTGCATTCACTCTCGCACTAATGTACCTTGTAATGAAATGATGAATTGAAAGTACTGGTGTTTGAATTCAGATGGCTGGCATTTGTGTCTCATTTCATATTCTTGCTGGCAAACAAGTGGTTGGGCGGTTTGTGCCACTTTGTGTTGAATGGATTAGCATGTTGATCTTTCTAGCACTCGTTCAAATTGAATTTCCTTAAAATATGAACCTTGGTTTGAATGCCCTAGAGTTTTGTCATCATCAAAAAGGGGGAGATTGTTGTATATATCGCGGTGTTTTTTTGATGATAACAAAACCAAGGACATATGGTTGCTCACATGCTTGGAACTAATAACCTAAGTGATTTTCATAAGCTTTCAAGGTCGGAGCTCTTCATGTTTTTGCTTATGGTTTTAGCATTCCAAATGGTTTTCTAAGAACTTGAAATAACTTTTAACCAATCGTTCAATTCATGCCTCGATCATATGGACACACTTTTCTGGGCTAAACCTTTTATTTTTCAAGTTTTTCACAGTCCGGTCGACTTCCAACATCACCCCGGTCGAACTGAAATAACAGAATGGAATTTTCTACAGGCTGTCTCAGTGGCGGTCGATCGCCCCCTCAATCCCAGTCGACCGGATTTCCCAAGGACCGGCCTTCTGCAGGTTTCTCAGTGGCGGTCGACCGCCAGCCCCTACAGGTCGACCGCCTGCCCCGAGCTGCTCAATATTGTTGACTTTTTGTCACTTCGAGGGAAGCCCTTTCACTTAGTATTGTTTAATCCTTGATCACCCAAAACCCTCCAGAAATTGTGGATCTAGTATGGGGGAGTCCATGGACCATTCAATCCTATAAAACTTATACAAGAGGGTCAAGAAAACCCTAATGCTTAAGGTGGATCAAGGAGGCTATCAAGAGGAAGAGAAGGGAGCTAGCACTGTAGACGTGAACAGTGCTCCGAGAAGAGTTCTTCATCCTTCTTCATCCATTCAAGTGAAGATCAATCCAAGAGATCAAGCTGCATCCAAAGCATTCGTCATCCATTAAGGGGGAGCAAATCAACATTCCTCTCTTCTGCTCTAATTTCATATTGTCTCTTGAGCTTCATTTGTGATTCTTGTAATCGTTAAACATTTCAGTGTGTGTGGATCTTCCTAGATCCGTGTGTGTGTGTGTGTGGTTAATCCATTGTAGTTTTGTGTGTGTTAAGGTGTTCTTACACCTTCGTGGGAGATCTCCTTCCTAGTGTATGTGTGTGTGTGTCTGATCTTATAACACTTTACAAGATAGTGTGTGGATCCTCACTGTCGGTGAGGGGTGGACATAGGTTGTCGTTGTGGCATCCGAACCACCTTAAAATCGCTGTCTCTTTGTGGTTTGTTCCTTATCTTCTTTCCTCTTTCTTGCATGCCTGTAGATCTAGATTATGTGATTTCTTTCAAATAGATCTTTCGGTATATCAAGTTGGAGTCAGACTGACAAGGTTATTCTTGCCGGAAAGATAACAGTCTGCGCGAGTAAATCTATGGATCAGTTAACTTTGCCTAGTACCAAGGGTTATTGTTGTGATTAATTTTGATAGATCTAGATTATCCTGCTCTTAGTTCACTGCGTCCTCGCTTAATCGTAAAATTGAGTATAGTTCGGCTAAATTTTTGTTATCACCCAATTCACCCCCCTCTTGGGTGCCATTGACTACGGGACTTCAATGATTTCGTGTTCAATGAATTTGCATGTATACATGATTGATGAATGATTGCTTTGAATGAAGACTTGCATGATTGAGCTTCATTGATATACATATTGATGAAAGGTGAGGTTGATGAATTTTAAACCTGAATACTTGATTTGTAAGAATGCTCAATTTGAAGAAGGCTGATACGAATCAACTTGATTGACTGTTGAATGTTGGCGTGAGCGATTGTTGATTGAGCTCGAACGATGGATATAACTAATGAGTGAATAGGTCATTCGATAAATCGCAAAATGAATGGATGTTTCAAATGTGAAAGAATCTCAATTGTTAAGTTGAGTTGTTAATTTGAATGGGAAATTAAATGCAGGACAATTGTGAAGCTTGTCACTCAATCTCTCAAGGCCAAGGTATGAATACTTGTCTATGTGGATCGTGTGTGAATGGACTGATCCAAGTAAAAACTCATGCTTAGTCATGTTCATCTGTGATGTATGAACTCCCTTGATCTACTTTGATACATGTGTTTGATTCATGAAGGTTTCAATTACATTTACTGAAGTTTTGCAGCTGTCAGTAAAAGTGTCGACCTCAAGGGTCGACACTTATTTGAGGAGTCTCTGCCTTCATTGAGATTTAGGACGCTGGCAGATTGTGTCGACCTCAGGGGTCGATGATGGAATCGACGCCGAGCACTAACTTTTTATTTTGCATTTGAGTCCTTTTATTTACTTTTATATCCTTGGGAAAGTATATGTGCAATTGTAAGTCTTTGTAAGCTAATGTGTCATTCCCTAGGATTGTGTGGGTTTCAATGTAATTTGCTAGTAGGTCTAGCAAGGCGGCCCCCAGCCCTTTTCCATTGGTCCACCTAAGTTATGTGGGGCTGGTCAACCATCCTAGGTGGCCATCTAGAAGGTTTGAATGCTAATTGACCACATGGGAGACAAAGGGGTTAAAAATTCAAAGGTAGGTCACCTACCTTACCAACCCCCCCCCCCTTGGTCAAGGGGGCGCCCCCCCCATTAGATGTAATTAGGATTTTTTTATTTTGTTTGAAACATTTCATATTATTTAAACCCTAGGTCTGAGGGCAATTTGAGTCATTTGCCATTTCATATATATAGCTTGTATTTTGTGATTTAGTTGGATTAATGAAGGAAAAATTGGCATTTTGCCCCAAGAGAGCTCTTGGAGGGTGCGCCCCTCTCCCCCTATCTCCTTGATATTATTCCCCTTCCTCTAGAAATCTAGGGTAGGAGACCCTTTCTACCTCCCCCTTTCATCCTCTGAGTTCCCTTTCTGAAGCTGCCGCTGCCGCCGTCGCACAACCGTCGCGCCGCCGCCACCGCCACCAGAGTTCCGTCTCCATCAGGACAGAACCCCACCTCCGTTGATCTATCTTTTTATGCTTTTGTCTGATCGAGCTGAAATTTTGAGATCTTGTTCCTCTTTCTGTTAGCTTTCCATCCATATATCTTATGCCCCATTCTGATCTCGTTTGGTATTTTTCCCGCAATCTTTATACCACCCCTGTCAATCTGTCATTCTGCAGATCTACAGTACAGAGTCGTCTTGTTCTATTTTTGTCACCCCCTTATCTATTTTTAGAAAATCCTAAAAACTTACTGAGTGTTCCACACGCATATCCCCTTCCACCATAATTGTCTTTGAGTCTAAAAAAATCGTTTACCCTTCAGTCAAAGGTGTGTTTCAGGCAGATTGTTTGCTGCCCTGTGTGTCTGTCAGTCCGGGTCAGGAAAAAAAGTTAGTTTGAAGAAGTTTTCATTTTCAATCCGTGTGGTGGATGGAGCTGTAAACAAATTATACTGTAGATCTATGAGTGCTCTTTTTAACGGTATCAGCCACGCCTCGATCGGCCTCTGGATCTGGGCGCAAGCATTTTTACCGTCAAGGCCTGCAGATCTGTCCTGTGTGCAGGTCCAAAATTACAGTCTAAAAAAAATTCAAGAACAAGTGTCAAAAGTCAACTTCAGGAGCCGCCCTTTCAGGGAGTCGATCAGAGACATCCCGCCAACGTTCCAGCCAAGCGGCGCCTCCAGAAGACGTCAGGAAGGCAGCGTTCCTTTGGAAGCCATTGCTTGCTGTCCACCGAGTTAGCTATCGAGTTGGGTCAACACCGAGTTGGAATAGTGACGAGTCAGACCAGTAGGCCGAGTTCGTGCCGAGTTCGCCTCCAGATTGCTGCCCGTCAACCCAGGGTCGGTCCTCCCGGGCCCACTTGTAGCCCTTTACCTCCCTGCGTGGAGTGGGCGATAAACTTTAACTGTTGTAATTAACTTTTACTGCTGTTAACCGGGAGTTACCGTAACTGGCAGGGAACGTCTTCCCCACGCCCGGAGAGTAGAGGTACACTCGCTCCCCACTCTTTACCGCATTTGCTTATCTTGTATAGCTTTGAATGCCGCTGCGAGTGTAAGTTTCTAGCTTGTTATTCTATTATCACCGCTGCGAGAGAGCGAGATTGAGTGTACCGTCCCGTGACTCGATCCGAGTCTATACGGAAAAGCCGATACCCGTGACTCACGGCCGGTTTCTTAACCGTGCCCGGTCCCACGTTTCCCTCGCTAAGGGACAATCGCGAGCTCGTCTTGAGTCTGAGGATCGCATTCCTAATTCGAGTCGAGTCTGAGGTCCGCCCCGCATCAGTTTGGTATCAGAGCCAGGTTGAGTCTAGGGTGTCAAAAAATAATAATAAAAAAAGTGTCATTTAGGTCTAAGTCGGTCTAGGTGTCTCAAGTCTAAGTCGGTCCTAGGTGTTGTAGTTGCATATCATTATTCGGTATATAAAAAGGTGTTGTCCGAACGTTAGGCTACGCCTATCGGGAATGTCGCACACTTGCGCGAGTGATCAACGGATCAATTATCTCCGCCACGCACCGAGTCTTAGTTGTGTCTAGGTTGCAAGTCGAGTCTGCATTCCAACTTTGCATCGCATTGTAGGGTCGTGTCTAGTCCACGGGTCTAATCTTGTCACCGTGTGCCTGCATGTCCACTATCCGCCCACCCCATGGCCGTTCCCCAAGACCATGCGTCCAAGTGGTCATCCCTGGTGGCCCAAGCAAAGGCCTTCATGGCCCGACCCTTGGATTTTACCCCTCTCATTACTAAAGCCACTCTACCCAATGGGTCCACAATGGAACTCCATTTCACCGATAGGGAGTCTGATAATTGGATTTCTCTTGATATCGTGGAGTCCCTCTCTAAGACAGGCGAGATTGTCCGCGATGGTGATTTTGCTTGTGTCGAGTTCCAAAGGAAGATCGGCTCCGTTCTTTACTCCGATGGCGCATGGTGCCGGATCGGCACACTTGCTGGCCCATGCATCATTTTAGGGCAAACGTGGTTAGGAGAGAGAAAAGCCACTCTTGACTGGGACAAGAGGACTTGCACCTTATGCCTACCTTACCTACCCGGCAAGATCATCCTTAAGGACAGGGCTCAGTCGAGCACCCCCGTATTTCCAGACACCCAACCCCAGTGGTCCACTCCACCTTCGGATTCATGCTTGGAGCCACCTCATCCCGAGCCGCCCGTGTTTCTTACGGGTACGCTAAACATAGCCGAGCCAGTTCTTAGTTGGCTCAAGGATGGCTGGGTCCCACCACCTTACCCATTCATAGACCCCACCTTACCCCTAGTGTCCGTCAACTCCTACCATACTACATTCCAATCTAGTCACCATGTTGACACATTGGGTGACCTTATTCTTGGTTTAGGTTGGCAATGGAAGTTGACGCATTTATTGGCCCGAGGCTTCGACCTACCCACTAGTCGTAGCTTCACCCATCTGGCCTTAGGGTCCATTACCTCCGTGTGCACCGTGGGTTGTGTTACCACGGAGGTTCTTCTACTTCTCCCGCTACCGGACGAGCCCGACTTCATTACTTTTCTTCCGAGGTAGGAGTCATATCTCCTATGCACGGTCCCATCTACCACGATGGATGGAGGTGATCATCACCTTCATGAATATCACCCATGGGACTATGTAATGGAGAAATCAAAGGGTCACACATTCTTGGACCCATTCGACCCCTTCTCTAGTGGGCCTAGTGATCCATCCCTTCCATTCTACCTTGTCGGGATAGTACACTTTCATACCCCTTTCATACGGGTCGGATCCTCCATACCCACCAAGCCCGTCCATGATACCCCTACATCGGCTCACCTAGCCCTCTCGAGTCTCCCAAATCCAATAGGCAGTCGCATGTTAGGGACAAAGTAGGGTGTCTAGGAGTCCCACTTTCCGCCAACCATCGGTTGCCACTAGTGCATGCATGGCACATATTCGGGTGTCCTGGTCCGTCGTCACCCATGTACGGGTCGGACTAACATTAGGTGTGTCTAGGGTCTTGTGTGTCTGTGCATCCATCGAGTCGAGTCGGTTTGTATGCTCGCGTTGTTAGCCCCTTCGAGTTCGAGACTTGTCGGACTATTGGGATCGGTTCTACCTCATATCGGATCTAGTAACATAAGGGACAAGCGGTGATTCCTAGTGAGTCTTCGAGCCGCCTTCCCTCATTTGAGAGAGACCCCACCCCGGAGTGTCCACCTCTAGCCTCATTCCCATGACAGCGTGTGCATATCGAATCTATACGGGGTGAGCAGGTGTCGATTACTTGGAGTGGAGCGTACTCCGCGCTTCCAGGTACGATGACGGATCCGCCGACGTCACGAGCAGCCGCACCCCTTACTCGACGGGGTCGAGTTCTTCCCACCCGGAGGAGAGTTGATGGGAATCGACGACGAGCACTAGCTTTTCATTTTACATTTGAGTCCTTTTATTTGCTTTTATATCCTTGGAAAAGTATATGTGCAATTGTAAGGCTTTGTAAGCCAATGTGTCATTCCCTAGGATTGTGTGAGTTTCTATGTAATTTGCCAGTAGGTCCAGCAAGGGGGCCCCCATCCATTTCCCATTGGTCCACCTAAGCTATGTGGAGCTGGTCAACCATCCTAGGTGGCCATCTAGAAGGTTTGAATGCTAATTGACCACATGGGAGACAAAGGGGTTAAAAATTCAAAGGTAGGTCACCTACCTTACCAACCCCCCCCCTTGGTCAAGGGGGCGCCCCCCCATTAGATATAATTAGGATTTTTTTTATTTTATTTGAAACATTTAATATTATCTAAACCCTAGGTCTGAGGGCAATTTGAGTCATTTGCCATTTCATATATATAGCTTGTATTTTGTGATTTAGTTGGATTAATGAAGTAAAAATTGGCATTTTGCCCCAAGAGAGCTCTTGGAGGGTGCGCCCCTCTCCGCCTATCTCCTTTCTATTCTTCCCCTTCCTCCAGAAATCTAGGGTAGGAGACCCTTTCTACCTCCCCCTCTCATCCTCTGAGTTCCCTTTCTGAAGCTGCCACCGCCGCCGTCGCACCGTCGTCGCGCCGCCGCCGCCACCGGAGTTCTGTCTCCATCAGGACAGAACCCCACCTCCATGGATCTATCTTTTTATGCTGTTGTCTGATAGAGCTGAACTTTTGAGAGCTTGTTCCTCTATCTGTTAGCTTTCCATCCATATATCTTATGCCCCATTCTGATCTCGTTTGGTATTTTTCCCGCAATCTTTATACCACCCCTGTCAATCTGTCATTCTGCAGATCTACAGTACAGAGTCGTCTTGTTCTATTTTTGTCACCCCCTCATCTATTTTTAGAAAATCCCAAAAAATTACTGAGTGTTCCCCACGTATATCCCCTTCCACCATAAGTTTCTTTGAGTCTACAAAAATCGTTTACCCCTCAGTCAAAGGTGTGTTTCAGGCAGATTATTTGCTGCCCTGTGTGTCAGTCAGTCCGGGTCAGGAAAAAAAGTCAGTTTGCAGAAGTTTTCATTTTCAATCCGTGTAGTGGATGGAGTTGTAAAAAAAATATGTTGTAGATCTATGAGTTCTCTTTCCAACGGTACCAGCCACGCTTCGATCGGTGTAACACCCAGATTTTTTTTAGACTAAAATAGAAATAAATATATATGTTCAAAATAAAATTAAAAAGATAAGTATGAATTCATGTTGTAAACTAAGTCGAGTAACTTATCACAAATAATTAAAATTTAGATAAATTTTTATGCAAATAAATAAAAGGGAATGAGGGAAGAAATATTATAAAATTAATTTTCTTATATTTGAATCTCAAATAGTTAATAATTAAAATTGTTGGTGACAAAAGATGAGTTATTATTTAATTAGTATATAGTTCTTTAAAGATAGTAAGAAAAAGAAAGGAACTCGTAAAATAATAATAACAGATTATGTTCATTGTGTGACTTGACTTTTGAAATGATAAAAAATAATAATACTCTAAATTAATTGATCAATATTATAAATAAATAAATATAAGACCTTAAATGGACCTTATTTAATTACAATAGTCAAAATGATAAGAAAATAATAATAATATATATATGCTTGAAAATAATAGTAATTAATTTTGCATGTTTAAAACTCAAGTTTTGTTATCATCGCTTGCTTAAGTGTAGTTTACCGTTTAATTATCTTAATAAATTAAATAATTAAATAATGTTAAAATTTTATACCCAAGTAATCACACACCAAAATTTTGAATAAATATACTTCTAAAATCTTCATGATTATTCCTAAATTTCCATACCTTATATGGTATATTTACTACAAATTTAAACAAGTTAAATCATTTAATATATATATATACACGCAAATTAATAACAGATAGGAGCTGCGTAAGTAAGTGTTTGATAAATAACAGCGTAAGTAAGTGTTTGATAAATAACAAATGAGATTAAATGTATATCAAATAAAACTCCTTAAAACAAAACTTACATAAAAAGGCCAAATAGAAATAATTAAGTTGTGTGTGTGCACTCACTGAGCTTTAAACCATGGGAAGTCTTCTTCCGTTAACATAAAATATATAAGACCTTAGCCAAATTAATACAACATATATATATATATATAAGATTTATGGGCCTTAACACATAAATTTTATTTTATTCTAACAGTCAAAAATAAATTAACCGCGATATAAAGCTAGCCCATTAATTTAGCTAATGATAATTATAAACCTTAGCCGAGAGATTATGACTCATATATGATAAATGGGTTAAAAGTCATGGGGTTACCGATACAATTTTAATGACAACCATGTTTATATACCAACTAAACCCACTGTAGCCCAATATACAAAAGCCTTTTTCTTCTAAAAAGTCAACCCACTTAAACCCCAAACCCACGTGAGCTTCGCACCAAGGGCTAACTCCAACCGCTCCCGTATGCATGCCTAACCGTTCGATCCTAAAGCCAAACCAGAAGCAGATGCGGACGTTGCACGGTGTTAACTTTAGGGTTTTAAAACCAAAGAAGACGAGCGGCTGTGGAATTGGCAGGGAGAGTTAATTACGGGTCATATTATGGAGGCCTTGCTTTCATTTGTGCTCTCCTTCCATTTAGCTCCTCCTTTCTATAAAAGCACCTTGCCCGGCCGAACCTTCATATCCTTTTTCCATCGCACTGCTGCCATCGTCGTCCTCTTCCTCCGCGTGCATGCCCTGCTGTCTCCATCCCCCACGTCCTGTTGCTCGTCCAAGCTGCCAAGGGAGTCTTGCTTCCTCCTCCTGCCTGCGTTCGCCATCTTCCTCCTGCTACGGTTCGAGCAACAAGGAGCTGGCCATGTCATCTCCTTCCCTTCCATTCTTCCTCTTGCGGCCAACCGAGCAACAAGGAGCGGTTGTTGTTCTTCTTCCCCTTCATCCATCTTCATCCTCGGCTGCATCATCTCTAATTTCTGTGAGAAGCCATTTTACAGAAGCTCAGTTTTGTTTCTTCTTCGACAGAAGATTGTTGCCGTTGCTGTTCGAATTTCATCCCTCCAAATCTCTCTGTTCATCATCCAAAACTCAGTAAAAAGGTAGGTTTTCTCAAGTTTCGTAGCCCAACAAAAAAATTAATTCATCATTGTAAGTGTTCTCTCTTCATGCCAAAGATTATAATTAGATTAAAAACTCACATGATATTGCTGCATGATTTTTACTACGTATTTTGGTTTAATACTATAGAACCTAGTTATGGAGTTTTCACCTTAAAAATTTGTACGTGGGTATCGGAGTCTCTTTTGGCCATGAAAATTTAAGGGCGTACTAGTGGGATAGAGACCGAGGTAGTGAGAGTGGTTGCATCATTTTTCGTGCCCCCTATCTCAAGATCCTCCATCCCTCAACGAAAAATTATTTTGAACGTCCGGTTAAGTAGAGTTTTTCGAACCCGTCATTTTGATATATAGAACGCCTGATTCCGATGTGTGTACGTCGAGAACCGGAGCCCTGAACATCGACATTTTTTTGAAATGACGACATTTAACATGTCGTCAAATGCTTTTGACGCCACAGTTCAATGGCGTCAATTCTTATAATATATATATATATATATATATATATCTTGTGATTATATCTTCAAAAATCTATATCTATTAAATTATGCCACATAAAACATAAAATTATACAAAATATATTTCTAAAATCCTTGAATTTTTCTCCAGTTTGACACCTCATTGAAATGACGACATGTTAAAAGTCGTCAATTTCTTTTGACGCCACCGTACAAAGGCGTCAAAATCATTTATTATATACATATAAATATATATATATATATATAATTTGTAATTATGTCTTGAAAAATCTATATCTACTAGACTATGTAACAAAAAATTATAAAAAATATATATTTTTGAAATCCTTGAATTTTTCTCCTAATTATCATTTATTCTATTTTTCTAAATTATTTTATATAAATTAATGTCTCTTTGAATGTATATTTTTGAAATTATTCAATTAAATAGATATTGACGTGAATTCTTGTTAAATAAATCAACTTAAAAATCATAAAATTAACGTCCCTCCAGGAGGACGCTAATTAATAAATGACGCCACCCACGGGCATCAAATAATATAAGTTTATTTAATTATAATTAATTATAGAATTGGATGGACATGAATTCTATAATTAACGCATTCATGTTCTCGCCGTTTTCTCTCGATTTTGACCCATACTGCGGGTCTTCTGGCACTCTCATCTCACGTCCGTAGATGGAGTCCCTATTTCATGATTGGTTCACTTATACACCTCAACTCTCGGTGACATACGAGCCCTCCGTTGGACATTCCGTTCCTTCGGACTAGCAAGTTAGTCATTGGGACCTCCGTAAGTCTCCTCGTAGCCTTGGATTCCCTCAAGGCCGACTGAGCTGGTTGTACCTTAAAAACCTTGTGCCTTTGATTGCCACGTCTTGTGGTAAACCGGCCCTCTCATGGTGCCATCTTGGTCCATGAGAGAATAATCCTAGCCAGTGGAATGATGATATTCCACTAGGCGGTGTCTTGGATTGAGTCCCTTATAGATAGGGTCAATCTCTCAGCTTGATTCATGTCCCTTGATTGGTGACATGTTTAGTCATCCACTCAAGTTATCACGGCTACCTAGTTAAGGTATCGATTCTACCCAGGTTATCGACATGTCATGGTTCTCGTTGGTTTTATCATTGTCCATTTAATGTTCTTCCTTGAATTCTGTGGAACCTATCCACGAATCTACCTTGATATCCTACATTAGTTTGTTCTTGGAATTCCATGGCTATCACTAAAGTGGTTGTCTAGATATTACATGTAACAATGTCCGCGCATATAGGGCCCGATCTAGTCCTAGGAGGAGCACCCGAAAGTACTTGTGCCCATGGGAGTTATATTGATCACGGTGTGGCATTGCACCGAAGTACTTGCTTGATTTTACGACACTCCACTATCTCTCTCTCTCTCGTGCTTGACTTGATTAACTTGACACGACTTGCGTGGCCCGGAATGGGCAAAGTACTTGCTTGTTAATAGCCATTATCTCATGACATGAAAAACTTTATTGATATACTCGATACTTGTTCAAATACTTGAAATCTTGAATACTTGAAATTCCCTACCTTGGATCGATAGTACATGTTATTTCCTCTCGTTATCATGTTCAATTCCATATCGTTCTATTTTACATGATTGACATGCTAGACTTGCATTTTCATTTGGAAGAGGTAATTACTTAAACCAATTGCTAGTTATTGAGATATAATTCCTACTGAGCTTTCGCTCACTCAGTTTGTGCCAACATTTTTCAGGTAATCAGGTGGCTAGCGAGACCGAGACTCACATGGGAGGGACAAGTGTGCAAGCGAGCTTCAAAATCTAGTGAACCCGAGTCTTTTATCTTTCTTGAGTCTAGCATGGTGTCTCTTATTTGATTATCTTGTCTAAGTCTGTTAGAGCGTCATCTCCTTTTCTTTCATAGTGACGTAGTTGAGTCTTCAAGTTCTTGTAAGAGATTTATATTTAATAAAATTTTTATTGTTGTTCCAAATTATTTGGACTTATGCGATTACTCTTGATTATTCACGACTGTTTAACTGTCACGTTCCGAGCAAATGACACGTTCTGCTGCTATCGGTTCGGGGCGTGACAGAGGTGGTATCAGAGCTTCGGCTTTCACATCCTCAAGTTATTAGGTTCCAATGATAGGTCAAGTATCCCTGTCAGTCGTATCAGAGCTTCGACTTTCTTATCCTCCAGTTATTAGATTCCAATGATAGGTCAAGTATTCTTGTCAGTCATATCAGAGCTTCGGCTTTCATATCCTCCAGTTATTAGGTCCCAAGGATAGGTCATCCTTGTCAGTCATATCAGAGCTTCGGCTTTCACATCCTCAAGTTATTAGGTTCCAATGATAGGTCAAGTATCCTTGTCAATCATACCAGAGCTTCGGCTTTCAAATCCTTAGGTCATTAAGTCCAAGAGATAGGTTGAGCCATCTTTGTTGGTCATCCTATAGGAATTCCGTGAGAATGGGTAGAGCTTGGGGATATATTATAAAGAAAGGATAAAATATTCAAGTCCCATTCCTACTAATTATATAAATTTCTAAGTCCAAAATTATTCTCCCCAATTAATCTTGTAGGAACATAAATAGAATGGAGACATCTAAGCCAAACTTTATCCCCGAGATGGTCTTGTGTAGTATCATGAATAAAATTATAACTAGTTGAATGGAAGATGGTGTGAATTTGGGGACCAAATTCTTTTAAGTGAGGGAGGGTGTAACACTCCAGATTTTTTTTAGACTAAAATAGAAATAAATATATATGTTCAAAATAAAATTAAAAAGATAAGTATGAATTCATGTTGTAAACTAAGTCGAGTAACTTATCACAAATAATTAAAATTTAGATAAATTTTTATGCAAATAAATAAAAGGGAACGAGGGAAGAAATATTATAAAATTAATTTTCTTATATTTGAATCTCAAATAGTTAATAATTAAAATTGTTGGTGACAAAAGATGAGTTATTATTTAATTAGTATATAGTTCTTTAAAGATAGTAAGAAAAAGACAGGAACTCGTAAAATAATAATAACAGATTATGTTCATTGTGTGACTTGACTTTTGAAATGATAAATAATAATAATACTCTAAATTAATTGATCAATATTATATATAAATAAATATAAAACCTTAAATGGACCTTATTTAATTACAATAGTCATAATGATAAGAAAATAATAATAATATATACATATACTTGAAAATAATAGTAATTAATTTTGCATGTTTAAAACTCATGTTTTGTTATCATCGCTTGCTTAAGTGTACTTTACCATTTAATTATCTTAAAAAATTAAATAATTACATCATGTTAAAATTTTATACCCAAGTAATCACACACCAAAATTTTGAATAAATATACTTCCAAAATCTTCATGGTTATTCCTAAATTTCTATACCTTATATGGTATATTTACTATAAATTTAAACAAGTTAAATCATTTAATATATATATATATACACGCAAATTAATAACAGATAGGAGCTGCGTAAGTAAGTGTTTGATAAATAACAGTGTAAGTAAGTGTTTGATAAATAACAAATAAGATTAAATGTATATCAAATAAAACTCCTTAAAACAAAACTTACATAAAAAGGTCAAATAGAAATAATTAAGTTATGTGTGTGCACTCACTGAGCTTTAAACCATGGGAAGTCTTCTTCCGTTAACATAAAATATATAAGACCTTAGCCAAATTAATACAACATATATATATATATATAAGATTTATGGGCCTTAACACATAAATTTTATTTTATTCTAATACTCAAAAATAAATTAACCGCGATATAAAGCTAGCCCATTAATTTAGCTAATGATAATTATAAACCTTAGCCGAGAGATTATGACTCATATATGATAAATGGGTTAAAAGTCAGGGGGTTACAGATACAATTTTAATGACAACCATGTTTATATACCAACTAAACCCACTGTAGCCCAATATACAATAGCCTTTTTCTTCTAAAAAGCCAACCCACTTAAACCCCAAACCCACGTGAGCTTCGTACCAAGGGCTAACTCCAACCGCTCACGAATGCATGCCTAACTGTTCGATCCTAAAGCCAAACCAGAAGCAGATGCAGACGTTGCACAGTGTTAACTTTAGGGTTTTAAAACCAAAGAAGACGAGCGGCTGTGGAATTGGCAGGGAGAGTTAATTACGGGTCATATTATGGAGGCCTTGCTTTCATTTGTGCTCTCCTTCCATTTAGCTCCTCCTTTCTATAAAAGCACCTTGCCCGGCCGAACCTTCATATCCTTTTTCCATCGCACTGCTGCCATCATCGTCCTCTTCCTCCGCGTGCATGCCCTGCTGTCTCCATCCCCAACGTCATGTTGCTCGTCCAAGCCGCCAAGGGAGTCTTGCTTCCTCCTCCTGCCTGCGTTCGCCATCTTCCTCCTGCTGCGATTTGAGCAACAAGGAGCCGGTCATGTCATCTTGATGCGGGACGGGACCACGGACACGACAAGCTCGCGGTTGTCCCTTAACGAGGGAAGCGTCGGACGTGCGCGGTTGAGAAACCGGCAATGAGCTAGGGTGATCGGCTCTCTCGTGTGCCCGGATCGGGTCACGGGACGGTCTCGCACTCTCTCGCAGCAGCGGTAATGAATAGATAAAGCGAGCTAGATATCCTTACACATGCTCTCTAGCAGCGGCATAAACAAATATATATGAAGTAAGTAAAATGCCAAGTAAGGGAGCGAATGCGATACCTCCACGCGCTCGGCGTGGGGAAGACGGACCCGACCGAAACTCGTACCCCCGGGATAATTAATTCACCATATTACAGCAAATGAATTACTGCCCACTCCACGCAGGGAGGTAAAGGGCTACACAAACGGGTCCGGGAGGACCAAATTCGGGTTGACGGGCGGCTTCTCGCGTCTCTTCAGCAGCACCCGAACTAGTGACGATGGGACCCACGTGCTGTCCGAAGGGACCGTGCGGGACCCGGTGTCACCACTGTGGTGGGGACACTTGTGGAAGTGTTCCCTGGGCTGGCGGCACGCTGGTTCGCCGGCCGGAGGCCGGGCGTCTCCGTTCGGCACCTGTCGGAATGACCGGCCACGGACCTGCCGGTTCTATTTTCCGGCGCGCGCTCCGGTGAGAACGGATGCTGCGATCAGCCCCGATGTCGGAATACGGCAAAACTAGCACCGTTGGAAATATGCTTCGAAGGGCTTCAGCCTAAGGTAATTATAGAAAATTAATCAAGCCTGTACTTCTGATTGGCGAATTTTGAAGGTTGCTGTTGTATAGTTCCTGAAATCTCAGGTCAACAGAAAACGTTCATGTAGATTACCTTTGACCGCGAGGTAGACGTCCGAATATGGGGTTGTGTTCTTCAGAAAAGTTGTGGGAAATCAAGTTACGAAACCAGGACTATTTTTGGATCTGGATTTGGAGGTGGTGGTGATTTGTTCTGATTTTGGAAGTGGAGAGTGGTCGGATCTGGGATCTGACTGAAAACACTGTAGCAGAGGAAGAACACGAATTTCTAAAAATAAATAGAAGGCTGATAAAATATTAAGAAAATTTATGGATGTAGGGGGTGATGGACAAAACTCCCATTAAAATTGAGAGGGTTTGGACAAATCAAAAAGATGGTCGGAGGGGGAGAACTCAGAGGTTCTGTCACTGTAGATAGAAACCTGGCAGATCTGGGATGACAGGTTGGACGAAAATGTAAAAATACTAAACGGTGGATTTTGGGCATGAAACTTTAGGTGGAGCTTGGGATACAAGGGAAGAACACACCATAAAAATTTCAGCTTGATATCGTCACGTGGTGGAGAGCAGATATTCGGACAAGAAGACTCTATCCAGGATGGACAGAACACCAAAGGCGGCTCCGCGGCGGCGTGATGGCGGCACGAACAGCGGCGGCGGCGGCACCGATGATCACCGGAGGTGGGGGGAAGGAGATATCACTCTAGAATGGGGCTTGGGGATGAAGAATCTAGGGGGAGAGAGAGGAGAGGTCGAAATTTTCCAAGAGAGGGGTTCTTGCACAATGATTTTTTCACTTTCATTAATTCAATCAATTGGAAAATACAAGCTATATATAATAAATGTAAAAAGACACTAAATGCCCATAGATCTAAGGTTTGGAAGGGCATATTAGGGAGTTCCTAAATATTTCTCCCATGTGGTCCAAACTTTAACCATTAATCTAATCAAACTTGGACCATTTCCATTCAAACTTACCTAATTTTCACCAACCAAGCCTAATAAGGCCAAAGGAAGAGGGCGCCCCCCTTCTTGGGCTTCTCATGGGCCTTGGCTGGTCCAAGCCCATCCACTCAAGTCCAATAACCTATGTCTAGACTTGGGCCTTCCAAGTCTTGGTGGTCCATGAGAGGAGAAAGCCCACTTGGGCCTTAAGTGGCTAGTAAGGTCCAATATGAACTAGGCTTCTAATGGACTCTACTAATGGCAACCTAGCAATGGACTTTACATTACAAGTGGCCCATTGGCTTGTTATAAGCCTTACAAGGAGCCCAAATGAAAGAAATGAAACAAATACACAAGTAGAATCCCATACAAGTCATAACACACAAATACGTTCCACCCGTATAGCTTTTGATGCCCCCATCAATTCTCCCCGGGTGGGAGGAACTCGACCCCGTCGAGTAGGGGTATGGATTCTCGAGTACTCCAGCGGATCCGTCACCGTGCCAAGTAACACGGGTATGCTCCACTCCAAGTGACCATCACCTACTCATTCCATATATACTCTATATGCACAAGTTGCTATGGGCTAGAGGTGGACACTCCAGATGGGGCACTCTCAAAAAGGAAGGGAGCATCTCAAAGACTCACTAGGAATCACCGCTGAGTCCCTATAAGTGACTGATCCGGGTATGGATGTAGAACCGATCCCATACTCATCAAGTGAGTCCACTCGCCTCTTACTCATAAGAGAACGACAACGAGCTTACACAAGACGCATGCAGATAAGCAAACGACACACAAACCATGCAAACAAACCACACAAAACAAACCACACAAGGAAAACACACCGACTCATATATGACCCTAGACTAAGATGGTGACACAAGCCCACTAGGTGGCGGCATCCTGGGCGGCGGGTGAGCCATCCAACTCTCCCCCCAAGGCATAGTACTCATCGGCCTCATAATTGACACACTCAAGCTCGGGAGGTGCGGGCTCTCCAACACCTAAGGCTAGGGTGGCACGAGCAGGACACTCGCTGGCAAAGTGGCCAAATCCATGACAGTGGAAACAGTGCACTCTCGACCGACTACTCTCTCCTATAAAAGGGGCCTTACCCTTATCATCCCGTCGGGTAGGGGGTGTAGGCAGCAATGGGGGAGGTGTAGGTGCCTTGGACAATAGTGGAGGGGGGGCCGGTGCCAGAGGACGGGCTATAGGAGCCGGGGGACGGGCAACAGGTGCCGGTGGTTGGGGTGGAAATAGGTCCCGGGGTGGAGGAGGGCGAGGTCGAGGAGCAAAGTGCTCCTGACGGGTGGGCTCCTGAGGTCGAGCCATGGGAGGCCGAGGATGTAGGCCTATAGAGTGGCGGGGCTCGGTGCTACGGAGAGGGGTGGGGCCCAACCGATGACTAGAGTCAAACTCTCTCTCGAATTGCTCTAACTCGAGAGCAACCTGGTATGCCTCTTCCAACGTCTTGGCATTGCGGCGGAAAAGCTCATACTGATAGTGTGGCCGCAAACCACGTCGAAAGTGGGAAACGGGCATGGTACTCTCCTCCGTGACACCACATCGTAGAAAGTACTCATCAAATTCAGCGATGTATTCGGAGACTGACCGGTCTCCTTGGCTAAGACTTTGCCATCTATCGATGAGTCGCTGGCGGTATGTGGGAGGAAGGTACTTTTGCCGAAGTTTATTGTTCATCTCGGCCCATGTGTCAATCGGGGGTTCTAGCCGCTGAAGTAGCAGGCTCTCCACATTCTTCCAATAGGCTTGCGCCTGCCCCATGAGCTTCATGGTGGCAAATCGGACCCTTCGGCTCTCCGACATATCATACCACTCAAAATAACGGTCCATGTCGAACTCCCAATCTAGGTAGACTTTCGGATCCAAAGACCCGTAAAAAGAGGGAGGGTCCGCTCGCACGGTCTTAAGGACCCTATCATCATCCTCCTCTCGTTGTGGCTGAAAACCACGACGGCGTTGACCATACCCCTCATAGGCATTGTCGGACCCATAGTCCTCGAGACCAAGGTCACGGTGCGGTAGTTCGGGAACCCGAGGAGGGGCGGGTGGAGGAGCCTGTGGTGGCTGGTTTTGGGCCGCGGGAGCGGGTTGGACTTGGGCCATGGGAGCGGGTTGGACTTGGGCCACCGCGGGAGGAGGTGCGGGTGGGCCTTGGCCTGCCCCAGGAGGGTCCCCGTGTGACATCCTATCTAACCGCCCAACGAGGTCTTGGACCGACCTATCGGAGGTCTCCATGCGTCTCTCCATGGCTCTAAGGTGACCATCCATATTATCGGAGAAAGTCCGAAAGTTAGCATCGGATTAGTCCAACCTAGTCATAATGGCCATCATCGCCTCGTGTAGGGAGTGGAAGTCTCCCGAGGCGCCATCTCGTGGGTTAGCCATAGGGGAAGGGCGATGGTATTGGGTACCTCGCCGAGTGGGCATGTAACGACACGGACTAGGAAACACCGACTAATGCAAATGCACACTAATATGATGCACCTAGACCTAAACTAATATCCGATACGTGGCGGAGATAATATACCCGAAGGTCACTCGCACAAGTGTGCGGCCTTCCCGATAGGCGTAGCCTAACGTTCGGACAACACCTTTTGATATATCGAATTATCGGGATGAAATGCAATTTTAAAAACACTCTTCTTTTGTGTTTTAGAAATATGATGATCCTAGACTCGACTTAAATCGACTAATGACTAGACGTAAATGACTCTTTTATTTTTGTTTTTGGACACCCTAGACTCAACCCGCTCTGATACCAAATTGATGCGGGACGGGACCACGGATACGACAAGCTTGCGGTTGTCCCTTAACGAGGGAAGCGTCGGACGTGCGCGGTTGAGAAACCGGCAATGAGTTAGGGTGATCGGCTCTCTCGTGTGCCCGGATCGGGTCACGGGACGGTCTCGCACTCTCTCGCAGCAGCGGTAATGAATAGATAAAGCGAGCTAGATATCCCTACACATGCTCTCTAGAAGCGGCATAAACAAATATATATGAAGTAAGCAAAATGCCAAGTAAGGGAGCGAATGCGATACCTCCACGCGCTCGGCGTGGGGAAGACGGACCCGACCGAAACTCGTACTCCCGGGACAATTAATACACCATATTACAGCAAATGAATTACTGCCCACTCCACGCAGGGAGGTAAAGGGCTACACAAACGGGCCCGGGAGGACCGAATTCGGGTTGACAGGCGGCTTCTCGCGTCTCTTCGGCAGCACCCGAACTAGTGACGGTGGGACCCACGTGCTGTCCGGAGGGACCGTGCGGGACCCGGTGTCACCACTGTGGTGGGGACACTTGTGGAAGTGTTCCCTGGGCTGGAGGCACGCTGGTTCACCGGTAGGAGGCCGGGCGGCTCCGTTCGGCACCTGTCGGAATGACCGGCCACGGACCTGCCGGTTCTATTTTTCGGCGCGCGCTCCAGCGAGAACGGACACTGCGATCAGCCCCGACGTCGGAATGCGACGAAACTGGCGCCGTTGGAAAGATGCTTCGAAGGGCTTCAACCCAAGGTGATTACAAAAAATTAATCTAGCTTATACTTCTGATTGGTGAATTTTGAAGGTTGCTGTTGTATAGTTCCTAAAATCTCAGGTCAGTAGAAAACTTTCCTGTGGATTGCCTTTGACCGCAAGATAGACGTCCGAATATGGGGTTGTGTTCTTCTGAAAAGTTGTGGGAAATCCAGTTACAAAACCAAGACTATTTTTGGATCTGGATTTGGAGGTGGTGGTGATTTGTTCTGATTTTGGAAGTGGAGGGTGGTCGGATCTGGGATCTGACTGAAAACACTGTAGCGGAGGAAGAACACGAATTTCTAAAAATAAATAGAAGGCTGATAAAAAATTAAGAAAATTTATGGATGTAGGGGGTGATGGACAAAACTCCCATTAAAGTTGGGAGGGTTTGGACAAATCAAAAAGATGGTCGGAGGGGGAGAACTCAGAGGTTCTGTCACTGTAGATAGAAACCTGGCAGATCTGGGATGACAGGTTGGACAAAAATGTAAAAATACTAAACGGTGGATTTTGGGCATGAAAATTTAGGTGGAGCTTGAGATACAAGGGAAAAACATACCATAAAAATTGCAGCTTGAGATCTCACGTGGTGGAGAGCAGATAGTCAGACAAGAAGCCACTATCCAGGATGGACAGAACACCGAAGGCGGCTCCGCGGCGGCGTGATGGCGGCACGAACGGCGGCGGCGGCGGCACTGATGATCACCGGAGGTGGGGGGAAGGAGATATCACTCTAGAATGGGACTTGGGGATGAATAAACCAGGGGGAGAAAGAGGAGAGGTCGAAATTCTCCAAGAGAGGGGTTCTTGCACAATGATTTTTTCACTTTCATTAATTCAATCAATTGGAAAATACAAGCTATATATAATAAATATAAAAAGACACTAAATGCCCATAGATCTAAGGTTTGGAAGGGCATATTAGGGAGTTCCTAAATATTTCTCCCATGTGGTCAAAACTTTAACCATTAATCTAATCAAACTTGGACCATTTCCATTCAAACTTACCTAATTTTCACCAACCAAGCCTAATAAGGCCAAAGGAAGAGGGCGCCCCCCTTCTTGGGCTTCTCATGGGCCTTGGCTGGTCCAAGCCCATCCACTCAAGTCCAATAACCCATGTCTAGACTTGGGCCTTCCAAGTCTTGGTGGTCCATGAGAGGAGAAAGCCCACTTGGGCCTTAAGTGGCTAGTAAGATCCAATATGAACTAGGCTTCTAATGGACTCTACTAATAGCAACCTAGCCATGGACTTTACATTACAAGTGGCCCATTGGCTTGTTATAAGCCTTACAAGGAGCCCAAATGAAAGAAATGAAATAAATACACAAGTACAATCCCATACAAGTCATAACACACAAATACGTTCCACCCGTATAGCTTTTGATGCCCCCATCACATCTCCTTCCCTTCCATTCTTCCTCCTGCGGCCATCCGAGCAACAAGGAGCGGTTGCTGTTCTTCTTCCCCTTCATCCATCTTCATCCTCGGCTGCATCATCTCTAATTTCTGTGAGAAGCCATTTTACAGAAGCTCAGTTTTGTTTCTTCTTCGGCAGAAGATTGTTGCCGTTGCTGTTCGAGTTTCATCCCTCCAAATCTCTCTGTTCATCATCCAAAACTCAGTAAAAAGGTAGGTTTTCTCAAGTTTTGTAGCCCAACAAAAAAATTAATTCATCATTGTAGGTGTTCTCTCTTCATGCCAAAGATTATAATTAGATTAAAAACTCACATGATATTTCTGCATGATTTTTACTACGTATTTTGGTTTAATACTATAGAACCTAGTTATGGAGTTTTCGCCTTAAAAATTTGTACGTGGGTATCGGAGTCTCCTTTGGCCATGAAAATTTAAGGGCGTACTAGTGGGATAGAGACCGAGGTAGTGAGAGTGGTTGCACCATTTTTCGTGCCCCCTATCTCAAGATCCTCCATCCCTCAACGAAAAATTATTTTGAACGTCCGATTAAGTAGAGTTTTTCGAGCCCGTCATTTTGATATATAGAACGCCTGATTCTGACGTGTGTACGTCGAGAACCGGAGCCCTGAACATCGACATTTTTTTGAAATGACGACATTTAACATGTCGTCAAATGCTTTTGACGCCACAGTTCAATGGCGTCAATTCTTTTATATATATATATAACTTGTGATTATATCTTCAAAAATCTATATCTATTAAATTATGCCACATAAAATTATAAAAAATATATTTTAGAAATCCTTGAATTTTTCTCCAGTTTGACACCTCATTGAAATGACGACATGTTAAAAGTCGTCAACTTCTTTTGACGCCACTGTACAAAGGCGTCAAAATCATTTATTATATACATATAAATAAATATATATATACATATAATTTGTAATTATGTCTTGGAAAATCTATATCTACTAGACTATGTAACAGGAAATTATAAAAATCATATATTTTTTGAAATCCTTGAATTTTTCTCCTAATTATCATATATTCTATTTTTCTAAATTATTTTATATAAATTAATGTCTCTTTGAATGTACATTTTTGAAATTATTCAATTAAATAGATATTGATGTGAATTCTTGTTAAATAAATTAAGTTAAAAATCATAAAATTAACGTCCCTCCAAGAGGACTCTAATTAATAAATGACGTCACCCACGGGCGTCAAATAATATAAGTTTATTTAATTATAGTTAATTATAGAATTGGATGGACATGAATTCTATAATTAACGCATTCATGTTCTCACCGTTTTCTCCCGATTTTGACCCATATTGCGGGTCTTCTGGCACTCTCATCTCACGTCCGGAGATGGAGTCCATGTTTCATGATTGGTTCACTTATACACCTCAACTCTCGGTGACATACGAGCCCTCCGTTGCACATTCCGTTCCTTCGGACTGGTAAGTTAGTCATTGGGACCTCCGTAAGTCTCCTCGTAGCATTGGATTCCCTCAAGGCTGACTGAGCTAGTTGTACCTTAAAAACCTTGTGCCTTTGATTGCCACGTCTTGTGGTAAACCGGCCCTCTCATGGTGCCATCTTGGTCCATGAGAGAATAATCCTAGCCGGTGGAATGATGATATTCCACTAGGCGGTGTCTTGGATTGAGTCCCTTATAGATGGGGTCAATCTCTCAGCTTGATTCATGTCCCTTGATTGGTGACAGGTTTAGTCATCCACTCAAGTTATCACGGCTACCTAGTTAATGTATCGATTCTACCAAGGTTATCGACATGTCATGGTTCTCGTTGGTTTTATAATTTTCTATTTAATGTTCTTCCTTGAATTCTGTGGAACCTATCCACGAATCTACCTTGATATCCTACATTAGTTTGTTCTTGGATTTCCATGGCTATCACTAAAGTGGTTGTCTAGATATTACATGTAACAATGTCCGCGCATATAGGGCCCGATCTGGTCCTGGGAGGAGCACCCGAAAGTACTTGTGCCCATGGGAGTTATATTGATCACGGTGTGGCATTGCACCGAAGTACTTGCTTGAATCTACGACACTCCACTATCTCTCTCTCTCGCGTGCTTGACTTGACACGACTTGCGTGGCCCGGAATGGGCAAAGTACTTACTTGTTAATAGCCATTATCTCATGACATAGAAAACTTTATTGATATACTCGATACTTGTTCAAATACTTGAAATCTTGAATACTTGAAATTCCCTACCTGGGATCGACAGTACATGTTATTTCCTCTCGTTATCATGTTCAATTCCGTATCGTTCTATTTTACATGATTGACATGCTAGACTTGCATTTTCATTTGGAAGAGGTAATTACTTAAACCAATTGCTAGTTCTTGAGATATAATTCCTACTGAGCTTTCGCTCACTCAGTTTGTGCCAACATTTTTCAGGTAATCAGGTGGCTAGCGAGACCGAGACTCACATGCGAGGGACAAGTGTGCAAGTGAGATTCAAAATCTAGTGAACCCGAGTCTTTTATCTTTCTTGAGTCTAGCATGGTGTCTCTTATTTGGTTATCTTGTCTATGTCTTTTAGAGAGTCATCTCCTTTTCTTTCATAGTGACGTAGTTGAGTCTTCAAGTTCTTGTAAGAGATTTATATTTAATAAATTTTTTATTGTTGTTCCAAATTATTTGGACTTATGCGATTGCTCTTGATTATTCACGACTGTTTAACTGCCACGTTCCGAGCAAACGACACGTTCCGCTGCTATTGGTTCGGGGCGTGACAATCGGCCTCTGGATCTGGGCGCAAGCATTTTTACCGTCAAGGCCTGCAGATCTGCCCTGTGTGCAGGTCCGAAATTATAGTCTGAAAAAAATTCAAGAACAAGTGTCAAAAGTCAACTTCAGGAGCCGCCCCTTCATGGAGTCGATCAGAGACATCCCGCCAACATCCCAGCCCAGCGGCGCCTCCAGAAGACGACAGGAAGGCAGCGTTCCTTTGGAAGCCATTGCTTGCTGTCCACCGAGTTAGCTACCGAGTTGGGTCAGCACCGAGTTGGAATAGTGCCGAGTCGGACCAGCAGGCTGAGTTCGTGCCGAGTTCGCCTCCAGATTGCTGCCCGTCAACCCAGGGTCGGTCCTCCCGGGCCCACTTGTAGCCCTTTACCTCCCTGCGTGGAGTGGGTGATAAAATTTAACTGTTGTAATTAACTTTTACTGCTGTTAATCGGGAGTTACCGTAACTGGCCGGGAACGTCTTCCACACGCTCGAAGCGTGGAGGTACACTCGCTCCCCACTCTTTACCGCATTTGCTTATCTTGTATAGCTTTGAATGCCGCTGTGAGTGTAGGTTTCTAGCTTGTTATTATATTGTCACCGCTGCGAGAGAGCGAGATTGAGTGTACCGTCTCGTGACTCGATCCGAGTCTACACGAAAAAGCCGATACCCATGACTCACGGCCAGTTTCTTAACCATGCCCGGTCCCACGTTTCCCTCGCTAAGGGACAATCACGAGCTCGTCTAAAGTCCGAGGATTGCATTCCTAATTCGAGTCGAGTCCGTGGTCTATCCCGCATCAGTCGACACTTTCACCAGGAGTCTGCTATTTTGTTAAGGCAGAACTCTCATGAAAAAGTGTCGACCCGGAAGGTCGACACTTTCAGGTAAGTTTGTTCATTTCTGTGAAAATAGAATGTTCGTGAAAACGTGTCGACCTAAGGTGTCGACACTTTTCATCACGAATGTTTTGTTCTGTTAACCGGCCAGAACACTTCGTAAGAAGTGTCGACCCCATGGGTCGACACTCGTATCGCGATTTGTGTTGGGTTGCAAGGCCCGGATTCAGAGAGGGGGTGAATGAATCCCCGATAAAAAAATATTACGGAATTAAAATCTCAGATGGCTTAATCAATTGAGCACTCAACAATAAGCTGTCACACAGAATAGACTTTTAACTGAACTCAATATAAACTAATGAAATAATGGAGCTTCTCTCTTTTCATAACCATAAATTGAGAAACCAGACTCACACAACAGAAGAAGTTCTACTGAGCGTATGAACAAGCACTTCACAATTAAGTTAACTCCCCAGGATAACACAGATAATCACGCATGCATAACCTGTGAATGGGAGGTAGATGATATGGAGTAGAACGCAAAAGCAAACCATAGAACACCAGGATTTTTTGGTGGTTCGGTCCACAGACCTACGTCCACCCCTCACTCCAAACCGGAGTGAGGCTTCCACTAGCAACAGCTAGAACCGCAGACTCAGTCTGCAAACAAATGCTGCCTAATAGCTTGACCAGGGGAACAACCTCCCCTCTTCCTCCAGATCGGAGGGAACCCACTAGTGACTACCCGTCACTAGCAACCAGAGATGAAGTCTCTCTTCCTCAACCCAGGAGGGAAACCACAGGTAGCAACCACTACCTGCAAACCCAGAGTCAGATACTCCCTTCCTTTGAGACCAGAGGGAACCTACAAGTGACACACCGTCACTTGCAACCGAAGATTAAAATCTCCCTTCTCCTGAACCAACAGGAGGAACCCCGATCTCCAACCAGAGAATCGGAAGAATAAAGCCAAGGAAGTGTAAAAGAAAAACAATAAACGAAAATACAGCAATCGGAAAGCTGGAAATGAAATCACAATGTGGCTCTCGCAGGAGCTGACTGGCCTGGATTTGATCCATGGTCCAGTAGGAACTAATCTTCAGATGAAGCTTCTTTTCTCTCCTCGAGCTCTCTATCTTTCTCTTTCTTTCTTCCTCTTCTTTCTTCTTCTCTCTGCTTCTCCTTTTCTTTCTCTCATTCTTCTTGACACTTGATCGTGCAGACTCTCACTATCTCTTCTTTTCTCTTCTGTTTCTTCTTCTGCTACTCTCTGCCTCTCAGCCGCTCTCTTCTTCTGTTTCTATCACGATCAGTCTTCTCCAGATGGAGAAGTCCTCATATTTATAGCAGCAGCAGCTAGGGCGTGTAACCCCTTTATCCAGAGAACACCTCAGATCACGTGCCAGGTGCCAACCTCGGATCACGTGCCCAAACATTTTTTCTTCTCGAAGCATATACCTGTCAAACAGTCATAAGAGAATTATCAGTTTAAGGTTGAAACCTTGTACATACTTTATGAAGGCAATGCTAAAGCATGTACAGACTTCACGTATGCAGGACTATGGCATGTACAGACTTTGTGGATGCAAAGCTAAAGCATGTACAGACTTCACGTATGCAGGACTATGGCATGACAAATGGATGCACTGATATGCCAAACGAATGTGCAGACTCTGCATACAAGACATTTTAATGCAATATGCATATAGTAAAGCATGCACGACAAACATAAATGATCAGGCATGCAAGGTATGTACAGGATGAATGCTCAGGCATGCTATCAAGGGATGTACAGACCTTTTATGCCTGCAACAAGACAGTGTACAGACTGTTATCATGATGCACAAACATATCAGCAGAGTGTGTAGACATTGAATGCACGATAACGAGTGTATAGACATGCTAAGTCATCAAGCTACGTGCAGACAGCAAACTCTGTACAGACTTGGAAATGCTTGAAGCACTTAAACAAAGTATGCACAATGAGGATGTATAGACTTTGATTTATGCATGCACAGACTTGTATGAAGAACATGCTGTACAGACTTTGAAAGTGTGTGCGAGACAATGTATAGACTTGGTCTGAAGGATTGCACAGCCATTGGAATGTACAGACTTTGAAAGTGTGTGCGAGACAATGTATAGACTTGGCTGTAAAGACTTGCATCTGCATGGAGAGGCAAGGCAATGTATAGACTTGAGAGATGTTGCACCAACATATGCAGACAGAGATCTTAGTCATGCGTGCACAATGTATAGACTTTGAGCGCGTGCAATGCAGCAGCCAGCCAATGTACAGACTTAGTGTTGCGAACACAGGCTATACAGACTTTGCCACGCCTACACCAAGACGATGTACAGACTTGCTGCTGAAGAATGTACAGACTTGTCTGATGCAATCTAGGTACAACTCTGTACAGACTTTATATGCATGAAGCACATGATGCCACAATGTATAGACTTGATGCAGCATCAAAGCAACCATGTGCAGACTTTGTGTGTCATGAAGGGATGTACAGACTTGCTTGTGCAGTTATGTATGGACTTAGTGTGCAATATGCAAACGATGCACAGCCATAGCTCATGAATGTATAGACTTTGCGAGCAAGAGACAAGGCTGACGAATGTATAGACTTGCCGTGCCTGCAACAAGACCCTGTACAGACTTAATAATGTGCAGGCAGGACCTCATATGCAATGAGCATGCAACAATGTACAGACTTTGTGCGTGTGCTATGCAAATGATGTGCAGACTTGCTATGGAGGGATGTGTAGACTTTGTGTGCATGCTACCAGACGATGTATAGACTTCGAATGCATGCATGCGAGAGAATGTATAGACTTTGAATGCGTGTGAAATGCAGCAAGGCAATGTGCAGGACTTTATGTATGCAGCGATGCAATGTGCAGAACTTCCATAAACAGAGAAATGCATAGACCTTAAACCATGACTCATAGTATGACAGGAAAAAGCATAAACCTTACAGATGTATATATGTGAGCGCTTTATGATCTGACAGAATGACTGAACACCACATGGTGACTCACAGTGTTAGTGTTTGACTCACATCAAGACCAATCATCAAAACCACAGGGGCACAACAATCTCCCCCTTTTTGATGATGGCAATAATGTGAGTCATTCTGATGACTCAAACTATTCTCCCCCTTTGACTTCATAAAAAAAAAGAAAATAGTTTGAGATGGAAGTACAAACATATTTATGACTCAACCAAATTCTCCCCCTTGTTATTATCAAGATGAACCATGGAGAGGTATGAATGTAGAGATGCAGATTCAACAAGAAATGCAAGAACTCCCCCTAAATAGATGAATGCAAGCACACAATTCTCCCCCTTTAAGAATTTCTATGCAACATGATTCATATGACAAGGAAGCTCCCCCTGAATAGATGGAGTCTTATGAGGTGGATGAGAAGGAGACCACAGGGCATGTAGATATGACAAATACTGAGGTCAATTGAAGTAAATCACAGATAGTCAGATGAAACACAGTCAAATACTGAGATCAAATGAGAGCAAAAGAACTAAGCATAGTTGGAATGTTTTCAATAGAAGTGAAAGTTAAACACATTTAGCAAGATTTTCAAAGAGTATACCAATTTCATAAATCTAACGAATTTTTCAGCGAGTCTCCCATTATAATGATTTATGAATAAACTTTATTAAACTCCATGGTTTAAAGATGATGTATACCAAGTTCGACAAAAAAAAAAATTGTACTCATATCTGAAATCAAGATTTAATAACAAATGAACCAAAAACTCATATGTACATCTTGCTTAATCTCCCTCCATCTTACTCAATCAATTTCAATGACTTCTTTAAGAAATACACTCTTAAGTATTGAGTTTAAACATGCATGAAACCATTTGATCATTTCAAGGGTTATAGCAGATTATCCTTTTCATTCCTTTTCAAATATTGCAATTTGTTCAACAAGAATTTTCATGCAACAAATTTCAAGAGCACTCAAGTTCAGTGCACACCTTGTAACTAGAGGATATACGTTGATCAGACACCAATATCCCTAAGCACTTAGTGTGACTAACAGTCATGCTTTATAATTAACAGAGTTGACTGTTCACCTCATGACATGTCTTTTCTCATTTCTTTGACGAGTGAGATATGTTTCTCAGTGTGTCAGCCATTGCTCTGCCTGTTTTTTAATTAATTTTAGGCAGAGTTAACTAAGACACCTCATGACACAGTCCTTTGGACATGTGTTTCTCAGTGATCAAAGTCATTGCTCATGCAAGATTCAACAGATTTGACCCTTAGATATTTTCAGGAAGTTCAGATGTTTAAAAAATAATACATATTTCATGTATTTCATGTATTTCATCCAAATAAAGTCATGATTTCCATATTTTCAGATTATAGAAGATTTAACAAGACTTAACTGAAGCGGTTGGTTAAGGTTTATTAAAGTTGATTCAGATATTTTTCAGGACATTTATAGCCAACCTAACCGAATACATTAAATGTAAACCATTTTGATCTTTCTGATATTCATAAATCTGTATAATAGAGGATTCCTTATTGAAGTAATTATTCAGATTTATGAGCAAGGTATACAATTTGAGATCTTCTCAATTGCAGCTACATCAAGAAAGCTTTCAGAGACAGCCAAAATATCAATGATATCAATTGATGGTATATGATGCAGGAAGAGCATAGGCTGATGAATGAGTGAAAATGTGGCTGTTCAGGAGGAGTATCGGTTGAAGGAGTGACCACTTCAGGTCAACCGAGTTTGTCAGTAAGGAAACAGATGAACAGCCAATCAATCAGAATTTATCAGGGCACAAGAAGCCAAATATGCATGAAACACTCCCCCTATCTAAATGTATTGATGTCCAGACATGACAATCTGAATTAGAGAGCTTCGGTTGACTAGATAGATTTGTAATCACAAAGGTATTTTGCTCCCCCTGTCTATATGCACAGAAAATCACTTGTTTTTGAATTTTCTAAAATAAATCCAGTGCTGTTAACTATATGCATGCATATGCAGTGACCACTTCTAAAGCACAATGCATGGACACAATTATGGTGCAGAGGCAACACACTCCCCCTGCCTGAATCTACTGAATCATCCTTTTGGAGTTTTCAAAATGGTTCAAATGTGATCAACATAAGTATGCAAAAGCACTGACTCCTTTTAGCAGATGCAATGATTTATCCCTTTTTGGATTTTTCAATTTAGATGATATGAAATACATCATACTTTATATGAGCAACAGGACATCATGCGAAGTCAATCAAATTTTCAAAAGATTTTAATTAAGCACAAACATATTAATATGATATGCAATCATCTAAAGCAAACAATTTCAGATAGCAGAATTTAATGCAAGTTTTCGGAGCTAACCTTAATAGTGCTCTCCTGGGGGTTTCATTCTTTGAGTGCCTTGGATTATTAACCCCTTTATTCATAGCTTCCAAGGCATACCTGCAACAGACACATCATCTTGATGCAACAGGTACCCAAGAGGTCTTGGGTCCTTAATTAACAGTGACACCTTTGGCAGGTGTTCTAAGCAAATTTTTAGCTTGATGATCATCAAATTTTATCAGAGAATAACCATCCATTAAATGTCCAGATTTACCATAATGATAGCAAGATGCAGCGGATTTCAGATTTGATTTATGCACATTCTTATTAGCATGAATTCTATGTGCATATGCATGAAAGTTTTTGTTAACATAATTAAAATTATGTTTACCAAAACTAGTCTTGCTTTGGTATCCTGCCAGCCAACAGGTTGCAGCCCTGTGACCTGGCTTTCCACATTCAAAACATAGAGAAGAATTCATTCTGTTAAAATTCTCATAAAATGCATGTCTTTTTACAGGGATTTTAGCAGGTTTGGAGTTAAGTGTTCTCCTCTTAGCATGCCAACAATTTGCAACAATGTGACCCAATTTGCCACAATGAAAGCAATGGAGTTTTCTTTTAGGAGTTGCATGATATTTAGCGTGGAGTTGTTTGTCATGCATTCCTACAACAGCTAGATCATCTAATTTCATTTGTCTACACTCATGCATGAGATGACCTCTCTCATGACAATTGAAGCAATGAATTCTTTTCTTTTGAACAAAAGGTTTCTTAACATGAAAATTTCTAGCATGTACTTTATCAACATTCAGATCATCCTTTTTCAGCACAAGACAATTGTCCATGAAGTGACCATGCTTGCCACAGTAATGACAAGAATCATTATTGGATTTCATTAAAGCATGGCTTTTATCAATTAAGTTCTTGGCATGCAGATTGTTCTTTTTATTTTTCAGTGGTTTTTGTTTTTCAGTTGTAGTAGACTGTTTTGGGGATTGTCTTGAGGTTCCAGCTACTTTAGAGTTTTGAATAAAATCGGTGTACAGTTGGTTCCTCTTGACCTGCTTATTTTCAGAGATGTTGCCAGTCCCCTTTCTTTGACCACTTACATTATCTTCCAGAGACATTTTCATTTTGCCTTTATCCTTCACAGATTTAGACATGGAATTGTTCAATTCAGTTACCTCAGATTGCAGAGAAGAAATTTTGAGTTCTGAATTAGTCAAGTCTTCCTCACATGAGCTAATTTTTCTCTGCATGGCATCATTCAAATTTTTAACAATTTTTAGTTCCTGTTTCAGTTTCAATTCATTCTCAAATTGAATTTCCTTATCAGCAGATTTTTCTTTCTCGACAGCCAGAAGCCTCTCTGATATAACAACATTTAAGACCATGAGTTTCTTGTTTTGTTCTTTTAGACCTTTATTCTCCTCAATCATTTGTTCATTCTGAACTATTTCATCAATTAGGATTTGATCATTTCCTAATGAATTCAGCTCATTCTCTAGTTCAGAAATCTTAACAGTAAGTTCATTATTTTTGTTTTTCAGCACAGAAATTTGTTCTTTATGCTTGCCAAGTTCAGCTTGATTTTCTTGTTGAAGCCTTTTAGCCTTTTCATTTTCAAGCTTCAGTTGATTCATTTCTGAGCCTGTATTTTCAGCTTCTTCCAATTGCTTCTTATAATTCTGAATATCAATCAGATAAGCATCATGAGATTGTTTCAATTTTGAGCAATTTTCACATGATAAATCAGAACAATGTTGATCAATCTTTTTCTTTAATCTTTTATTTTCAGATTTTATTTTTCTATACTTTTCATACAATTCAGCATACATTTCCTTTAAATCATCAAAGGTCATTTCATCAGAATCAGATTCAGAATTTACCTGATCTTCTTCTTCATTGCTTGAGGTACTTCCTCTTGCCGTAAGACATTTCTGATTCTCATGAAATGTGATCACTGAATCCCAGATTTCCTTCGCAGTCCTACATGTAAGAATAGAGGAAATGACATTAACATCTACAGCATTCTTCAGAATGTTCAGAACTCTTATATTCTCACTGTTCTTTTGTTTATCCTTCTGGGACCATTTACTCTCCTCTCGAGGCAAAACATGTGGACCATATTCAATGAGATTCCACAGTTTTGGATCTATAGAGTTTATAAAAACACATAGACAACCTAACCATTTCTCAAAGTTAGAACCATCAAAAACTACAAGTGATGCCATTATAAAACAATCGAATAGATTTAGATCTATGAGCTAGAAGGCAATATCAGAAGAAAGCACCGCACTGGAACTGTAAAGCACGAAATCAAATCAGCAGGATCCTCTACAGATCGTTGGATCTGGAAGTCAGGGACCGCTCTGATACCAATTGTTGGGGTGCAAGGCCCGGATTCAGAGGGGGGGGTGAATGAATCCCCGATAAAAAAAATATTGGAGAATTAAAATCTCAGATGGCTTAATCAATTGAGCACTCAACAATAAGCTGTCACACAGAATAGACTTTTAACTGAACTTAATATAAACTAATGAAACAACGGAGCTTCTCTCTTTTCACAACCATAAACTGAGAAACCAGACTCACACAACAGAAGAAGTTCTACTGAGCGTATGAACAAGCACTTCACAATCAAGTTAACTCCCCAGGATAACATAGATAATCACGCATGCATAACCTGTGAATGGGAGGTAGATGATATGGAGTAGAACGCAAAAGCAAACCATAGAACACCAGATTTTTAGGTGGTTCGGTCCACAGACCTACGTCCACCCCTCACTTCAAACCGGAGTGAGGCTTCCACTGGCAATAGCTAAAACCGTAGACACAGTATGCAAACAAATGCTGCCTAACAGCTTGACCAGGGGAACAACCTCCCCTCTTCCTCCAGATCGGAGGGAACCCACTAGTGACTACCCGTCACTAGCAACCAGAGACGAAGTCTCTCTTCCTCCACCCAGGAGGGAAACCACAGGTAGCAACCACTACCTATAAACCCGGAGTCAGATACTCCCTTCCTCTGAGACCAGAGGGAACCTACAAGTGACACACCGTCACTTGCAACCGGAGATTAAAATCTCCCTTCTCCTGAACCAACAGGAGGAACCCCGATCTCCAACCAGAGAATCGGAAGAACAAAGCCAAGGAAGTGTAAAAGAAAAACAATAAATGAAAATACAGCAATCGGAAAGCTGGAAATGAAATCACAATGTGGCTCTCGCAGGAGCTGACTGGCCTGGATTTGATCCACGGTCCAGTAGGAACTAATCTTCAGATGAAGCTTCTTTTCTCTCCTCGAGCTCTCTATCTTTCTCTTTCTTTCTTCCTCTTCTTTCTTCTTCTCTCTGCTTCTCCTTTTCTTTCTCTCATTCTTCTTGACACTTGATCGTGCAGACTCTCACTATCTCTTCTTTTCTCTTCTGTTTCTTCTTCTGCTACTCTCTGCCTCTCAGCCGCTCTCTTCTTCTATTTCTGTCACGATCAGTCTTCTCCAGATGGAGAAGTCCTCATATTTATAGCAGCAGCAGCTAGGGCGTGTGCGCCCTTTATCCAGAGAACACCTCGGATCACATGCCAGGTGCCAACCTCGGATCACGTGCCCAAACATTTTTTCTTCTCGAAGCATATACCTGTCAAATAGTCATAAGAGAATTATCAGTTTAAGGTTGAAACCTTGTACATACTTTATGAAGGCAACGCTAAAGCATGTACAGACTTCACGTATGCAGGACTATGGCATGTATAGACTTTGTGGATGCAAAGCTAAAGCATGTACAGACTTCACGTATGCAGGACTATGGCATGACAAATGGATGCATTGATATGCCAAATGAATGTGCAGACTCTGCATACAAGACAGTTTAATGCAATATGCATATAGTAAAGTGTGCACGACAAACATAAATGATTAGGCATGCAAGGTATGTATAGGATGAATGCTCAGGCATGCTGTCAAGGGATGTACAGACCTTTTATGCCCGCAACAAGACAGTGTATAGACTATTATCATGATGCACAAACATATCAGCAGAGTGTGTAGACATTGAATGCACGATAACGAGTGTATAGACATGCTAAGTCATCAAGCTACGTGCAGACAGCAAACTCTGTATAGACTTGGAAATGCTTGAAGCACTTAAACAAAGTATGCACAATGAGGATGTATAGACTTTGATTTATGCATGCACAGACTTGTATGAAGAACAGGCTGTATAGACTTTGAAAGTGTGTGCGAGACAATGTATAGACTTGGTCTGAAGGATTGCACAGCCATTGGAATGTACAGACTTTGAAAGTGTGTGCGAGACAATGTATAGACTTGGCTGTACAGACTTGCATCTGCATGGAGAGGCAAGGCAATGTATAGACTTGAGAGATGTTGCACCAACATATGCAGACAGAGATCTTAGTCATGCGTGCACAATGTATAGACTTTGAGCACGTGCAATGCAGCAGCCAGCCAATGTACAGACTTAGTGTTGCGAACACAGGCTGTACAGACTTTGCCACGCCTACACCAAGATGATGTACAGACTTGCTGTTGAAGAATGTACATACTTGTCTGATGCAATCTAGGTACAACTCTGTACAGACTTTATATGCATGAAGCACATGATGCAATAATGTATAGACTTGATGCAGCATCAAAGCAACCATGTGCAGACTTTGTGTGTCATGAAGGGATGTACAGACTTGCTTGTGCAGTGATGTATGGACTTAGTGTGCAATATGCAAACGATGCACAGCCATAGCTCATGAATGTATAGACTTTGCGAGCAAGAGACAAGGTTGACGGATGTATAGACTTGCCGTGCCTGCAACAAGACCCTGTACAGACTTAATAACGTGCAGACAGGACCTCATATGCAATGAGCATGCAACAGTGTACAGACTTTGTGCGTGTGCTATGCAAACGATATGCAGACTTGCTATGGAGGGATGTGTAGACTTTGTGTGCATGCTACCAGACGATGTATAGACTTCGAATGCCTGCATGCGAGAGAATGTATAGACTTTGAATGCGTGTGAAATGCAGCAAGGCAATGTGCAGGACTTTATGTATGCAGCGATGCAATGTGCAGAACTTCCATAAATAGAGAAATGCATAGACCTTAAACCATGACTCATAGTATGACAGGAAAAAGCATAAACCTTACAGATGTATATATGTGAACGCTTTATGATCTGACAGAATGACTGAACACCACATGGTGACTCACAGTGTTAGTGTTTGACTCACATCAAGACCAATCATCAAAACCACAGGGGCACAATATTTTGTTCTTATATATGTTCTGGCAGAACATTCACGAAAAAGGGTCGACCTCATGGGTCGACACTTTTTCTGAACATTCGAACACGGTTTTCCGGATCTGTTTCGAAGCCTATTAAGGAGGATCCAAATGGCATGGCTTTTGTCCCTAATGGCCTTAGGGTGTCCTTTACTCTATGTATGTGGTATGAAGGGGGTTTAGTGAGGGCTCTTGTGTCTTTTGGGGGGTCAAACCCCCTTGTATATAGCCACCCCCCTTCCTTCCGATCGTAAGACCCTTGAGCTTCTAACGTTGGATTTTTGCCTTGCAGGAGAAGAAGGTGCTCCCATCTGTGGAGGTGAAGGAGAGCTGTGCCAAGGATGATTTCCATCGAGCCCGAGCCAAGATCTAGAGGTCGCGGACTGCATCCTCTTCTTCCGGAGCCTTGGGTTACTACATCCTCTACACCGGCTTCATCCAACCTTCGGTTCATTTGTTCTAAGTGTTACCTTCTCTATTCTCCTAGCTTGTTTAAGGTTTTGTGGGGTAGATAATCTTTTCTATCATTCTCTTAGCAGGTTTGTGGGGTAGATCGTTTTGTTTATCCTTTTCATAGTGATTTGTGCTTAGATCGAATCTCTCAGAACTGGGCTTGTAATTTCTCATTCTATTTTACATATCTAGATGATTTCAGAGCTTGCTCCGAGTGCGTATGGGTTGTATCGTCATCGTACAAGAACCCGCGTGTGTGGGCCGTCGAGCCCGTGTGTGTGTGGTTGCTGCCGTTGAGTAGCGTTTATAGTGAAATCCTCTCGAGGTGAGAGGGTGGACGTAGGACGGCACTTGGTGCGTTCGAACCACCTAAAAATACTGTGTTGTGGTTTGCTTGATTGGTGTTGGTTGTTATCTAATTTTCCGTTCACTATACGAGTGTGAGACGGTGTGACGCGAGTGTTCTCAACTGTTCGTCCAAATATAGTTGTCCGAGTGAGCATATATGTGCGCTGGGAAGTTGTGAGAGCTTGCTTGATTTAAGTTCATTCGTCTTAATCAAGTCTCTGCTTTACTTTTATTCTACATATCTGTGGTTTGTTTGGGTTGCTCTATAATTTGTCAAGAAGGGTGGGCAATCAATTCACCCCCCTCTCAATTGCCTCCTAACCGGGCCAACAATTGGTATCAGAGCCTCGGCTCTGCCTTTTTTGAAAACCTAGCGATTTTAGAGTGATCTGTTAGGAATGGCCAACAACCTCAACAAGGGGATGATGCCCGAAGGGCATTCTATTCAACGGCCACCCTTCTTCGATGGGAGTAATTACCCATACTGGAAGAATAGGATGACCGTATTTCTTAGAGCGCAAAGTCATGAAATATGGACTGTTATTAGGAATGGTCTGTATGCTGTAAACCCTGATGAGGATATGTGGGATGATGATGCTATAAAGAAAGCCACTGTGAATTTTAATGCTTTGAATATACTTTAGTGTGCTATTCACCCTAACGAGTATGCTCGTGTCTCCATGTGCAGTAGCGCCAAGGAAATGTAGGATAAGCTCAAGCTTATTTACGAAGGCACCACAGAAGTCAAGGAGACAAAGGTGAATATGCTGACCCATGACTACGAGCTCTTTAAAATGAAAGATGAAGATGACATCTCCCAGATGTTCGCACGGCTTTTGGAGATCACCAACGAACTAAAGTCACTCGGAAGTGAGTTCACCAACAAGGAATTGGTGCGGAAGGTGTTGAGGTCACTGTCACCGAGTTGGGACACCAAGGTGACAGTGATAGAAGACTCCAAGGATTTGACAACACTCACTATAGATGCACTCATAGGGTCATTAATGACCTATGAGATCAATGTGATCAAAAGGACGGAAGAGGATCCAAAGAAGAAAAGGCCAATCACCTTGAAAGCACTCCCGGAGAGTGTCTCGAGCCAAGAGGAATCGTTGGGAACCACCCATGATGAAGAGGTTGCTATGCTAACAAGAAAGGTAAGACAATTCTTGCGCCAAAGAAGAAGATTTGGCGGGAAGTTCAGAAAAGGGAAGAGGCAGCCAAGATAAAGAAATGAACCATCTAAGGCCGTCGAGATTATTTGCTATGAATGCAAGAAAGCGGGGCACATGCGAGGAGAATGCCCCGAGCTCCAAAAGAAGAAAGGAAAGGTCGTTAGGGGCAAGAAGCCAAAAGCCATGAAGGCAACATGGAGCGATGAAGATGAAGATGAGCCCACGACCGATGACGAGGAGCAGGACATTGAAGAATTCGTGAAGACGATGTGTCTGATGGCCAATAGCGACAGTGAACAGGTAACTTCTGACACTGAGGCCATTTCAAATGAATAGTGGGAACTTGCTTATGAAGAGTTAGATGAGAAATATAGAAGAATGAAAAATGAAAATAGGACTTTAAAGAAAAAGATCCATGAAATTGTTCACTCATATAATTCTTGTGGAAAATGCAATTTGCTTGAAATGAAAATTAAAAATCTGAAAAATGTTAATGATGCTTTGGAAGCGAAGTTGTCTTTGTTTGAAGAGGAGATAGCATGCTTAGATATAGAAAAGAAAAATGCATTTAAGCTGAAAGATGAAATCCAAGAAAAGCATGACCTCTTGAACACAGAGTTTGAAAAATTGCATGTTCAACTAAGTGAATGTGAAAAAGAGAAAGAAAAGTTGAAAGAGAAGAACAAGAATTTTGTTATTGAAATTGAAAAATTGAAAAGTGGGAATGGAAAGGAAGTGAGAGAGAAAAGAAAACAAGTTGAAAAGAATCAAGGTGTAATGCATAGCAACAAAAATCATGCTCATTATGCTGTGAAAAATTTATTTTATCAAGGAGAATGTTCACACACACACTTTGGAAAACAAGCTGTTAATTCCAAATTCCCCTCAACCTTTAAAAATGTAAATAAAATGAAACATTTTGGTAGGAGAAGACCCACATGTTTTTATTGTGGGAAAATAGGACATGACATGTACATATGCCAACTCATGCAATATGATGATGAATTGTTTTTCAGTAGATATTATGAGCCACTTGGGAACGCTAACGTGGAGGGACCCAAGCTTGCTTGGGTACCCAAATCAAAATGAGCATGGTTGGTAATTGGTGCAGATCTGCATGAAGGCGGGAGACAATAAATGGTACCTGGACAGCGGATGCTCCAGGCACATGACTGGAAACAAACTCCTCTTTGTAGACCTTGCTGAGAAGAATGGCAGAACGGTAATCTTCGGAGGACAGGACAAGGGTAAGATCATTGGAATTGGGAGAATTGGTAAGGACCCTAACCACTGCATTGAAGATGTTTCATTAGTTAGAGGTCTTCATCATAATTTTCTTAGTGTTAGTCAACTTTGTGACAAGGGTCACAAAGTGATTTTTGAATCTTCACACTGCACAATCATTGATGCTAACAAACAGAAAATTAAGTTCATAGGTGTGGGATGTAACAACACTTATCAAGTTGACTTTGATGAACTTGCACCAAAGAAACTGTGTTTAGTTGCTAATAGAAGTGAAGATGTTTGGTTGTGGCATCGCCGTCTTGGGCATGCCAGTTTTAATATGATTAGGAAGTTGAACCGTCATGATTTAGTCAGAGGACTTCTTAAGCTGAATTTTGAAACTTCTAAGATCTGCGAAGCATGTAATAAAGGAAAACAAACCACCGCATCCTTTAAATGTAAAAAACATTGTCTCTACAGAAAAACCCCTTCAATTGTTGCATTTGGACTTATTTGGTCCCACCAGGACTCACAGTCTTGGCGGGAAGCTTTATGGCTTTGTAATTGTCGATGATTTCTCGCGATATGCATGGGTTTTATATCTTGCTAATAAGAGTGATGCTTGCAATGAATTTATTGATTTTTGCACAAAAGTTCAGAATGCAAAAGGATATACAATTCAGAAAATTCAAAGTGACCATGGAAAGGAATTTGAAAATCATGAGTTTGATGTTTTTTGTAGGAAGCAGGGGTACGAGCATCAGTTCTCCTCACCAAGAACCCCTCAAAAAAATGGCGTGGTCGAAAGGAAAAATAGGACGCTCGTGGAGATGGCGCGTACCATGCTTGTCGAGAATGGTCTTCCACGATATTTATGGGCAGAGGCAGTGAACACCGCTTGCTACATCACAAATAGAGCAATGGTAAGACCAATCCTTAAGAAAACTCCATACGAGCTTTACAAAGGTAAGAAACCCAACATATCTCATTTCAAGCCATTTGGTTCAATTTGTTATATCTTGAATAATGGAAAAGACAATCTAGAGAAATTTGAAGCAAAAAGTGATAAAGGGATCTTCCTCGGGTATGCTCTAACATCAAGAGCTTACCGTGTGTATAACACTAGAACACTTGTTGTCGAGGAAAGTCCACATGTAGTAGTTGATGAATTCACAATGAGAAAATCAAATGATGATCATTTTCTTATTACAGGTGAGGGCGAAGTTGAAAAGGGAGAATCAAGCAAACAAGGTGAGGCAGCAAATCAAGAAGAAGAAAAAGAACAATAAGAAGAAGAAGCAGATCAAGAACAACATCCGAACCTTCCACACCAATGGACCACGCACAGGGACCATCCATTGGAGAACGTGATCGGCGGTGTGGATGAAAGAATTCGAACTCGGGCTTCAATGAGGGAAGTAGAAATACATGATAATCTAGCTTTACTTTCCAGCATTAAGCCTAAATCATTAGATGATGCTTTAAATGACAATTCTTGGGTTCTAGCCATGCAAGAAGAGCTACACCAATTCCAAAGGAATAGGGTGTGGTTCCTCGTGCCCCAGCCTGATGACCATCCTATCACTGGAACTAAGTGGGTTTTCCTAAACAAACTTAGTGAAGATGGGGTGGTTGTGAGGAATAAGGCAAGATTAGTAGCCAAATGCTACTCTCAAGAATTTGGCATTGATTTTGAGGAATCATTTGCACCTGTGGCTAGACTGGAAGCAGTTTGAATTTTACTTGCTTATGCTTGTCACAGGAACATTAAACTATTTCAAATGGACGTGAAGAGTGCCTTCCTCAATGGAATAATCAAGGAAGAAGTGTACGTGGAGCAACCACCGGGCTTTGAAGATGAAAGATTTCCCGACCACGTATTCAAATTGGACAAGGCACTATACGGTTTGAAACAGGCTCCCCAGGCATGGTATGATAGATTAAGTTCATTTCTTATTGTAAACGGCTTCAAATGAGGTAACATAGACCAAACTTTGTTTACAAAAACTTGTGATGATCATACATTAATTGTTCAAGTTTATGTAGACGATATTATTTTTGGAGCCTCCAATTCAAAAATGAATGATGAATTTACCCAACTTATGCAGGGGGAGTTCAAGATGAGCTTGATGGGAGAGCTCAACTTCTTCTTGGGATTACAGATAAAGCATATGGATGATGGCATCTTCATCAACCAGAAGAAGTATACACAAGAAATCGTGAAGAAATTTCAACTTGAGACTGCCAAGCCCTTTGCAACACCAATGTCCACCTCACGAAAAATAGAGGAAGAAAAAGGTAACAAAATTGATCAAAAACTTTTTAGGGGTATGATAGGATCCTTGCTTTATTTGACTGCTAGTAGGCCTGATATACACTTCAGTGTCTGTCTCTGTGCAAGATACCAATCTTGTCCTAGGGACTCTCATTTAGCGGTAGTGAAAAGGATCTTCAGGTATTTGAATGGAACTCTTGACCTTGGTTTGTGGTATCCAATGAATAACTCACTTGATTTACATGCTTTCACTGATTCTGATTATGCTGGTTGCAAAATGGATCAAAAAAGCACAAGCAGTCACTGTCAGTTTCTTGGGGGCTGCATGGTTTCATGGGCCTCAAAGAAACAACATTGTGTGGCTCTATCAACCGCCGAAGCCGAGTATGTGGCTGCCGGTAGTTGTGCGGCTCAAGTGCTTTTGATCTAACATCAGTTGCTGGATTTTGGTTTTTCCTTAAAGAAAACTCCCATAATGTGTGATAACACGTCTGCAATAAACATGTCCAAAAATCTTGTCCAACATTCCCGCACTAAGCACATAAAAGTTAGACACCACTTTATAAGAGATCACATCAATACAGGTGATTTTGAACTTGTTTTTGTTGATACAAAACACCAACTTGCTGATATATTTACAAAACCTTTGAATTCTGAACAATTTTGCTTTCTAAGAAGAGAATTGGGTGTGTGCAGATTAGACACTTAGATATTTTGAGCTAAATTGTACAAACACTCTTTTCATCTTTTTCATAAAGAAAATATTCATATTGCCTTTTGATTTGCACATAAAAGTTTTCATTGTCTTTACTCTTCAAACTTTATCTTTTGTCCATATCACAATGAATAACAACTTTGGTTATTATACATGCTTTCATACTTTTGCATCCGCATGTACATAACTACATATACTTCATCAATGTGTGCATGAATGCCATGATATACCGGTATATCAAATAGTGTTAGTGGAAAGGTGGATCAAATCCACCTGGAAGCTTTCATCATGTGTGAGTGTGATCTTCGGACCTAAGTACTCCACCACGTACCGGTAATCAAATTGCTTGAAAACATCATTTTGAAATGTTTGAGTGTATATATATACTACACACATTTCAGTTGAAATCTTCTAAGACCTTACGCCCTTGCTAAATAAAATACTTTGACTAGGACATGTTTTAACATGGCACATATTAAGGGAGAGGTTTTTGTTATAATGGTGCATACATTTAGGGGGAGACATCACTATGAGTAGGCTAATTCATCTCTTACATACTACGTAATCTCTCACACAATTTGCACATGTGAGTTAATGAATCTAATTGATAAGGATTTCACTTATTCCACTTAACACATTTTAGGACTCTGGAAACCCTACATAGAAATCACGTGACTTGTGAGGAAAAAGCTGTCAGCCCCATCAAAAATAGTCAATAAGTGTGATTTGACATGAAGTAAATCTAGAATCCCCCCTGAGATAAAGGAGGAAACTTGCATTGAAAAGTGTCCTATCCACATAATCATAAGTGACGATACTGAGTAACTGGGAAGTGCCCCTGAAACAAAGGGTATGACTCGTGTCAAAGGTTAGTCATCTTGTCTTTGAAAAATCAAAATAATCTTGGGGTTGTGCGAAGCTACCAAAAGTCAAGCACGTTGTATGAAAGTGTAGGGAAGAAAAGTTCCTAATTGTGTTCTTTAGAAAATCTCAAAATCCATGCTATCTAGATTTCATTGCTCATATTTCACATATTCAACTAGCGAGTGATTGTATGGATGTACACCTTGAATCAGCCATATTTCATGAGTCTTGCAGTACCACTTATTGTAAGCACTACCCTTTTACTATTACACATGAAATTCATGTTCTTAGTCTATAGCATATTTCCTAACCCGTTCATAAAGAACATGTTTACTATTTTATGTCATGATGAGTGCATATGTGCTTGACTGGTCATTACTTGCGTTTCATATGCATCTCATTGTGTTAATTGTGCATATTGAGCCTTAACTTTCATCCTTTACCGTTCTAATAATCTCCTATTTGACTCTGACAAAAAGGGGGAGAAATAACTTTGCAATGCATTTCTTGAATGAAGATTCATGATAACTTTGCATTTCTTGAATGAAGATTCATGACTTGCTTAGTCCTTGACTGATTATGCTTTTGACTTGATCTGGTTGTTTTGTCATCCATCATGCAAATATCATAGATCTATAAATGGTTTTATCTTCATCAAAAAGGGGGAGATTATTGTGCCCCGGACTGTTTTGGCAAAGATTCTGAATGAAATGTCATGAATTCGTGTTCAATGAATTTGCATGTCTACATGATTGATGAATGATTGCTTTGAATGAAGACTTGCATGATTGAGCTTCATTGATATACATATTTGATGAAAGGTGAGGTTGATGAATTTTAAACCTGAATGCTTGATTTGTAAGAATGCTCAATTTGAAGAAGGCTGATACGAATCAACTTGATTGACTGTTGAATGTTGGCGTGAGCTATTGTTGATTGAGCTCAAACGATGGATATAACTAATGAGTGAATAGGTCATTCAGTAAATCACAAAATGAATGGATGTTTCAAATGTGAAAGAATCTCAATTGTTAAGTTGAGTTGTTAATTTGAATGAGAAATTAGATGCAGGACAATTGTGAAGCTTGTCACTCAATCTCTCAAGGCCAAGGTATGAATACTTGTCTATGTGGATCGTGTGTGAATGGACTGATCCAGGTAAAAACTCATGCTTGATCATGTTCATCTGTGATGTATGAACTCCCTTGATCTACTTTGATACATGTGTTTGATTCATGAAGGTTTCAATTACATTTACTGAAGTTTTACAGCTGTCAGTAAAAGTGTCGACCTCAGGGATCGACACTTATTTGAAGAGTCTCTGCCTTCATTGAGATTTAGGACGCTGGCAGATTGTGTCGACCTCAGGGGTCGACACTTTCACCAGGAGTCTGCTATTTTGTTTAGGCAAAACTCTCGTGAAAAAGTGTCGACCCTGAAGGTCGACACTTTCAGGTAAGTTTGTTCATTTCTGTGAAAACAGAATGTTCATGAAAAAGTGTCGACCTCAGGTGTCGACACTTTTTATCACGAATGTTTTGTTCTGTTAACCGGCTAGAACACTTCGTAAGAAGTGTCGACCCCATGGGTCTACACTCGTATCATGATTTTGTTCTTATATATGTTCTGGAAGAACATTCACGAAAAAGGGTCGACCTCATGGGTCGACACTTTTTCTGAACATTCGAACATGGTTTTCCAGATCTGTTTCGAAGCCTATTAAGGAGGATCCAAATGGCATGACTTTTGTCCCTAATGGCCTTAGGGCGTCCTTTACTCTATGTATGTGGTATGAAGGGGGTTTAGTGAGGGCTCTTGTGTCTTTTGGGGGGTCAAACCTCCTTGTATATAGCCACCCCCCTTCCTTCCGATCGCAAGACCCTTGAGCTTCTAACGTAGGATTTTTGCCATGCAGGAGAAGAAGGTGCTCCCATCCGTGGAGGTGAAGGAGTGCTGTGCGAAGGATGATTTCCATCGAGCCCGAGCCAAGATCTAGAGGTCGCGGACTGCATCCTCTTCTTCCGGAGCCTTGGGCGACTACATCCTCTACACCGGCTTCATCCAACCTTTGGTTCATTTGTTCTAAGTGTTACCTTCTCTATTCTCCTAGCTTGTTTAAGGTTTTGTGGGGTAGACAATCTCGTCTATCATTCTCTTAGCAGGTTTGTGGGGTAGATCATCTTGTTTATCCTTTTCATAGTGATTTGTGCTTAGATCGAATCTCTCAGAACTAGGCTTGAAATTTCTCATTCTATTTCACATATCTAGACGATTTCGGAGCTTGCTCCGAGTGTGTGTGGGTTGTCTCGTCGTCATACGAGAACCCGCATGTGTGGACCGTCGAGCCCGTGTGTGTGTGGTTGCTGCCGTCGAGCAGCGTTTATAGTGAAATCCTCTCGAGGTGAGAGGGGTGGACGTAGGACGACACTTGGTGCGTCCGAACCACCTAAAATTACTATGTTGTGGTTTGCTTGATTGGTGTTGGTTGTTATCTAATTTTCCGTTCACTATACGAGTGTGAGACGGTGTGACGCGAGTGTTCTCAACTGTCCGTCCAAATATAGTTGTCCGAGTGAGCATATATGTGCGCTGGGAAGTTGTGAGAGCTTGTTGATTTAAGTTCATTCATCTTAATCAAGTCTCTACTTTACTTTTATTCTACATATCTGTGGTTTGTTTGGGTTGCTCTATAATTTGTCAAGAAGGGTGGGCAATCAATTCACCCCCCTCTCAATTGCCTCCTAACCGGGCCAACACGTTTAGTGTTTAGGTAAGAGGAACAATTCCACTCTGAGTTGGAAAGTTCTCTTTGGTCAATTCACTTGGTTTGGTTGATTAAGAGGTCCCCGTCTAGAGTTTTAGTCCGTTTCTTTACCTTTTTCGCTGCTTATTCCGGTCTCCTCATTGGTCCGAGGGATTGTGTCCCCCATGAGGTTGATCATGTGTTTCCTTTTATTTTAAGTTAGTTCCTCCAGATTGGCATCGCTTTTAGTCTAATTGTTCCTTGTGAATGGTTCAGAGTTTTTCGGAAGATTCCTATCGCTTGTTGGTAAAAACGGGTGTCGTTTTACCTTAACGCCCACTTTTCAGTCCACTCCGCTTCAACTTCGCTTCATCTCCATGTTTCATTTCGCTTTCGCTTCACCTCTGCTCGCTCCCCTGCAAAGAGGACGTTAAGGAGGGGCATCTATTGACACCCATTTTTTGCCGATAAGTTGAGTCATTTCCCTTACTCCCATTTATTGATGCCTCGAGTTATCCGTTACTCGTTGGGCTATTTTCTGGCACGTTCTGGGCCAATTTTTTATGGGTGGCCTCCCTCCCTGGCTAGGTCCAAGTTAATTCAAGGCTTAATGGGCCCTGGTTTTGATTGATTGAGCTTTTCTATGAATTTCAAACGCCCATATACATGTGCGGTCAACGTCAAGCCATTCATCCAGTTGTGCGGTTGATAGTGGGCCGTCCAAACTTTTTAGTGGGTATATTGGTTAATTCTCTGAGTTATCACCGACAAGCATTTGTACGGCCTAGGTTTAGCCATATAACACCATTGTGTGGTACCTACTGAGCCGTTTATCTCTCAAGAGTCCTAACATTGGTTGACTGTTCAGATAATTACCTATTTATCTTCTTATTTATCACCGACAGGCTTGGGCGGTTTCCCAGCAGCCGTTCATCTATGAGAGAGTCCAACGGTGAGGTTTTCGGTCGTCTCGATGGATAGTTAGATAATATTTTATGTTTATTGAATTTCCACCGACAGGGTTGTACGGCCTAGGAGATGGCCGCTCATCCCGTTGGGTGGTCTATCGTGCGACCGTTCATCGTCTCGATTCCTGGGAATTTCAAGAGTTTTCTCTCTCTATCCGTGGTTTTATCCCGAACTTCTCCCGTCATTTTCTTCGCAGATACTGAACCAAATTTGGCGCCGTTTCTTCTAGTTGAAAGATAATTCGATTATCTTCATCTTTTATTTGATAATTTTGACCTAAAAATTCATAGAAACCCTAATTTCGAGCTAGGACTTTAGGTGCTCTATAAATAGACCCTAAAGCCAAGTTTCGAAAGGGGGGGGGGGAGATTTCGGGTCGACGGCGAAGCTCTGCCGAATTGTTTAGCGACCCAAGACAGGGAGGGAGGCCTTCTACATCCGCATAGGCCTCCGGTTCAGGGAGTACACCGGTTCTTTGATTCATTAGTTCACTTGTCCCACCGTCGATTTTCTCGTTGCATGCATCGTTCTCCTTTCTTTCATCTATTTTTCTTCATTGTCTCGTCACATTATACGCATCCTCCCACATTTTTAGTGCCCCTAGGGGTTTAAAACCCCCCAGGTATCCCCCATTCCGTCTAGTTATGTTCATTTCTTTCCATTTTAGCATTTGCTACACCCTCTAGTTCTAATTTGGGTCTCTTTTTGTGTTCTAAACGTGGTTTTGTAGGTCAGCAACACACTAACACGAGGCCCATCCTTTCTGGCCGGTCGGAAAGGGTGGAGGTTGGACCTTTGCATCTTAGGGCGTGGTGACGTTGGGCGGTTCCCGACTGTCCGTTCTAAGGGAAGTGCGACTGCTTTGGCACCGTTCATATCCTTCCCGCGGCCGATCCTGAACCGTTCATCCTCCCTTGTTCTTCATCCCACGTTTCATCCCAGCACTGACGAGCGGTCTATCGAGCGGCCGTGCCATCCTTAAGGTGGTTCTTAACGGGCCGCGCATCCCTACAGTGTTGGTCAAAAGGCGAGTGTCTCCTTCTCTTTCCAAGGCACGGCGTGTCCATCACGTTCAGTGCCTTGGTGGCGATCACACATGTTTACTTGCTTCTGTCTCCCTGTACCTTTCATGTATTTCTCATATTGATTTAGTAGAAGGGATGGAAGAGATCTTTTAAGCCGGTAGGAAGAGTAGAAAAAAACATGTCAACAGTCCCGTTCGCCGTCCCCGTCGTCCGTCTGCTGCAGTGGTGCGGCTGCTATTGCTACCGTTGCACGACATGGTGAAGAAGTGAAAGCTTCTTCCTTACTTCTCGTTCTTCTTCCTCTGCCGTCGTGAATAGACTACTACTACTGCCATAGTAGTTTTCCTCTACTGGTGAAGTGCTGCTGCGAAGCTGCTACTGCTGTGCTATTGCAGTTGCTCTTCTCCTGCTACTTCTTCTTCTTTCTGTCTCTCATCTTCACCCGTTAAAACATCGTCAAAAGGTAGGCAATCTCCCAAGCAAAACTCAAAATAACTATCATGTTAGATCATTAGAGCTTGTAGATTCCTTCATGAGCTTTTATGCTTGTAGATATAGCATGCTTAAACGTGATTACCAGACGTCTGGGATCTTTACTGCATGAAAAAAGAATGAGCGACCACACAAGCGGTTGCTTATTAATGAATGACCATGTAGAATGGCGCCAAATCTGTTTGGGCGACCGTCTGCTAAGTCGCAATTTAATGTGCGACTGTGATATTGTCGCTCCTTCCTGTAACCTGATTTAATAATTGACCCATCTTCAAAATTTAATAAGTATGAAACCTGATGTCTAAAAATCATGTTTGGCATATAACTAGATTTCTTGTATTTTTCTCTACCTTATCATGGAATCTGTTTCCTTAAAAACCCTACCGTTTGAAAGTGGCACTGTTCATCCCCTAATGAACTGTAACAGAACCCCTGTTGTGTCTATGAATGTATCTATGTAATACGTTGCAGCATAAAACGTTAAAAATAATGGGCGACCAGAATCCTGTCGCCTATTTAAATCTGCGCCTGTGCGAATAGGCGCTATTTCCTAAAATTGATATATATATATATGAAATTGTTATATAAAAAATTGATATAATTAGCGACCATCCCTGCGTCGCACATTAAAGAAGGAACGCCCCAGTAAAAGGGCGCTATTTGTAAAAATCCAGTAAATATTGAATATTTTGAAAATCATGAATATGCGACCTAAATCATGCCGCTATTTAAAGAATGAACGCCATCCTACACAATCGCTATTTAGAATTATAAATATTGATCTCTAGAAATATCTGGAATTAGCACCTAGGCACAGAGTCGCTAATTCTTAATGTTTTCTCGAAATTCGATTTAATTATGGAACGTGCGACACTTCACACAGACACTCATATAAGAATGAGCTTCTGTCTGAGTGGACGCAGATTCTTGCTCTCATAGTTATTTTCGGCCCATACCGAGGGTCTTTTGGCACTCTTTTCCCAGTCCGTAGATAGAGTCCCTGTTTCTCACGTTGTTCCACGCTTACACCTCAATTCTTAATGTTGATTGGACCCTCCACGGGATATTCCTTCCTTTGGACTGGTATTATCTTCATTGAGACCTCCGTAAGTCTAGGCTAGCCTTGGATTCCCTCAAGGCAGCCGAGCTGGTTGTACCTTAAAAATCCTAGAACCCTTGTTTGTCATGTCACTCTAAAGAAATGTGATGCTAGCCGTCATAGAGCGCTGTTTATGGCCTCTTTTAAGAAGTCTGTCTCTGTCAGTAATTAGCGACCAGGCCTTGGGCGCCAAAAGTAATTGGCGACCTGGACAGGGGCGCAGATTACTGATTTAGCGACCTGGACCTGGACGCTATTTCCTCAAGCTTGTCCTGTTCATAGTAATAGATGACCACTATAGTGGGTGCCGTTTCTATAATTTATGGCCACTTGAGTGGGCGCCAATTACCTAGATTTTCACGTTTGTCGCTGTTTCATGTATCGTCATACTATTACTTGTCAAAGTCAGTTCTTGGAATCTCCATTCTATGAATCTACCTTAATGTTCCTACATGCTTGATCCTTAGAATTCTTGGCCATTATTTTAGTGGAATTGGTCTGTTGGGTCCCGCGAGGTGCAAACAGATCTAGAAGGGGGTTTGAATAGATCCTTTCAAAAGCTTTGGTCTATTAAAAAAAACACTTAGCTACCAAAAGCATAAACCACTCCTATAAAGTGAATGAATCACTTAGGCACAATGCGCAGCGGAATTAAGTAGAGTGGCTTAAATGGAAGTGACTTGGATTACAAGCGATGAGGCGTCAACACTTCTTTAAGCACATTTGTGATCTTGAAGGAAGTAAGCCTTGTAGTGCAGGGATCATAAAGCATAACACTAGAGCGTGAAATAGCTTGCAACAACTGTGCGTGTGTGTGTGCTATGTTGATCACTCAGAGTGCATATGTGTGTGAATGTAGTGGTGATCAACCAAGGTGCATGCGAGTCTAAGCAAGGGAAACACTTAGCAATACTTTCACCTTGGTGCCTGTGTGCAAGGGTACAGCAGGCCGCCCAAGGGATGCAGTCAAAGTGCTAAGGTCAATTAAACCACAGATAAAACCGAAAGTGCAAATCTGAGTGCCTGAGTGTGTAAACAAGATAACCAAGTATGGAAGCACACGAACCTGTGAATGGGGGGTAGAAGATATAGAGCAATCACACACGATGAACAACCCACAACACATGGATTTTTAAGGTGGTTCGGTTGTAACCCCGCAACCTACGTCCACCCCTCACCAAAATCCGGTGAGGCTTTCCTGCTGACTCACAGCTTGGCCGGGGACACGCCCTAAACCATAGAACAGAGAAAGCCCTCTTTCTATCTTCCTACACACAAAACCGGCAGGGACGGCTATACCGCAGATCGGAGAACTTCCGATCGCCTCCCTACTAACCACCGGTATGGACGATCTTCAGTTTCAATAGATTGAATGAAATGAAAATAGAACAAGATGAAAATGCTCAAACAAGATACGAAGATATGCTAGAATGAACTAGATCTTGTCTGAGATTGTTGGATCTTGAATTTGTTGCTTTGATCTTTCCTTTGAATCTCCTTGAGTTGATGAAGAAGATGTAGGATGTAGCTTGATCTTTCCTTTGAATCTCCTTGAGTTGATGAGGAGGTTGATGCAATTTAGATCACCCTTGAAAGCCTTGATTGCTTCTTACTTCCTTGGAGGTTGATATGACTTCAGATCTAGGCTTGAATCCCTTGGAATGGATGAAGAACTCTACACAAAGTACTGTTCACGGCTACAATACCTCTTCTTCCAATCACCTCCTCTAGCCTCTCTTGATCTCCCTTTGATTCACTTGATCAACTAGGGTTTCTAACCCTCTTGTATTGGTTTTATAGACTTTGAATGGTCCATAGACATCCCCGAGACCGTTAACCCTTTTAGCTCTGTCACTTGAGTCCTTTAGCTACCCCCTTGACCCTCGCAACCTGACCACGCAGGTCGATTCGCGTGCGAGGGCACAATCATTGAGCTTTCACGTTTGCCAACTCCACTCCATTCCTTGGCATATCTGTCATGAAAGAACATTAAGTAGTTTAGTCATATAAGAGTGGTAAAACATCAATGACTTATAGTGTTTAGCCATTATCAAAATCAAGAATATCAAATAACTCAAATGACCACAGGATGAGGTCGAATGACCCAAGTGACCAGAAGATGACTCAAATGACCACAGGGGCACAACATGGCCTAGACACAAAAAGGGGCTATGGGTCCAAACAAATTGACACTCAATGCTAGTGTATAAAATACGGGGTCCGGATCTGATTCCATGGGCGAAGCAAAGTCCAAACGTGTGCCGATATCATGATTGATCGGGTGTGACATTGCACCAAAGATAGCAAAAATTGATATACGACACTTCCACAAGTGACTTATATACTCGTTATTCAAGTAGTTGAACTCCTATATGAAATGGCCAATCCTATAAAGTGATAGTTACAAAAGCTCTAGTGAAAGTGAATGCCTTAGTGAATCGATTATTATTATCTCCTCATGAACGCTCTTGGAATTTCCTTACGAAAGTGCTTGTTGTCTCGTCATGAATATCCTAGAAATATTATCTCATCTATCTATTGTCTTTATATATCTTGAAAGTATCTATCGTCTTGTCTACTCTTCATTATAGTTCCTGAATTTTATCTCGTGCCGTTATAGTTCTCGATTATGATATCTTGCATGACTTGCATGAGCATGTTAAATTGTTAATGACTTAAAGCTAGCTTGGAGCTTGAGATATTAAGACCTACTGAGCGTTCGCTCACCTAGTGTTTTCTAATATTTTTTAGGTAATGACCATAGTGACGACGAGACCGAACAAGATGGGCAAGGGAAAGAGTGAAGAGAACTCTGACATCTAGATGAACCACCTAGTCTTATTACCTTATGTCTATGTCAAGATTAGTCTAGTCATGAGTCTATTCTAAATTTTCCTTTATTGAGTCTTTTCTTTTATTGGGTCCAACTTGTAATAAACTTATTTTTGAATTGAAATATTATCTTGTCCAAATTATGTTTTGTCTTACGACTATGCTCTGATTGACACGACTATTTAACTGTCATGTTTCGAGCAAACGACACGTTTCCCTACTATCGGTTCGGGGCGTGACATCAAAGAAAGCAAGTTGTCCAATGCAAAGAGGTACTCCGAGTAGCTCTTCTCCAGCTATCTACCCCGGCCTGGGAGCACAAAAAAAAGAAAGAAGAAAAGAATGAAATCTCCATCTATCCACCCCGGCCTGGTGGCAAAGAAATGATGACAATGACGATGATGAAATTTTTCGGGCACGTTACAGTCCCGCCGGGAGCCAGACAACCCACTGTGAATCCTGAACAGTTGAATTACTGAAGATTTCAGGCTCCTCACTCAGAAGACCCATCTACTGCATCTCATTCAATAGAAGAATGGGATCTCTCCCTCTCTGGGAAGCTACTCCAGATAGTTTGATACCCGAGACTAGGCATCCTGCAAGAAAAGAATACCATGAAATGGGTGTAATCCCTGCAAATAAAGTCCCTACGAGTAATGCATGGTGTACAACTGGGGAGCATAGAACTACCGGCACCATCTCTGGAGCTGAAAAGACCCTGCAGTCCCAACTACTGATACAAGCAAACCAAAGAACCAGCACATGGCGCAAATCTTGGGAGCCTATCCTTGTAAAAGCTACAACATTCCGAGATATCCTCGTAGAAGACAATGGCATAGAGGGTAGCCGATGATTCTGTGCACGGCTGTTGCTATCTGTCCCCCGGGGCAATGCTGACTCAAAAGCAATCACATAGCAACCCCCTACTATCAAAGGATCCATGCTGGACCAGCTTAAATCACTCGAGTCGATGCACCGGCCGAGCTGCAAAGCTTATGTCAACCGTCCCACCGCCGCAGTAGCAAAGCGGTCGAGTTCATTAATAGTCCCACCAGACAAAACGGCCCACATTATGGGCTAGTATGTACCATGAGGCATTGCACAAAAAAAAAGAAGAAAGAAAAATGATGATGCATGATGCATGATCAACAAAAAGAATAAAACACCTTTGGCGGGTACCAACTCTTGGTCCCACTACACTTCTATACTACCTTGGCCTAGACCTCTCGTCTTCGCTAAGTTCGTTGACATTGACATTCCGTCGAGTCAACATCTACATCTATACTCCCTTGGTCTTGACCTCTCGTCTTCGCCAAGTTGGTCGACTTTGGCATTATGTCGAGTCAACTTCTACCCCTATATTGCCTTGGCCTAGATCTCCTATCTTCACCAAGTCCGTTGACTTCGATGTCCCATCGAGTCAACATCTATATCCACATTGCCTTGGCCTAGACCTCCTATCTTCGCCAAGTCCGTTGACTTCAATATTCCGTCAAAGTCAACATCTACCTCTATACTACCTTGGCTTAGACCTCTCGCCTTCGCCAAATTCATTGATTTTGACATTCCGTCGAACCAATATCTACATCTATACTCCCTTGACCTAGACCTCTCGTCTTTTCCAAGTTGGTTGACTTCGACATTATGTCAAGTCAACTTCTACACCTATGCTCCCTTGGCTTAGACCTCTCGTCTTCGCCAAGTTCGTTGACTTCGACGTTTTGTCAAGTCAACATCTATATCTACACTCCTTTGGCTTAGACCTCTCATCTCCGCCGAGTTCGTTGACCTTGACACCCCGTCGGGTCGACGTCTATATTCTACCCTTGTCCCGGTCCTGCCGTCTGAGCAAGGTTTGTTGACTCTGACATCTCGTTGGGTCGACGTCTATATGCTGCCCTTGGCCGAGACCTCACGTCTTTGCCAAGTTGGTTGACTTTGGCATTTTGGCAAGTCAGCAGCTATATTGTGCCCTTGGCCTAGACCTCACTCTTTGCCAAGTTGGTTGACTTCGGCATTCTGTCGAGTCAACAGTCATATTTTGCCCTGGCCCAGACCTTCTGTCTCTGTCAGGTTGGTTGACCTCGATGTATCATCGGGTCGACATCTAAGTCTACATATTCTGCCCTGGTGTCAAGAGCTTCCGTCTGAGTAAGGTTGGTTGACCTCGTCATATCGTTGGGTCAACATCTATATTCTGCCCTGGTCTAGACCTCGCGTCTTTGCCAGGTTGGTTGACCTCGATGTACCAACAGGTCGACATCCACATCCACATATTCTGCCCTTTTCCTGGACCTACCGTCTGAGCAAGGTTTGTTAACTCTGACATCTCATCGGGTCAACAACTATATTCTGCCCTTAACCCAGACCTTCCGTCTGAGTTAGGTTGGTTGACTTTGACATTCCATCGAGGTAACATCTATTCCATGCTGCTTCCGAGCTCAGCATCCTATCGAAATCCGATATCCTATCCTCCGGCTTTGACGTCCAGGCAAAGTCAGCTATCCTTGTTTGCAAGCTCGACACCCAATCATATATTTCAGCTAGTTTATCTTCGGCTAAAGCCCGCTGCCACATATCTCAGCTATCTTGTCTTCGGCTTAGCCATTCCAGCCAAAGCTAGCCTACTATCGCATATCTCATCTATCTTATCTTTCGGCTTAGCCATCCCAGCCAAAGCCTGCTACCTTACATTTCAGCTATTCTATCTTCCGGCCAAAGCCCGCTGCCATATATATTTTTTGACTATTCTATCTTTCATCTTTGCCATCCCAGCTAAAGCCCGCTATCATATCTTTCAGCTATTCTATTTTCTGGCTTAGCCATCTCGGCTAAAGCCCGCTACCATATATTTTTCAACCATCATATTTTTCGGCCTAGCCATCCTGGCTAAATCCCACTACCACATCTTTCCGCTATTCTATTTTCTGGCTTAGCCATCTCGGCTAAAGCCCGCTACCAGATCTTTAAGCTATTCTATCCTTTGGCTCAGCCATCCCGGCCGAAGCCCGCTACCATATCTTTCAGACATTCTATCGTTCGGCTCAGCCATCTTGGCTGAAGCCTGCTACCATATCTATTAGCTATTCTACCTTTTTGACTTAGCCATTTCGGCCAAAGCCACTATCATAATTTCCCGCTACTCTATCCCTCGACCTAGCCATTTCGGACAAAGCCCGCTATCAGGACCAATCCATCCATCTCACCATGGTAACCAATACAACTTGATGGCTTAGACTTTTCGTCGAAGCCTGCTTCCCCTGATTTTGGCTTACAAGCTCTGTCTCCTTGATTTCGGCTCACATCATGCTTTCCTAGATGTCGACTCAGAAGTCCGCTCCCATTGATTTAGGCTTACAAGCCTGCTTCCCCTGAATTTGGCTTACAAGCTCTCTCTCCTTGATTTCGGCTCATAGCCCGCTTTCCTGGAAGTCGGTTCGGAAGCCCGCTTCCCTTGATTTTGGCTTACAAGCCCGCTTTCCCTGATTTCGGCTTGGCAAAGCCCTCTATTGCACATAACTACTATCCTATCTTCCGGCTCAGCCATTCCGGCCAAAGCCCTCTACAATGTACTTCGCTATCTCATCTTTCGGCTTGGCCATGCCAGCGAAAGCCCACTACCTTATAGCTCAGCTATCTTATCTTTCGGCTTAGACATTTCGGCCCAAGCCCACTTTCACAATTCTTCAGCTATTCTATTTTTCGGCTTAGCCATTTTGGCCAAAGCTTGCTATCACATATTTCGGTTATCCTACACCTCGGCTCAGCCTTTTTGGTTAAAGCCCGCTATCACATAATGTGGCTAAAACTACCTTCTGGCTCTTACAGCCTGCTATCCTGCCATCATTCGGCTTAGACACACCATCGAAGCCCGCTTCCCTCTGGCTTAGACATACTGTCAAAGCATGCTTCTCCACTATCTTTCGGCTTAGACCTTTGGTCGAGGCCCGCTTCCCTCTGGCTTAGACACACCGTCAAGGCCTGATTCCCCACTATCTTTCGGCTTAGACCTTTGGTCGAGGCCCGCTTCTCTCTGGCTTAGACACACAATCAAAGCCTGCTCCCCGACTATCTGTCGGCTTAGACCTTCGGTTAAGGCCCACTTCCCTTCGGCTCAAACATTCCGTCAAAGCCCGCTTCCCTGCTATATTTTGGCTTAGACCTTCGGTTAAGACCCACTCTCCCTTCAAATTAGACGTACCATCAAAGCCTGCTTTCTTGCTATCTCTCGACTTTCACGGCCCGCTTCCTTGCTATCTTTCAGCTTTCATAGCCCGCTTCCCTGTTATCCGCTGGCTTTCGCAGCCCACTTTCCTACTACCTTCTGGTTCTTGTAGTCTGCTATCCCGCTATCTCTCGGCTCTCACAGTCCGCTTCCTTGCCATCTTTTGGCTTTCATAGCCAGCTTCCCCGCTATTCGCCGACTCTCGCAGCCCGCTTTCCCACTACCTTCTAGCTCCTGCAGCCTGCTTCCCCACAACCCTTCGGCTTAGACACACTGCTGAAGCCCGCTTCCCTCTTGCTTAGATACACCGTCAAAGCCTGCTCCCCTTCTATCTTTTGGCTTAGACCTTCGGCCGAGGCCCGCTTCCCTCTGGCTTAGACATGCCGTCGAAACCCGCTTTCCTGCTATCTGTCGGCTTTCAAAGCCCGCTTTCCTGCTATTTTTTGGCTTTCACAGCCCACTTTCCTACTACCTTCTAGCTTTTGTAGCCTACTTTCCTACTACCTTCCGGCTTTCGTAGTCTGCTTTCTTACTACTCTCCGGCTTTCGTTGCCCGCTCTCCAAAACTTAGTCCGCTACCCTTTCGTTTAGCAAAGCCCGCTTTCCTGCTTTCGGGTTAGACTTCTTGTGAAAACCCGCTGTTTTGCTTTCGGCTAAGACATCCTGTTAAGGCCTATTGTCTTACCTTTGACCCAGACTTACCGTCTGAACAAAATGACTATCTTTTGGCCAACGCTAACTCCTTCGTCCTGTCGGGACTCACCACAATGCATTAAAACCCTTCCCTTTTTTGCTTCGACATCGATTTCATACTTTCAAAGAACCAGCTTGCGAGTTTTCGCATCAAGCATTTGAATAAATAAATAAACAGCATGAATGATGATATATGTATAGGATATACGTATATGATATGCTTTTGATTCTGAATGCTTTCTTACCCTGCTTGCATGCTTGCCTACAATATAGTTTAATACACCTCCTTCAAATCTTCTAGGACCGTTGTCACGCCCCGAGCCTTTATTACAGCGGAAGACTCGCTCGAGAAACGTGAACAGCCGGCATGGTAAGTCTCTTGCAAGCAAGAATGACCAGAGCGCGAGACAATCACACACATAAATACAATTGCACAGAATTTAATCAAATTCCAACTTTATTTCATAAATGATCAAAGTATTCCTTTACAATAATCACCATTCATTCTACTGACTCAAGAAATAAGAAAATTACATTGACTCAATCTAAGCATTATAGACTTCCTAAGTCTTTGCTCGTAGCTTTACAAGACCTTCACTCACTTCCGGACCCGCCACTAGTATAGCCCGAATCTGAATTTGAACTACTTCCATCTCTTGAAAAATGTTAGAAAATAGGTAATGAGCACACTTACCCTGTAGGTATCTTCGCATCAACATGAAAGCAGTATTAAAGTGATTAATATTTTCGCTCTAAAGAAATAAGGCAAAATCATGCAATGCGATGATCACGTGATTAAACCATAGTAACGAGATAATCATGTAAGATAGAGTGAGCAAGAATGAACTTATCACGAATATAACAAGAACATGATATTGGCCTTTTCATGAACAAGAATGTAATGAGAATACACTATCAAGCCACATAATCAACACTCCAGCATCTTATGCTTATGAGCAAGTGCTTCGTGAATTTCTGTGGAATATCGAGCAAGACAGTCATGTACAAGAACTTGATCATGCTGCATCGCGTTGTGATTTTTCACTTCACGAGCCGTGGATAATTCACTTATTTATAAAGAAAGTACTCCCAGTGCAATGCGACGCCAGTAGCATCATATCCCATGGTTTATAAAATAGTATGTTTCCGACAATCAGCCGAGGGGACTAACATAGAGCCCTTGAACACAATCAGTACTCGATCGCATCTTCAAGTATAAATCAAGCTCTTACCACGCATGATAATAAAGTATGGCCAAGAATATAACAATATCAAATAATGAAAATCAATGTATGAACGCTTCAATTGAATATGAGGAATTCAAGAATGACATTAAACAAGGTTATGCTCATAAAATAAATTGACAGCATAACGGTACATTCTTTTCTCTTTCCAATCCTTATATTAAGTTTCTTGATTAATATTATAAGTTCTAGACTATCATTAATTCATCTAGAACCTTGGGAATATCAACCCTTGGGTCAAACCTTGGGTTAAGTACTTAAGCAATGTGACGGTCGTTCTCTGGGCCGTTACATCATGTAACGCTCCAGTAGAGGGCCGTTAAAATGATCAGAGTCCAGAACTATCAAAATAGACTAAGAGAAATGTGACGGTCATGCAATGGGCCGTTACGTGATTCTGACGGTCCAATGTAAGGCCGTTACATTACTAGATCTAGAAAACAACGATAGTGTATTCTAGCTAATGGGCTTTAATGGTACAACCAACTCGGCGTCCTAGTGGGAATCCCAGGCTCGCGGAGAATTACGGAGGCCTTGAAACAAGATTTCCTAGTCCATTGGAAAGAATATCCAATATAGAGGTCCTCATGTCCAAGAATATATTCCTATAGTGAAAAATGTGAACTAATGGTCAACATACCGGATTATGTGCCATGTACTTATAGAAATGACTCTATTGATAGAGGAAGAATATATATAGATATATCGATGTGAAATCATGATAAAAACTCTATCAATACATCATTCAAAATCATGTTTCTAATTACAAAACTATAGAGTTTTGGGCTCATGAAATTAACATAACTTAAAGTAATAGTGAGATACCAAAACATGCAATACCTATCATGAATGATTAAATAACCTCAAAGTCACATAATCGGGTTAAAACTTAAGTAACTAGGCATAATAATAAGTAAATCTAGCAAGTTTCCAATATGTCTTGAGTTGACAGTACACAGGCACCTGGCGGTCTAGCCAAGGCACGTCACAGGGAGTGTGACGATCTATCAAACAGCCGTTACAGAATGTAACGCTCCTGCATAGATGCATCAGAGTCAACAGAGAAATCAATAGGCAATCAGGGACTGTGACGGTCCATCGTATGGCCGTTACTTGAGTGTGACGGTCCTACTATGGTGCGTTACAGTATCTGCTGACAGAAAATGATATGAAACCTAAGAGATCAACTCATATCATGTCTAAATCAAATACCATGTCTATTCTAGGCATGATAACGAAGTATAGGCTATCTATATGCATGGGTTCCAGTGAATAGACAAGATAACTTCTTTTATTTCTATTTAAGGCTAAGAGATGTATGAAATGCATGGAACTATGAAAACATGAAATTGATGATCTATGATGCATGAAATTCAGTCAAATCAGAGGGCTTTTAGTCTTATCAAGATGTTTTTACCGTTCATGAGATGACCTACCTCTTCTAAGACCTTTGAACTTTGAATTTGGTGCTAGGTGCTACTCTTTGATCCTTGTACTTCCTGTGGTAATTCAGCAACTTCCTTGGGCTCTAACTCATCGACCTCTTGACCTAAAGATGTGAAATTTTAAAGTATTGTAAACAAATTCCTCTAAAGAACTTACCCGAGATTATGACTCCTTACCTTGATTCCACACGAGCAAAAGTAAGGGTCGCGCAGTTTAGAACTAGGTCCTATTTATAGGGTTCTAGCTAGGGTTTGACGATTAGATCGATTCCAAAGTCCTTAATCTGCTAAAACATGATCTCTAAGAGTCCTTAGTAATGTTATAACTCTTCCCAAGTTGATCCCTAGTGGATAAGATCATCAAGTTCTCATCTTTTTATAAGTTCTTCAACTTGCGGAATTCACAGAGTGTAACGGTCGTAGACCCATGCGTTACAAGAATGTGACGGTCGCGCGATAGACCGTTACATTCAACGTATATAGAGTTTCAAATAAATAAAACTCTTTTATTCATTTATCCATATAATTATCTTAGATAATTAGTCTTTATCCTTAAAATCCATAAATAAGCTAAATAACCTTCTAGAACATGGGCCAAACTTAATGGGCTTGGTCCTTAAACCTTTTGGATAATAATTAGATAGGCTAGGTTAACTATTTTAACCTAATTGGGCCTTACAATGACTTATAATTCTACTAATCCATTTATAAATTTATTTAGGCCTTTATAAATTCTAGAAAATTATTTTATAATTCAAAAATTATTTATATAAATTCTGGGGCACTACAACCATGCTTCCTTGTTGAATAACGCTGCCTAGATTCTAGATATGGGTGCATCACGGCATACGCTAAGGAATGAAAATTAATTTGCGGTGAGTGCATGCGTCAAGGGGAAGAGTCATAGCTATGTTGCTAGCATAGCTCACGAAATACACCCGAGACAAAACTCCCACACTTCACACACAATGCGTTCAACGATCTCCAACTATAGGGATGCTAAAAATTCTTCCTAACACTTCATGGATGCTTGAATCTCTACACTCGCATGAAGGGTGATCGTGAGGAAAAAGCTGCATGCCCCCTTCATTAAAAAAAATGATGATGATAAGTGGAATGCGAATCTAGGAAGCCGAGAATCCCCACTGAAACAAATGAGAAAACTCACGCGTGTTAGGTGCGTAGCTGGGATCTAGAGGGGGGGGTGAATAGATCCCTTTAAAAAATATTGCCCAGTTTAAAATCTAATCAACCTAAGTTATGATGTTGTTAACTAGAAACAATTGAGTTCACTGAAATAACTTTACTGACTCATCCGAAGTCAACAACTAACACTTCTCACAACAAAAACAAGTTGCAGTCCTCAAGTGAGCATCACCCAAATGAATTGGCACAAGGCGGAGGTTCGAGAACAGAAGTTCTACCTCAAACAAAGTGTGTGGGAACACACTTTTTAATATACCAATCAGAAGGGCTAAATCTGAACAATGCAAAGCAGTAAATGTAGAAACAAATTGTGACTTCCACAAAACGGCTAAGAAGGAATTCAGTTCAACACTTAATAGTTCAGATAGAACCACTGTCGAATACATGGCAAGTTAAATTTAGATGAACTGATATTGAACAAGATCAGGCAAGTTATCAATCAGTTGTAAACATCTGTAAGCATAAATCAGTGTTGACAATAATAATGAAGCAGAAGATCAAGAATGTACTCAACAACCCGTTGAACCTGTGAGGGGAGGTAGATAACAGGGAGCAATCACATAGGGCAAACCACGATGCACAATGATTTTTAGGTGGTTCGATCTGCCACAAGTAGATATACGTCCACCCCTCACTCAAGCCTGAGTGAGGCTTTTTTGTAGAGCAAGAACGGTGAGAAACCTCCACTACAGATGCTTACTAATAGCTTGGACCGAGGGAAACAAATCCCTCATACCCTGACCTTGCAACCCACAAGATTAGAACCCACTACCACAATTAGTGACCGGAGGAACAATTCTTCCCTTCTTCTGTAAACACAGAAGGAATGTGAACAACAACCCACTGCTCACAAAACCCAGAGGATTCAATCCTCTCTTCCTCTGAACCCACAGACGGAATCCGGAGAACACTTCTCCCTTCCTCTAAAACCTCAGAGGGAACCCGAACCCTGATCAAGGTATCATAAGAACTTAAAGGAAATGAAAGGTAAACAAACGAAAGACAAAAGGGAATAAAACAAAGTAAACAAAAATGTAGCTCCAAGGGAGCAAAGTAGTTCTGGATTAATCCATGAATTGATGAACACATCAGATCTTCAGGATGCTCTGGCTACACTATATCTCTCACGAACTGGCTGCTTCTCTCTTCTCCTATTTCTCAGTCTTCTCTCTCAGATTTTCTCTCTGATTCACTCAGATCACTCTCTTCCTATTCTTCTTATCATGAGCTATCTCTCTTTCTCATATCTTCTTCCTTTTCTTTTCGTAGGCTCACACTCTCAGATGTTCTCTCTTCCTCCCCTTCTTCTCCGCCCTTCAGCCTTCGCAGCTCTTCTATTGCAGCATTTTCTCTTGTTCTGATCAGCTATTATATATAGCAGAGGATTAGTCTTCTACTAAAAGAATTTATCCATAGCCAAAATAAATCATTGGTCCAGGTGGCGAAGAGTATTCTATCCATCTGAATCTTCTAGTAACTCAGCCACGTGGATTGAATTACGTGCCAAAAGGCTTGAGGTCGCTCTCACGTGATTATCTAAAGGTCTCACGAGCTCAAATATAAATCCGACTTTCAGATCCATCTGACATGCAAGGTAGTCTGAGTTATCAACCTTAATCATCCATTAAGCGTTAAAGCTCTTAAGTTCGATGCCCGTACAAAAAACTTACCGGAATCGGTTGACCATTCCCCTATTTCGGTCGGTCGAAATAAACAGCATCAGAAGCTACTTTCAGGAGGTCGACACAGTCTTCTTTTTGTGTCGATGAAGTGTGGCTAGGGAGCACTTCAGATAGTTGTCTTCGAATGAATGGCCTTTGGTGCATCGATTCAGCTCTTGATGCTTCGACGTTGTTGGCTTCCTAATGTTGGTTCTGAACTGAGTGCGTCGATGCACTCCCAGATACGTCGGTGCAGTGTGAACATAGTGCCTTCGGCCAGACGACTTCGAATGCTGGCTTCTGTCTTGGTGCGTCGATGCATAGCGTCGCTGATGAGTATCATATTTCATGTTATAATTTGCATCACATTCATCATTTTTGAGCATTTAATGAGCATAGTTGTGTATGAATATGGCCAAATCTCATCCTCACTATCAATTTGAGGCTTCATGCATTATAACCATCATTTTGAATCAAAATGGCAATGCGATAAATATTTATAAATTGCACAATTATCACAATTCATTTTGAAATGAAGTACATTGATTATTTTGAATTTTCTGCTTTTTAGGAATTTGCGACTAGGAGTCTGGACGCCATTTTTAAAGAAAAGAATATGCGACCGGTGGGCCAAGCGCCAATTAATGAGTGACTGACTGAAGAGGCGCCAATTCAGGAATGTGCGACGTAGTGCACGAACGTCAATTTTGGATTTAATGCAAAGAAGAAAAAGGTTGAAAAATGTAAAAAATAATGAGCGCTTGTTCGGTCAGACGCAAATTCTTGATATGGAAAATAAAGGAAATATCAAATTGAGGAAATAAAGAATGGGCGACCATTCTGTCAGACACGGAAAAGAATGTGCGCCCAATCCTCCAGTCACAAATTCAGTTCGCACCAGAAGCAGAAGCGGATAGAATCAAACAAATTTATCTTGCTATGTTTGGAATTATCTCCCCTTGTTTGATGAAAGGAGGACTCTATCAATGGCAAGATACCTACTTTGAACAAGATTTTGATCCTGGAAGGTCGGATTCAAGTCAATCTCCAAGGATTTGTAGGATTAGACTCCCTGCACACTATAAAACCAGCCCTAGAGCGACCGTACTGGAGAGCCCAGCTTTTTTCATTACTTTCTGTTCTTCCTTTTGATTTAATATCTTCATCAAACTTCTTCATTTTTTAATCCTCTAGATTTTCTTCTTCTTCACCTTTACCTATTTCTCTCTAGTTTTTAAGATATTTCTAATATTTCAAAGCTCTGCCTTTTACGTTTTTCGAAGCTCTGTGCATCTCTCTGTGCTTCTCCCAATTTCTTCCACTTATACTCCTCTTTTTACCTTAGTTTCTTCAGAAAAGTTTTTTAGTTTGCAAAGCTCTTTAATTTCTTCTTCTTCCTCTTTCTCTAATTCTATCTCATTTTAAAGATAATTTAAGTTTTTCAAAGTTCTATCTTTTACATTTTTATTGTTTATCTCTATGTTCTTCCCCCGATTTCACCATCTTATTCACATTTTCCTCCTCTGCACTCTTCACTAAACTTCTTCATCTCTTCCTAATCTTCAACTTTCTCTTCTGTCTTATCTTCTAATTCTTCTCCGTTTTCAAGCTATTTCAATTCTCTTCTTGCTCTATTTTTATTCCGATTTTAATCTTCTTCTTCTACCTATCTCTCCCTCCTCTATTTTCACCTAAATATCCCAAGGCGGAGATTCTTCTTTCGGTGCTCAAAAGGTGGTGTACCTCTCCAAGACGGGGTGACCATATCAAAGGCTCAGCATGTTAAGACCGCCAATTGGGCACTGGCCCAATTATATATAATTCGGGCCCATGAACTCAACGAGCTAGAAATCTAGACAGATTATTGAAGGATAATTAAGAAATTCATAACTTAATGTAGGGAGGTCAGAATTAGGTGAACTAAAGCCCACGCAACAACCATTAGGTAGGGAACGACTTTTATGAAGAGTATAACTACTGAAAATGGGTCTAATGGTGGATAAGAGGGAGTTGGCGATAATGGGTCGAAACAGTTACAGAAAAATGGTCACCTATTGAAATAAGGATATCTTGGCCCACAGCTAACCAAATGAGATGAAACTTAGCCCATTAGAAAGATTGGGCCCTTAACCCAAACTCTTTTATTGAGGTGGAAACCCAATTCGTACCAGAACCCAAGGTTCTGAGCCCTTTGCTGCCAGCTGTCACGAAGAGGTGCGACTGTTGGGCAAATTCACATGTAATTAATGAGAAAGTCATAACTTTGTATGTGATTAATGAGATGATCGGAAACCAAAGCCATAATTTCAAATGGGATGTTAGCTACATCTTCTCTGTTGAGGTCGAGGCCAAATACTGCTTGGATGCTAGAGTTATACCAAAATTACCTCGGGCTACCAAAGGGTCACGACTGGAATAGAGGGGAAATAACGTTAATTGGGAATATCATAACTTATGCTAGAGTTGATGAAATTTGATGAAACTATGACCAAAAGTTAGATCTCGAAGTCCTCTTAATTTCATATGAAGACATCCCAACCTAATTCTCAACAGAAGAGCACGTCCACTCGCATCTATGACTTGGTAGATGAAGGGTCACCCCTGTTCAAACCCGAAGAGGTGTTTAGCATTAACTCCTCTTCAAATCAGCGACCTTGGAACTTGTTGAAGCCTACCATTGGGAGGCTTGAAAACTATATAAGGAGGTGGGTTTTAAGGGTGGTAAACCATTAGCAACCATTCCCATCAATCCTCCAGCACCTTCTACCTTTCTTTTGTGAGAAGAGAGTGAGGGACCCTATCTCTTCGTGGGCGGACCATCCGGTTCGTGCGTGGACAATCCGGTGCATGGGTGGTCGATCCGACACACGTAGGACAATCTTGCAGCGCCCCGGGGTCGAGGGGGAAAAGCCTTAGGTGGATCTGGGGTGTGGATATCGTCCCCGGATCGTCGGTTTAACATTTCAAAGGTAGGCACCTATTCTCAAATCTTAGGGGTCAATGGTGCATTAAAACGATTTCTAAAGTAGTTTCTATATGCTAAAGAGGGATTAAGGGTATGTGGGATTGACTACCATGTTTATTTTTTGGTTTTTTTTCATCAAGATATGTGTTTTGTGAGATTTTTCGGAGTTTTTAACAAGAAATACAAGGTGGTGTCGACACTGCCAATGATGGTGTCGACACTACCTTTGTGAAATTGCTGGGAGTGTTTACACTGCCAATGGAAGTGTCAACACTGCCCTTTTGAATCTGCTGGGAGTGTTGACACTGCCAATGGAAGTGTCGACACTGCCCTTTTGAATCTGCTTGTAGTGTTGACACTACCAATGGAAGTGTCGAAACTGCCCCTTTTGAATCTGTTGGGAGTGTTGACACTGCCAATGGTCGTGTCGACACTCTGAGAACTCTAGACCAACTTCTAGAAACTTGGGAAAATGGAGTTTTGAGAGGTCATTTTAATTCAGAAAAATCCAAAAAATTTGAAAATGATGGAAGACTAAGTTAGTAACTCACGGTAAAAGTTTCAGGCTCATAGAAATTCAGCACTTGTAGCTATGGCTCATCTTCTATGCATGTGTAGGGTTGACAGGTCGACACTGCCTTTGGACAGGTCGACACCCTAGGGCTCTGTCCCCAATTTCTAGAAACGTGGAAAAGGAAAGTTTTGAGAGGATATTTTAATTCACAAAAATTTGAAAAATTAGAAAATGATAGAAGACTAAGTTAGTAACCCACTGTAAAAACTTCATGCTCACAGAAATTACGCACTTATGGTTATGATTTGTTTCCTACGTATGTATAACCTAGAAATAAACTTGTCCTCTTTTATTCGGTAACCTGATCATGCTCTATTCCACCTCAAGTAAGCTTATGATCGTGATTTGTCCACTTAAACTATTTGGAAGCATGCTTGTTATGATAAAGTATCATACTAGTATTTGAAAAAATGAGTATGAATGTGAATGCGAATACGATGTGAATGTTATGAATGGAAAACAGCAGCATTATGTGATGTAGGACTTTGGTCCCTTCTGCAGGACGACGATACGTAACGCTGCGGAAGTAAAAGAACCCTGGGGATGGTAATTTGTAACGCCGTGGTTGAAATCCTATGATTCGACCGATTGTTCTGTGGGACGGCGATACATAACGCCACAGAACGCTGTGGGCCTCAGGAGTCTAGGTGGGAGTTCGCTCTCGGGTCTGCGCAGTACTCTTTCGTTCGTGTGTGTGTGTGGGCCTCCTATGTTTGCGATAGCTCTTTGGTTCCATAAATAAAGTTAATTGAGTAACTCATGAAAATGTGATAATGTGTAACTGCCCCTTTCATTGGGGTTTTGATGCATGCATAGGTATCGTATATGTTAGCTAATGAACATGTATTCTCTCGTATGAAATATTTTTAGCAAATGGGAATGAATGGATTATGATATTATCGACACTTGAAATATGCATATTAATTGGTTATATATATAAATGCGAGTTAACCCCGATTTGTTTAGGCTGCCTACTGAGCGTCACACTCACCCCTTTGTGACATACGTTTTTAGGAGACTTAGTGAAGGAGGTCGAGGAGTAGGCTGCGGCCGAGGTGTACTGCTAGTTCATAGTTCGTCTGGGTCTGCTATGAATATCTCTCTTATATGTATGGTTATGGGGTGGTGAGCCTGTGTTGACTCATGTTTATTTTGGAATAATGGACATGTACTCTTCTTTGGAAATTATGAATGGTTGAAATGCTAATTACATTTCCTGTAATTGTGATTTCTCTCTCTCTCTCATGCGAATGTATGCATGTCTATATTTGTGCTTCCGTGATACGAACGAAGTAATGCTTCAGGGTCTGATGAAAGAAAAAAAATATATGCCCATAAAATGGAGATCGGATCTCGGGGCGTTACAGAGTGGTATCAGAGCACGAGAGACAAACCATGGTTATAACCATTCCAATTATCCAAGTAGTAGAAGAAGAGATAGGCCAGAATGGTAAAATGGTAGAGTATATTTAAAAACCCTCTCACTTAATAATTATTTATTTCTTAGAGCTATGCCGTCAAGATGGCAAAGAGATCTTCACCAGGCGGATGAGAGGGGTTCGGGGGTGGATGACCCAAATGGGATGAACGACAGGGCTGTCCATGCTCCGGCGGTTGGCGGCGGACAAGTGCCCAATGCAGGGGCTAGTCTGGAGGTATTCATGCAGAGTTTCCAAGGGCTTATGCAGGCCATGCAGCAATAGATGCCGCAGCAGCCCGCGCCCACACCATGTCATGACTTACCGGCGCTTGATCGGTTCCTGAGGTTGGCACCCCCTTATTTTAAGGGGGAGAGCCATCCAGAGGTGGCTGAGGCATGGCTCAACGAGATGGAGAAGAAATTCAGCACGATGCGATGTCTCGAGGAGGAAAAAGTGAATCTGGGAGCCTATGTATTGCAAGATCAAGCCAACTTGTGGTGGAAGGCCAATATGAGGACCACCTTCGCAGGGCACAATGGGGACATTCTGTGGGAGGAATTCCTAGCGGCCTTCCGAGAAAAATACTTCCCCAAGCATGTGCGACACGCTAAGGAGCAAGAGTTCTTGAGCCTCGAACAAGGAAGCATGTCAGTAGCTGACTATGAGGCCAGATTTTCTGCTCTAGGCCAGTATGCTCCTCACATATTCGATGAGGCACATCGAAAGGTTAAGAAATTCGTCAACAGTCTATGTAGCATCGTCCGATGTTATGTGGCTACCCAAGACCCTGACTCCTACACTATGGCACTGAGGCTTGCTCAGCTGGCCGAGCAAGAGAATACAAGGTAATAATCGAAACCTTAAAAAATTAAGAGACATATAGAGTTAGGTTCGATTGGATACCCATGTGTAGGTTCACCGAGGAGTAGAAGAAGATGGGCAAAAGGCCTATGCAGGCAGGTGGGAGGCAGGACAAAGGGAAGGTGGCATGCCATGATCCAGCACCGAGGGACATGCCGGGGGTTCCATTTTGTGTCCATTGTAGGCGCAACCATTCGGGACATGAATGCTGGAGGACAAAAGGCAAGTGCTATGAATGGGGTGAGGCCGAACATATTGCGAGGAACTATCCCAAGAAGGCTCAGAAAAAGCTAATACCTCAGCAAGAGAAGATTCAATACAGAGGGCGAGTCTATGCACTGATGCACGAAGAGGCAGACAACACCCCTACCGTGGCTGAAGGTACACTCCTTGTGGATAATATTTATGCAAATTTCTTGTTCGACCCGGGGGCTACACACACATTCATATCCACTAGTTTTGCTAATCAACTAAAGAACAAACCCCAAGCCACATTCTTCGGGGAAATGATAGTTAGGACACCAACCGGGAAACAAGTCCACACCAAGCTTGTGATCCCTACCATAGAAGTCAACATCAATGGGTGGATATTGCTAGGGGAAGCATACATCCTAGATATGAACAACTTTGACCTCATTCTGGGAATGGATTGGTTAGACAGACACTGTGCTCTCTTAGACTACCGTCGGAAGAGAGTGATCTTTCAGAAGATGGGAAAGGAGACATTCTTCTTCCAATGCCCGAAGAGCAAGTCGGGGAGAATGATGGTGTCAGCCATCAAGGCTTCCAAGCTGATTAGCAAGGGGTGTGGCTACTTCTTGGCTAGTGTGATAATTGAAGAAGGCACCGTCAAGATTTTGGAAGACTTGGACGTGGTCCGAGAATTTCCTGATGTATTTCCCAAAGATTTGTCGGGACTACCACCCGTTCCAGAGGCGGATTTCTCTATTGAGCTAGTGCCAGGCACCGCACCTATCTCCATTCCACCGTACAGGATGGCTCCGACAGAGCTTGTCGAACTCAGGAAGTAATTGCAGGAGTTGCTAGACAAAGGCTTCATTAGGCCCAGTGTGTCTCCATGGGGAGCACCAGTCCCATTTGTGCGGAAGAAAGATGAGGCTATGCAACTATGCATTGATTAACGCAAGCTTAATCAGGTCACCATTAAGAACAAGTATCCTCTACCGAGGATTGAAGAATTATTTGACCAACTGTCATCTGTCAAGGTCTTCTCCAAAATCGATCTGAGGATGGGTTATCATCAAATCAGAATCAAGCCCGAAGATGCATCGAAGATGACCTTCAAGACTCGATATGGTCACTGCGAGTTCTTAGTAGTACCATTTGGGTTAAGCAATGCACTAGCTGTATTCATGGAACAGATGAATCATATCTTCTGCCCTTATCTAGATCAGTTTGTCGTGGTCTTTATAGACGACATCCTAATCGGCAGCACTTGAGAGTGGTTCTGCAGACCCTCAGGGAGAACAAATTCTATGCCAAATTTAGCAAGTGTGAATTTTGGCTAGATCAGGTTATGTTTCTCAGACATGTTATATCCGGGAACGGCATATCTGTGGACCCTAGCAAGGTTGAAGCAGTGTCAAAGTGGGAAGCACCGAAGATAGTCATGGAGATTAGAAGCTTCCTTGGTCTGGTTGGATACTACCGCCGGTTCATTGAAGGCTTCTCCACCATTGCAGCCCCCATCACCAAGTTAACAAAGAAAGGAGCAAAATTTATCTGGTCAGAAGTGTGTGAAAATAGTTTTCAGATGCTCAAGAAAAAGTTGAATTTAGCCCCAGTATTGGCACTCCCCGAAGGGAATGATGGCTTCACTGTTTATACAGATGCCTCCAGGATCGGCCTCAGTTGTGTGGTAATGCAAAATAGCCGAGTGATCGTCTATGCCTCGAGATAGTTAAAAGACCATGAGAAGAACTACCCCACTAATGACCTGGAAATGGTAGGAGTGTTCCACGCTTTGTGCATCTGGAGGCACTATTTATATGGGGTTCGGTTAGAGGTCTTCACCGACCATCAGAGCCTCAAATATATATTCACTCAGAAGGAGCTCAATCTGAGGCAATGAAGATGGGTCGAACTACTGAAGGACTATGACTTCACCTTGCAGTACCATCTAGGCAAGGCCAATGTGGTGGCGGATGCTCTCAGCCGTAAATTGATGGCGTTGAGCTTGCATCGAGAGTGGAATATGATGGAGGGAGTGATTGAATCACGACCCAAGAAAAGGAAGCAATTCGGTCTCTTGGCTGGGTAGTCAGCTAGACCTAGATACTTAGATAGAATTGCTGAGGTGCAAAGGTAGGATATGGCATTGTAGAAACTACTGAGCAATGAGGACTTCCATGTAGGAATCGATGGGCTGATCATGTTCCAAGAAAAGATCTGTTAACCAGATGATGTGGGATTGAAAAGGGAGTTGATGCAGGAAGCTCACAGATCAAAGTTCTCCATCCATCCTAGAAGCACCAAGATGTTTCAAGACATTAAGAGGATGTATTGGTGGCCAAGAATGAAGCGAGACATAGCGGAGTTCGTGTCCAAATGTTTCAGTTGCCAGCAGGTGAAGATTGAGCATCAAAGACCAGGCGGAGCTCTCCAGACCATTGAGATGGCACAATGGAAATGGGAACAAATCACTATGGACTTTGTGACTGGTCTACCCATGACTAGGAGGAAGCATGATACCATATGGCTGATTGTGGACAGATTCACAAAGACTGTACACTTTCTGCCCATCAACAAGCAGACTCCAATCGAATCCCTGGCGAAACTGTTCATCAATGAGATCATTCGATTACATGGTGCACCCTTATTTATCATCTCTGATCGGGACCCCTGATTGACAGCAAGGTTTTGGAAGAGTTTGTAGTAGGCTATGGGGACAGAATTGCCGCTCAGCTCTGCATTTCATCCTCAGACCGATGGACAATCTGAGCGCACTATCCAGACTCCAGAAGATATGCTGAGGGCATGTAGTATTGAATGAAGGAAGGGTAAGCTCAGTCCTAGATATATCGGGCCTTTTGAGATTTTGCAAAGAGTCGGTGAGGTGGCTTATCGACTTGCACTTCCGCCTGCTCTATCGTAGGTACATCCGGTCTTTCACGTCTCCATGCTCAGGAAGTATGTCTCGGAAGCCTCACAGGTTATAGAATATGAGCCCGTGGAGGTTCGAGCAGACTTGTCTTATGTGGAGCAGCCTAGTGAGATCGTAGACTGGAAGGAACAGGTATTGAGAAATAAAACCATCCGGTTGGTGAAGGTGCTATGGGAGAATTCTCATTCCGAGGAAGCAACGTGGGAGCTGGAAGACAAGATGCGCCAGGAATACCCTCAACTATTCGGTGAGTAAAAGTTTCCTTTTTAAAGAAATTTCTAAAGTCAATTTTGAGGATGAAATTATTTTTAAGGGGGAGAGGATGTTATGACCACCAATTGGGCACTGGCCCAATTATGTATAATTTAGGCCCATGAACTCAACGAGCTAGAAATCTAGACAGATTATTGAAGGATACATAGAAAATTTGTAACTTAATGTAGGAAGGTCAGAATTAGGTGAAACTAAAGCCCACGCAATGATCATTAGGTAGGGAATGACTTTGATGAAGAGCATAACTTCTAAAAAATGGGTCTAATAGTGGTTAAGAGGGAGTTGGTGATAATGGGTCGAAACAGTTATAGAAAAATTGTCACCCGTTGAAATAAGGATATCTTGGCCTATAATTAACCAAATGAGATGAAACTTAGCCCATTAGAAAGATTGGGCCTTTAACCCAAACTCTTCTGTTGAGGTGGAAACCCAATTCGCACCAGAACCCAAGGTTCTGAGCCATTTTCTGCCAGCTATCACGAAGAGGTGCGTTTGTTGGGCGAATTAACATGTAATTAATGATAAATTCATAACTTTGTATGTGTTTAATAAAATGACGTGAAAAAAAGGCCATAACTTTGAATGGGATGTTAGCTACATCTTCTCTGTTGAGGTCGAGGCCAAATACTATTTGGATGCTAGAGTTATACCCAAATTACCTCGGGCTACCGAAGGGTCATGACTGGAACAGAGGGGAAATAACGTTAATAATTGAGAAAATCATAACTCATGATAGAGTTGATGAAATTTGAAGAAACTATGACCGAAAGTTAGATTTGGAAGTCCTATTAATTTCATATGAAGACATCCCAACCTAATTCTCAATAGAAGAGTGCGCCCACTAGCATCTATGACCGGGTAGACGAAGGGTCACACATGTTCAAACCCAAAGAGGTAGCATTAACTCCTCTTTAAACCAGCAACCTTGGAACTTGTTGAAGCCTTGAGGGTCGTGGGTAAACCATTGGGAGGCTTGAAAACTATATAAGGAGGTGGGTTTCAAGGGTGGTAAACCTTTAGCAACCATTCCCGTCAACCCTCCACCACCTTCTATCTTTCTTATGTGAGAAGAGAGTTAGGGACCCCGTCTCTTCGTGGGCGGACCATCTAGTTCATGGGTGGACAATCCGGTGCGTGGGTGGTCGATCCGGCGCATGGAGGACAATCTTGTAGTGCCCCGAGGTCGAGGGGAAAAAACCTTAGGTGGATATGGGGTGTGGATATCATCCCCGGATCGTCGGTTTAACATTTCAAAGGGAGGCACCTATCCTCAAATCTTATGGGTCAATGATGCATTAAAACGATTTCAAAGTAGTTTCTATATGCTAAAGAGGGATTAAGGGTATGTGGGATTGACTACCATGTTTATTTTTTGATTTTTTTCATCAAGATATGTGTTTTGTGAGGTTTCTAGGAGTTTTTAACTGGAAATACATGGTGGTTTCGACACTGCCAACGATGGTGTCGACACTGCCCTTTTGAATCTTCTGGGAGTGTGGACGCTACCAATGGAAGTGTCGACACTGCCCCTTTTGAATCTATTGGGAGTGTTGACGTTGACAATGGATGTGTCGACACTGCCCATTTTGAATCTGCTAGGAGTGTTGAGACTGCCAATGGTGGTGTCGACACTCTGAGAACTCTGGACCAACTTCTAGAAACTTAGAAAAAAGGAGTTTTGAGAGGTCATTTTAATTCATAAAAATCTAAAAAGTTAGAAAATGATGGAAGACTAAGTTAGTAACTCACTGTAAAAATTTCAGGCTCACATAAATTCTGCACTTGTAGCTATGGCTCATCTTCTATGCATGTGTAGGGTTGACAGGTCAACACTGCCTTTGGACAGGTCGACACCCTGGGGCTCTGTCCCCAATTTCTAGAAACGTGGAAAAGGAAAGTTTTGAGATGTTGTTTTAATTCAAAAAAATAAGAAAAATTAGAAAATGGTAGAAGGCTAAGTTAGTAACCCACTGTAAAAACTTCATGATCACAGAAATTCCGCACTTGTGGTTATGATTTGTTTCCTACGCATGTGTAACCTAGAAATAAACCTGTCCTCTTTTATTCGCTAACCTGATCATGCTCTATTCCACCTCAAGTAAGCTTATGATCATGATTTATCCACTTAAACCATTTGGAAGCATGCTTGTTATGATAAAATATCATACTAGTACTTGGAAAAATGAGTATGAATGTGAATGCGAATACGATGTAAATGTTATGAATGGAAAACATCAGCATTCTGTGAGGTAGGACTTCGGTCCCTTCTGCGGGACGACGATAGGTAATGTCGCAAAAGTAAAAGAAGCCAGGGCACGGTGATATGTAACACCCTGGTTGAAATCCTATGATTCGACTGATTGTTATGTGGGACGGCAATACGTAACGTCATAGAACACTGTGGGCCTCAAGAGTCTAGGTGGGAGTTCGCTCTCGGGTCTGCACAGTACTCTTTCATTCATGTGTGTATGGGCCTCCTGTGTTTGCGACAGCTGTTCGGTTCCATGAATAATGTTAATTGAGTAACTCATGAAAATGTGATAATGTGTAACTGCCCCTTTCACCGCGGTTTTGATGCATGCATGGGTATTGTATGTTAGCTAATGAACATGTATTTTCTTGTATGAATTATTTTTATCAAATGAGAATGAATGGATTATGATATTATTGACACTTGAAATATGCATGTGAATTGGTTATATATATAAATGCGAGTTAACCCCGATTTGTTTAGGTTGCCTACTGAGCGTCACACTCACCCCTTTGTGACACACATTTTCAGGAGACTTAGTGAAGGAGGTCGAGGAGGAGACTGCGGCCGAGGTGTAGTGCTAGTTCATAATTCGTCTGGGTATGCTTTGGATGAATATCTCTTTTATATGTATGGTTATGGGGTGGTGAGCCTGTGTGGATTCATGTTTATTTTGGAACAATGGACATGTACTCTTCTTTGGAAATTATGAATGGTTGAAATGCTAACTACATTTCCTATAATTGTTGTCTCTCTCTCTCTCTCATGCAAATATATGTATGTCTATATTTGTGCTTCCACGATACGAACGAAGTAATGCTTCGGGGTCCGATGAAAGAAAAAAAGTATATGCCCATAAAATGGCGAGCGGATCTCAGGGCGTTACACGGCACGACGTGGGTGGCGCTATTCTTCACTCTCTTGGCTCTATTTCTTCCCTTGTTCTTTTATTTTTATTGCAAGTTATAATTTTATTTTTCTCATAGAGTTGTAATCTTGCATCTTAAGCAATAAAAATTCATTTTTTGCAATTATGTTCTTCTTTCTCTCTCTCCTTCCAAATTTCCATTCTCAATCCTCTCATATTGTTTAGACAGGTTTATTTCCATGCAATTTTATTTTCCTTTAGCATAAAACTCACTCAAAATTTGAATATCTCAAATATAAGGATTTTCGAACTTGCTTAATTGAAAATATTCCTCTCCGTGGGATCGACCCGTTCTTACCACTCTACTTGGATTTTACATCTTTTTAGTGAGTGAGTGCTGTTATTATTGAAATTGTGGCACATCTTTTGATGACGAGTTTTGTGCACATCAATTTTTGGCTCCATTGCCAAGGAGGAAAATGATTTTTGATAGTTGAAAATTCTTGTGTTTGATTTATATATTTGTATATTGATTTTTCTGTTTTTATTTTACAGGAAAAAGAAAAAAAATAAAAAATAAAAAAATTAAAGAAGAAGGGAAATTAAGACCTAAAATTTATTGAAAATCAATTGTTGCAGAAAGTCAGAAAGCATCGCTGAAAGTCTGTATTTGTCACAACATGGAGCATAATTCTGGAAATCTACAAAATTTGAGAATTAAGTGTCGCCAAAGGTCAGTAAGTGTAGATAAAGGTCCTATTTTAAATTTTTTTGAAAAATCTCAAAAAAAAATCAGAAAAATTCTTGAAAAATCTAAAAAAAATCAAAAAACCAGAAAATTCAAAAAACATGATTTTAATTTTTATTTTACAATAGATTTACATATTTTTTGATATTTTTAGTTGCTATTTATCTTTTATCCATCTCTCTTTTTGAAAAATAAATAGAAAAAAAATTTCTCTAAAAAAAAATCAAAAAATAGAAAAAAAATTGTCATAATATCATGCTTTCATACTAGTTGCATCTCTTACATGCATAGTTACATTTAGTTGACTCTTTGTTCATTTACTTGCATCATTTGAAATAAAAATCTTTCTTTTCTTCTCTCTTTCTCCTTCTTAAGGTCAATTTAGGCACACCCTTCTTGGAATTGGAATGACCCTCCATTGAGCACTCTGTCTCTTTGGACTCGAATCTCCTTTTCCAAGACCTCTATAAGTCCCTGCACCCGTGGATTCCCTTACGGACGTCGGACAGGTTGTACCAAGAAGCACCCCGAAGTTAGTTTACCCTTGAAGGTCAAAAATAAAAAAAAAATCATCATGTTGCATGCATTATTCATATAGTTGTTAATTGATTGCATTGCTTCAAAAATAAAAAAAAATAAAAAATGGGTGAGAAAATTCCAATCTTTGAGTGGGCTCATAAATTCAATGAGGTGGACTTGTTGGCCCATTTTTATTGATGCATTCCTTGGGCTATGAATCCAAATTCTTTCATGCCACCTTTTTCTCATCTATGGGCCAAGTCGGCCCATTATGGTCCAACTCAACCTTTATCATTCACCCACAATGGCCCGACCCACTACGAAAGCCCATAATCTTCCACCCTCAAACTAACCTTTATCATTCCCGGGCCGCTCGTCGACTCCGCCCCGCCGCCTCCTGCTCCGGTGCATCCTGTGGGTGTTGTGCCCCCCTCGGACCTTGGCATGCCCCTCAGGTTCCCCAAGCTCGTCCAGGCTCTCCACATCCCCGGGCTTGAGCCGGCTTCGGGGTTCCTCGGATCTTCGGCGGCTCACACGGTGTTTGTGGGCTCCTCTCGTCAGGATCGCTCTCGGCCGCCCTCCTGGGTGGTTGGTGATGCTCCTCGGCGTACCTTCCGGCGTTCCAACTCCACCTCTTCCTCGCGTGATCGGCAGTGCATGTTTGAGGACGCTGGTCTCCTTCCACGTCGTTCTCCCCGGCTCCAGTCTTCTTCGATGGCGCCCCCGCCGCCGGCCGCCTCCTCCTTCCCGGAGGTGCCCGATACCGACGGTTCGGAGGTTGATCCTCTTGACTGGCCTTCTTCTCCGGGTCGTCACCGAGGTGTCCGTTCTGTGTTCTCGTCTGATTCTGAAGGGGTCTTCGACGAAGACTCCTATTTGTAGGGACTTGGTTTTCTTTGTGGGTTCTCGGCCTTCTGTTGCTGCCCTCGCTCGGGTTGTTTGGCCTCGTTGTTGTTTCTTTGGGCCTTGGGCCTTGTACGCTTCTTGGCCCTCTTTGGCCGTTTCCCCTCCCCCCCTCTGTACCCCTTTCTCTTTATGCTTTCATATATGAAAATCGCTTGCCTGGTGGCCGGGATAGTGGTTTCATCTTCTTCCGCAATGAAGAGATGAACCCCCTCTCCCGTCTCCCCCCTTGCAAGTATTAACTTTAGTTAAAAAAAAAATAGATGAGAAAGACATACCGTGATCACCACCAAGGGTTAACAATGCCACAAGGATGAAGAGATGAAGGGACGGCGCCGTGTACCTTGGAAAATGATGAAGAGTTGATCGCGCTTAAGGCATGGGTGCGGGAACGTCGTGGATTACACCTCTTCTCCTTCCAGCCAGCTAGAGGAAGAAGGCCTCACGTTGTATTCATGCTCTCCTGACAAAGACAAGAGACAAGGATAAAACCCATTGGAATATGAGTGTAGCATCAAATCTTGTAGTGATAAAATTTGGTTAGAAATTGAGGGAGAACGCACCAGGGGGAGATTTTTAACCCCTGTGGAAGGGTGCAAAAGATAGGTGTGTGTGTTGTGATGATAATGAAACAAATATGAGGGAAAAACACGTAGTACAACTGCGGGAATATGCAATGCAAAATGAAGAAAAGTGTAGTTTGTAGCAGAAAAATAGAGATTTGTGATGATTTTTGAAATTGGCGGAGGAATAACTAAGAGGAGAGAGAGAGATAGAAAGCCCTTGAACATGGAATTGAAAACCTATACTTCCCTCTTCAAGCCAAGGTCAAAGGATTAAGTCGGAGATGCGGCATGGCTTCGCCCCGAGTTGAAGAAGAGCCCCCCCTCGCAACCTGCGAACTGGGTTCTTTATATAGAGTGCCGGAATCCAGAACTTTCTCTCACGATTTTAGGAGATGTAGTCCACCAAAACTCGTGTTCTTTGGATCAATCTCGAGTTAATAGTTAGGATAAGAGGTAAAAATAAGTAGGACCCAATTTGGTGGAAGATTCTAGAAGATATTTGCGTGGAAAGGAGATCTCGGAGCTTGATCGGATAGAGTTTGACCTGCACAGATTTGCATAAACCCAAAAGTTTAAATCCGAGATGAACACCCAAAATAGGGCTCTAGATTGATAAATCTTGTGGATAATAGTGGGAGTAAGAGTCCTTAATCAATTAGAGCCAATCTGGAGGCTTTCTCTTTGGAGAAAATGGATCGAACAAGCAAAGAGTCCCACGATGAAGAAATCGGAGTTTAGGATGTTTAGGACTCTTTGTCTGGCAAACGGTCTATCGCACGACCGCATACGGAGCTTAATGGACATGGGAAGATCGCAAGGGTACCCACAAACGGTCTAGGGAGGACCGCAAAGCTTCAAGAGATGAAACGGGGCAAAACGAGCACTGTTTGTGGCCTAGCGGTCTTGGGAAGACCGCCACCATCACCTAGAGGTCTTCCCAGGACCGCTAGGCTGATGGAAGAAATTTTTTTGGGCAGAACACGGTAGAGTTTGGAAATCGGAGAATATCTCAAAAATAGTGCAGAACTAGTGAAAGTGGTAGAAGAAGAAATTGTAGATAACTAAAAAATGAACAACTTTCGTGAAGAGAGCAAGCTGAGAAAATGAATAAAAGAGGGAGACAATAGGGCGAGAACAGAGAGAAAAAATGCTGGGACGTAGGTGAACAACGTAGCCTGCCAGAAAAATATGAATAACTTGAAATTGGTGGAGAACTGGCCAATTGCGTAGAATAATAAATTGTAGAGATTTGAAAAATGAACAACTTTGGTGAAGGGCACTTAATGAATAGAGGACTAGAAGGTAATAAAAAAGGGCCGCGTTCAGGACTGCGCAGTGAAAGGGGCCGAATGCTTGAATGGATGTCGACCTAAATGGGCCATGAGTCGACTTGGAAAGCTAGAAGTTGATAAGATAAGCTCGAGAGATCTAAGAAATCATGATCTCTGAAGTCCAAAGGCTAGGGAACAATGAAATGGGCTCAAAATATATCCAAGGAAGGCTCCAAAACCATGGGTAATTCAGGACATGATGAATAAGAGAAATAACGTAATTTGCGGGCTAAAAATGGGTGTCAACACTTTGATTTAGCTCAAGCTAGTGCCCAAAGAGCTTTACAACTCAATGAACTGGAGGAACTAAGAAATGAAGCCTATGAAAATTTAAAGATTTATAATGCTAAAACCAAGGCATTTCACGATAAGCATATTCACTGAAAAACTTTTTATATGAATCAAAAGGTTTAATTCTAGGTTGCACTTGTTCCTTGGTAAGCTCAAATCCAGATGGGATGGACTATTTGTTGTTGTTAAGACTTTTGACCATGGTGCCGTCAAAATTTTGAATCCTAAAAATGGTCACATTTTCACTGTTAACGGTCAAAGATTAAAACCTTACTTGGAAAATGATCAATTGTAAAAAGATTCCATTACTTTGAGTGATCCCAAATAAAATCTTTATAAGCTTTCATGCGTCTGGCTAAAGACAAAAAATTTAACATTTCTGGGAGGCAACCCAAGGGTTTTGTTATTTAATATTTTTTGTTTGAGTATGTTTTAGTAGTCAGATCAAGGCCAAGAGGTGGAAGTCATCGCCATCCATAACATTGATGGAGGTTTCATCCCACATATCAGGTTGTCTCTTTCTTACTCAGAAGTACTTATTGATACATTGTTCAATTGCTTTCAATTCTATATGCCATTGCTGACAATGTCATCCAAGTTGGGGGGGAGAGAATTTCATGATGCATATAGTACAACCTGATATGCGTTCCTGATATGAGTTCTTGCATAATATCCTGTATTTGTGCATAAAAATGAATAGATGAAATCCCCAAATGAGTTTTATTAATTCATGCTTTTATTGAAAGTGATTCTGGAATAGAAAAGATTAGGGAAAAGGATAATGAAATATAATTTGATCTAGCTATGGAAAACTGATTTAAGAATTTCTTTAAAGTTCATGTGCACTTCAAAAAAATAAAAATCACTATGCACGCTAATGAAGTATGCAGGACAAGCCTTCTGCTATTATGAGTATGTTGTCTGATACTCTACACTTCTTAAGGAAGAGATATTTTTTTTTAATATAGTTTTCTGCTAGGTTATCTATCAAAAAAAGTGTAAATGGCACAGAGGAAAAAATGTGAAAAAGAACACCTTAACAAATGCCCCAAATCTTTGTAACCGGGCCTACTTCACCTAAGATGTGTTGAGGTTCGTGTAAAACGGAAAAAGGGAACCTTGATCTGCGTAACTGGGCCATCTTCTCCTAAGGCAAGAGTCGAGGTTCATGTTAAACAGTGAAGGGTAGTGCAGCATCATGTGTGTAGAAAATATATAAAAAATCCCAAGGGGACGAATAAATAAGGTAGACAAAAGCTATTGGGCTTAATGCTCTGATCTAAGAGGTGCAGGGTTGAAAGGCACTTTGTCGGAATAGCAAATGAGGGATGCAATTATCTACGCTGTGGATTTAGTAGTTACACATGCACAAGTGCTACTGAACTTTGATTTGAATTCTTGATCATGCACCTTAATTTCCAATTTAAGGCTAGTATGTGATAATGTTTCCAGATTCCTAATCTTTGGTTAATTCTGTGAAGGAAGAGTTACATATGAAAGTATGAACTTTACAAACTCTTGTTGGCCCTAATTTTAATTTGTTTGCATTGTTAAGGGACTAGTAATGAGTAAGTTGGGGGGTGTGATAAGTGCTATATTTTATATCATAAGTTACATAACATTCATCATTCTTGAGCATTTAATGAGCATAGTTGTGCATTAATAAGAACAAATCTCATTCTTACACATTATTTGAGTTTGCACGCACTTTACCATGTTTTTAGCCAAAATGACCATGCGAGAAATATTCAAGAATTTGCACAATTATTTGAAAGCCATTTTGGGATGAAATATGTTGATATTTTGAATTTTTTGAATTTTCAGGGAATAGCGATCGAGCTCTAGTTGCCAATTAATGAACGCCTTTCTAAAAGGGCGCACATTCAAGATCCTGCGACACCTTGATGGACGCCAATTCATTTTATGAAAATAAGAAAAGAAAAATAACTGGAAAAGAAAGGAGAATGACCGACCATTCACGCAGTCGTTAATTCTTTAGAAAAGAATGAACGACCATTCAAGAAGGCGTCATTCATTGTACGGAAAAGACAAAAAGTAGAAGAAGAAAATGAAGAAAAATACAGAAATAAAGAACGAGCACCCTTGTGCTCGGGCGTCTATTCCGTGGGAAAGAATATGCGACCGTTCATAGGGTCGCCCATTCCTTTTGTCGAGAAACGAGTCTTATATTAAAATAAGGAAATGAAGAATGTGCGCCCAAATGGAGAGTCGCTCATTGAGGAATTAACGCCCATTGATCGGTCGCCATTTCAGTTTAAACCAGAAACAGAAACGCAACATTCCGAACACAACTTATCTTCCAATATTCAAGCTTATCTCCTCTTGTTTAAGGAAAGGAGGAGTCTAAATATGGCAAGAGACCCATTTTGATCAATCCTTGAAGCTAGAAAGATGGACTTGAGCTAAATCTGAAGATCACGATCGTGGGGAAGGTTTATGAGTAGTATAAATATTACCCGAGAGCCACCGTGTGAAGGAGTTAGCCTTTTAGCCTATTTTTACATGCTTTCTGTTCGTCATTACAATTTTATTTCTTCTGCAAACTTCTCCATTTTTAAGTGCTCTTCAAATCTTTCTTCTTCCTCTTCCACTAAGTCTCTCCCGTTTTCATGATATTTCAAAATTTCTAAAGCTCTGTCCTACATTTTTTACTGTTCATCTGTGCAAACCACCTCTGTTCTTCCTCATTTTTCACCCTCGTCCCTATGTTTTCTCTCTCTACGTTCTTCAGCAATCATCTTCGTCTCTTTTAGATCTACAACTATCTCTTCTTCTACCTCTTCTAATTCTTCATAGTTTTAAAGTTATTCTTCTTCTAATCTCCCTCTATTTTCAATTTGATTTTACTGTGTTTTTACTTTTCCTCCACCGCACCCTCTTTCTCTCTTTCTGTGCACTCACATCCACGCACACACACAGTCTTTTTATTGTTTTTAAAACTCTCTTTTCTTCTTCTATCTATCTCCCTCTTCATATTTCATCACACATCCCAAGGTGGATCTTCTTCCTTCGGTCCACTTGGCAGCGTCTACTTCCAAAGCGGGGTGAACTTCAAAGGCTTGGCAAGGAGACGACGGCGCTCTTCATCCGAATTTCCCGGCTCTTATTTCTCCCCTTTCTCTTTTATCTCCAAGTTGTAATTTTTATTTTCATAGAGTTGTACTTGCCACCTTTTTTAGTAATAAAATTCATATTTTGAAAATTGTGTCTTTCTAGTTCTCTTTTAATCTCTTCCAAATTTCTCTCCTTAACCCTCTCATATTCTTTAGATATGTTTATTTTCATGCAATTTTTTTTTTCATTAGTTTAATCTCACTCAAAATTTGGATCTTCCAAATATATGAATTTTTTAACTTGATCATAATTGAAAATATTTCTTCTCTGCGGGATTGACCCGTTCTTACCACTTTACTCTAATTCCAAACTTTTTAAGTGAGTGAGTGCGGTTATATTTTAAATTGTGGCATGGCTTTTCAACAATGAGTTTTGTGGTTACCAACGACTCTGAAATAAGATCTAGTCTGAGCCATTGCTTCTTACCGATCTCTTCCCAACAAAGAGGGGACCTACAACTTCTGCCATACAAGCCTCAAATGGTGCCATCTGAATGCTGGACTGGTAACTGTTATTGTAGGCAAATTCGATCAAAGGCAAATGTTCATGCCAACTACCTTCAAAGTCGATCTTGCAAGCCCTCAACATATCCTCAACAATCTGATTAGTCCTCTCAGTCTGTCGGTTAGTCTGAGGGTGAAAAGTAGTACTGAAGTTCGAACGAGTTCCCAAGGATGCTTGCAGACCTTTCCAAAACTGAGAGGTAAACCTGGGGTCTCTGTCAGATATGATGGATACAGGGACTCCATACAACCTCACTATTTCCTTCATGTACATGGCAGCCAAAACATCTACAGTCCCCTTAGATTTAATAGGCAAAAAGTGCGTAGACTTAGTCAAATGATCAACAACCACCCAAATTGCATCAAAACGGCTACGAGTTCTAGGTAAGCGCATGATAAAATCTATGCCGACACTCTCCCACTTCCATTGTGGTATTTCGAGAGGTTTTAACTTTCCAGCAAGCCTAAAATGTTCGGCCTTGACTTGCTGACATACTAAACATCTGCTTACAAATTCGGCCACATCTCTCTTCATGTTCGGCCACCAAAAGGTCCTCTTCAAATCTCGATACATCTTTGTAGCTCCTGAATGAATTGTATACTTGGACTTGTGGACTTCCTCGAGAATCTTTTTCTTCACCTCCGTAGAATCAGGGACACAAGTTCTACCCCGGAACATCAATCTACCATCATCGGCCAACACAAAATCTAGTCGACTAGCCATCTGTTCTTTAATTTCCACCAGCAACGGGTCATTATCTTGCAGTTGCTTAATCTCTGCCAGCAACTCTGAATGAAGTTGAACATGAGTAATCATTACCCGATCTTCCTTTTTTGCGACATTAAGATCTAGGTTTGCAAACTACGCTAACAACTTCCATTCTTGAAGCATTAAACTTGCTAATCTGGCCATCGGCTTCCTGCTCAAAGCATCTACCACAACATTCCCCTTTCCAGGATAATACTCAATAGAGAAGTCAAAATCCTTTAAGTACTCGAGCAACCTTCTCTGCCTCATATTCAGCTCCTTCTGGGAAAATAAATATTTTAGGCTCTTATGATCAGAATATACTATGAAAGTTTCTCTGTATAGGTAGTGCCTCCAAATCTTCAGAGCCAACATAACTGCCCCTAACTCCAGATCATGAACAGGGTAATTCTCTTCGTGCTTCTCAGCTGCCTAGAAGAATAAGCTATCACTTTCCCTCGCTGCATCAACACACAACCTAAGTCGATTCCTGATGCATCTGTATATACTTCAAAACCTCCTTCTCCGGATGGCAGGCCCAACACTGGGGCAGTGGTCAAGCACTCCTTCAAAGTTTGAAAACTTTTCTCACAATCTTCCGACCACTCGAATCGATTCTCCTTACGAGTTAATCTAGTCAAGGGTTCTGCAATCTTGGAGAAATCCTTAATGATCCTCCGATAGTAACCTGCTAGGCCTAAGAAACTCCTGATTTCAGTTGCATTCACAGGCCTTTCCCAATTACGTACTGCCTCCACTTTAGAAGGGTCTACCGAAATTTCATCTTTGGAAATAATATGCCCAAGAAAAGATACTTCTTGCAGGCAGAACTCACACTTACTGAACTTGGCGTATAACTGATGTTCCCTTAGTATCTGCAATGCCACCTTCAAGTGTTCCTCATGCTCCTCCTTACTCTTGGAGTATATAAGAATATCATCAATAAATACCATAAAACTCATTGATCTAAGTAGGGTCGGAACACACTGTTCATCAGCTGCAGGAGCATTCGTTAGTCCAAATGGCATTACAACAAATTCAAAATGCCCATACCTGCTACAGAATGCCGTCTTAAAAATATCTTCATCCTTTATCCTCAACTGGTGATACCCCGATCTGAGATCGATTTTTGAGAAATACTGGGCTCCAGATATCTAATCAAATAGCTCATCGATCCTCGGCAACTGGTACTTGTTCTTCACGATGAGCTGGTTCAATTGGTGATAATCGATATAGAGCCTCAACAGACCATCCTTCTTTCTTACAAAAAGTACAGGAGCACCCCACGGGGATGTGCTCTGATGAATAAACCCTTTTTCTAGCAAGTCCAGCAACTGCTCCTTCAATTCCCTTAACTTAGCAGGGGACATATGATACGGAGCTTTTGAAATAAGTGAAGCACTAGGAATTAAATCAATAGAGAAAATCACCTCCCTCTCAGGGGGAAGACCTGGCAATTGTTCAGGAAACACTTCTAGAAAATCCCGGACAATCGATATGTCCTTCAACTCCACTTCCTTCTTATCGGTCAAAGAGACCAAGGCCAAGAATGCCTGACACCCTCTCCTTAACAACATATCTGCTCGGAGTGCCGAAATAAGTGGCACGGATCTAGATTGCCTGGAGCTAGAAAAGCTCAGGGCATCCGGGCAAAGACACTACTCCTGATTTATAATGAACACTAGCTCCATGTCTACCTAACCAATCTGCTCCTAGAATCACATCATAATCTTTCATCTTCATGCACACCAAATTGACAGATAAGTTACAATCGTTAATCAAAACTTCACTATAGGGGTAATAATATTTAATCTCTGACCTTGAACCAATAGGGGTTGATATCACAAGATGAGAATCCAATAATACCGATTTCACAGATAAAGTCTTAGCGAATTTTTGAGATATAAATGAATGAGTAGCTCCAGTGTCGAAAAGTACAAATACTGGCTTGGAAAGAATAGTAAGGGTACCTTCGACAATACCTCCTTCCTCGGTAGCCTCAGTTTTAATCTCTGCATCTTGGAGAGCATGGAGCTTGCCCTGTCGCTTTTGACTCCCCTGCGGCTTGTCAGATGTCGCATGCTCAATAATGAGGAGACAATCAGGGATTCGATGGTCTCTACTACCACATCTCAAATAGGCAGCCAGCTTGCACCAACACTCTTCCATCTTGTGACCCGGGTGGTCACAGTACCTACAGACTACTTTGGATGGGGCAGTCGATCCTATCTTCTTTTCACTTTCCTTCGACTTCTTGTCTTTCGAAAAACTCGGCCCGCCATTGGGCCTCTTCTTGCCATTAGTGTTGACATGTTTTTGTTCTTCTTACTCTCCTTCTCTCTCTTCAAGATCGGCTTGAAAGATCTCTTCTCTCCTTCTAATAAATCAATATGTAAAATAAAATAGGATAGCAAAAGGAGAACAGAGGAGAGTAAAGAACCGTGATCACCACCAAGGTGCCGTACGTGATGAACACGTCGTGCCTTGGAAAGAGGGAGACACTCGCCTCAAAATCAGCACTGCAGGGAAGATGAACGGTTCAGGGAGAACCGCTTAGATGATGCACGGTCTTACGATAGACCGCTCTTCAGTGCTGCGGGGATGCGGGATGTAGCGCTCCTGGAAGTTGAACAGCTCTGACACGACCACAGGAAGAAGAAGGACGGTCCAATCTTCACCGCACGTCTCCTTGAACGGACTGTAGGGAACCGCTCAAGACCACCAAGCCAGAAGTCACAAAGGGTCCAACCTCCACCCTCTCCAGTCGGCCAGAGGGGATGGGCCTTGTGCTAGGAATTGCTGACCTGCAAAAACAACGTGAAAACACAGAGAAAAAACCTAGATTAGAACTAAATGGTGTAGTAAATGCCAAAATAATAAGGAGTGAACATTAATAAGTGGAAAGGGGGATACCTGGGGGATTTTAAACCCCAAGGGTGTCAAAAGCATGGGTGGGTGTGTGCATGGCAATGAAGATGAAGAAGAACGTGGGGAGAAAGTAATGAAAGTAATGCATGCAATGAAAGAGGTGACGAAACCTATCAAACACAAAAGACTCAAAACTGGACTACTCCCTGAACCGGAGGCTTGTATGGACGTAGAAAGCCTCCCTCCTTGGTGCTAGGTCGCTCAAGAATGCGGCAGGGCTTCGCCGTCGACCAAAAATCTCCCCCCCTTTCAAGTCCGGCCTTTAGGGTCTATTTATAGAGCACCTAAAGTCCTAGCTTGAAATTAGGGTTTAGAGGTATTTTCAGGTCGAGATAATCAAAGGAAAATCGTAGATAATTGAATTATCTTTCATTCAGTCAAAACGGCACTTAAAATGGTTGATTATCCGCGGAGAAAATGATGGCAGAAGTTGGGGATAAAACCACGGATATAGGGATAAAACCTGTTGAAATTCAGGAATCGAACGGATGAACGGTCTTACGATAGACCGTTCAACAGGATGGGCGGTCATGTCCTGGCCGTCCAACCCTATCGGTGGAAATTCAAAAAATAATTCATAAATAATCCAAATTATCCGTCGAACTGATCGAAAGGTTCACCGTTGGACTCTCATAGATGAACGGCTCAGATGAGACTGTTCAAAGGTAGAGCGGCCAAGGACCAACCGTTCTAGCCTTGTCGGTGAAAAATCAAAATAGATAAGATAATTAGATAATTATCTGAAAACCAGCGACATTAGGACTCTGGAGAGATGGACGGCTCATAAGATACCGCACAATGGTCTTATGCGGCTACGGCTAGGCCGTATATATGCTTATCGGTGATAATTCAGAAAATCAACTAAATATCCCATAAATATATGAACGGCCCAGTATCAACCGCACAAACGGTTATACGGTTGGAGGTTGACTGCACATGTACATGGGTGCTTGTAATTTATAGAAAAGCTTGATTAACCAAAACCATGGCCCATTAAGCCCTGAATCAACTCGGACCAAACCAGGGAGGGAGGCTACCCATAAAATAAGCCCAAAACGTGCCCGAAAATAGCCCCAACGAGTGACGGACAACTCGAGGCATCAACAAATGGGAGTAAGTGGAACGACTCAACTTATCGGCAAAAAATGGGTGTCAATAATTAGTGGACTTGAAATTTCCGGAGCTAGTAGTCTGCTCCCTTGTCTTGTCCCGACCTCTTATCCGGTCTGTCATCTCCATAGTATCTTCAAGAACTTGAGCCTTTCTCACAATCTCAGCATAAGTGTGGATCTCCAAAGGTGTCAATTGGTTAATATACTGAAGACTCGATCCATTCAAAAACCGCTTGGCCTTCATCTTCTCAGTAGATACCAAATGTGGCGCATAGCGGGATAATCTGGCGAACTACGCCTCGTACTTAGCAACTGATAAATTCCTCTGTTTCAGCGAAGCGAACTCTGCTGCCTTCTTTTCCTGCACACGATCTGAGAAATACTTGCTGTTAAAATACTCCTTAAACTCATCCCACGTTGCACGCCTATTGTCGAATGTGGCTTCCACGGCTTCCCACCAAGCACGTGCATCGCGCTCTAGCTGGAATGTCGCCAAGAGGACTCGGTCCTGGTCACCACACTGCATAACTCTAAAGATCCACTCCATCTCGTTCAGCCAATGCTCTACTTCATCGGGATCTGCGGTACCGCCAAAATGTGGGGGATTTAAGCCACAAAAGTTCCGGTGGAGATCACCGGCTCCATGATGCGCACCTCCTTGCGCTACATGTTGTAAGCCTGGGTCAGGCCCTGAACTGTGCGTTGCATATCTCGCCACTACGCGTGCTCAGCTGCCATCGTAAGAAATTCCTACAACATAAAGAGAATTAATTGAGAACGTTCTACCGAATTTATTTTCTTAGAGGTAGTTAATTAACTTAAACCGAGTCTCTACCCCATCTCATTGGGTCGGATTCTTGATTTTATCAATGTTACGGGTTCTATGACACTTCTAGAAACTTAGGTTCTAAAGAAAACCTAGGCTCTGATACCACAAAACTATCACGCCCTAATGCGGAAAATCGGAATCCAACTTTTATAACATTCATGTCAATCAGAGCATACATTACCACAAGTGACCATACACCAAAAGGCCAACAATTAAATGCAAATAACTAAAACTTTATTGATAATAAAGATGGAAAGTACTTATTACAACCGACATCTTGTGGACTTTTACTAACTCTTACATCAACTGACACTGAAAAGAGAAGAGAACATAAGTTCTACTATGACTCAATAAATCCACTACTGAAGTGACTACATCAACTCTAATGAAGGACACGACCAACGCTAACTGGCTCGCTCCCGCCATCACTCTTGCCCGATCCCATTTGTTTGCATCTCCTCATCCGAGCTACCTGAAAAGGTGGGGAAAACTGAGTGAGCGAGTGCTCAGTAGAATTTTATATCTCTATCATCAGACATAGTTTAAGTGATTACTCATTTCATCATGTATGATAATGCGATAAAAGAACCATAATAAACATATAAACAGGCGATAAATGACAGATAAGAGAAGGAAAAGATAGACTTCAATTTTAAAGGAGCAAGTGCAAGAATAACAAGAATTTTCCACAAGGTTTCAAGTATAATTTCCATGTGAATTGGCCATGTCAAGCACACACGTCATGTCACGCAAGAAATTTCATGTAGTTGAGTGAAGTAGAATGGCGTAGATTAACACGCTAGTCATGCACTAGGGTGCAATACCACACCTTGTCATTACAAACTCCTCGGGGCACAAGTACTTTCGGACGCTCCTCCCAGGACCAGACCGGGCCCTTATGATACGTTGGCACTGAAGGGGTTGGATCATAGATCCCAATCTAGACATTCACTTATATAAATGGCCAAGAATTTTAAGGTTAAACCATGTAATCAAGGCATTTCCATGTAGGAGTATAGATTTCTTGAGAAAGTTCAGACAATAAGCTCTTAATCGAAGGAATGAGTCAATTAAGAAAATGACTTTAAGAGGGGCTTATTGGAATATCATTCCAATAATTAGCCTAGAATAAGGTCAAAATTCTAAGGTAAGGCAGCCCTACAAGGCCGGATATAATAATCGTGAAAAACAAAAGATTTCTGGTTGCGGGGAGAAGAAACGGTCGGCCATGGACCGGCACTGGAAAGAGACGGTCACAGGGAGACCACTTCCAGTAGGGGCTAGACCGAACCGGATAAACTGAGTCGGGTCCTAATCATGAACGCGTTGGGTCAAAACTGGCCACATGGCTATGAGAAGAAGATGGTCTAGTCAAGACCGCATCCAAGGAATGGCGGTCTTGGAAGGACCATTTTCATAAATCTGACAGGATTTTGGCAGAATTTCGGTAGGGCCTTGTTCTGCCAAAATAAACTGTCAAATGGGTTCAGGTCTTAGTGGTACAACCTGCTCGGCGTCCTAGTGGGAATCCTACGCTCGCGGAGTCTTACAGAGACCTCGGAACATGAACACCTAGTCCGGCGGAAGGAATATCCGTCGGAGAGGTATTCGATGCCCAAGAATAAATGCCTTAAAAATCAGCTAAAAACAAGTGTAGCGGTGAGTCAAAACCACTGGAGTGGCATGACCCTCAATCAATCCTTAGGAAGATAACAAGCTATGAGCAACAATTGAAGTAAATACCAAAAATTTTTACAAGTTAAACCATGATTTGACCATTTATCTCTACATTTTTCTCCAACCTTAGAAAAACAAGAAAAGATGGAAATTCGAACTTGACAATTTCAGCAACCTAAATGGTCCTGTTTGCAATGTTTTAAGCCTCAACAGCGAGCAAAAAGACAGCATAAACCTAGCCTAAAACGCAGCAAAACGAGTCAGCTTTAATGCTAGAAACAAGAGAAAATGGTCCTCTACAGACCGCAATCGGCACTAGACGGTCTCAGGAAGACCGCTAGGGATAATATTCTTATTTGTTATATATATATATATATATATATATATATATATATATATATATATATATATATATATATATATATATATATATATATATATGAATGCGTCAGTGAGGCTAGACGGGCCTAAGAGAAAGCGTCAGACTACTAGGGCACGTCAATAATATCTCATAATTATTAAACTAATTAATTTTCATAGAGGCGTCTTAGATATAGGATGCGTCAATTAAAATAATATATTTTAGAAAAAAATTGGGGAGAGGCAAACGGTCTATCGCGCGACTGTTTCATCACCATGCGGTCCTTGGTGCGATCATTTTTTACCACTGAGATCTGCCGACGGCGAACCCCGACAGACCTTGATTAAAACAGCGATTGCGAGCAATATAATGGACGAAATTTAGGCAAAAAGGTACTGTTGGAAAGAGCGTTCAAAGGCAAATAAGATAGCATGCTTTGTTTTGAGTTTAGGCTAAGTTAAACTAATATAAAATTTACTGTAAGGGAACGTAACCCTTCGGGTATACCTCCGAGTAAACTAAGAAATTCGATCGACATGGTCCGCTAAAATTAGGCAAACTAGTATCAAATGAAAGAGAACAAAGAGACGAACAAGATGGTATATTCAATTATTGGTTCAGCCTGAGAGAAACCTACATTTAATCAATGAAAGGAGGAAGAGAAAAAGGTCACCGGAACCCTAACTTGAACCGCTCCTCACACCAAGATCCTCCCACGATCGAGAACGCCACCAGCCGTCGAAGTAAATAGGGTTTCTAGGGATCGAGGGCCACCTATTTATAGAGTCTAAGGAGGCTTCTAGCGATCGAATCGAGCTGAAGAGTCCAAAGAGGGAAAACGGTGAGAAATTCGGGGTTGATCAAATCCGCCACCGCTGCGCCAAATCGAAGAGTCTAGGGTTAGGGTTTAAGAAGAATAATCAATCATCAAGGGTTGGGCTAGGGTTAGGCTTCGACTAGAGCCCATTAGGGTGACAATTAAGGTCCAATTTAGGCAATTTAGGTTGTTCTAATAAAGCTACGATTTTTAGCCTTAAATTTGAAATTAGGCCTAATCAGATTTTATTTTGGGTTCATTTCTTAAGACAAAGTTACTGGAAATAATGTTTTACACAGGATACATATTTTTTCATATTTTTATTAAAATTTCAAATTTTGAGCCAAGAAAAATAATATAATAATTAAATAATATCGTGACGTTCGGTATTAAAAATTCAGGATGCTACAGTTCCTTTCCCGGTAGTGTAGCTATGGTTTCTCATTGGTTCCATTGTTTGAAAAGGCGGCACCTCAAGGCACTAAGGCTTAAGCCTCAAGGTGAGGCATTAGACAAATACCTTGAGGCATGCGCCTCATGCCTTTTACTTGAAACTTACACCTTTTTTGATTGAGGTGGTACACCTCACCATCTTCACTATCTTAAGGCATTTACTTGAGACTTGTGCATCACTTGAGAATGTGATGTAATAAGGTGTTGAAGGGTAGACCCAACATGTATGTTTCTTTTATTCTCCTTAAAACATAGTTCATTACATTTTTCATCCATAGGTACTATTTTTTTTTTAACGGGGAGGGGATAACCGAGTTCGAACTCGGGGCCTCCCCATATGGGTAAGGGTGGTGAACCACCTACAGTAGGCAGCTGCTTTATAATTTAGTACTTTTGAAATAACATGAATCTATCATTGAGTTGATATAGTATTAACACATGAACATCAATATTATTTTTACCTTCTTTGATAGTTTTAAGATTATTTTCTTAGTCTATTAAGGGTTATGCCTCATTATGTCTTAAAGCTTATGCCTTATGAGGTTCACAGAAAATGCCTCGCAACCACCTCAAGACCTTTTAAACTATGCTTTGTTCGGCAATTCTGACTGCGAGGTCAGTGTTCACCTTCCGTTGCTAGTAGGAGTAGCTTAGAGAGCTACGATTTCGCTATTGTCTACCGCTATTGTTGTTGTTTTATTGTTATTATTGCTTTTATCTCTATTGTTTACCACCGTTGTTTCATGGTGGGAGTCTGTGGGATCCCTATTAAGCCAATGAGATGAAACTCACCCCTTTCTTTTTAGGTGTAGTGGCTTCTCCTCGAGGTTCGGAGGATTAGCGCAGCGGTTCATAGTTACGAGCCTGCCAGAGCCAGGGCGTGCCTAACGATTGAGTACATTTTCTTTCCTGTAGACTATACTTTGTGGATTGGACTCTATAGTTAATTTATTAATTAAAAATGTAATTTATTACCTATTATTTAAACAAGTAATTCTATAATTTATTTCTACATTATTTTGAATTTCAATGTACCTCCACAACACCCTAAATAACCCTTCTCAGCCTTCCGGCTTGTGGGTGGTTATTGGTACTAAATATATATATATATAAATAAATTAATGAAATGAAGAGAAAAAAAAAAGAAAAGAGAAGAAGGAGAGTGGGCCAAACAAATAAGGGGGGTGCCCAATTTTAATTACTTGGTCGGGGTTTTATATGCCCTCGCAAAGGCATGCTTGGCCCTCGGGGATTGTCCCACTACGGCTATAGTCCCGCTTTGCACCCGGGCCAATACTCCACCGATTTTGAACCGTCTTGATCGGGATTTAACCGAATAACTCCATTTTTTTAGACAATAAATTTGACGTGTCCCGACATACATACGCTCCAATTTTACTGATGTATTCATGACGTTTCAACCTGGACATTTGTTCGAACATAGAAAGGGTCAACATGTGACCGATATGACTCCAAAAACCCCACTACACCCCAATATGGGGGCTTTTAACGCTTTTCAATACACTATTCATTTCTTTCAAATCAAAGTACACGCCAGTAGATAAAAAAACATCAGTAGCATCACCCAATGAATATTCCATCGCTAAGGCACGCTTGGCCCTCGGGGATTGTCCCATTACAGCTATAGTCTCGCTTTGCACCCGGGCCAATACTCCACCGATTTGAACCGTCATGACTGGGATTTAACCGAATATCTCCATTTCTTCAAACAATAAATTTGTCGTGCCTCGGCATACATACGCTTCGATTTTATCGATGTATTCATGACGTTTCAACCCGGACATTTGTCCAAATGAAGAAAGGGTCAACATGTGACCGATATGACTCCAAAAACCTCACTGCACCCCAATACGGGGGCTTTTAATGCTTTTCAATACACTATTCATTTCTTTCATGAAAATTAATATTCAGGCCACAAGGCCCCAAATCTTGGAGACTAATCAAAGGTTTTCCCCTACGGGGAATGTAATTAACGCTGTGACCTTTATGGCACGGCGGGTCTCCAGTCCCGACCCGATACCTACAATCATCTGGTTAGTCAGACGGAGGGCACCCCGGGTTCCGGACCACTCTAGTTTTGGAACCCGAATAAATTGTCACATATGTGACTGGCACACCCTCGCACTCAATTAAAAACAAAAGGATAAAAATGATAAAGAAATAGAATAAAGAAATTAATATTAAAAGAAATTTATAGTGCGTCCATAGTGGCGGGCCAAGATTCGAATGGTATCGGATAATTCCCGGTATCCGGATTCTGGGTCGTTATACCAGGAGACAGAGCCGACTAGGTTAGGCCACCCGGTCTTTGCGGGCATCATAGGTGGTATCAACTTCTGCTTCAGGGGTTGTAGCAGTGAGTCCTTCTCACGCCTCGAACTGATAGCAGCGGAACGTGTCGTCTGCTCAGAACGAGATAGTTAAACAGTCAAGTCAATCAGAGCATAACCATAAGAAAAAATATAATTGGATAAAATAATATTTCATTTCAAATAGAAGTTGATTACAATTTGGACCCAATAAAAGAAAAACTTAATAAAGTAAAATTACAAGAGACTTATGACTAGACAAATCTTAATGTAGACACAAGATAACCAGACTCAGGCATTCATCTAGGTTTGCCGGAGTTCTCTTCATTCTAGTCCTTGCCCATCATGTTCGGTCTCGTCATCACTAGGGTCATTACCTGAAAAACATTGAAAATACATAGAGTGAGCGAACGCTCAGTAGAACTTAATATCACAAGCTCCAAGCTAGCTTTAAGTAATTACAATTTAACATGCTTATGCTGATCATGCAAGGTAATCATAATCGAGAACTATAACAGTGCGAGATAAATTTCAAGAACTATAAAGAGAACAAGAGTAGACCATTGATAGATGCTTTCAAGAGATATAAAGCCAAATAGATAATTGAGAGAATATATCAAGGACTTTGATGACAAGATAGCAAGTACTTTCAAAGGAAACCCCCAAGAGCGTTCATGGGAGACAATAACAATCACTTCACTATAGCATCCCCTTTCACTAGAGCTTTTGTATCTATCACATTATAAGATTGGCCATTGCATAAAGGAGTTCAAAACACTTGAGTATGTCAATCACTATGAAAATGTCGTAGACCAATTTTTCTATCTTTGGTGAATGCCAACACCCGATCATTCATGATACTGGTACACGTTTGGACTTTACCTCGCCCATGAGATCAGATCAGAACCCCGTATTTTATACACTAGCATTGAAATGTCAATATGTTAGGACCCATAGCCCCTTCTGTATCTAGACCAATTCCACTTAAAGTTAATGGCCAAGAGTTCCAATGATCAAGCACGTAAGAATAATAGGGTAGATTCACAGAATTCAAGGACAACACTATAGACAAGATGACGTGGCGATAATCTTCACGAAAACCATGACATTCACGAAAATTGGGATGAATGGCGCCCACTCAGGCAGCCGCAATTTATAGAATTGGCGCTCATTGACGTGGTCGCCTAATCTGTGAACAACACAAGCTTGAATAAATAGCGCCTACGTATACGACCGCTCATTTAAGAAGCATCCGCTTATGTAGTCGCTAATCTTTTAAAAAGAACGACAACTGGAACAGTCGCTAATTCAATTAGCAGCCACTGCCTAGTCGTCCATTCAGTCAGAGACAAATCCACACAGAATCGCCATAACAACGTTCTATGAGGGCCGGGTGTCATGTTTCTTCAGAGTGACATGACTTATAGGGTTTCAATGGTACAACCAGGTCGGCGGCCTTGAGGGAATCCAATGCTTCGTGTAGACTTACAGAAGTCCCAATGATGAAATTGCCAGTCCGAAGGAAGAAATATCCCGCGGAGGGCTCAAACATCACTGAGAGATAGGGTGTAATCGATAGAAATAAAAACTGAGACTCCATCTACGGATGTGAGGTGAGAGTGTCGATGGACCCGCGATATGAGGCAAAAATCGGTAAATCTATGAGACCGGACAAACTGCGCCCATATAGGAAGTCGCTATATTATAAAATAGCGACTGTCCGAAGGGTCGCTCAATCTTATTAATTACTAGGAATTTAATGGTTAAACGGGAATTTACGCTTGTACAGAAGTCGGTATTTATTGAAATAGCGACCTTCTAAAAGGTCGTTCAATCAGAATTATATCAGGATTTTCCAAAAATTACCACTTATGATTTTAAATAGTGATAGTGAATAGTGGCGTTGATTCTTTAAATGGCACCCTGACCTCTGTCGTACATTCACACTTTTCAATATTTTACCCAATTATTGGTTATTTACAAATTAGCGCCCTTGCATTAGGGCGTTCATTCTTTAAATAGTGACGACGAGATTGTCGCTCTTTCTTTGTCTGATGCTATGTATCGGGCAGGTACATTCACAGACACATGATATTTTCAATTTAACAAAACAGGAAAGTGAATACATGAACAGGTAGGGAAAATTACCAGGAATCTAGAAACATGTTTATGCATTAATCTTATCGTCAGGTTACAAAGATATTTAATTTCTAACATGCTGTAATTATTATATATCCACAAGAATTAGCGATAGTCAATCTGTCACCGTTTAATTAGCGCCCGTTGGAACGGTTGTAGTTTCATGTAAATAGCGGCCACGCAGTGGTCGCTAATTCCTTTTCATACAAAAATGTAAAAACTCAAGCTATAAACGAAAGAATCACGTAGCAGGCTGAAGAACTACATGCTCTATTTAATCTAGCATGATATTTATTTAGTATTCTACTTGGGAGATTGCCTACCTCTTGACGTTGTTTTAATCAAGGCCTAACAGGGAACAGATGGAAGAAGACAGAGCTTTTCCACGTGCAGAAAGTAGCAGGCTTCGCAAGACGTAGCAGTAGAAGGAAGGGGAAGACTGCAGGAAGAAGTTCACCGCACATAGCTTCACTGCAGCAGGAGGTAGCAGGGGAAGGAGATGACTAGCGAGAGCTCCCTTCATCATAGCCGCAAGCCTAGCCATGATGGCTCTGCCATCGCCCAGGGCATTGGTTCTTATAGGGAGGAGGTGTTCTTATGCAGGCTAAGAGTCCTATTAGGAGTTGGTTGCCTCACGTAGTAATTATTCTAAGTTTTACCATTCCCCTCCATGCATTTCTTTCCCAAACAACAGTCGCCTACTATATTTTTTTTAAAACCCTAAAGCACTCTCTTCGAATAGGCATGGGTTATCAACGTTGGATAAGCCTCTTACGAGGTAAAAAGGTGTGTGGCCAGGTTTATTATTTAGGCCCATGCATCCCCCAGCCCACCTATTTCTATGTTCTTAACCCACTAGTTAGTAAGGCCTTTTGAACGTGAGGGGGTTTTGGTTCACATACTTAATAACATTTATATATTTATGTATATTCTTTTAAGAGCCCAATAATTATCATTAAGGCCCATTATTCCTTTTAGAGCCCATTGGGTATAACTTTTAGTGTAATATTATTTGGTTGGGTTTTCTAATTATCATGGGTTAAGCCTTAAACTTTTATTAAGGCCCACTAATTATATTTGTTTGAATTATAGTGGGTTTTAGCTTATTCGTGTATTTCGTATAGCTGGGCATATTATATATTTCTAGATAGTAGACCTTATATAGAGATTTTATTTCTTATAATTTTGATTTATTTATCTACCTTATTGAATTTTACCGTTGTCTTGGGTATCAGAGTCGGGTTCGATCCTATGACACTTTACTTAGTTATTTATTGTATCTCTATTGAGGCCCATTAAGTTCTAGCTTTTTAGTTTGGCATGTACCCCTCCAGAAGGAATTATTTATAACCTTTTTAATTAATATGTAGGCTCATTTTCTATTTTGACTATTTCTTTTATCAAAATTTTATTATCCATATTTGTTTTATGACAAATATTAATATCTATCATTTTAAAAATTCGGGGGTGCTATACCCTCCCCCACTTAAAAGAATTTGGTCCCCAAATTCACTTGAATTTCTTTCCATAATAGTGGGATAAAATCACCATATCCAAAATATATATAGCTAGATCATTTTCATAACATGCTAAGTACTAAGATCACCATATCCGATTCATGCAGTTATGGATGAGATAGGTTTAATGAGTTACCTTCCAACATTTGCGGCGCTTCTTCCTTTAAGATTGGACAATGAGCAATCTTATGATCTACTCTTCCACAATAGATGCACTTCCCGAGTTTATACCAACACTCGTCCGGATTGTGCCTCCCTTTCTTGCAATGCTTGGACTTCTCTTTAGCCGAAACAATTTGTTGATCATCACTTCGTGGTTTCTTGTTCTTACGAAAACTGTTACCTCCATTGGACCTCTTCTTGCCATCCACAAGTTCCTTGTTCTTGGATTCATTAGCTAATTCCTTCTTAGCGACTTTCCCTTTGATTCGCTCAATCATATCCATAGCATCCTCCAATAGTTGGGCTTTTCAGACCATCTCCGTATAAGTTTGAATCTCCAGCGGATCCAATTGAGGAATGAGCCCCACCTTCAATCCGTTCATGAATCTTCTCGCTCTCATTTTCTCCGTACAAACTAAGTGTGGTGCATACCGAGCTAATCTAGAAAACTTCGCTTTGTAGTCCGCTACTGATAAGTTGCGTTGTTTCAATGCCGTGAATTCCATAGCCTTCTTCTCGCGGATTCTTTCCGAGAAATACTTTTCATTAAAGTGTTCTAAGAATACAACCCATGTTACTTGTTCATTGGGCATGATCGCTTCCATGGATCCCCACCATGCTCGAGCATCCCATTCTAATTGATAGGTCCCTAATAGTACCTTCTCTTCGTCGGTACACTACATTATCTTAAAGGTCCTCTCTATTTCTTGCACCCAATTCTCCGCTTCGTCCGGGTCGGTAGATGTTGTGCTCCTGTGATTTTGATGATAGCAAACACTATGAGTCATGTGCTTGTATGAAAGTTTGAATGATGATGTATCTGGTCATTACACTGTGCAATGGTGAGGATTGTTTGCTGTGCTTTGATTTTTGCGTATTAATGTTGTCGTCATATTCATTTGCAAGATATATATATTTTTCTTAGAATTGATGCATTTTTCATGCTGCATGGATTGGGCTAATGCAACATATAAGTCTGTGCATACTAGAGTCCGTGCAAGTTTTGCTCATTGGGTCAATGCATGTCCTTTACAAGCATATAAGAGGTCGGTGCTTATTCTATCTCGGTGCAGATTTCAGCCTTATGCATTCATATACTCGGTGCACGTTTTGCTCTATTGCATTCTAAGTCTATACAAAACACTGTAGAGTGCACATCTAATGTCAGTGCAAACTTTGACACAGTGCATACTTTCACTTACTCATATAGAGGTCGGTGTAAGTTTGCCTCGGTACATCTTTTTCTAACGCATATAGGAGGTGCATCTTACAGTGCGCCTCACATGTGGCCTAGAGTTGGTGCAAGTCCTGTAGCTTGTTAATATAGGTCAATGCATATGCATGCATGTTAGAGTCGGTGCATATTTTGTTTAAGGTATAAAAATGAACTTGGTGCAGATCTTGTGTACACGAGCTTCCTAGTCGGTGCAGATTGAGGTCAGTGCACGCTTTGTGTCACCATACATCATCTGTGTAAGTTCCTGTATAAAGCACTCACAAGGTCTATGCGTAAATATGCCTAAGGCATTCACCAGGTTGGTGCATAGTTTGCCTTGCGGGGTCGGTGCAAATATCAACTCGGTGCAATCACTGTAGACGTCGGTGCATATTGGTTGCTGCCAGTGCCCAAGTCCGTGCAACCTACAACTCGGTGCATGTTTTTCTTAAGCATAGAGGAGGACGTCCGTGCATTCTTTACGTCGGTGCAATCTTTGCACCTAGCATGTAAAGGTCACTACATCTTCTGCCTCGGTGCAATCTTTGCACCGACCTGTAGGTTTGTGCAGCACTTTACATAGGCAACTCCATGCATTACACAAAGCAGAACTCGGTGCAAGTTTTTACAAGAACTGTGCATTCCACTATGTCGGTTCATGCACGATCAAGAGATATAGTCGGTCCTCCAATTTGTAAGGGAGGATTGGTCCTCCAATTTTTAAGTGACTGGGTGTCACTTGTGATTCCCCTTCGATTTGGAGGAAGGGAGGTTCGCCTTCGGTTCAGGCTCTGTGAGTTGCTGAACCTTATTGAGGGATTTGTCTCCCTCGGTCTCCAAGCTGTTTGGCAGTGTCTGTTGCATACTGAGTCTGCTGGTTCTAGCTCTTGCTAGTGGAATCCTCACTCTAGTTAGAGTGAGGGGTGGACGTAGGTAGACTGTGGGTCTGGTCGAACCACCTAAAAAACCTGTCTCTCGTGGTCTGCTTGGCGTACACTTACCTATCTCTTGACCCTCCCCCTACACTGGTTGTTTGTGCATTCTCTGACAGAAGCCTTCCTGTGTGATTTCACTTTGAATTTAGTATTGATGTTAAGTGTTCGACTCGTTGCTTAATAGAAACTTATGCTTCCTAGTGCTTCTCGTCCCGTGAGTGAATTTGTGAGTTGAGTCTGCATGATTCCTTGAGATATCAATCTCCAGCACTTTTTAATTTCCTGAGGAAGAGAGGTCTGTGGTCTCATTCGACTTAATTGAGTGTAGGCAATGGTTTTATTCCACAATCATTTCTATTTGGGCATATTTGTTGAAAGATCCATTGACCCCCCTCTGGATCCATGTCCCTGTGCCACGGTATCTACAATTGGTATCAGAGCGGGTTACTGGCTCTATAGATCCAATGATCTGCAGTAGGTCCTGTGACTCTCGGTGATTCTTCGATTGGTCATTTATCATTCTTGGTCGATTGCTTTCGATTCACCTATGGCTAATCCTTGTGTGTTTAATGGCTCTGATTTCCCTACTTGGCTAGGCAGTGTGTGCACATCTAAAAATGCAGTGAATCCCAACCTCTGGAACCTTATTTCCAAAGGACCACAAAAACTGCCTAAAGATGTGTCCAATGGACAGATAAACATAGGATGAAAAATGCTGAGAATATTAGAGTTGTAAGTATTTTGAGAAACGCCATAAATGCTGACAAATTTCCACATATCCGTGATTGCAGGTCTGCCAAGGAGGTCTTGGACAAAATGACAGCAATTCATTGGAATAGTAAAAATAAATGTCTGGTGGCAGATGGCATTGATCAAAGTGAAGATCAAAATGAAGGCAAGGATGAAGAAGAGGTAAACAATCCTTTCTCTTCTTTTACTTTAGAAGACTGGGAAGATGCCTATGCTAAGCTGTTAGAATCTTTTGAAATGCTGAGAAACCAGAATAAAACTCTAAAAAGGAAACTTAAAAAATTTGAAAAAGTTGAATCCTTAATAAAGGACTATGAAACACTGAAAACTGAAAATGGTGTTCTTAGAAGAAAACTGACAGATCTTGATGTTGTTAGCTCTGAGCTTGATTATCTGAAATCTGAAGACAAGAAACTTAAAAACCAGGTTCAGGAATCTGAACATAGGACAATGAGTCTAGAAAGTGAAAATAGACTGATCTCCGAAGAGCTAGAGGATGTTAAAGCTACAAACTTAGAGCTTCGGAAAAACCTTGACAAATTTCAATCAGAAAATCAACAAGAAGTGTTCAATGAATGTCAGACTTCCTTATGTGAGTTGGTGTTTGATGATGAACTCCAGGAGCAAAATAGTAAACTGAAAGAAGAAATTAACAAGCTAAAACATTTAAACACCACGCTGTCAGACAGACTACTGACAATTGAAAAAGGTAAGTGCGTGAGCATGAATAATTCTGATAGGTTGGTGGATGTTGAACAAGAAATTGAGAGCCTAAAAATCATCAACCAAATGTTGAGTGGAAATGTCACTTCCTGTGAAGAGAAAATAGCTGAATATGAGCTTACTATTACATCCCTTCGACAAGAGGTTGATGATCTTAACGAGTCCCTATCTAAATTTGTTGATGAGCAAGAGAATCTTGACAAGCTCCTAGGAGTCAAGGCTAATGCCAGGAAGGAAGGGCAGGGCTACAACAGTGTCATAAAAGAAGTTGAAGCTGACAATGAAACAAAATTAAAATAGGAAATTAAAAAACTCAAAAGTCTGAATGATACCTTACATCAACAAGTAATTTCTTGTGAAACTGACCTGTCCAGATATGAGGTTAATATTGTTGCCTTAAATTCCGAGATTCAAGATTTAAAAAATTCTGTATCAAAATTTGTCAAAGGTAAGGACAATCCGAACAAGATTCTTGGAACAAAGGTTGATTTTCAGAAGGAAGGGTTGGGCTATAACCCTGCTGCTGAAAAGAACTATAAAAACAAATCTCAAACATCTTTTGTCAATAGTTCTGCTCCTCACAACTCTCTAAGCTCATCTGTCTTCCAGTTTTATGAACAAAAATCCACGAAGATAACTGAAAAACAAAAAGGACTCGGCCACCCCTGTGCATGTTGTTCATAAATCACCCACATACACATATGCACGCAAGAAAACCATGGTATGTCATTGCTGTCACAAGGCTGGTCATCAAATGCATGAATGTGAATTAATGGAATTAGATGATCTGAATGCCAGTAAAATGCATACTAAGAAAATTCATCTCGAGAATCATGGATTTCAAAATAAGAAAATTCAATGTTTTTATTGTGGCAAGATGGGCCACATTGTTGGAATGCTCAGGGAAAAGTTCACTTTAAACATGTTAGGTTCCCTGCAAATCAGAATGCCTTCGGTAGAGATGGATTTGCTTTCAAAAGAAAATCTTCTAGGTGCTTCAATTGCTGGAACTCAGGCCATCTGGCTAGTGAATGCTGGTCTGTCATTAAAAAGAGAAACTACTCGTCTTGTTTTAATTGTGGGAAGTTTGGCCATACAGTCAAGGACTATTGGTATGTCCAGGGAAGAAATGTGAACTTTAAATATCCCAGATTTCCCGTGAATGAGAATGTGTTTGGGGACAATAAAAGAAATATCCTCCATGATAAATACAGAAATTTTCATGAACATGCGCTTAGATTCCATGTTAATACCAATGTGCATGAAAAGAGTTTAAAATCTACTCCATCTTGTCATTACTGTGGTCGGTTTGGACATTCTATGGATAATTGTCATCTTATGAAATATGATGATCTGAAAGCCCAAAGACGTCTGAAAGGTTCCTTAGATTGTGGCACTAACACTTCGGGACCCAAGAACTCTTGGGTACCTAAAACTCCAAAATAAGATTTTTATTTTGCAGGAGTGCCTTGGAAACAAAAATGGGGAGTTCAATAAGCCAAGACACCTGAGTATGGTAAAACCCCAAATTTTGCTCTCTATAGGTTTGGTAATTTGAATTCCTTTAGATAGCTAAATACCATTCCTGATTTGTTAGTTAGAACCTTCATGCTTAAATGCTTATTTCTGCATTTGATTATTGCACTGGTTGTGCCTCATGCATATGTTTCGTTTGGCATATAGATAAGGGGAGTTTGTCTAGATAATTTATGTGCTTCACACATATTTGGTTAGTTTAAACCTCTCCTGAATGGTCTTCATGTCATATGTGATGGTTTAATGCATTCGCATACACTTTGTTTATTGCATAGCATTCATATTAAAAAATACCAAAAAGAGCTATAGCCATGCATACTCTTAGGGGGAGCTCTTGTCCTAGTCCGAATTGTTTGCTCACCTCCTTGAATTGAGTTGTTCCTTCTTCAATCTGAATCTCGCTTCTCTTCAATCTGAAATTCAAGAAGATTTCAATATGCGTACCTCATTCATAAATCTGAAAAACATATGTACTAGGAATCTTCCATTATATGGAATTATGAATGTTCTGAAAAGATCAAATTGGTTTAAGTTTAATGTATTTTCAGCTTACCTCTTAAATGCCATGAAAATATCTGAATCATTTTTTTAATAAACTTTAACCAACTGTTTCATGTTATACCTTGAAAAACCTTCTGTAATATGAAATTTTGAAATCATGACCTTTTTTGTTGAAATACATGAAATTTGTATTGCCTTTAAACAAGTCTTTTCTTTCAAAACCTTATGGGTAGCTGTATCTAAATCTTATTTCTGTAATGTAATTGGCAGAGCAATGGCTAAATGCGCTGAGAAACTAGGATCCTTGTCAAAGATAATGGACCCAAAGTCATGATACTTCTTAGCTAACTCTGTTCAGAAAATTAACAAAAGTTAGTCTCACTGAGTATCTAGGGGTACCTGCGTCTGGTAAACGTGTACCCTTACGTAAAAAGGTGATATCTATACCTGAAACAGAATGGTACATTCTGCTGAGTAAGCTAGGGGTACTGGCATCTAATCAGCGTCTACCCTTACGAAGGAAGGCATGAATTATTCCTGACTGTTCTGAAAATGAAAAGAAATGAAAACTCTGCTGAACACAAATGGTTATTTTTTTTCAGAAATGTCAAATTATTTAACCTCAATACTCATGATTGTTTTTCCTAAAGAAGTCATTGAAATAGATTGAGTAAGATGTAGGGAGGTAAATCAACATGTTAGCATAGGGGCTTGGTTCACTTTTATTAAATCTGAACTCAGATATGAGTAAAGAACTTTTTGACAAACTGTATATGCATCATGTTTAAACCATGCTAATTAATAACGTTCATTCATAAGCCCTTATAATGGAAGACTCTGAAATATTCACTCTCTTAGATTTATGGTTTTGGTATCTCATTGAAAATCTTGATTGAACCTCATTGTAAACCCTGTGGTTAGTCTTTATCATTGCTCACTGACTAATCTTCACCCTGTCTTGAATTCAGGGGGAGCATAAGTAATTATTGAACTGTATGACTAACCTTGCTCACTCTGATTATCCTTGTTCTTCCAGAAATTTGTCTCCATTGGTGTCAGCTAGTCCCAAAGAATCTGTCATGGGCCGATTTCATCTTTGATTGCCCCTGTGTTTTGCTGATTTGATTCATTCATCCAAGGGGTGTGTTACTGAGAAAATGTTTTATTGTGCCATTTAGCTCAGGGGGAGATTTTGATTCCTTCATATCATGCATGTTTGTATTTCTCGTATCAAACTACTTTCTTTTTGATAACGTCAAAGGGGGAGAAGAAGTTTGACATGGTTAGACATGCGTGTCTGCATCTTTATCTTGCTTTATTCTGATATCATAGTGTTTCCATCATCAAAAAGGGGAGATTATTGTGCTCCTGTGATTTTGATGATAGCAAACACTATGAGTCATCATGTACTTGTATGAAAGTTTGAATGATGATGCATCTGGCCATTACACTGTGCAGTGATGAGGATTGTTTGCTGTGCTTTGATTTTTGCACATTAATGTTGTCGTCATATTCATTTGCAAGATATATATATTTTTCTTAGAATTGATGCATTTTTCATGCTGCATGCATTGGGCTAATGCAACATATAAGTCTGTGCATACTAGAGTCCGTGCAAGTTTTGCTCATTGGGTCAATGCATGTCTTTTACAAGCATATGAGAGGTCGGTGCTTATTCTGTCTCAGTGCAGATTTCATGATGTGACACCGACTTAGAGAATGCAGCAACTAGACCGAGGGTCCTTGGACTTACCAAGCAAGCACAACGCACAAGAGTAGAAATTATGCAAGTTGCCAAACCACCGTTGCGCACACGATTCCCGGGTGACTCGGCGATGCCGAGTGGAGGTAGTGGAACAAAGCCCTTGTTGGTAGAGGACCAGCAAAGCTATGGTCGCCCTCCCGAGGGTACGGTGCCCAGAATCAAAGGGCTAGCTAGGTGCCGAAAGGGCACAGGGTCGCTCTCTCACAATCCCACGATGATCACTCGTAAACTGGGAGCTTCGGGGTCGGTTGCTCTCTCACCGTCAACAGAGCAATTCCACGTATATTATATGAACAAACTACTGATATGAGAGCAAGGGATAGAGCTTACCCGGTTGGTTTGAAGAAACCAACCTCGTTCGGAGACGAGGGCGAGCGGGGAAGTGTGGGTTCCTCGCACACTGCGTCGATGAAGCTTGATCCCTATTAATTATTTACATGCACTACGCCTCACGTAGGAGGGTGGATCTCGGGGTGGGGAAAAGTGGATTACACACAAACACTACCTCCACACAGGGAGGGGCGGTAAGCCGGCCAGGCGGGGAGGGGCGTGAAGCTAAGAACAGAGCCGGATTGCCCTCCCGGGGTTCTGTCCGCCGGTTCTGCCCGCTGACAGGAACTCACTGTCGACTCCGCTGTGATCGCTCCCGGACTTGAAACTGAACGAGACCAGCGCCAAAATGTTGGTGACTGACCCGGGATGAAGCCTGAATTTTTTTGGCACCAGAAGTTATCGACGCTGGCCGGGACAGACGCTGGACCGGCGCTGCTCTGCTCTGCCTTCGATTGAGTTCAGGTTGTTGCAGCAGGTTGGCGACTTCACCACGATCGCTCCCGTGATCCAATCAAGACGGGATCAGGACGGTTGAAAGCGTGGTCAAATACTCTACGGAAAATAATTTGGAACGGGGAGCTCCGAACTCCAAACGAGGTCCCGCTTTCTGTGTTGGACAGAGGACTAGTGGATCTTCACCCCGGTCAAGTGGCGCACCAAGTGGAGGACCGGTGTGGTCACAGTAGCTTCTGAATGGTAGCTCTAGTTTCTGGCCGGACTGGTTCTGCGCAGTCAGTGAAGAATGGCTCTCCCGGATAGCTCCGAACTCGAATTGGGGCGGGATCACCTCGCCTGCGAAGAAGACTGGAAGAGCTTTCCGGAAATGTAGGATACGCCTCCAGAAGATGTCCGGTGAAGACGTGGTTGACTCTGCAACTCGACCCTTGACTGCTGCCTGCGGACTGAGATGAATAGGGTGATGATAGGTGATGTGAGACAGAGTAGATGGGTGGGAAATGGGGTGGATGGGTGTGCGGGTGGCACCTGACTATGTGGGGGTCTGTTAGGGGGTGATACAAGGTGTGGGAGGGGCAGAAAGGGGGTTGGGAGGTGGTCTAGCAAGTGGAGGAAGGGGGAGCTGCGAATTTGGGTTGGGAAGGAGAGAGGGAAGAGAGATCTCTCCTTTGGTTTGAATGGTGGGTTAATGGGGGCCTAGGGAATGGGAAGGGTTGCCTTGGGGAGGGGAAGGGGTGCTTGGGAGAAGGGATTCTCCCTTGGAAAATGAAAGGTTGTATAGGGAAGGGGAAAGGTTGCTTGGGAGGAGGGAGAGGTGCCTAGGAGAAGGGGATTCCACCTAGGGGTTGGAGGGGAATTAAATGGGAGGTATGGGGAAAGGGGAGGGGTCTTAATGAGAGGTGAATAGGGAGGAGAGAGAGTGAATTTCAAAATTGGGGTGGGGAGGAGAGAGAATGGGGTTCGCCCCCTTTAGAGAGAGAGAGAGAGAGAAAGAGAGAGGGGAATCCACCCCTTAGAGAGAGAGAGAGAGACATAATTCTTGTGGAAATTTTCACTTAATACTTCATTCATTCATTAGTTCTCCATGGAGGGATTGGGGTCCTATTTATAGGAAACCCTCAATTTACAAAAAGTCCTTACCTATTGGACTATTGACAAATGACCAAGGGGGGGAAGGGGGCGCCCATGGGCCAAGCCCATTGAAGTGGGCCCGTTAACCCACTAGGCCACCTAATGATACTTAGACTTAGATAGATGACTCACTAACTTAGGTACTTGACTCAATAAAAGGAAAATTACATGGTTAAGACTCAAGGAAAGATATGAAAATTACATAGCTAGACTCAGAAAATCAAGATGAACACAATGGCGAGCATCGGGACCCTTGGAGAAATGGGAAGTGGTAAGCGATGTCCCCATCATACTCCCGGGGTGCAGAGAACTTGACTCTGTCGAGTAAAGATCCATCGTATGCCGAGGGAGCCACGGCGGGGTTGCCCACAAGTCTACCAAAGGTAGCTGGTCCTTTCACCAAGCGAGGTAGCGCCCATACCCTTTGCTCCAGATGATAGTGACCTGTTCATACAATATCCGTTCAACATGCTCATGCTGGTCTCTCTGGGCTGGTAGACTTCTCTCAAGGGTAGGTGCTCTCTCAAGGGAGGGGATGAGCTCAATTTCCTCACTAGGTGTCACCGTGGGACCCATGTATGGCACCAGGTCAGCCCCGATGAAAGTGGGGCTTACTCTGTATTCCTCAGGGAGGTCTAACACATAAGCATTAGTGCCGATGTATCTCAGGACCTGGAAGGGACCTGTTCCACGAGACCTCAGTTTTGAGACGTTCTCAGATGATAGTCTCTCAGTCCTCACCATCACGGAATCACCAAACCATAATTCTTGGTGGCAGCGGTGAGAGTTGGCTAATTGTTTGTTCACCTCGTTGCTCTTGTTGATGTGCTTGCGAGGGTTGCCATGCAATGTCATAAATGATGATCCTCTAGGGATGAAGGGAGGGCCTGGACAACCAAATTTAGCCCTATCAAGTGTTACATTGATTTTGGTGGACTTAGGAGGGCCGGGGCACCCATAGATGAACCTATCATGCAAAGGGGTGTTGGATGTCGGGGGTCCCGGACATCCATGAATGCTTCCTTCATGCTTTGACCTCATAATGATTGACTTAGGGGGGCCGGGACATCCAAATGTAGACCAGCCATGCTTTGACGTCAAGAAGAGTTTGATGGAATTGGGAGGACCAGGACATCCAGAAGTGGACCTATCATGCAATGATGCCGTGTAGACTTTGGTGGACTTAGGAGGGCCTGGGCATCCATATGTAATCCAATCATGCATGGGGATGACAAATGCCGGGGGACCCGGACATCCATGAATGCTCCTATCGTGCCTATGACCCATGATGAATGAAGGAGGACCGTTACACCCAAATATGGACCACTTATGTTTCCAACTTGACATGTGGGTGTTATGAATGAAAGGACCCGACCTACTAATCATGTCAAGTGGTGGGAGGTGCCAAGACAGAGGCATTCCTACTCCAAAGATGATATCTATGTGAGGGGTTGTGGGATGACCTTTGAGCTTCCATTTGAGAGGATCGAAGGGATCTAAGAAGGTGGATAGCACGGAGTGAGACACTTCCTTAATCCCTATGTGAATATTGCCCAAAGTCATGGCCCCTATGGTGTAACCCGAGTCTAGGAAGGGGTGGATTTGATCCATTATGGTTGGTTGGGGTAGGGAAAGGTGGGTGGTGGGTAAGGTGATTGGGCCACTTGGGTATCCGTACTCCCATTGGAATGGGTCAAAGGGATCATGGTAAGGGCTACCTAAAGAGAGGAACTCCATGTCCCCAAGGTCTTTACAAGGTGGTGAGTCATCCTCCTCCAAAGTGATCGGTCCAAGATCTCTAGTGAGTTGATCGTTTAAGGCATTTGGGGTCTCAATGGGTGGGGAGTAGACCGGAGTGGGTTCTTCCTCCAAGGGGAGAAATAGAACAATCTCAATAGTGCAATGCCCACTCGTGCAAACAGAAGTGATGGAGCCAATGGTGGGGTGGGCAAAGTTAATGGTGCTAGGCTCCGAAGGTCCCATGGCAAGCAAGCCGGTCAAGTGGACTTGCCAATATAGGCAATCCACTAGGTCTCCCAAGTCTCCCGTAAAGTAGAAGGTTTGTAAAGTGACATGGGGAGACCGGGTGGGAACAATTTGGGATTGATATCCCAATGGTGGTGATCTCAGGAGGGTGGGACTTTGCTTGAGCCATTGGAGTATGGACTCATCTATGGTGACGTTGTGAGGCTCATGAGGACCCAGACTCGGAGGGGTGGGTGAGTTTTGTGGCTCCTCCTCCTCAACGGTGTGGGCTTGGGTTTCCTCGAGGGTCGGGAGGGGGTCTAGGTCGGTCTTACTTCCAAGGGAAGAGGTGTTTACTTCCAAGGGATCAGGCGTTTGGATCATGGGCTCCTCTTCCAAGGGGAGGAATGGGCCTTTTGGTGGAGGAGTGGAGATAGCCAGCTCATGGTACTCCCGGGGTGGTGAACATGGACGGGCTTGGGTTGGGCTTGATAGGGGAAGTACTTGGGTTGGAGTTGGGGGTGGAAAAGTGGTTGGTTGAGGAGGTCCGGATTGGGGTGCGTAGATCTTTCTAAGATTGGCCCTCATTTCAACCCAAGATTCAATGGGTGCTTCCCCTTTGGCTTCTCTCAAACCTACAATGTACTCCCATTCTTTCCTAGCTTGGCGCTAGAGCAAACTCTTGGCATAGTTGACTTGGATAGGCCCTGACAGGGTGAACCTCCCAAAGTATCGGTCTATGGACTTCTCCCATTCTAGATATATGCTAGGGCGGGATCCATCAAACACAAAAGCCGCTAATGTGTCTAAGGATGGCGAATAGGCTAAGTAGGAAGTGGTCATGATGAACGGGTGACGAATGCAATGGCCCTAGGACAAGACTTAGTAAAGACAAGTCTAGAACTTGCTCTGACAGGGTGAACCTCCCAAAGTGGTCTTTACGCATCGGGACCCTTGGAGAAATGGGAAGTGGTAAGCGATGTCCCCATCATTTCAGCCTTATGCATTCATATACTCGGTGCACGTTTGGTCTATTACATTTTAAGTATATACAAAACACTGTAGAGTGCACATCTAATGTTAGTGCAAACTTTGACTCAGTGCATACTTTCACTTACTCATATAGAGGTCGGTGTAAGTTTGCCTCGGTACATCTTTTTCTAACGCATATAAGAGGTGCGTCTTACAGTGCGCCTCACATGTGGCCTAGAGTTGGTGCAAGTCCTGTAGCATGTTAATATAGGCCAGTGCATATCCATGCATGTTACAGTCGGTGCATATTTTGTTTAAGGTATAAAAATGAAATCGGTGCAGATCTTGTGTACACGAGCTTCCTAATCGATGCAAATTTAGGTCAGTGCACGCTTTGTGTCACCATACATCGTCTGTGTAAGTTCCTGTATAAAGCACTCACAAGGTCCATGCGTAAATATGCCTAAGGCATTCACCAGGTTGGTGCATAGTTTGCCTTGCGGGGTCGGTGCAGATATCAACTCAGTGCATTCACTATAGACGTCGGTGCATATTGGTTGCTACTAGTGCCCAAGTCCCTGCAACATACAACTCGGTGCATGTTTTTCTTAAGCATAGAGGAGGAGGTCCGTGCATTCTTTATCTCGGTGCAATCTTTGCACCTAGCTTGTAAAGGTCACTGCATCTTCTACCTCGGTGCAATCTTTGCACGGACCTGTAGGTTTGTGCAGCACTTTACATAGGCAACTCCATGCATTATACTAAGCAGAACTCGGTGCAAGTTTTTACTAGGACTGTGCATTCCACTATGTCAGTTCATGCACGATCAAAGGATATAGTCGGTGCAATGCATTGTAGCAAACATAGTTTAGGTCTGTGCATATGTCTGCTTACACATTTCACGGTCAGTGCACATCTAGTTTAACTAAGCCTAAGGTCTGGACAAGGTCTGCTCTTCCACGTGATAAACTTGAATATTCTGCAAGTGATCCTAAAATGATACTCTTCCTTTTGCAGGGAACAAATTAGGTTGCAGAAGAGGCACGTGTCCTCTAAGATGGGAGAAAGTTGGCTTGTGGATAAAGGGGGCAAATGATAGGCATGTGATCCGAGGAGAGGAACTCTCTATTCCTTAATACGTGGACCAATGAAATTTTAGTAGGGTTCTGCTGCTTGATCCATACAAAGCCCATGTTCCTATATAAAGCTACATTACACTTCGAAGAAGAGTGCTGGTGCTGAAAAAGGGTGCCGCTAGAGCCCATCTGAAAAAGAGTGCATCCAGCAGAAGAAGAACCCAATCGAGAAAAGAAAAGAGTGAGGCGCAAGAATGGAAGAGAGTGAGAGCTGAGAGAGAAGAAGAAGAAGAACCAGTGAGTGAGCAGCAAGAAAGAAAGAGAAAGGAGGAGAAACGAGTTGAGAAGAGAATAGAGAAGGGTAGAGAGAGTCTTTCCTGAAGATCAGAGTTGTATTGGCCTCTGGATCAGATCCAAGCCAAGTTGCTCCCTCAGAGCTATTTTTTTTTGTTCTTGTTTCTGTTTCTGGTTTTCGTTTGCTCTTTCCATCTTCCAGTAGTGTTTTTCCGATTCTCTGGTTTGAGGTCGTGACTCCTGCTGGGTGTTCAGGAGAAGGGAGGATTGGTCCTCCGACTGTGGGCAACTGGGTGTTGCTCACTAGGTTTCCTTCTGCTGCTGCTGGGGAAGGGAGGATTGGTCCTCCAGTTTACAAGTGACTGGGTGTCACTTGTGATTCCCCTCTGATTTGGAGGAAGGGAGGTTCGCCTCCGGTTCAGGCTCTGTGAGTTGATGAACCTTATTGAGGGATTTGTCTCCCTCGGTCTCCAAGCTATTTGGCAGCATCTGTTGTAGACTGAGTCTGCTGGTTCTAGCTCTTTCTAGTGGAATCCTCACTCTAGTTAGAGTGAGGGGTGGACGTAGGCAGACCGTGGGTCTAGCCGAACCACCTGAAAAACCTGTCTCTCATGGTCTACTTGGCGTACATTTACCTATCTCTTGACCCTCCCCCTACACTGGTTGTTTGTGCGTTCTCTGACAGAAGCCTTCCTGTGTGATTTCACTTTGAATTTAGCATTGATGTTAAGTGTTCGACTGATTGCTTAATAGAAACTTATGCTTCCAAGTGCTTCTCGTCCCGTGAGCGAAATTGTGAGTTGAGTCTGCATGATTCCTTGAGATATCTATCTCCAGCACTTTTTAATTTCCTGAGGAAGAGAGTTATGTGGTCTCATTCGATTAATTGAGTGTAGGCAAAGGTTATATTCCGCAATCATTTCTATTTGGGAGTATTTGTTGAAAGATCCATTCACCCCCCTCTGGAACCAATTCCCTGCGCCACCGTATCTACAGTAGACCCACTAAACTTAGGGGGATTTATCTTCTGGAACTTCCTATGTAAATCCCCGGCACCATGTTGTGCTCCTCCTTGGGCAACTTGATGTAAAGCTTGTGTTAATCCTTGGACGGTGCAATGCATCTCTCTCCATTGAGCTCCCTCGGCAGCCATTTTAGCCTACAAGACCAGTTTTAAATAAATGATTACACATATCTTGACATTACTCTAACGTAGAAGAAACATATTTTATTGATTAGCCCATAGCTCTACCCAAATCTCACGGAATTCCTATGGGGTAACTGACAAAGGCAACTCAACTTATAACTGGGACTTGATGAACTAGAGATTTTAGAATGCCTAGCCTCTGATACCACATTCTGTCACGCCCCGAACTGATAGCAGCGGAACGTGTCATCTGGTCGGAATGTGACAGTTAAACAGTCGAGTCAATCAGAGCATAACCAGAAGATGAGATATAATTGAACAATATAATATTTCCTTTCAAATAGAAGTTGATTACAATTTGGACACCATAAAAGAAAGACTTAATAAAGGAAATTACAAGAGACTTATGACTAGACAAATATTAACGTAGACATAAGATAACCAGACTCGGGCATTCATCTAGGTTTGCCGGAGTTCTCTTCACTCTAGCCCTTGCCCATCATGTTCGGTCTCGTCATCACTAGGGTCATTACCTGAAAAATATTGAAAACACACAGGGTGAGCGAATGCTCAGTAGGACTTAATATCTCAAGCTCCAAGCTACCTTTAAGTAATTACGGTTTAACATGCTTATGCCGGTCATGCAAGGTAATCATAATCGAGAACTATAATAGTGCAAGATAAATTTCAAGAACTATAAAGAGAACAAGAGTATACCTATGATAGATGTTTTCAAGAGATATAAAGCCAAATAGATAATTGAGAGAATATATCAAGGACTTTCATGACGAGATAGCAAGTACTTTCAAAGGAAACCCCCAAGAGCGTTCATGGGAGACAATAACAATCACTTCACTATAGCATCCCCTTTCACTAGGGCTTTTGTATCTATCACATTATAAGATTGGCCATTGCATAAAGGAGTTTAAAACACTTGAGTATGTCAATCACTATGGAAATGTCGTAGACCAATTTTGCTATATTTGGTGAATGCCAACACCCGACCATTCATGATACCGAAACACGTTTGGGCTTTGCCTCACCCATGGGATCAGATCAGAACCCCGTATTTTATACACTAGCATTGAAATGGCAATATGTCGGGACCCAAAGCCCCTTCTATATCTATACCAATTCCACTTAAAGTTAATGTCCAAGAGTTCCAAGGATCAAGCACGTAAGAATAATAGGGTAGATTCACAGAATTCAAGGACAACACTATAGACAAGATGACGTGGCGATAATCTCCACGAAAACCATGACATTCACGAAAATTGGGATGAATGGCGCCCACTCAGGCAGCCGCAATTTATAGAATTGGTGCTCACTGACGTGGTCGCCTAATTTGTGAACAATACAAGCATGAATAAATAGCGCCTACGGATACGGCCGCTCATTTAATACGCGCCCGCTAATGTGGTCGCTAATCTATTAAAAAGAACGACAACTGGACTGGTCGCTAATTCAATTAGCGGCCGCTGCCCAATTGTCCATTCAGTCAGAGACAGATCCACATAGAATCGCCAGAACAGTGTTCTATGAGGGTCGAGTGTCATGTTTCTTAAGAATGACATGACTTACATGGTTTCAGGGTTTTAATGGTACAACCAACTCAGTGGCCTTTAGGGAATCCAAGGATTCACATAGACTTACGGAGGTCCCAATGATGAAATTGCCAGTCCAAAGGAAGGAATATCTCGCGGAGGGCTCAAACATCACCGAGAGATATGGTGTAATCGATAGAAACAAAATCTGAGACTCCTTCTACGGATGTGAGATGAGAGTGTCGATAGACCCGCGATATGGGCCAAAAATTGGAAAATCTATGAGACAGGACAAACCACGCCCAGACAGGAACTTGCTATATTAAAAAATAGTGGTTGTCCAAAGGGTCGCTCAATCTTGTTAATTATTGGGAATTTAATAGTTAAATAGGAATTTGCGCCTGTACAGAAGTCGCTATTTACTGAAATAGCGACCTTCTGAAAGGTCGCTCAATCAGAATTATATCCAGATTTTCTAGAAATTACCACTTATGATTCCAAATAGCGACAGTGGACAGTGGCGTTCATTCTTTGAATGGCACCCTGACCTCTGTCGTACATTCACACTTTTCAATATTTTACCCAATTACTGGTTATTTAAAAATTAGCGCCATTGCATTTGGGCGTTCATTCTTTAAATAGCGACGATGAGATTGTCACTCTTTCTTTGTCTGATGCTACGCATTGGGCATGTACATTCACAGACACATGATATTTTCAATTTAACAAAACAGGAAAGTAAAGACATGAACAGGTAGGGAAAATTACCAGGAATCTAGAAACATGTTTATGCATTAATCTTATCATCAGGTTACAAGGATATTTAATTTCTAACATGTTGTAATTAATATATATCCACAAGAATTAGAGACAGTCAATCTGTCGCCCTTTAATTAGCACCTGTTGGAACGGTCGTAGTTTCATGTAAATAGTGGCCACGCAGTGGTCGCTAATTCCTTTTCATGTAGAAACGTAAAAACTCAAGCTATAAACGAAAGAATCACGTAGCAGGCTGAAGAACTACATGCTCTATTTAATCTAGCATGATATTTATTTAGTATTCTGGTTGGGAGATTGCCTACTTCTTGACGTTGTTTTAATCAAGGCCTAACAGGGAACAGCTGGAAGAAGACGGAGCTTTTCCAAGTGCAGGAAGTAGCAGGCTTTGCAAGACATAGCAGTAGGAGGAAGGGGAAGACTGCAGGAAGAAGTTCACCGCGTACAGCTTCACTGCAACAGGAGGTAGTAGGGGAAGGAGACGACTAGCGAGAGCTCCCTTCGTCGTAGCAGCAAGCCTAGCCACGATGGCTCTACCATTGCCCAGGGCGTTGGTTCTTATAGGGAGGAGGTATTCTTACGCGGGCTAAGAGTCCTATCGGGAGTTGGTTGCCTCACGTAGTAATTATTCTAAGTTTTACCATTCCCCTGTTGGGTTCGGTGCGTTGGATTCAGAGGGGGGTGAATGAATCCCTCCCTTAAAAATTTCGCTCAATTAAGAATCTAGAATGCTAACTAGACAAAACTAGACAATCTGAAGAACTATTCAAATTCTCTTTTGAACCAATGAGGAAATATGTATAGCTCGCTTAAACATTCATCTAGCGGAAGAGGAATTAAACAAATCAAACCACTGCACAGAGGAGTCTTTAGGTGGTTCGGTCCTCCAGACCTACGTCCACCCCACACTCAAACCCAAGTGTGGCTTACTGCTGCGCAACACAGCTTGCGTCCGCTGAGCCTTACAGCTTAGCCTACAACCGCTGAGCATCATAGCTTGCTTCCGCTGGGCAATACAGCTTAGCCATCCGCCGACTCACAGCTTGACCTCTGGGGATTACAGCTTAACCCGACCGCTGGGGACTACAGCTTAACCCGACCAGTGGAATCCTCCACTGCAAACGCTGAGCAATACAGCTTAGCTCTGCTGACAAACAGCTTGAAGAAAGGTTTAAAAGAAAACACAAAATGGGAAACAAAACAGCAACAAAAAGCTGTAAACGATAAAGCACAAAATAGCTCTCAAGGAGCAAGTTGGTCTGGATCTGATCCAAGATCCAACAGATAGCACCACCTCGAAGAATTCTTCTCTTCTTCTTCTTCACGAGCTCTCTGTCTCTCTTTCTTTCTCTTTCTCTTCTGCTTCTTCTCTCTTTCTCTTCTTCAATCTTTTTCTTCTTCTGGATCGTGTAGGCTATCTCTCTGCTTCTACTCTTCTATCACGATCAGCTTCCTCCTGAGGAAGAAGCTTGGTATTTATAGAGCATCAGAAGTAGGGCGTGTGTAGGGCTTGTGCCCTCTTTGTCTAGAGATAACCTCGGATCACGTGCCAGGTATCAACCTCGGATCACGTGCCCAATCATCAGCTTGAATCAATCTGAAGGAAGAGAAAAAGGATGCATCGAGTTAGTTCAGAATTTGAACTAAGCATGTACAGACTTGATAGTGTGTAATGCAGTGTGCATGCAGTGAAGTGTGTACATTGAAAGTGGATGCACAGACGTGCCTTTTACGAATGTACAGACTTTGGAAATGCTTGAAGCACACGATGCAACAAGACCCTGTACAGACTTAACTTGAGCATGGGCTGTACAGACTTGATGAACTGGCGCATGGACATAACAGCAAAGGATGTATAGACTTGTGTGTGTGCGACCAGACAATGTATAGACTTGTGTGTGCGTGCATGCTACAAGGCAATGTATGAACTTTGAGTGCGTGCATGCTACAATGCAATGTATGGACTTTGAGTGCTTACATAAACATAGTCGCAAAGAATGTATAGACTTTAACGGATGTATAGACTTGCTCAACCATGTGGCGTGCAACTAGACGATGTACAGACTTGTCTGATGCAATCTAGGCAAAACTCTGTACAGACTTTATAGCGTGCAGACCGGACCTCATATGCAATGAGTGTGCATGAGTGTATAGACATCATATGCAGTGTATGCAGTTGTATAGACTTGATGCACCGACAATGCATATGCTTGAACAAGTGGCGATGTATAGACTTTAGAGACGATGCATGAACAAGCCACCAATCGAGTGTACATACTTTGTGTGCATGTGACAACAATGTACAGACTTGCTGTAATGATGCACGGACTCAATGCGTCAGAATGTAAAGACTTGTGTGTGCGGGTAGACGATGTACAGACTTTAAATCAAGGGATGCACTGGCTGTACAGACTTTGCATATGCATGAGAGCAGACGATGTATAGACTTTAAATGCATGAGTGACACTTGCACTGACTTCCTATATGCTCAAGCAGGACTTTCATTTAGACAGAGATGTTCATGATATGCAATGCTGACTCATAGTGTTTGCTATCATCAAAATCATAGGGGCACAACAATCTCCCCCTTTTTGATGATGGCAACACTATGAGTCACACTGACTCATGTCAAACTATTCTCCCCCTTTGACTTCATCAAAAAGAAAATAGTTTGAGATGAGAAATACAAATATGCATGCAATGATTGAATGAAAGTCTCCTCCTTTAACTAAGTCATGAAAGTCTCTCTCTCCCTTAATGGCACAACATGAATGCTAAATGCAATATACATGCAGATTTCCATTAGAACAACCCATTCTCCCCCTGAATGTATAACTCCTCCTGAATTGTTTCTCCTCCTTTGAGAAAGGAATATGGACGGATGAAACACATCTCCTCTTGTGACATAATCAAGAGGTAGAGAAGATAGGCGGGAAAGAACATGAATAAGGTAAGGGGTCACTACACAACAGCTGAAGCATTGGTTCAAAAAGTGAGCATGATTATAGACAACTGTTAAAGCATAAGAGTCAACAATATACAGTTTTGAAAGAATTCAGGTTTAACAGTGATAAAGATAGAGTAAAGCAGCTGACCACAGAAAAAGAGTTATAGACTCCATTTATAGCAATGAATCTAGGGCACATGGTTTTAATAGATAAGTCAGAAACAATACCCTTTGTGATTAAACATGGAAGTTCAAGAAAGGCAACTTGAATATGTATTGAGAAAAACAATTTGCACTCAATGACTTTTGATTTCAAAAGGTTACAGCAGCTTATTTTTCACCTTTTAATTTTCAGAAACTGAGCTAAGTGAATAGACCAGTGACTTTTATGCTGTTGACATTAGGTGTACACATTGATTAGAGGCAGGTACCCCCAGTTACTAGGCATAAACTACTAGATCTATTTCAGATCAAGACCTATAAGGAACAATTTTCACCTTTGACATTAAGGGTACACCTTGATCAGAGGCCAGTACCCCCAGTTACTTGGTGAAAACTCCCCCTATAGATTTGACCCTATGAACAGAGATAGCCTGAAGCACTTCATGACTTATGAATTCTCCTACTTCCTTGGAGGAGATCACAGTTTCTCAGTGCATTTCAGCCATTGCTCTATCACAGTGTTCAGCTCTTTACATTGATGATCTTATTTACTGCTGCCCTGATTTCTTTTAGAGTGATTGTTTAAAAACAGTACACACTTTTATTCACCTTTCCGAGACATTACCAGTTTAACACGTTCAGGCATTAAAAAAAACTTTTTCTATTCTAACCATGAGATAGAGATTAAGAGCTATAACAGTTTTCTTTTATTTCAAGTTCTGAAGTGCAGACACTTAACTCTTCAATTTATAAAGGTTAAACCTTTAATTCCTTTCAATTTGCAAGTGTGATTCTTATAAATGAAAAATTGCAATAACCACAGCTCAATGTACTAAACCAGAAGCAATATTGTTGTTCAGTGAAGGTGATAGGGAAATGAGAGCAATAGGCATTAAGGTCCAAGAGCATCTGATGTCAAAGAATATGAATGAATTGAGTGGGGACGAAGAGACGTGAAAAAGATTCAATGTACTGAACTTAACTCTCAGCTCCCCCTGACACCATGATGCAACAATTATGCTATGCAATGAGTCATTTCTTTTTAGATTTTTCAAATTTGATGATATGCAGTCATTTCAAGTTCACAATTTCATATGATGGAATTTAAAATGGATGGTCAAAACAAACCTGAAGAGCAGGATCCTGGGGTCTCCTGTTGAGTGCCCTGGTTTATTTACCCCTCTTTTTCATACCAAGGCACACCTGTAGCATGTTAATCAATTTGATCCTGCAGGGACCCAAATAGCCTTGGGTCCCGAGTTAACTCTGACAGGTGTTCTGAATAATCTTTTAGCAATATTATCATCGAATTTCATCAAATAACAATTATCCATAGAATGTCCAAATGTTTCACAATATCTGCATGTACCAACAGATTTTTTGACTTTATTATGATGCACATTAACAGAAGCATGAGGCCTAAGTGCATGAACATGAGATTGTCTGTTATTTACATGAACATTTTGTCTCTTATTTTCAATTAACCAACAGTTAGCAGACTTGTGACCTGACTTACCACAATTGAAGCATGAAATATTTATAGGTCTTGCTCTAGGGAATTTAGCAGATTTGGAATTTATGTGATTTTCCTGAACATACCAGCAGTCCCTGACTATATGCCCATACTTGCCACATTCAAAGCACCTGAGGTGCTTGTTGCTTGATTCAGAGTTATTCCAATAATATCCTGACCAGCACTCAACAGCCTTGTGCCCAGGATTATTGCAGTTAGAGAAAACAGTGTGCTGACTGAACTTGGGTTTAATTATGGATGGATCATGAAAATGCATGGAAGACCTAGCATGTAGTTTATTGTCTTCCTTCATGATAAAACATGCATTCATGAGATGACCATGCCTACCACAATAGTAACATGAAGCATCAGGCTTCCTAGTAGCATGGTTTCTACCAAAATAATTTCTAGAATGTAATGTTTTACTTGCATGCTCATCCTTTAACATCAATCTGCAATCTTCCATTATGTGACCTAGTTTCCCACAATAATAACATGACCCCCATTTAGTATGAGTGTGTGAGAGATCATGTGACTTGTGTGCAGCAGTCTTTGTGCCAACCGGAGTATCTTTGTCCTTTTTTGTAGATTTTCATTCTTTTTTAATTTTTGAGTTTGTCCTACAGTTTTGGGACTTACAGTGGATTTTTGGTTTTTCTGAGCACTGAATTAAAAAACCAAAGGAGCAGGGGTTTTGTTTTGATCAGAAGCTTTTACAAACACAGTAGATGTTTTATTCCTATTTATCCTTTTGTTTGTCGGACTGTAACCCAGTCCCTCTCTTTGAAAATTAACATTGTTTCCAAGAAGCTTATTCAGATTGTCCTTGCCTTTGACAAATTTTGATAGAGAATTTTTCAAGTCTTGAATCTCAGAATTTAAGACAACAATATTAGCTTCATATGTGGACAGATCTGTTTCACAAGAAATGACTTGTTGATGCAAAGCATCATTCAGACTTTTGAGTTTTTTCACTTCCTGTTTTAATTTCATTTCATTGTCAGCTTCAGATAGAGACTTGTTAAGATCATCAACTTCTTGTTGAAGGGATGTGATTGCAAGTTCATATCCAGCTACCTTCTCTTCACAGCAAGTGACATTTCCACTCAATATTTGGTTGATAGTTTTTAGGCTCTCAATTTCTTGTTCTTCATCCACCAACTTATCAGAATTATCCATGCTCACACACTTGCCTTTTTCAATTGTCAATAACCTATCTAACAGTTAGGTGTTTAGATGTTTCAACTTGTTGATTTTCTCTCTCAATTTATTGTTTTGCTCTGTGAGTTCATCATCAAGCACCCAATCATCTGAGGAAAACTGACATTCATAAAACATTTCTTGTTGTTTTTCAGATTGAAGTTTGTCGAGATTTTTCTAAAGCTCTAAATTTATTACTCTATCAGCCTCCAACTTCTCAGAAATCAGTCTATTTTCTTTTTCAAGATTCATTGATTTGTGTTCAAATTCCTTGGACTGTTTTTTTAGTTTTTCATTTTCAAATTTCAAGTATTCTAGATCGGAATTAACAGAATCAAAATCTTTTAATTATCTTCTGAATATGTCATTTTCTGTCTTCAGGAGTTCCATGTCCTCACCCCCTGAATTAGCATTCACATGATCATTCAACTTCCTTTTTAGAGATTTATTTCATTTTCTCAATTGTTCGTAAGAATCAAGTAAATCATTGTATGCATCAATCCAATCATCCACATCATAATTATCAAATTTAGAAGGTACCTCATCTTCATCTTCTTCTTCATTTTCTTCTTGCTGTCCATCATCGTCAACCATCAGACATGTGTTGTGATTCCTGGTAAGCTTCAATTTCTCTAAAATCTCCTTGGCAGACTTGCAAGAAGAAACACATGAAATTAGAGCTCTGTCAAGTGATGCTTTCATTAAATCTAATGCTCTCGAGTTGACAGAGTCTTTCAGTCTATCCTTATCAGTCCATCTAAATTTATCTTTTGATAATTTGTGTGGACCGTGGACCATTACTTTCCAAAGTTCAGGATCAATCAATCTAACATATCGATGTAAGTTCTTCAGCCATAGATCAAGATCATTACATTTGAAAATTGGCGGATGAGCCATTACAACAGATAGTAAACAACAGCGCACAAGACAATCGACAAGAATGCACCACAACCAGATAAGCAAAGCATGGCACTAAGTCAGTGAAACTAAACACTGAGCACACGAAACCCACTCTGAAATGCACCACAGAAGATGCAGGATCTGCTGCGGATTGTTAGATCCTATGCACAGCAACCCGCTCTGATACCAATTGTTGGGTTCGGTGCGTTGGATTCAGAGGGGGGTGAATGAATCCCTCCCTTAAAAATTTTGCTCAATTAAGAATCTAGAACGCTAACAAGACAAAACTAGACAATCTGAAGAACTAATCAAATTCTCTTTTGAACCAATGAGCAAATATGTATAGCTCGCCTATACATTCATCTAGCGGAAGCAGAATTAAACAAATCAAACAACTGCACAGAGGAGTTTTTAGGTGGTTCGGTCCTCCAGACCTACGTCCACCCCACACTCAAACCCAAGTGTGGCTTACTGCTGCGCAACACAGCTTGCGTCCGCTGAGCCTTACAGCTTAGCCTACAACCGTTGAGAATCACAGCTTGCTTCCGCTGGGCAATACAGCTTAGCCATCCGCTGACTCACAGCTTGACCGCTGGGGATTACAGCTTAACCCGACCGCTGGGGACTACAGCTTAACCTAACCAGTGGAATCCTCCACTGCAAACGCTGAGCAATACAGCTTAGCTCTGCTGACAAACAGCTTGAAGAAAGGTTTAAAGAAAACACAAAATGGGAAACAAAACAGCAACAGAAAGCTGTATATGATAAAGCATAAAATAGCTCTCAAGGAGCAAGTTGGTCTGGATCTGATCTAAGATCTAACAGATAGCACCACTTCAAAGAATTCTTCTCTTCTTCTTCTTCACGAGCTCTCTGTCTCTCTTTCTTTCTCTTTCTCTTCTGCTTCTTCTCTCTTTCTCTTCTTCACTCTTTTTCTTCTTCTGGATCGTGCAGGCTATCTCTCTGCTTCTGCTCTTCTATCACGATCAGCTTCCTCCTGAGGAAGAAGCTTGGTATTTATAGAGCATCAGAAGTAGGGCGTGTGCAGGGCTTGTGCCCTCTTTGTCCAGAGATAACCTCGGATCAGGTGCCAGGTGCCAACCTCGGATCACGTGCCCAATCATCAGCTTGAATCAATCTGAAGGAAGAGAAAAAGGATGCATCGAGTTAGTTCAGAATTTGAACTAAGCATGTACAGACTTGATAGTGTGTAATGTAGTGTGCATGCAGTGAAGTGTGTACATTGAAAGTGGATGCACAGGCGTGCCTTTTACGAATGTACAGACTTTGGAAATGCTTGAAGCACACGATGCAACAAGACCCTATACAGACTTAACCTGAGCATGGGCTGTACAGACTTGATGAACTGGCGCATGGACATAACAGCAAAGGATGTATAGACTTGTGTGTGTGCGACCAGACAATGTATAGACTTGTGTGTGCGTGCATGCTACAAGGCAATGTATGGAATTTGAGTGCGTGCATGCTACAATGCAATGTATGGACTTTGAGTGCTTACATAAACATAGCCTCAAAGAATGTATAGACTTTAACGGATGTATAGACTTGCTCAACCGTGTGGCGTGCAACTAGATGATGTACAGACTTGTCTGATGCAATCTAGGCAAAACTCTGTACATACTTTATAGCGTGCAGACCGGACCTCATATGCAATGAGTGTGCATGAGTGTATAGACATCATATGCAGTGTATGCAGTTGTATAGACTTGATGCACGGACAATGCATATGCTTGAACAAGTGGCGATGTATAGACTTTAGAGACGATGCATGAACAAGCCACCAATCGAGTGTCCATACTTTATATGCATGTGACAACAATGTACAGACTTGCTGTAATGATGCACGGACTCAATGCGTCAGAATGTAAAGACTTGTGTGTGCGGGCAGACGATGTATAGACTTTAAATCAAGGGATGCACTGGCTGTACAGACTTTGCATTTACATGAGAGCAGACGATGTACAGACTTTAAATGCATGAGAGACACTTACACTGACTTCCTATATGCTCAAAAAGGACTTTAATTTAGACAGAGATGTTCATGATATGCAATGCTGACTCATAGTGTTTGCTATCATCAAAATCACAGGGGCACAATAATCCCCTCCACGCATTTCTTTCCCAAACAATAGCCGCCTACTATATTTTGTTTAAAACCCTAAAGCACTCTCTTCGAACAGGCATGGGTTATCAACATTGGATAAGCCTCTTACGAGGTAAAAAGGTGTGTAGCCAGGTTTATTATTTTGGCCCATGTATTTATCTTTATACCCCCAGCCCACCTATTTCTATGTTCTTAACCCACTAGTTAGTAAGGCCTTTTGAACATGAGGGGGTTTTGGTTCACAGACTTAATAACATTTATATATTTATGTATATTCTTTTAAGAGCCCAATAATTATCATTAAGGCCCATTATTCCTTTTAGAGTCCATTGGGTATAACTTTTAGCGTAATATTATTTGGTTTGGTTTTCTAATTATCATGGGTTAAGCCTTATACTTTTATTAATGCCCATTAATTATATTTGTTTGAATTATAGTTGGTTTTAGCTTATTCGTGTATTTAGTGTAGCTGGGCATATTATATATTTCTAGACAGTAGACCTTATATAGAGATTTTATTTCTTTTAATTTTTATTTATTTATCTACCTTATTGAATTTTACCGTTGTCTTGGGTATCAGAGTCGGGTTCGATCCTATGACACTTTACTCAGTTATTTATTGTATCTCTATTGAGGCCCATTAAGTTCTAGCTTTTTAGTTTGGCATGTACCCCTCTAGAAGGAATTATTTATAACATTTTTAATTAATATGTAGGCTCATTTTCTATTTAGACTATTTCTTTTATCAAAATTTTATTATCCATATTTGTTTTATGACAAATATTAATATCTATCCTTTAAAAAATTCCGGGGTGCTATACCCTCCCCCACTTAAAAGAATTTGATCCCTAAATTCACTTGAATTTCTTTCCATAATAGTGGGGTAAATTCACCATATCCAAAATATGTATAGCTAGATCATTCTCATAACATGCTACGTACTAAGATCACCATATCCGATTCATGCAGTTATGGATGAGATAGGTTTATTGAGTTACCTTCCAACGTTTGCGGCACTTCTTCCTTTAAGATTAGACAATGAGCAATTTTATGATCTGCGATTCCACAATGGATGCACTTCCCAAGTTTATACCAACACTCGTCCGAATTGTGCCTCCCTTTCTTGCAATGCTTGGACTTCTCTTTAGCCGGAACAATTTGTTGATCATCACTCCGTGGTTTCTTGTTATTACGGAAATTGTTACCTCCATTGGACCTCTTCTTGCCATCCATGGGTTCCTTGTTCTTGGATTCATTAGCTAATTCCTTCTTAGCGACTTTCTCTTTGATTCGCTCCATCATATCCATATCATCCTCCAATAGTTGTGCTCTTCAGACCATCTCCGTATAAGTTTGAATCTCCAGCGGATCCAATTGAGGAATGAGCTCCACCTTCACACCGTTCATGAATCTTCTCACTCTCATATTCTCCGTACAAACTAAGTGTGATGCATACCGAGCTCATCTAGAAAACTTCGCTTTGTAGTCCGCTACCGATAAGTTGCGTTGTTTCAATGCCGCGAATTCCATAGCCTTCTTCTCGCGGATTCTTTTCGAGAAATACTTTTCATTAAAGTATTCTAAGAATTCAACCCATGTTACTTGTTCATTGGGCAAGATCGCTTCCACAGATCCCCACCATGCTCGAGCATCCCTTTCTAATTGATAGGTCCCTAATAGTACCTTCTCTTCGTCTGTACACTGCATTACCTTAAAGGTCCTCTCTATTTCTTGCACCCAATTCTCCGCTTCGTCTGGGTCGGTAGACCCACTAAACTTTGGGGGATTCATCTTTTGGAACTTCTTATGCAAATCCCCGGCACCATGTTATGCTCCTCCTTGGGCAACTTGTTGTAAAGCTTGTGTTAATCCTTGGACAGTGCAATACATCTCTCTCCATTGAGCTCGCTCGGCAGCCATTTTAGCCTACAAGACCAATTTTAAATAAATGATTACACATATCTTGACATTACTCTAATGTAGAAGGAACATATTTTATTGATTAGCCCATAGCTCTACCCAAATCTCACGAAATTCCTATGGGGTAACTAACAAAGACAACTCAACTTATAATTGGGACTTGATGAATTAGGGATTTTAGAATGCCTAGCGTCTGATACCACCTTCCGTCACGCCCCAAACCGATAGCAGCGGAACGTGTCATCTGCTCGCAATGTGACAGTTAAACAGTCGAGTCAATCAGAGCATAACCATAAGATGAGATATAATTAGACAAAATAATATTTCCTTTCAAATAGAAGTTGATTATAATTTGGACCCAATAAAAGAAAGACTTAATAAAGGAAAATTACAAGAGACTTATGACTAGACAAATCTTAACGTATGTAGACACAAGATAACCAGACTCGGGCATTCATCTAGGTTTGCCAGAGTTCTCTTCACTCTAGCCCTTGCCCATCATGTTCGGTCTCGTCATCACTAGGGCCATTACCTGAAAAACATTGAAAACACACAGGGTGAGCGAACGCTCAGTAGGACTTAATATCTCAAGCTCCAAGCTACCTTTAAGTAATTACAGTTTAACATGCTTATGCCGGTCATGTAAGGTAATCATAATCAAGAACTATAATAGTGCGAGATAAATTTCAAGAACTATAAAGAGAACAAGAGTTGACCTATGATAAATGCTTTCAAGAGATATAAAGCCAAATAGATAATTGAGAGAATATATCAAGGACTTTCATGATGAGATAGCAAGTACTTTCAAAGGAAACCCCCAAGAGCGTTCATGGGAGACAATAACAATCACTTCACTATAGCATCCCCTTTCACTAGGGCTTTTGTATCTATCACATTATAAGATTGGCCATTGCATAAAGGAGTTTAAAACACTTGAGTATGTCAATCACTATGGAAATGTCATAGACCAATTTTGTTATATTTGGTGAATGCCAACACCCGATCATTCATGATACCGGTACACGTTTGGACTTTGCCTCGCCCATGGGATCAGATCAGAACCCCGTATTTTATACACTAGCATTGAAATGTCAATATGTCGGGACCCAAAGCCCCTTCTGTATCTAGACCAATTCCACTTAAAGTTAATGGCCAAGAGTTCCAAGGATCAAGCATGTAAGAATAATAGGGTAGATTCATGGAATTCAAGGACAACACTATAGACAAGATGACGTGGCAATAATCTCCACGAAAACCATGACATTCACAAAAATTGGGATGAATGGCGCCCACTCAGGCAACCGTAATTTATAGAATTGGTGCTCACTAACGTGGTCGCCTAATCTGTGAACAACACAAGCTTGAATAAATAGCGCCTACGCATACGGCCACTCATTTAATAAGCGCCCGCTTATGTGGTCGCTAATCTTTTAAAAAGAACGACAACTGGAACGGTCGCTAATTCAATTAGCGGCCGCTGCCCAGTCGTCCATTCAGTCAGAGATAGATCCACACAGAATCGCCAGAACAACGTTCTATGAGGGCTGAGTGTCATGTTTCTTCAGATTGACATGACTTACATGGTTTCAGGATTTTAATGGTACAACCAGCTCAGTGGCCTTTAGGGAATCAAAGGATTCACGTAGACTTACAGAGGTCCCAATGATGAAATTACCAGTCCGAAGGAAGGAATATCTCGCGGAGGGCTCAAACATCACCGAGAGATAGGGTGTAATCGATAGAAATAGAATCTGAGACTCCTTCTACGGATGTGAGATGAGAGTGTCGATAGACCCGCGATATGGGCCAAAACTTGGTAAATCTGTGAGACAGGACAAACTGCGCCCAGATAGGAAGTCGCTATATTAAAAAATAGTGGTTGTCCAAAGGGTCGCTCAATCTTGTTAATTACTGGGAATTTAATAGTTAAATAGGAATTTGCGCCTATACAGAAGTCACTATTTACTGAAATAGCGACCTTCTGAAAGGTCGTTCAATCAGAATTATGTACTAATTTTCTAGAAATTACCACTTATGATTCCAAATAGCGACAGTGGACAGTGACGTTCATTCTTTGAATGGCACCCTGACCTCTATCGTACATTCACACTTTTCAATATTTTACCCAATTACTGGTTATTTACAAATTAGCGCCATTGCATTTGGGCGTTCATTCTTTAAATAGCGACGACGAGATTGTCACTCTTTCTTTGTTTGATGCTACGCATCGGGCAGGTACATTCACAGACACATGATATTTTCAGTTTAACAAAATAGGAAAGTGAAGACATGAACAGGTAGGGAAAGTTACAAGGAATCTAGAAACATGTTTATGCATTAATCTTATCATCAGGTTACAAAGATATTTAATTTCTAACATGCTATAATTATTATATATCCACAAGAATTAGCGATAGTCAATATGTCGCCGTTTTATTAGCACCCGTTGGAACGGTCGTAGTTTCATGTAAATAGCGACCACGCAGTGGTCGCTAATTCCTTTTCATGTAGAAACGTAAAAACTCAAGCTATAAACGAAAGAATCACGTAGCAGGCTGAAGAACTACATGCTCTATTTAATCTAGCATGATATTTATTTAGTATTCTGCTTGGGAGATTGCCTACCTCTTGACATTATTTTAATCAAGGCCTAACAGGGAACAGTTGGAAGAAGACGGAACTTTTCCAAGTGTAGGAAGTAGCAGGCTTTGCGAGGCATAGCAGTAGGAGGAAGGGGAAGACTGCAGGAAGAAGTTCACCGCGCACAGCTTCACTGCAGCAGGAGGTAGTAGGGGAAGGAGACGACCAACGAGAGCTCCCTTCGTCGTAGAAGCAAGCCTAGCCACGATGGCTCTGCCATTGCCCAGGGCGTTGGTTCTTATAGGGAGGAGGTATTCTTACGCGGGCTAAGAGTCCTATCAGGTGTTGGTTGCCTCATGTAGTAATTATTCTAAGTTTTACCATTCCCCTCCATGCATTTCTTTCCCAAACAACAGCCGCCTACTATATTTTGTTTAAAACCCTAAAGCACTCTCTTCGAACAGGCATGGGTTATCAACATTGGATATGCCTCTTACGAGGTAAAAATGTGTGTCGCCAGGTTTATTATTTAGGCCCATGCATTTATATTTATACCCCCTGCCCACCTATTTCTATGTTCTTAACCCACTAGTTAGTAAGGCCTTTTGAACGTGAGGGGGTTTTGGTTCACAGACTTAATAACATTTATATATTTATGTATATTCTTTTAAGAGCCCAATAATTATCATTAAGGCCCATTATTCTTTTTAGAGTCCATTGGGTATAACTTTTAGCGTAATATTATTGGGTGGGGTTTTCTAATTATCATGGGTTAAGCCTTAAACTTTTATTAAGGCCCACTAATTATATTTGTTTGAATTATAATGGGTTTTAGCTTATTCGTGTATTTAGTGTAGCTAGGTATATTATATATTTCTAGACAGTAGACCTTATATAGAGATTTTATTTCTTATAATTTTTATTTATTTTTCTACCTTATTGAATTTTACCGTTGTCTTGGGTATCAGAGTCGGGTTCGATCCTATGACACTTTACTCAGTTATTTATTGTATCTCTATTGAGGCCCATTAAGTTCTAACTTTTTAGTTGGGCATGTACCCCTCTAGAAGGAATTATTTATAATCTTTTTAATTAATATGTAGGCTCATTTTCTATTTAGACTATTTCTTTTATCAAAATTTTATTATCCATATTTTTTTATGACAAATATTAATATCCATCCTTTTAAAAATTCTGGGGTGCTACAGTCCTGCCCGGGCCCGGATGTGGCAGACCCAACTATTGATCGACTGTGGCCTTAGCAGGAGGAGCACATGTAGCACCATGCTCCTGGAGGGAGACCTCACCCATACGGCGATCTCGAGCTGGCCACAATACATTATTCACGTTGTTGGGGCTTCTAGGCCCGTGGAGTTTGTCTCCTATGTGGAGAAAGCTTAGACTTTGGGCGAGCTGGAGGATGTAGTGAGGAAGGTTGCCCGACAAGGGATGGTCCGTCGGTTACATCATGTCTAATATTGAACTGACAGGGTCACGCACGACAGGGGATGGTCCCTCGGAGGTGGCATCATTTGGTGGAGGGAGTGGGGACCTTCAGCCATGCTTGAAGTGTGCCCACATGAGCGGGGTGGCAGAGGTGGGATCACCCTCCCGTGCTTCACCGAGGGAGGTGAGCACAGAAGATGAGCCAGCACCGAGTAAGTGTCATATAGCCTACTCAGTTCTACTTATTGCTATTGTTCTTTGGAGAGTTGACTAACTCATCTACATGATTGGGTACTATAGCTCCTCTGGAAGCCACGGCTAGACTGTGTTTCTCCCACGCTCTTGAGGTTGCTCCCATACCGAGAGGAGAAGATAAATACAATGTTGATTTCGATGAGCTCATGGCCATGATGGAGAGGCCTCTGCCTACTACTAGTACACCCCCGTACCTGGACGGAGGGGAAACCTCTGGGACTGTCCCATCAGGTAAAGCCCTTCGGGTGGTCTTGTTGTTATATGATTTCTTCCCAACTTTTTCCTTTTTGGGAATAACTGGTGGGGTACTTCTTCTTATGTGTTATAGGGGCAGGGGGAAGCCACCTTCAATCTCCCCTTGATTGAAGAAGATTTGCCTACTTTTGGGGACTCATTGGAGAGTGGGGAGTTGAGGGAAAGTTTTGTAAGTGTCAATTTGTCAATAAGCAGACTAATGACCTTTCCCTCTTCTCTTTTTTTTTATTCGCCACGCTTATCTTATCAATGGTGTGGCTTTCGTTTATGTAGTTGGAGATAGAGTTGTGACCCTCGAGATGGTCCGGGAGCTCGCCACCACTGGCCTAGATGTGAAGCTTCCAACCTTCGAGATGGAGCCGACAATATCGGGGGGCATCGCAGTCATGCTCAGCGAGGCTGCGAGGGAAGACCCACCCGTGGTACCGACAGGGTTGTCGTTCTTGGATTTATAGTCAAAGTTCTTGGCTTACATAGTGAGCTAGGTGGTAAGCACCATTGCGGGCCCCTCACGTACATAACTAGCTGTCTTATTAATCATTGCCTACTTGTTACTGTGATGAGTCTACCTGACTAACACTGGTTGCATGTTGACATGCCCTATGCAGATATTCCGGCTCCTTCCACCGAGGATGAGTTGCCACCACCAGTTGCAAGGGCTTCAGGTGGAGAATCTGGCACCCCTAGCTCACCGAAGGAGGGGAACGATGATGTTTCCATAGAGGCTATCTCCACAGAGAGTGCCCCAGCTGGTAAGATGTGCCTGACCTTTTTTCAATGATGAGTATACTCGGCCAATGCTTGCTGTATACTAATCTAAACTTTGTGCATATGTTGCGGCTGTTTTGGTGTAGAGTGAGCTGCCACCACCAGTTGTAGGAGCCACGAGTGAGGGTCCGGTTGCCCCGACCTCGGTGGAGGGGGTCGAGGAGCCTACTGATGGTGAGGATAGCTCCTGCGGGAGCACTTCGATTGGTAAGGCTTATATAGCCATCTTATTTTCATAGGTTGAAGGATATTGATTTTCGAGCTGGTGTTATTAACTCTATTCTCTGGTGATGTGCAAGGATGTCATCCTCGTCTAGAGCCTCAGAGAGTTCCTCGGGGGCCCTGAATGGGTCCTCTTCTAGCCATGGTGTAGACACCATGGAGATGGATGGAACTTCAGGTTCCCGAGGTTTTGGGGCATCGACGGTAGAGGTGACTACGACCGAGATGACCCGGACTGGTAGGAATAGGCCCTCACTCTCAGCTTAGCCATCAGACTTGGTAGTTGGATCTGTAACAAATAATGAATTACCATATTGGGTAGAGTCTGCACCCATGGACTAGCAGGAGCTAGTGGTGGAGACGGCTGAGTCTGAGAGGCCCACTACCATCACGAGAGAAGCTACTATGGCTTCCCCTATGGTTGAGGCGTCGCTGCCTTCCCCCACTCCTGTAGGAGCTCCCGAGGAGGTGACTGGTCCTGCTCCAAGTAAGGGGTAGCAAGCATAGTTTTAAGGGTGTTTTCTCAGGTTTTCCACCTTATTCATTGTAGAAAGTGTCACATGCATTTCTCATTCTACTTGGTTTTCTTTGGGATGGTTTTCTTTGGGATGGTGCAGCCTCGACCGACGCTCTGATGGAAGAGGCCGAAGCTCTTCCTGCCTTAGGAGTTGAGTGGCCTCTCTCTACTCCACTATGAGGGCCTTTAGTAGATGAGAGCCTCGTCGTTTCTCTTCTCCAGTGCATGCAGGGATGTATCCAGAGTGATCCCCTCCCTTCTCTTGAGGATCTAAGGAGGCAGCTGTTGGACTACACCTGAGGCTACCACGGCCTTGGTTTCCCACGGGAGCCTTGGATGGTAGGTTTGGCAGCGACGTGGGCTAAGTTTCTACACCTTCGGAGCATGTAGGAGAGGTGAGCCGAGAGGCTTGCTACTATCCAGGAGGATCAAGCAAGGCTGGATAGACTAGTTATTGTCACGGTTGAGCAGAGAGCTCAAATGGAGGCCACTTGTGCCCGAAGTAAGGACAAGGTCTTTCAGCTAGAAGAGGATAAAAATGCGGTTGAGGCCCTGAAGAAGACTCTAGAGGAGTGCCAGGCGATAGTTGAGCATTTGCAAGCCGAGTGGCAGCAGTCGGCTGGCGAGGCCGAGTCCAGCACCCACAATATCAGTGCCCTTGAGGGTGAGGCTGTAGCTACTCAAACACATCTAGTAGTACTGGAGGAGAGTGAGCCGTGACTAAGTGGAGTCATATCTTCTTTTATCTTTCATCAGTACTTTCTTGTTTATGTTTTGTATAGCCTGCTTACATAGGTCTTGTGTTAACTTGAGGGCATGTCTTGGGATCTTTATAGAGATGAATGATAAATTGTTGAGTTCTTTATCATCATTCCTTGTGTTCTATCACCCTCTTCATATGGAGTGATGTATGGTGTGATTGTTGGCAACCGACTGCTGCTGTCGTGGTTGATTCTTCTATTATATGATGGAGCATCATCGTGATGTACCATAGGAACATAGCTTGACACTTGTTGTAACTGTGCTGGAGTGGATCCACATCTCAGGATATTGCAATTTTGTGTCGGGTATGATGGACCAATGTGGACAGTGCGTGCTGGTCCAAGGCTAGACACTGGGGACTAGAGACCTACCCTGGTACAGTGTTCTGGCCTACTACCGGTGATTGGAAACTTGGGACTGGGGACCTGCCTGTCTAAGGCGTGCTGGTCTATAACTAGAGACTGGAAATTATAGAATTGTCTGGATTGGGCATACTGGTCTATTGTTGGAACTGGAGGTTAGAGACTGGAATCCTGCTTGAATCAGGCATGCTGGCCTGTTGTTGAAGACTGGAAATTGGAGACTGGAGGCTTGCTTGGATGAGGTGTACTGGCCTGTTGTTGGAGACTGGAGGATGGAGACCCACCTGAATGTGGTGTATTAGTCTGTTGCTGGAGACTGGGGGCAGGAGGTCTGCATGTAAGGGTGTGTTGACCTGTATTACTAGAACTGGAGGCTAGAGACCGACCCGTGATGGTGTATTGCTCTATATTATTGGAAACTGGACGGCTAACTATCGAGGTGCAGTAGCTGGGAGATTGGAACTGGCGCTGGCTGTCTGACCACTGAGATGTGTAGCCAGAAAAACTAGAACTGGAATTGGCCAGCTGACCGTTGAGGTGTGGTAGCCGAGTACTGGAACTGGAGCCGCCCCCCTTTAACTTTTTTCGGTGTTCCCTTGTGGGTTTTCACATCGAGGAGTTACCCAATTTTGCATGAGATGCCCTTGCGGGTTTTCAGCTTAGTTGGGTTGATGACCTTTTTGCCCCCAATCGCCCCCTTGAGGAGAGGACAACTGAGTTTGCAGGGGCATCTCTATTGAGCCCCTTTTTTGTTCTGTTGTTTGTTGTTCTTTTTTTTCCTTACCTGGATGCCTCGTGGCTACTTGATGATTGGTGCTAGGTGTCCATCGCTTTCCGCTATTGAAGGACATTGTTGGTGGGATCATTGCTATCGATCCGTTGTATAGCACCCCGTCAAAATTATAGAAAATAAAATTCATCAATAAATTGAATTAATAAAATATATATAAATATTCCAACCCAAATAGAGTAAAAGCCCAATCACATAAAATATATTACCTGGACCTTAGAACCCAAAACTAGTAGGCCTCAAGGAGTAAGAAGCGTCGTAGGTGGATAAAGGGGCTTTTGTAAGTATAATGGGCTTCTCCTTTAAACACACACATAGGGAGTTATTAAGGGGTTTAGTATATATGTTATTATGGGCTTTTCTTAAAAGCCAAACCCTTACGTACGCAGGATGCATGGAAGTGATAGGGTGTGTAGGAAAAGCTAAAGTAAATATGGCAAACCCAACTTTAGAAGCTTCTTACGTTGAATAGGCTTGTATTAAAACTAAAAACCAATAAAAGAGATCCATTACTAATCACACAAAGGCCATCACTTATGGGTCTTAAAAACCCAAGAGTTAAAGATCCTCTTATGTATTAGCACAAGGGGCCAAAACAGTAGCTCACTTCATAAGACGAAATGGGCCTTTATGATAAAAATCTGATACCAACTATGAACGATGTCACATAGACATTAAAAGAGAAGAATTATAGGGATTAAATTAATATATATATAAAAGATATATGAGGATGAATGATGTGATAAAAGGTGGGTGAAGGGAGGATGTGATGCTACTAAAGGAGTGTGATCACCAGAGGGGTAACCTCAAAAGAAAAAGGAGTGATCACAAATACCTTGTGAAAGCGGGTAAGATTGTGAGTTGCACTTCCTCCTTCTACCGGTCGGCCGATGAAGGGGGTTTTTGATTTTGATTAACCTTGCAAAGAAGCAAAGACAAACAAAAGAGATGGATTAGAAAACCAAGTAGTGCAGTATCAATGCTCAATAAAGATATAGCTATGAAATAAGGGCATGAACACACCTTGTGTGTTTTGGTTTTAAACCCCTTAAAGGATTAAGGGTAGGGAGATATGGATGCAAATAAATAATGATGCAAGATCTAGCAAATGGATGCTAGATAGAGGGGGTGCAAACTAAACTGAAAGAATAAAAGCAAATAACAGCAAAGGGATGAAGAACATGGAGGTGGTCCTCCAACACCGCAGGTAGCAGGAAAGATGACTAGCAGAACAAGAGCTTCTTCTCTTCGGCACAGAAACAACAAACCAAGAAGAAGGGAGAGCTCGCATGGGCTCTCTTGATCCGTGCACAAAGGGGTTGCACTGCTGTAGTTAAAACTCTCTGCTGCGATTATTCTTAATGTTCTTAAAGAAGCAAACGTAGGATTCAGAGGGGTATATATGGAGGAAGAAAGCTTGGTTCTGATGGGATTCAACTAGGGAAATCGATCCAGGACGTGGATCTCCCTTCCACAGAAGGACATGAACCCAAATCCCACAAGGAACGCCATGCAGAGGAGGTTGCAGACAAAACGAATACGGAAAGGTATTGGCGACCAAGAAAATGTCGTCAATTCAATGGGCGTCGAGCAGACTGACATTCATTCCTGGATAAATTATGGAAATAACGGACTTTCCATAATTAAAAACATGAAATGGCGCATGTTCGAATGGTCGCCCATTCTTATAAGTTGACCTACCGGGGGGCCATGTTGACCTATAGTGAACAAAAATGGTGACACTCCACAAGGGCGTTCAATCAAATGGCGTCCAGAGAATGGTCGCAAATTCCAAATAAATCAAGAAAAATATAAAAACCTTCTTATGAAGCAACTAACGAAGTCCATTTTGGGGCATTATGTCGTGACATGAAATTTTTACTCAACATAGTATCGATTTTGGCATGTCTACACCAACAACCCCTTTACGTATTAGCATGTGGGACACAGTCTTTAATGGGCCTATATGGCAAAACTATTACCAACTAGTTAAACCTATGTGCTCTATTTGAAGGGTTGACCTATGCATAGTAGGAAACTTTAGGGTTGTGACAATCAAATGAGGACTACGGCATTGAATGAGGTAGGGTCTGAGTAAAACAGGGTAAGATTGGCGGTCGATCGGACTAAACTTCTTAATAGGATTCGAGGAAGGGAAACCCTATAAAAATCAACCCCTACGATGGCAGGAGCATCTGTTGCTACTACTGATCGTGCCCTACTACTCGTGGGTCTTCTCCTTTTCCTCTGCTGAACGTGGGCGCTGCTACCGTAGGTTACAGAAACACCTGTAGGGCGTTGCCTTCTTCCTTATCGTCACCCTCTTCCTCCTCTGCCTGCTTCGTTTTCCTTCTTCCACACACATACAAAGGTAGGTTTTCTATGTCCAGATCAAACATTAAAACCCCAGCATGCACGTAGCATAGATTATCATTCATCACCTTATTCCATGCTTCTGTAAAGTTTTTTTTCTCCCCACGTTCTGCATGTTTAAATCGGCCAGGCGTTGGCTTTGGCTAATTAATAAACACACGCAACTCTAAAATATGTAACGAGAGAACTATGCCAATTAAAAATCTTGATATGTATATTTTTGAATTCCCCATATTTTTCTCTTAAATTTCATGTCTTTAGTTTCCTCAAAATATTCCCGATTTAAAAGTGTCACTATTCATTCCCTAAATGAATAGTAAACCGACCATGGGATTGCATCTAACTTTAATATTTTATAACCATAAAACCATGAGCCAAAAAATTAGGACATGCATATTTTTGGAATCCCCATAATTTGTTCTTAATTTCCTTGTTTTTAAATCCATAAAAAACTTCATATATTAAAAGTGACAATGAATAGTAATGATCTTATTACACCGTATGAACATACCCACCTTTAAAATTTTATATCTTTTAAACCGATCTTATTACACCGTACGAACACACCCACCTTTAAAATTTTATATCTTTTAAACTGGGCAAGATAAAATCTGGATATGTATATGGTTAGAATCCTTATATTTTTCTTTTATTTTTCATATATTTTAATATATTAAATTCTCGCTAATTAAAAAGTGGCACTATTCACTCTAAATGAACAATAATACGTTAAATGAATAGTAACCGTGTCTTTTGATCACACCTCCACCGTAGGATGCACTCTCACCTTTTTAGAAGTTTCCACCTAACCTCACTATACAACTATTTATCTTTATGCCTTATGTATTCTTTTCCCTTGTTCTCTTTATTCTTTAAAAACCCACAACTCTACCATTAATATCTCAAATATATATATATATAATAAAATATAAATATTAAATGCGCGTCCATACTTGCGACGCCAATTAAAATAAGCATCCTTTTAAAGAGACGCTATTTTTCTAAGACTTTTAAATTATATGAAAATAAATATGAATTGACGTCTTTACAAAGAGACGTGATTTCCTTCGTGCCGGCACTATTCACAGAATTAACGACCACCGTAGTGGGCACGGATTCTGTAATTGGCGGCGGCCTTAGCGGACGCCATTTATCCCAGATTTCGTGAATGTCCTGGTTTTATGTGATTTATCGCAAGGTCATATTTGTCCAAAGATTCTGCCCTTAAATTCCTTGAAATCCATGAATCTACCTTAATGTTCCTACAATGACTTAGTCCTTGGAATTCCTTTGGTCATTATACATGATATGGATATTGTCTGGAAATTTATACGGGGCTATGGGTCCAATTTGACATTCAATGCTAGAACGTTATTTGATAGGGGCTCAGATCTGGTCCCAGGGGCGAGGCAAAGCTCAGACATATATCGGTACTATGAATGATCGGGTGTGACATTGCACCAATGATAAGCAAGATTTGATCTAGACAATTTCAATATGATATGATATGTTCTTCACTTGATATAATTCGATATTCAACTTGGCCCGAAAAGGGAAAAACTTCGTTATTGATAATTCTCGAATGATTATACATTTTCATGATACCTTATTCGTAATGCATCTTTTATATGCATGTCCCTATGAGATATGCTCTTGAAACTTTTTCTTCATGCTCTATTTTCATGCCTAGCTATAATTCTTGTTATTCCACTCACGATATTATCCTGCATTCTATCATACATGATCATGGCATATTGCAAAAATCGTTAATCATGTTAAGCAAGTCTAGATTAGAGATATGATTCCTACTGAGCGTTCGCTCACCTAGTGTTTTCCCATATTTTTTAGGTAATACTGAAGATGAATGCACTCAAGATAGGCAAGGGCAAGAGTGAAGAGAGCTTCGGAAAATTTAGTTGAACCTTCTAAGTCTTGCATCGAGTCGAGTCTAGCTAGTTTGAGAGTCTTCTTGTAGTTTTTCTTTTATTGAGTCTTTTATTTGAGTCAACTCATAATAAACTTATATTTGAAATTTCAATGGAAGTATGTTTTAGTTATATTGTGCCTTTATGATTGCTCTGATTGACACGATTGCATCGCTGCCACATTTCGGGCAATGCGTTCCGCTGCTATCGGTTCGGGGCGTGACAAAAGTGGTGTCAGAGCCTAGGCTTTTCTAAATCCGTAGGTCATTAAGTGCAAGTTATAGGTTGAATTGTCCTTGTCAGTTACCCTATAGGAACCTGGTGAGATTGGGTAGAGCCATGGGCTAACCAACAAAAAATTATGTTTTTCCTAAAATAAAAGTGATCCAAAGGCATGAATAATTATTGTTTAAAAATTATTTTGTAGGCTAAGATGGCTGCCGAGCGTGCTCAATGGAGAGAGATGCAGCGTACCGTCCAAGGTTTGACTCAGGCATTGCAACAAGTAACACAAGGCGGAGCTCATCATGGAATGAGAGACTTGTATCGGGGTTTTCAAGGGATGAATCCCCCTAAATTTAGTGGGTCTACTGACCCGGATGAGGCTGAGAATTGGGTTCGAGAGATCGAAAGGAATTTTTGGGTCATGCAATGTACCGATCAAGAGAAGATTTTATTGGTGACATATCAACTAGAACGAGATGCCCGGCCATGGTGGGAGTCGGTAGAAGTAATTTTGCCCGACAACCAAGTAACGTGGAATGAGTTCTTGGAACACTTTAACAAGAAGTATTTCCATGAGAGAATCCTATAGATGAAGGCTATGGAGTTCGCATCACTAAAGCAACGTAATTTGTCGGTTGCAAAATTTGAAGTGCAATTTTCTAGGTTAGCTCGCTATGCACCCCATTTAGACTATACAGAAAAAGATGAGAGTTAAGAGATTTATGAACGGGTTGAACATAGAATTTATTCTTCAATTAGCACCAATGGAGATCCAATCATACGCTGAGATGGTTAAGAAAGCACAACTATTAGAAGATGTTATGAAAATGGTCAAACGCATCAAGGGAAGGCTTGCTAGGAAGGATTTGACAAATGGTTCCAAGAATAGTGAACCTGTGAATGGAAAGAAAAGGCCGAATGGAGGGAATGGCCCAAACAAAGATAAGAAACCCAGGAATGAGAACCAATAGATTGTTCCAATTAAGGAAAGATGCGAGCGTTGCGATAAAGGTAGTCATCAAACAGAAAATTGTTGGAGGAACCTTGGTAGGTGTATACGTTGTGGAAGCGAAGATCATAGGATTGCCCGTTGTCCTTTAATGAAGGAGGAAGCGCCGCGAGATTAGCAACAAGGTGAACCAAGGCGGCATGGCAGGCTGCAAGCGTTGGAAGGTAACCATAAACCCTACCTTATTTACAATTCCATGTATGGACATGGTGGTCATGATGATAGGAGTAGAATGTATATCTTAGATTAGTGACTTTGTATCCCACTGTGTAGGAAAGGAATCATGTGAATTTGAAGACTAAATTCTTTTAAGTGGGGGAGGGTATAGCATCCCGTTAAAATTATAGAAAATAAAATTCATCTCTAAATTGAATTAATAAAATATATATACATATTCCAACCCAAATAGAGTAAAAGCCCAATCACATAAAATATATTACCTGGACCTTAGAACCAAAAACGAGTAGGCCTCAAGGAGTAAGAAGCGTCGTAGGTGGATAAAGGGGCTTTTGTAAGTATAATGGGCTTCTCCTTTAAACACACACATAGGGAGTTATTAAGGGGTTTAGTATATATGTTATTATGGGCTTTTCTTAAAAGCCAAACCCTTACGTACGCAGGATGCATGGAAGTGATAGGGTGTGTAAGAAAAGCTAAACTAAATAAGGCAAACCCAATTTTTGAAGCTTCTTACGTTGAATAGGCTTGTATTAAAACTAAAAACCAATAAAAGAGATCCATTACTAATCACACAAAAGCCATCCCTTATGGGCCTTAAAAACCCAAAAGTTAAATACCATCTTATGTATTAGCACATGGGCCCAAAACAGTAGCTCACTTCATAAGACGTAATGGGCCTTTATGATAAAAATCTGATACCAACAACCCCTTTACGTATTAGCACGTGGGCCATAGGCCTTAATGGGCCTTTATGACAAAACTATTACCAACTAGTTAAACCTGTGTGCTCTATTCGAAGGGTTGGCCTATGCATAGTAGGAAACTTTAGGGTTGTGGCAATCAAACGAGGACAGCGACGTTGAATGAGGTAGGGTCTGATTAAAACAGGGAAAGATTGGAGGTCGATCGGACTAAACTTCTTAATAGGATTCGGAGAAGGGAAACCCTTTAAAAATCACCCCCTGCGATGGCAGGAGTATCTGTTGCTACTGCTGATCGTGCTCTGCTACTCGTGGGTCTTCTCCTCCTCTTCCGTTGAACGTGGGTGTTGCTACCGTAGGTTGCAGAAACACCTGCAGGGCATTGCCTTCTTCCTGATCATCGTCCTCTTCGTCCTCTGCTTGCTTCGTTTTCCTTCTTCCACACACATAAAATGGTAGGTTTTCTCTGTCCAGATCAAACATTAGAACCCCAGCATGCACGCAGCATAGATTATCATTCATCACCTTATTCCATGCTTTTGTTAAGTTTTTTTTCTCCCTGCGATCTACATGTTTAAACCAGCCTGATGTTGGCTTTGGCTAATTAATAAACACACGCATCTTAAAAAATCTGTAATGAGGAAACTATGCCAATTAAAAATCTTGATATGTATATTTTTGATTTCCCCATATTTTTCTCTTAAATTTCATTCTTTATTTTCCTCAAAATATTCCTAATTTAAAAGTGTCACATTTCATTCCCTAAATGAACAGTAAACTGACCATGGGATTGCATCTAACCTTAAAATTTATAACCTTAAAACCATGAGCTGAAAAATTAGGACATGCATATTTTTGGAATCTCCATAATTTTCTCTTAATTTTCATATTTTTAGATCCATGAAAAACTTCATATATTAAAAGTGGCATTGTTCAATAAACAGTAGTGATCTTGCTACAGCGTATGAACATACTGTTGTGTCCCTGCAAATTTGATGCTGTCTAACATCATTAGTCATTGACATTATGAGATTTTGAAGCTATCTAACACCATGAGTCATTGTCTTTCTAATGATACTTTGATGTTCTCAAGGCAGTTCAAGCAAAAGGCGTAAATGAATAGAAATAAATCAAGTGCACCGATATCGAGGCAATTGGCTGCACAGAAAATAAGCGAAGTTGGTTTAGGAAGCAATTTCAAGCAACGACAGATCCAACAGAAATCAAGCAAGGCTGAAGAAGAACATCTATAGGCAGTTTTCTCAAAGGTGGTATCGACCTCACAAGGCTGCAGTGTCGACCTCACCAGCTCCAGCGGCCATCCATCTAACTGAATCCCTAAGGTTGGTGTCGACCTGATATTTCGAGGAGGTCGACCTTAGACCCTTCCAGATGGCGTTATAAATGCTCCTTCACATGGTAGTGTCGACCTCATTCTATCAGGAGGTCGACACCAAGATCCTTCCAGCCAACGTTGAAGATTGGTTTTCTAAAGGCAGTGTCGACACTACAGTTACAGTAGGTCGACACCACAGTGCTTCCAGCAAGCGTTGTAGACAAGATTTTGTAAGGCAGTGTCGACACTACAGTTACAGTAGGTCGACACCACAATGCTTCTAGCAAGCATTGTAGACAGAATTTTGTGAAGCAGTGTCGACACCACTGTTTCAACAGGTCGACACTATGGTTCTCCCAAAAGCACTTTAAGCTGTTTTCTGTCAAACACGTCAGGTCATCCAGACAATAAAATAATGAACTGCAAACCTCCAAAAACATGGATTTTGAGGTCTGGAGGAAGGTCCAAGGTCAGACATATGTCTTAGCCATCATCACCACACCTGACCAACTTTTTGGAGGAAGGTCTAAGGTCAAACACCGGATCATGGCATATTACATAAATCGTTAATCATTTTAAGCAAGTCTGGATTAGAGATATAATTCCTACTGAGCATTTGCTCACCTAGTGTTTTCCCATGTTATTTAAGTAATAATGAAGATGAATGCAACCAAGATGGGCAAGGGCAAGAGTGAAGAGAGCTTCGACAAATTTAGTTGAACCTTCTAAGTCTTACATCGAGTCGAGTCTAGCTAGTTTGAGAGTCTTCTTGTAGTTTTTCTTTTATTGAGTCTTTTATTTGAGGCAACTCATAATAAACTTATATTTGGAATTTCAATGCAAGTATGTTTTAATTATATTGTGCCTTTATGATTGCTATGATTGACACTACTACATCGCTACCACGTTCCGAGCAATGCGTTTCACTGCTATCGATTCGGGGCGTGACAGATGTGGTATCAGAGGCTAGGCTTTTCTAAATCCCTAGGTCATTAAGTCCAAGTTATAGGTTGAATTATCCTTGTCAGTTACCCTATAGGAACCCGGTGAGATTGGGTAGAGCCATGGGCTAACCAACAAAAATTTATGTTTTTCTTAAGATAAAAGTGATCCAAAGGCATGATTAATTATTGTTTAAAAATTATTTTGTAGGGTAGCCGAGCGTGCTCAATGGAGAGAGATGCAACGTACCGTCTAAGGTTTGACTCAGGCATTGCAACAAGTAGCACAATGCGGAGCTTCGGAAAATTTAGTTGAACCTTCTAAGTCTTGCATCGAGTCGAGTCTAGCTAGTTTGAGAGTCTTCTTGTAGTTTTTCTTTTATTGAGTCTTTTATTTGAGTCAACTCGTAATAAACTAATATTTGAAATTTCAATGGAAGTATGTTTTAGTTATATTGTGCCTTTATGATTGCTCTTATTGACACGATTGCATCGCTGCCACGTTTCGGGCAATGCGTTCCGCTGCTATCGGTTCGGGACGTGAAAAAAGTGGTATCAGAGCCTAGGCTTTTCTAAATCCCTAGGTCATTAAGTGCAAGTTATAGGTTGAATTGTCCTTGTCAGTTACCCTATAGGAACCCGGTGAGATTGGGTAGACCCATGGGCTAACCAACAAAAAATTATGTTTTTCATAAGATAAAAGTGATCCAAAGGCATGAATAATTATTGTTTAAAAATTATTTTGTAGGCTAAGATGGCTGCCGAGCGTGCTCAATGGAGAGAGATGCAGCGTACCGTCCAAGGTTTGACTCAGGCATTGCAACAAGTAACACAAGGCGGATCTCATCATGGAATGAGAGACTTGTATCGGGGTTTTCAATGGATGAATCCCCCTAAATTTAGTGGGTCTACTGACCCGGATGAGGCCGAGAATTGGGTTCGAGAGATAGAAAGGACCTTTCGGGTCATGCAATGTACTGATCAAGATAAGGTTTTATTGGGGACATATCAACTAGAACGAGATGCCCGAGCATGGTGGGAGTCGGTAGAAGTAATTTTGCCCGACAACCAAGTAACGTGGAATGAGTTCTTGGAACACTTTAACGAGAAGTATTTCTCTGAGAGAATCCTAGAGAAGAAGGCTGTGGAGTTCGCATCACTAAAGCAACGTAATCTGTCAGTTGCAAAATATGAAGTGTAATTTTCTAGGTTAGCTCGCTATGCACCTTATTTAGTGTATACGGAAAAGATGAGAGCTAAGAGATTTATGAACGGGTTGAAGATAGAATTTATTCCTCAATTAGCACCATTGGAGATCCAATCATACACCGAGATTGTTAAGAAAGCACAATTGTTAGAAGATGCTATGAAAATAGCTGAACGTATCAAGGGAAGGCTTGCTAGGATGGATTTGGCAATTTGTTCCAAGAATAGTGAACCTGTGAATGGAAAGAAAAGGCCGAATGGAGGGAATGGCCCAAATAAAGATAAGAAACACAGGAACGAGAACTAGAAGATTGTCCCATGTAAGGAAAGATGTGAGCATTGCGATAAAGGTAGTCATCAAACGGATAATTGCTGGAGGAAGCTTGGTAGGTGTATACGTTGTGAAAGCGGAGATCATAGGATTGCCCGTTGTCCTTTAATGACAGAGCAAGCACTGCGAGATGAGCAACACAGTGAACCAAGGCGGCACGGCAGGCTGCAAGCGTTGGAAGGCAACCATAAACCCTGCCTTATTTACAATTCCATGTATAGACATGGTGGTCATGATGATAGGAGTAGAATGTATATCTTAGATTAGTGACTTTGTATCCCACTGTGTAGGAAAGGAATCATGTGAATTTGGAGACCAAATTCTTTTAAGTGGGGGAGGGTGTAGCATCCCGTTAAAATTATAGAAAATAAAATTCATCTCTAAATTGAATTAATAAAATATATATACATATTCTAACCCAAATAGAGTAAAAGTACTATCACATAAAATATATTACCTGGACCTTAGAACCAAAAACTAGTAGGCCTCAAGGTGTAAGAAGCAACGTAGGTGGATAAAGGGGTTTTTGTAAGTATAATGGGCTTCTTCTTTAAACACACACACAGGGAGTTATTAAGGGGTTTAGTATATATGTTATTGTGGGCTTTTCTTAAAAGCCAAACCCTTACGTATGCAGGATGCATGGAAGTGATAGGGTGTGTAGGAAAAGCTAAACTAAATAAGGCAAACCCAATTTTAGAAGCTTCTTACGTTGAATAGGCTTGTATTAAAACTAAAAACCAATAAAAGAGATCCATTACTAATCATACAAAGGCCATCCCTTATGGGCCTTAAAAACCCAAAGTTAAAGACCCTCTTATGTATTAGCACATGTGCCCAAAATAGTAGCTCACTTCATAATACGTAATGGGCCTTTATGATAAAATTCTGATACCAACAACCCCTTTACGTATTAACACGTGGGCCATAGGCCTTAATGGGCCTTTATGACAAAACTATTACCAACTAGTTAAACCTGTGTGCTCTGTTTGAAGGGTTGACCTATGCATAGTAGGAAACTTTAGGGTTGTGACAATCAAACGAGGACAGTGACGTTGAATGAGATAGGGTCTGATTAAAATAGGGAAAGATTGGAGGTCGATCGGACTAAACTTCTTAATAGGATTCGGAGAAGGGAAACCCTACAAAAATCACCCCCTGCAATGATAGGAGCATCTGTTGCTGCTGTTGATCGTGCCCTGCTGCTCGTGGGTCTTCTCCTCCTCCTCCACTGAACGTGGGTGCTGCTATCGTAGGTTGTAGAAAGACCTGCAGGGCGTTGCCTTCTTCCTGATCGTCATCTTCTTCCTCCTCTGCCTGCTTCATTTTCCTTCTTCCACACACGTAAAAAGGTAGGTTTTCTCTGTCTAGATCAAACATTAAAACCCCAACATGCACGCGGCATAAATGTGTGTATCATTAGTTATAGAACGGCTGTGAGACCTGCTTTGTTATATGGTACCTAGTGTTGGGCAGTACGAAAGGAACACATCCATAAAATGTGTGTAGCAGAGATGAGGATGTTGAGATGGATGTGTGGCAAGACTAAGAAAGACAAGATTAGGAATGAGCGCATCCGTAAGGACTTAGGGATAGCTCCAATTGATAGCAAAATGAGAGAAAATAGACTCAGGTGGTTTGGACATGTGTTTCGTCGCCCTGACTCAGCGCCGGTTAAAAGATGTGACCAAATCTTAGTGGATGCTAGTAAAAGAGCTCGAGGAAGACCTAAAATGAGATGGTGCGATGTTATTAGGAAGGACATTAGTTTCTTGAATTTAAATATGAATATTGCACTTGATAGAAATCTTTGGCGGAACAGGATTCATGTAGCCGACCCCAATTAATTGGGATAAGGCTCTGATGATGATGATGATGATGATGATGAAGATGATGATGCACGCGGCATAAATTATCATTCATCACCTTATTCCATGCTTCTATAAAGTGTTTTTTTTCTCCCCGTGTTCTGCTTGTTTAGGCCTAACGTTGGCTTTTGCTTATTAATAAAAACATGCATCTTTAAAAATCTGTAATGAGGAAACTATACCAATTAAGAATCTTGATATGTATATTTTTGAATTCCCCATATTTTTATCTTAAATTTCATGTCTTTAGTTTTCTCAAAATTTTCTCGGTTTAAAAGTGTCACTGTTCATTCCCTAAACTAACAGTAAACTGACCATGGGATTGCATCTAACTTTAAAATTTTATAACCATAAAACCATGAGCCAAAAAATTAGGACATGCATATTTTGGAATCTCCACAATTTTCTCTTAATTTTCATACTTTTAGATCAATGAAAATTTCATATATTAAAAGTGACACTGTGCAATGAACAGTAATGATCTTGCTACACCGTATGAACATACCCACCTTTAAAATTTTATATCTTTTAAACCAGGCAAGATAAAATCTGGATATGCATATGGTTAGAATCCTTATATTTTTCTTTTATTTTTCATATATTTTATTTTATCAAATTCTTGCAAATTAAAAAGTGGCACTATTCACTCTAAATAAACAGTAATGTGTTAAATAAATAGTAACCGTGACTTTTGATCACACCTCCACCGTAGGATATGCACTCTCACATTTTTAGAAGTTTCCACCTAACCTTACTATGCACCTATTTGTCTTTATGCCTTATGTATTCTTTTTCCTTATTCTCTTTTTTCTTTAAAAACCATCAACTCTACTATTAATCTCTCAAATATATCTATATATATAATAAAATATAAATATTAAATGCACGTCCATACTTGTGACGCCAATTAAAATAAGTATCCACTTAAAGAGACGCTATTTTTCTAAGACTTTTATATTATATGGAAATAAATATGAATTAATGTATTTGCAAAGAGACGTGATTTCCTTCGTTCCTGCACTGTTCACAGAATTAGCGACCACCGTAGTGGGCACGGATTCTATAATTGGCGGTGGCCTTGTTGGACGCCATTTATCCCAGATTTCGTGAATGTCCTGGTTTTGTGTGATTTATCGCAAGGTCATCTTTGTCCAAAGAGTCTTCCCTTAAATTCCTTGAAATCCGTGAATCTACATTAATGTTCTTACAATGGCTTAGTCCTTGGAATTCCTTTGGTCATTATACATGATATGGATATTGTCTAAAAATTTATACGGGGCTATGGGTCCAATCTAACATTCAATGCTAGAACGTTATTTGATAGGGGCCCAGATCTAGCCCCAGGGGCGATGCAAAGCCCAGACATATATCGGTACTATGAATGATCGGGTGTGACATTGCACTAATGATAAGCAAGATTTGATCTAGACAATTCCAATATGATATGGTATGTTCTTCACTTGATATGATACGATATTCAACTTGGCCCGAAAAGGGACAAACTTCGTTATTGACAATTCTCGAATGGTTATACATTTTCAAGATACCTTATTCGCAATACATCTTCTATATGCTTGTCCCTATGAGATATGCTCTTGAAACTTTCTCTTCATGCTCTATTTTCATGCCTAGCTATAATTCTTATTAGTCCACTCTCGATATTATCATGCATTCTATCATACATGATCATGGCATATTGCATAAATCGTTAATCATTTTAAGCAAGTCTAGATTAGAGATATAATTCCTACTGAGCATTCGCTCACCTAGTATTTTCTCATTTTTTTCAGGTAATAATGAAGATGAATGCAACCAAGATGGTCAAGGGCAAGAGTGAAGGGAGCTTCGGCAAATTTAGTTGAACCTTTTAGGTCTTGCATCGAGTCGAGTCTAGCTAGTTTGAGAGTCTTCTTATAGTTTTTCTTTTATTGAGTCTTTTATTTGAGTCAACTTATAATAAACTTATATTTGGAATTTCAATGGAAGTATGTTTTAGTTATATTGTGCCTTTATGATTGCTCTGATTGACACGACTATATCACTGCCACGTTCTGAGCAATGTGTTCCACTATTATCGGTTTAGGGCGTGACACGTTGTGTTGATGCTGGAGTTGCTTACTGTGAGTCGATCCATCGTTGTTCACTCTGAATCTTGAATGTTTGTTGTTGTATTGACCAATTGCCGTAGTTTGTAACTGGGGCCTAAACCGGAACTTGAATGGCTAGACTTGATGCTCTAATGGCTAAGATCCATGGTCATGTTTTGATCAAAGACTGGCTGAGACCGACCACAAGGGCATGTGTCAAGGAGATTCAGGGTCGATTGGCCATGGCGATGTGGTAGTCGAAAGACTGGCACTGCGGTAGAGGCGTGTGGACAACATGAGTATGAGAAAGTTGGCTGGTCCCTCCCCCTGGGAGAGGGGTTACTAGATTACTGGTGGTAGCAAAAGAGCCACGCCTTAGCCTGGGTGACGTAGGAATCCGTGCTCTGAAGCATGGTACAGCTTCATGTGTTTACCGTTAAGACGATGGAACAACATATTGCATTTGTGATCAATGACCATGTAGGCCCCTCCTTCATAAGTGGTATGAGTGATGTATGGCCTATGCCAGTTGGGTTGTAGCTTTCCGTTGGAACATCCTACAAAGACCTCTTTCTCTTTGATCATAACGAGGTCACCTTTCTTGAATGTTCGCTGCATGACAAGCTTGTCATAGGCTCAAGTCATACGGGCTTGGTACACCTGTAAGTGTTTATAGGTCTCGAGTCTTTTGCCTTCCAAACTCGTAAGTTCTTTCAGCCTTCTCTGGTATTCATCATGTTATTGATCGGGCAGGCTAGTGTGGACTGCTACATGATAGGATGCCAACTAGATCTTGACGGAGATGACTGCTTCTACCCTATAGACAAGAGAGAACAGTGAGCACCCCATTGGGGTTTTGTAGACTATTCTGTAGGCCCATAGTGCTTCAAGCACTTTTTTTCCCTCGTCACATTTACGGTGGCCAATTATCTTGGCTAGGCGCTTGCAAAGAGTCTTGCTAACGGCCTCGGCCAGACCGTTGGCCTGAGGGTTGTATACTGATGATTTTCTCTAATCGATGTGGAACTTTGCCCCCAATTGATATACAACTTTGTTCTTGAATGGTGTGCCATTGTATGACACAATACGATTGGGAGTATCGAATCAGTAAATAATATTATGGCGGACGAATCGAGCCATAACTTCTCTATTGACTTCCCGTAGAGGGATAGCCTCAGCCCATTGAGAGAAGTAGTTGGTGGGAGCCAGAATGTACTTGTGGCCTCTGGAGGACGGTGGGAAAGGTCCCACGATGTCCATACCCTATTCCACAAATGGCCATGTAGGAACATTGGATGTAGCAGATTAGGAGGTCTTCTAGGCAATGGGCCGAAGGCCTGACATTAATAACATGTACATGTATACTGAGTGTAGTCCACGTACATGGTCGGCTAGTAGAAGCCTTTGAGCTTGATGTTGTTTTTCATTTTATCTCTGGCCTGGTGAGCACTGCATAGTCCGGAGTGGACTTCGTGCATGATAGTTCTGGCTTCAGCTGGGGAGATGCATCTCAGGAGGATGAACTTATCTTTTTCATGGACAAGTCTATAGAGGGAGTCGCCGATCAACTTGTATGATGTCGCCTGTCATAGTAGCTAGATTCTCTGAGTTCATTCAGGAGGAAGCCAACCTTGCTTGATTTTGATGATCGGCTCATGCCAATCTTCTTCTTCTAGGAAGGTGTCCTGGTCGAGGTTGTAGACCTCATAGATGGTGAGGCCAAGCATCAATCTTCTATGCTTGATGGTGATGTTGACTTTGCTTGTGAGCAAAAGTTTGATGGCCGAAGCCAATTTTGCTAATGCATCTGCCTGAGCATTATTGCTCCTTGGGACGTGATCTATTTCAAAGAAATAGAATTTCTAGGTGAGCATGGTGACGATGGCATGGTACGGGACCAACTCCTATTTCCACACGTCATAGATGACGAGAACTTGTTGGGTCACCAACTGAGAATTCCTATAAGCTTTAAGGCATCTGATGCCCATGTCGAGAGCCATTTGAAGTCTGATGATTAGAGCTTCATATTCGGCTTTATTGTTGCTTAGGAATTTCATTAGGGCACATGAGTTGTATAGAATTCCACCCTGGTGAGTCAAGAAGATGATTTTGGCACCAGCCGTGATGATTGGGCTTTGATTGCTCTGGTTAACCCTTCGGGGGGCTCTGTCAAAGTACAACTCCCAACAAGGTATGTTGGCTGTGAGAGCATCTTGCTTGGTGTAATGCAAGACATCTTCAGTGTGTTCATCTATGCTTTGCAATTATGGGGCAAGGGATTCCTCGTTAAGGAGCTCTATGCTGAGAGGTGAATCCTCTGGTACTGGGTGGGATGCTAGTAATTCAGCCATGCCATGCCCCTTGATTACTTTTCGAGGGACATAAGTAATATTATTGGACCCCCTAGTTGATTTTGGTAGTTAAGTTTCAATGATGACAAATCTTATGTGCTTGTGTTATAGAGCTGGTCAATGAAGAAAATTGCTAACCAAGGTGTTCATTCAGTGTTCATCTTGCATTGCAGGAATACGACTCTTGAATCCTTGGTTTTTATCTTGTGAAAGTGAAATGAATGGATGAATGAGCCATCATGCTGCTAAGGATAAAAAATAAGTGGTAAATCATTTATTTTCCTCAAGAACCACTGTGAAGGCCCAAATCTTCTCAAATCCTTCATTAGATGAATTTCTGGATTAGTAGGCAATAGGTGTTGACACTCAGTGTCGACACTCTTTGACACAGGCTTTGTCTGGTCTAGCTGCGTCGACCTGCTCATGTAAAGCATCGACTTGTTGAGCCTCCCAGCAACTCAAACTCTGTAATCTTTGTTTTTTGCGTCGACCCCACCCTAGCATTGCGTTGACCTCACCATGTGCATTTCACGCTATTTTTCTTAATGCACTTCAGTCATGGTTTTCCTTGTTAAAATCTTGAATGGCTTTCATGTTGTGCCCCTTGTGCTTTGATGAATGTGGTGTTTTAATGATAGCAACATGAATGAGTCACCATATTATTTTGCTAATAACTTGACATTGAATGATAACAATCTGAATGCATATAACTGATATATTCTGTGGAGAATGCATGAGAGTGCATAAAGTGTTTTGTGCTTGAATTAAGATCGGTGCATTGCTTCTTCTGTGTGTATATTGCTTCTTCTACGCATATACTGCATCAGTGCACTTAGATGGGTCGACCCCCTTCCTTGATGGGTCGACCCCCCAGATTTCACAAGTCTATACAATCGTCTTTATGCATAGCAATGTCTGTACAGCCGTTTGCTCATATAACTTGCCTGTCTATACACTGCATAGCGAGCCCAAAAGTCTGTACATCGCAGTTGTGTCAAAGCCTGTACAGCCGCTTGCTTGCCAAAGTATATACACTCAACTGCCTTGCTTTGATCAAGTCTGTACATCAGACTGTTTCATCAGCAAGTCTGTACATCAGACTGTGTCAAGTGAAGTCTGTACAGCGTCATGCATCATTGTTCAAGTCCACACACTGCACGGTAGACTGCTCGAGGTGAAGTCTGTACAGACATGGTGTTTGCATTCAAAGTCCATACATTGGACTGTAGCATGCACGAAGCTAAGTCCATACATTGATGCACTGTAGATAGCTCGAGGTGAAGTCTGTACAGCCCAAGTCTGTACATTGCATCATGAGCAACTAAGTCTATACATCGTGCATCAGCAAGTCATTCATAAGTCTGTACATCACTGTAGCTGCATCGTCTCATGCAGCGTCTCATTCAAGTCTGTACAGCCGTTTGCATTGGATTTCAAAAGTCTGTACATCACTGTAGCTGCATCGTCTCATGCAGCGTCTCATTCAAGTCTGTACAGCCATTTGCATTAGATTTCAAGTCTAGACATTGCACTGTTGCATCCATCATCTTGGCCAGTGTCTCATGCAAAGTCTATACATTGGTCTTCACTTCAAGTATGTACAGCCATTGCTTAAGGCAAGTCTGTACATCGGACTATTCATGCTTTCATCGTGAAGTCTGTGCAGTGCATGCCTTCCACCAAGTCTATACATTGGTCGGTGGCAAGTCTGTACATTGGCTACTCATTTGAGTCCAATGTCTATACATTGCTCATTCGTTCATTCAGCATTGTCAAGTCTATACATTGGTCGGTGGCAAGAATGTACACTGGTCGAGCATCCAAGTCTGTACAGAGTCATGTGCATTCCATCATATGAAGTCTATACACTGCACTGTCAAGTCTTCACATCGTTCACCAAGTCTGTACTTCGCTTGGGGCTTACCAAGTCTGTACATCCTTCGCAGAGCCTTCCAAGTCTGTGCAGTCACTAAGTCTGTACATCCTCTAGGCGCTCACGAAGTCTATTCATTGGTTTTCATTTCAAGTCTGTACAGACTTTGGTTTGTGCAAGTCTATACAACCAAATGTTCAGTTTGTGACCAAGTCTGTACAGCCAAGGCGACTGTTAAGTCTATACAACCGACTGTTCAGTTTGTGACCAAGTCTGTACAGCCAAGGTGACTGTTAAGTCTATACATTGATCATTACCAACGTTCTGAACTGAACTGGGTAAGTCTATACATTCCACATATCTTTTACCTACACTCAGTTCAGTAAGTCTGTACATTGGTTGCTTTACCAACGTTGCCTTGACAAAGTCTACACATTGGAAGTCTGTACATCTTTCATGAAGACTGAACAATGAGCAAGTGTATACATTGGACGAGTCTGCATCGTGCATCAGTCCTAAAGTCTACACATCGTCTGTCTTCATTCGAGTCTCATGAAGTCTGTACATCGTGCATCAGTCCTGAAGTCTACACATCGTCTGTCTTCATTACAGTCTCATGGAGTCTGTACATTGCACTCGCCTTCACATAGTCTATACACTGAAGTCTATACATTGCATTCACGTTTCACATAGTCCATTCACGAAGTCTGTACATAGCATTCACGTTTCACAAAGGCTATACATCATGAAGTCTATACACTGCATTGCATTGCATGAAGTCCATACACTGCACGAAGTCTGCACATCGTGTGCTGCATGCTCGCCAAGTCTATACACTGGCTAGTCTGTATAAGACTGCAAGTCTATACACTGGCTGCTGCATTCTCATGAAGTCTGCACATTCGCTAGTGTAAGTCTAAACATCGCCCAGTGTTATGCTTGCAAAGTATGTACAACGCCTGCTTTACACACTCAAAGTCTGCACATTCCTTTACACTTCAGCAAGTATGTACAGTGGGTGCCTTCTTACATGAAGTATGTACATTGCATTCAAAGTTCACAAAGCCCATTCAGTAAAGTCTATACAATGCATTCAATCCTACAAAGTCTGTACAGGGTTTATAGTTAAACTGATGACCCTATTTCGTCTGTCTGACAGGGATTCTTTGCTGGGATTAATGAGGGCACGTGATCCAAGAATGGATAAAGGCCCAGGATCGTGACACGTATGCTGAAGCCTTCTGGAGAGCTGCCACATGGTCCATGGTTTGGGCGGGAGCTGTGGAGACCACACGCCCTAGCTGCTGCTGCTGCTGATATAAATAGAAGTCTTCGTCTTCAGATGAAGGTAGATCGAAGTTGAGAGAGCAGAAGCTGTGAAGAAAAAATAGAGTGTAGAGAGGTCTTCGATCCAGAGAAGAAAAGGAGAGAGTTAGAGAGTTTGAGTAGAGAAAGAGTGAAAGATTGTGGTCGTCTGGCAGTTGGATCAAATCCAAGCCGAACTTGCTCCTTCGAGAGCTACATTTGTGCTTCATTGTTTACAGCCTTTCGATTGCTGTTTATTTCCCATTTTCTGTTTTCCATTTTATACCTTCTATCAAGCTATGAGTCAGTGATGGCTAAGCTGTATTGCCCAGCAGAAGCAAGCTGTGATGCTCAGCGGATGGCAAGCTGTGAGACCCAGCTGATGTAGGCAAGTTGTGATGCCCAGCTGTTCAAGCTGTGAGTCAGCGGAATCCACACTCAGTTTGAATGTGGGGTGGATGTAGGTCTGTAGGACCGAACCACCTAAAAATCTATGTGCAGTGGTTTGATATCTTTGTGGTTTGGCGCTAGAGGAATGCATACGATCGATGTGGTTTGATTTCTCTATCTGTTGTTGCTTCCGCCAATTGATTGATCAGGCGCTCAATATATGCTTGTTTACTGGCTCAGCAGAAACCTTGATTAGCTTTTCAGATTGGGTAAATCTGTCTAGTTAGCATTCTAGTGATCTCACTGTGTGTTAGTTTAATTCCACAACTGCTCATTAGTCTTCAGGTTTTTCTAGTTAGAGAACTAGTATTTTTTAGTGAGCATAATATTTTAATTGGGCGAATTTTTAAAGGGTATATTCATTCACCCCCCCCTCTGAATACTGCACCGAACCCAACACTTGGTATCAGAGCGGGTTGCTGTGCATAGGATCTAACAATCCGCAGCAGATCCTGCATTTCTGTTTGGTGCATTTCAGAGTGGTTCTTGTGTTCTGTGTCAGTTTCACTGAGTTAGTTCCTTGCTTTGCTTATCTGGTTGTGGTGTTTTCTTGTCGATTGCTTTGTGCTTTGAATATGCTTGTTATCTGTTTTGATGGCTAATCCTCCGATATTCAGAGGTGATGACCTTGGCCCATGGCTGAAAAAGTTGCATCGGTATGTAAGCAAAATCGATCCTGATTTGTGGAAGGTAATGACTCACGGTCCATACAAACTGTCAAAGGATAAATCCAAATGGACCAAGAATGATAAGCTGAAAGACTCTGTCAACACTAGAGCTGTAGTTTTATTAAAAGAATCAATTGACAGATCTCTAATCGAATGCATTTCTTCTTGCAGGTCTGCCAAAGACATTTTGGAAAAACGAAAGCTCACCAGGAATCACAACAAATGCTTGATGGCTGATCAGAGAAATGATGATGATGAGACCTCATCTCAGGTAAGCTCCGAATCAGATGGATACCCTTTTGATGAATTGATAGTGATGTATGAAGATTTGTTAACTGTATCCAAGAAATTAAAATCTGAGAATAAAATGTTGAAAAAGAAAATTGAGAAATGTGATTCTAATTCATCATGTGAAAAGTGCCCGAAGATAAATGAATTATATGATAAATGTCTTTCAGAGAATCACATGAATATGAAACAAATGTGCCTACTGAAAAAGGAAAACCAAGAAGGTTTCAATAAAATCTCTGAATTAGAAAGTCAGCTGAAACTGAAAACTAATGAACATTTGATGAATCTGGAAGAGCTGGAAAGGATTAAAATTGATCTGAAGAAATCAAAAGCTAAGAATTTAGAAATTCAGTGGAAGAATAAAAATCTTGAAGCTGAAATAGAGAAGATCAATAAGGAAGCCATGCATATCTCTTCTGTAGAGTCAAACTGTGATATGTGCTCAGCTCTAAGAGAACGTAATGAAGATTTTTATAGTGAGAATGAATGGCTGAGTAAACAAATTGTCTCACTTAAAGAGGATCACAAAAACTTGGTGGCTGAGAAAATTAGAGTGGAGGAAAGAGAAGAGGAGCTAATTGAAAAGCTGGAGATGATGTCTGGAAGAGAAAACTGTGATGAAGAAGTTAAGAAACTGACCAAAGAAAAAACTGAATTGAAGGATAAAGTTGAAAAACTAAAGCTATTAAACATTGGCTTGTCTGAAAGACTTCTCACCATAGAAAAAGGAAAAACTACTTGTGATGAAGAATATGAAAAGTTAAGCAACTTGGAACAAGAAATTGAGAAATATAAAACTGTAAACAAAGTTCTAAGTGAATGTGTCAACTGCAGTGAATAGGAGATAGCCAGCTATGAGCTTCACATAACATCTTTGGAAAATAAGATTCAGGATCAAGAAAAATTAGCATCCAATTCTGCTAAGAATGAAAGAAAAATAAAAGCTGTTGTGAAAAGGAAGGATGATAATTCAAAAGGGGGGACAAATTGCACTTCTGATGTGAAGGAAATCTCTAAAAACCAGCTATATGCCACTTTTGTGAAAAGCTCTGATGTAGCCGGTACTTCAAGTCAAAGCCCAAAACAAAATGAAAATCAGAAATCACCTTCAACATCTGTATTTCAGTTCAAAGCTCAGAAAAATAAAAAACATACGAAAATTGTGAAAGGGGGTAATAAATTGAAAAAGAATGGTCAAATGAATAAAGTCAAAATTATCCCTGCATGTGCTGTGAATTCTGCTAGCAGTGTGGAGTCTGATAGATTGACGCATGTCACTCACAATTCATCCACTCACTCGCATGCATCTGAGAAGGAATTCTCATGTTATTATTGTGGCAAGGTAGGGCATATCATGGATGATTGTAGAATATTAAAAGAAGATGAGCATGCAAATGAAACAATACATTCAAGGAAATTATTTGATAGAAACCATGCCACTAAGAAATATAAGGCATCTTGTTATTACTGTGGTAGGCGTGGTCATCTAATGAATGCATGTTTTAAACTGAAAGAAGACAATAATGTGAATTCTAGATCTTTCACACATGCTCATGGCCCACAGAGATAAAGATCTACATCAGGCCAGCATATCATTTGTTTCACTTGCAACAAGCCTGGGCATAAGGCTAATGAGTGCTGGTCAGAAAATCATTGGAGTAAAAATGAATCAAGAAGTAAGCATTTTAAATGCTTTGAATGTGGTAAGTATGGGCATGCAGTCAAAGACTGTTGGCATGCTCAGGGAAATAGATTGAACTCTAAATCTGTAAAATTCCCTGCTTTCTATGATTCTGCTAGAAATAACTTGAGTGATAAAAGGAAAAACTCTGCATGTTTTGAATGTGGTAAGCTAGGCCACAAAGCTGCCAACTGTCGGCAGACTGTGTATGAAAAGAAAAATTTTCATGATAATAAAAGAAATACTCATGCTCATACACATAATTTTCATACTCATGTGCATGCACATGGGCATCATGTTTCTGCTAACATGAATAATAAAAACAAAAATTCTGTGGCTTCATGTTACTACTGTGGAAAATTTGGACATTCCATGTTTGACTGTTATCTGATGGAATTTGATGATCATACTGCTAAAAGACTGTTTAGAACACCTGATAGGGGTAATTCAGGACCCAAGACTTCTTGGGTTCCTACAAGATCAAAGTGATTGATTTGCTGCAGGTGTGCCTTGGAAGCTGATGAATAAAGGGGTTAATGATCCAAGGCACTCAATAGAAAATCCCAGGATCCTACCTTTCAGGTTAGTTCTGAACTTTGTTTAAAATTCCATCATCTGAAATTGTTGTTTTGCTTGGTTGAGTTTTGATGATCTCTTCTTGTTTAGCTGATCAGTCTGCATTCCAGACTCAGCTATTGAATTCAATTCTAAATATATTTGATGCTTTTCTCATGCTGTTGTCTGCATTGAATAAATGAGATTGCTTTGCACTGCACATATCATTTGCATGACAATCATGGTATATTAAATGGAACAGTGCTGAAGGGCATATGGAGTATGTCTGAATGCTACTGCCATGTGTGAGGTGGTCCTTGGACCAAGTCCTCCGACTAGTACCATGGGTCTAGTCTTCATTTAGTGCAGTGTACTGAATATCATAAAATTTGAAAAATCTGAAAATTTGAAATGAAAATGATGCATTTGATAAATTCTCTCTCTGATTGAGCAAAGCATGAATTCTTCTTGAGCATATTCTAAAATCATGAGCATTTCAGTAATTGTATTTCATGCACTTTGTCAGGGGGAGTTTGACTAATGTTGCATATGAAGTGTAGTGGAGTTGAAAAACCTGAAAAGAAATTTTATTGCATCTAGACAGGGGGAGCTTTTCGAATTGGTGTTTTGATTGTCACATTTTGAACACCTCTTGTCTAGTATTTGATCGACTCTGATGTCATATTTCTCTCTCTTGAAAATGGATTCTGCCCTCTATTCGTTGAGCTATTAAAGAAGAGTTTCCTTCAACTCTCTTCATGATACTACCTGTCAGCTGATCTGTCTGAATTCCAGAATCAGCTACTGTGTGTTGATGTACACCCTTCTGAAATATTTCTCTCTTGCTGATTGACTCCTCCACCAACTTGTACTCTTCATTCATATACCTCTTAGCTGGTGTGACTATTTTGGCTCCATTATTGAGTTGTTGGTCAGTTAAATTTACTGATCTGGTCTGAGGAACTTAAGCTGCATGCTATGCAATTCAGTCTGAGAATTTTGTAGAAACTCCTATCATATAGGTTTAAGAATTACCACTGAACCAGACTGATATAAGATTAATGTATTCTCAGATTTGTAATTAAATGAATTGAAAATATTTGAATGGTAAGGTTTAATAAACTTTAACCACATGTGTCAAGTAAACTTTAAACTCTCTCATCTGATATCTAAAAATATGAAATCAAGGCTCTTTGGTAGAGATTCATAGAGTGAGTACTGTGGTTAAACATTAACTTGAAAAATGTTGACTCAATAAAAAAAATTGTGAATTCAGAGCAATGTCTTGGTCACTGAGAAACTGGGTTCTTTGTCAATGAAATAAAGTAACTCATGTCATGAAGTGCCATAGTTATCTCTGATAAAAATTTATCAAAACCTGACAGAGCAATGGCAAAATTGTGTTGAGTAGCTGGGGAGTCTGGCCTCCAATCAAGGTGTCTCCTCATGCAAAAAGACACTTATATTGCTAACTCTGGTCTCAATGTTGAGAGGCGATGACAGTTATCACACTGAGTAACTGGGTCACTTCAACTAAGACTTGTTGTGCCTCATGTAAAAAGGTGTTGATCAACTTAAATTGCTCAGGAAAAATATAATGTGCTTCAAATAAAAATATTGAAAAGTCTGTCAACTCATATTCTTGGAAAAAGTGTTTAACATCAATACTAATCTGTGTAACTCTTCAAAGAGTCATTGAGATCATGTGTGTAAGATAAAAGATGATTATTTTTGAATGTTTTCTGAATATTTGGTTCACCTTTATTAAAACTTGGATTCAGATATGATTATTGAGTTTAATTTGACAAATTTGGTATACATCAAAATTAAATCAGATCGGTTAAGTTACCACTTCATAACCCTTTATGATAAGAGAGTCTACTCTTCTTAAGACTTATTGAAGTGATGCAAGCTTTAAAATCCCTCATGTTCAGATTCTTTCCAGACTGTCTGATCATCATCTTGCTATTGATTGTTTCATTGTCATAAGTGTCTTTGTGTGCTGCATTGTGTCTCTCAAACCATTCCCTTTCTTTTTGATTATGTCAAAGGGGGAGAATAGTTTGACGTGTGACTCATTATGTTGCCATCATCAAAAAGGGGGAGATTGTTGTGCCCTTGTGCTTTGATGAATGTGGTGTTTTAATGATAGCAACATGAATGAGTCACCATATTGTTTTGCTAATAACTTGACATTGAATGATAACAATCTGAATTCATATAACTTATATATTCTGTAGAGAATGCATGAGAGTGCATAAAGTGTTTTGTGCTTGAATTAAGATCGGTGCATTGCTTCTTCTGTATGTATATTGCTTCTTCTGTGCATATACTGCATCAGTGCACTTAGATGGGTCGACCCCCCAGATTTCACAAGTCTATACAATCGTCTTTATGCATAGCAATGTCTGTACAGCCGTTTGCCCATATAACTTACATGTCTATACACTGCATAGCGAGCCCAAAAGTCTATACATCACAGTTGTGTCAAAGTCTGTACAGCCGCTTGCTTGCCAAAGTCTATACACTCAACTGCCTTGCTTCGATCAAGTCTGTACATCAGACTGTTTCAACAGCAAGTCTGTACATCGGACTGTGTCAAGTGAAGTCTGTACAGCGTCATGCATCATTGTTCAAGTCCACACACTGCACGGTAGACTGCTCGAGGTGAAGTCTGTACAGACATGGTGTTTGCATTCAAAGTCCATACATTGATGCACTGTAGATAGCTCGAGGTGAAGTCTGTACAGCCCAAGTCTGTACATTGCATCATGAGCAACTAAGTCTATACATTGTGCATCAGCAAGTCATTCATAAGTCTGTACATCACTGTAGCTGCATCGTCTCATGCAGTGTCTCATTCAAGTCTGTATAGCCGTTTGCATTGGATTTCAAAAGTCTGTACGTCACTGTAGCTGCATCGTCTCATGCAGCGTCTCATTCAAGTCTGTACAGCCGTTTGCATTGGATTTCAAGTCTAGACATTGCACTGTTGCATCCATCATCTTGGCCAGTGTCTCATGCAAAGTCTATACATTGGTCTTCACTTCAAGTCTGTACAACCATTGCTTAAGGCAAGTCTGTACATCGGACTGTTCATGCTTTCATTGTGAAGTCTGTACAGTGCATGCCTTCCACCAAGTCTATACATTGGTCGGTGGCAAGTCTGTACATTGGCTTCTCATTTGAGTCCAATGTCTATACATTGCTCATTCGTTCATTCAGCATTGTCAAGTCTATTGGTCGGTGGCAAGTCTGTACACTGGTCGAGCATCCAAGTCTGTACAGAGTCATGTGCATTCCTTCATATGAAGTCTATACACTCCACTGTCAAGTCTTCACATCGTTCACCAAGTCTGTACTTCGCTTGGGGCTTACCAAGTCTGTACATCCTTCGTTGAGCCTTCCAAGTCTGTACAATCACTAAGTCTGTACATCCTCTAGGGGCTCACGAAGTCTATTCATTGGTTTTCATTTCAAGTCTGTACAGACTTTGGTTTGTGCAAGTCTATACAACTGACTGTTCAGTTTATGACCAAGTCTGTACAGCCAAGGCGACTGTTAAGTCTATACAACCGACTGTTCAGTTTGTGACCAAGTCTGTACAGCCAAGGCGACTGTTAAGTCTATACATTGATCATTACCTACGTTCTGAACTGAACTGGGTAAGTCTATACATTCCTCATATCTTTTACCTACACTCAGTTCAGTAAGTCTGTACATTGGTTGCTTTACCAACGTTGCCTTGACAAAGTCTACACATTGGAAGTCTGTACATCTTTCGTGAAGACTGAACAACGAGCAAGTGTATACATTGGACGAGTCGGCATCGTGCATTAGTCCTGAAGTCTACACATCGTCTGTCTTCATTCGAGTCTCATGAAGTCTGTACATCGTGCATCAGTCCTGAAGTCTACACATCGTCTGTCTTCATTACAGTCTCATGGAGTCTGTACATTGCACTCGCCTTCACATAGTCTATACACTGAAGTCTATACATTGCATTCACGTTTCACATAGTCCATTCACGAAGTCTGTACATAGCATTCACGTTTCACAAAGGCTATACATCATGAAGTCTATACACTGCATTACATTGCATGAAGTCCACACACTGCACGACGTCTGCACATCGTGTGCTGCATGCTTGCCAAGTCTATACACTAGCTAGTCTGTACAAGACTGCAAGTCTATACATTGGCTGCTGCATTCTCATGAAGTCTGCACATTCGCTAGTGTAAGTCTATACATCGCCCAGTGTTATGCTTGCAAAGTATGTACAATGCCTGCTTTACACACTCAAAGTCTGCACATTGCTTTACACTTCAACAAGTATGTACAGCTGGTGCCTTCTTACATGAAGTCTGTACATTGCATTCAAAGTTCACAAAGCCCATTCAGTAAAGTCTATACAATGCATTCAATCCTACAAAGTCTGTACGGGGTTTATAGTTAAACTGATGACCCTATTTCATCTGTCTACCAGGGATTCTTTACTGGGATTAATGAGGGCACGTGATCCAAGAATGGATAAAGGCCCAGGATCGTGACACGTGTGCTGAAGCCTGTAGGAGAGCTGCCACGTGGTCCAAGGTTTGGGCGGGAGCTGTGGAGACCACACGCCCTAGCTGCTGCTGCTGCTGATATAAATAGAAGTTTTTGTCTTCAGATGAAGGTAGATTGAAGTTGAGAGAGCAGAAGCTGTGAAGAAAAAATAGAGTGCAGAGAGGTCTTCGATCCAGAGAAGAAAAAGAGAGAGTTAGAGAGTTTAAGTAGAGAAAGAGTGAAAGATTGTGGTCGTCTGGCAGTTGGATCAAATCCAAGCCGGACTTGCTCCTTCGAGAGCTACATTTGTGCTTCATTGTTTACAGCCTTCCGATTGCTGTTTATTTCCCATTTTCTGTTTTCCATTTTATACCTTCTATCAAGCTGTGAGTCAGCGATGGCTAAGCTGTATTGCCCAGCGGAAGCAAGCTGTGATACTCAGCGGATGGCAAGCTGTGAGGCCCAGCTGATGTAGGCAAGTTGTGATGCCCAGCTGTTCAAGCTGTGAGTTAGCGGAATCCACACTCGGTTTGAGTGTGGGGTGGATGTAGGTCTGCAGGACCGAACCACCTAAAAATCTATGTGAAGTGGTTTGATATCTTTGTGGTTTGGCGCTAGATTAATGCATAGGATCGATGTGGTTTGATTTCTCTATCTGTTGTTGCTTCCGCCAATTGATTGATCAGGCGCTCAATATATGCTTGTTTACTGGCTCAGCAGAAACCTTGATTAGCTTTTCAGATTGGGTAAATATGTCTAGTTAGCATTCTAGTGATCTCACTGTGTGTTAGTTTAATTCCACAACTGCTCATTAGTCTTCAGGTTTGTCTAGTTAGCGAACTAGTATTTTTTAGTGAGCATAATATTTTAATTGGGCGAATTTTTAAAGGGTATATTCATTCACCCCCCCCCCCTCTGAATACTGCACCGAACCCAACATTTCATGCATATTATTCATGAGTACTTAATGATTTGAATGTGTTTTCATGCATTTTCTACATGAAGTTTTTGGGCTTGTTAATGTGTTTAATCTATTCACATAAAACTTGATGAAATGTGGTTTGAATAGTGCTTATACTTTGTTAAATGCATTGCTATATGATCTTGATCTTTAGTTGAGAATAATTAAGTTTTTAAAGTGCTTTTATGCACCCTGTTCATGGGTTTTCATGAGTGTGCCTCATGCATCTTCCACTAGGGGCTATTGAGATTGAATTCTAACAATTTTCCCTTGATTTATGCATTATGCAGGAAGTTCGGTCGACCGTCATTGAGACTTCGGTCGACCAATATAGCCAGAGTTGGCCAGACAGAACTGGCTCTCAGATCGGTCGACCAGCCGCAAGTCTTCGGTCGACCGAAAATTCTAGAATTGGCCTGTCAGTACAGGTTCACAGTTCGATCGACCACCTCCCAGTTTCGGTTGACTGACTACGGAGCACATGCCTGAAAAAATGAGTTTGAAACCCATTTAACCTAATCCATTTGGGTTCTTTTTTGACCCCTTTGCCCCTCGGGTTATCATACACATCTAGGAGGGCTTTTACAAGGGTTTATCAAGGGCTTTTATGGTATTTCATACATCCTTTTGTGCCCATATATATGAGCTGCGATTTCAGATCTAATACAACAAGGAAGAGGGCTTTGGCCGCAGCTGGGAGAGGAGGAGAGTTCCTCTTGAAGTGCTTCAAGTTTTCTACTCTTGCATGGGAGATTTGGGTTGTCATCTTGAAGATCTGCATCCCTTCTCAAGCATTCATGCTCCGACGAGGCTGTATCTCCAAGGAGAAGTTCGCTCGTCATCGTTTCAGTTGATGATCGACCCCCCCACTATGGAAGCTTCAAGCAAAAACATTTCTAGGCCCTTCATCATATGATGATGCACTTCTGCAGCCTTCCTACATATATTCTGATGATTTCTATTCAGTTTATGAGCATGTATTGAACATATTTTTATTTTTCTGAACTCTGAATCTATGTGTGTTGAACCTCTGTGCACGTATATGTGTGTGAAGAGTGTTGCGTCTGTAGCAGCGTGTGTGTATGTGTAGATCTGTTCTTGGATCGTGTTGGAGATGATGTCTCCGTGTGTTTGGAGTGGAAACTCCGTGTGTTTGGAGTGGAAACTCCGTGTGTTTCACTTCAAAGCGAGTGAAGCCTCACCGGTTTGGTGAGGGGTTGATGTAGGGAGCCCGTCATGGTCCCAAACCACCTTAAAGTCTTCGTGTCTTGGGGTTGCATGCTTGCATCTTATTTACTTGCAACAAGATCGAGTGAGCTCGGGGAGATTGAGAGAACTAAAGTTATTTCTGTTTAGCTTGTCTTCATCAATCTCGTTAATTCTACTAGTTAGTTTTAAAATCTATCATCTTGATTAAGGGATAATTCAACCCCCCCTTCTTGTCCGTGCGCTTACCTGCGCCAACAAATATCATATTCCATTAGTAGGAGAGCCCACTTTCCCAATCTGCTTCAGAGGACGGATTGCTTGAGGAGAAATTTGAGCGGGTCATGCTTAGATATGAGCTCTACCCGGTGTGACAAGAGGTAGTGTTGTAGCTTCATGATGGCAAATACCAGTGCTAGGAAAACCATCTCCATGGAGGAATAGCAGTACTCAGGACCAATAACCTTTTGGCTAAGGTAGTAAAGTCGCTACTCTTTGCCTTCCTCGTTGATTTGTGCCAATAGGGCTCTTAGTGAAGCATCCATGGCGGCAGTGTAGAGTATGAGGGGCTTACCTTTGACTGGTGCCCCAGTACTGGAGGAGTAAGAAGATACTCCTTGATTTGGTCTAAGGTGTATTGGCACTCTTGATCCCATATAAAGGGGAGTCCTTCTTCATAAGCTTGCTAAAGGGCGTGCATCGACCGGAGAGGTTGGAGATGAACCTCCAAATGTAGGCCAATCTTCCATGGAAGGACCTGAGTTCAGTGTGATTTCTGGGCAGTGGAAGATCTCGGATTATCTTGATATTATTGGGGTCCACCTAGATTCCTCGGTATTTGACCATGAAGCTGAGAAATTTGCTACTAGATACACCGAAGGTGTATTTTATGGGGTTCATCTTGAGCCCATATTGTCGAAGTTTATCGAAGATTTGGCGTAGGTCCTACAGATGATCCTCTTAACTTTAATTTTGATGATGAGGTCATCAACATAGCATTCGATGATGTTCTGTAATATCTCGTCGAATATCTTGGTCATGGCACTCTAGTAGCACCAACATTCTTCAAGCCGAAGGGCACACACTTGTAGTTGAAAATCCCCTTGGGGGATCGGAAGGCTGTGTAGTTCTTGTCTTTAAGGGACTTCAGATTTGGTTGTATCCATACGACTCGTCCATGAAAGACAAGACTTCATGTCTAATGGTCATGTCGACCATTGTTTCAGTAATTGATACTGGGAAGTCATCCTTGGGACAAGCTTTGTTGAGGTCTCAGAAGTTGATGCAGATGCGGACTTAATCGTTCTTCTTCTTGATTGGGATGATGTTTAAGAGCCAAACTGGATAGATATATGGCTTAATGAAGTCAACCTACTCCATTTTGCTGACTTCGGTCGCAACCTATAGCTCTAGCTCATGGCTTATATGCCATTGTGGCTGTTTGACTAGAGTTGTTGAGGGGGAGATGGCTAGCTCGTGCTCTGCAACAGAGTTTTGTAGGTCTAGGCGAAGCAGTCTTTGAGCTCGAGTAGGAGTAGCTTGTAGGCCTATTTTTCTGCTTTGTTGAGGAGAGCGCTTACAAACATGGCTGGTGTATCCCGTCTTCTCCAAGATTGATCTCGACCAATTCTTCAACTGTTGCTTGGCCACCATCGTCCAACTCGGGAGGAGCAGGTTGCAAGTCGATGAAGTCTTCACCATCAGTGTCAGCTTCATATACTTCTTGATTCTCGAAGCCACTAGTTGACGTCGATGGGACTTGATAATCATCATTATTGGACCCCGATAAGGGTTGTTCTATGTCACCAGTTGTCATTGGCACGGGCTCTCTGGTGCCATCAATTGACGATGTTGAGACTTCTGTGGAGCCACCATTTGATGAGATTGGACTCTCCTAGGGGTTGTTGGGTAGCTGCGATAGAAATTCTCTGGTGTCATCAGCTAAAGCAGATGAGGCCTCCTAGAAAGTGTTCCGAGTTACTATTTTTCTTGGAAAGTCCGAAACATCAGATTCCTCAGTGGACTGGAGAACAGTGGGAGCTTCCTCAATTCCCACTTCTGTGGCAGGGAATGGTGGATATTCTTCCACTTCTGGGACTGGGCTATCGGACTTAGCAGGGAGCGAGATTAAGTTCTCCTGTTCCTCTTCCTTAGAGCTGTCAAATTTAGTCTAGTCATTGTTTGGCTGGGCGATACCTATGACATTGACTGCATAGTAAACATAAAAGTTTGGGTCTTGGTCGTAGCTGAGCCCCCTTGTGTCTTTCCGATAGATCAGAGGCTGTCTCCGGACCTGAGGTGGGGTCCACAGTTGGTGAAAATACTCCTGTCATGTGGAGTCTTTCCACTGGGAAATATTTTACTTCTGGCACATCTCTCGGAAGTGCGGCGGCATGGCGTCCAGCACTTGGACTACTTCAGGAGCATCAACGGCTAGCTTGGGCCAGCCAAAATCATCTTTTGGTGGGGCTGAAGGTGCCATGCCTCCCTTGTAGAAGACGATGGGCATATCCTTGTTAGCCTTCCTTCTTCTGAGTTGTTATTTGTAGGTGACGACGAACATCTTGAGGGGCTCAACCTTGTGCTCCTCTGATGCACAAGAGAGTTGTGTGTATCATGGCGTCATGAATATACTCCTGTTGATAGCTCGGCTAATGCTATAAGCCTCAAAGTTGGTCTTACACCTCTCAGGGTGGTCTATGGTTGACTTGGGGTCTAGGCGTAACTGATATAGCTTGGTAGTTTTTTCATTGATGGAGAGGAGGTCGTCCTCATCTTCCTCTGAAAGCCACCCGCTGCTTTTGCTCTTGATGAGGGGGTATGCATTGGGTGCACTAAAGTAGAGCGAAGCATCAGCCAGGTTACATTCCACTGGACTGAATGGGGATTGGCCTACAAAGACCATGGACTGCTCTACTTCTTTTGCATATTTGATGCATTGATAGAGGGTTAAGGAGATGACCCAATTCTCATGTAACAAGGGTCGACCCAGCTATACTTTGTAAGACGTGTCAACGTCGATGATGTAGAATGTCACCTTTGAGGTGAAATCATTGAGCACGAGGTCCACGTCTACCCGATCGATAACATCCTTAGTATTCTGGTTGAAATCTGATATCTTGACCGCTTGGACCTTTTGGAGGTATGGCGCAAAGTATAGGGCCTTGAAGGTTTTCAACGGCATGATGATTGTTCACGAAGCCGCCTGGAAATGGGAGAGCATTGAACACATGGGGGAAGTTAGGAGGCAATGGCCTATCGAGTCATGGCGTGAGATGAAGGGCGAGCTTAGAAGGGTCTACCTTCCCGGCCCAGTCACCTCCAACTGACCCCACCCAGTCACCTCCCACCGTGAATGTCATAGTTGGAGACAAAGAGCCCCGCATGTCGATGAGCCTAAGCCCAATACTAGGCCGAGTGATTATGGGCGAGTCCATCACGATGCCCCTACTCCAAACCCCACCATTGTCGAACTCTTCAAAACTATTTCAGATCGGTTGGATAGGATGTGTACTTAGATTAACGGACTCCTGCCCGAGCCTAGGGAGGTCATAGCCCATGGTCTCAACCCGGTGCCACCCCAAGGGCTTCTTCCCCTCAAGGAGGTCATTCCTTCCCCACCCGTGAGAGCTCCTTTGCCCCCACCCTCACTTTTCGATCTTTATTCGGAGCCACCTCATTTGGAGCTGCCTCAGCTAGAGCCATACGTACTTCTAACGGGAAAGCTAATCATCGCCGAGCCAGTACTTAGCTGGCTCAAGGTAGGCATGGTCCCTAGACCATCTTACTACCCATCTGTGGACCCCGCACTACCATTAGTGCCCGTCAACTCATTCCACATCACTTTCTGATCTTGTCACCATGTAGATACATTGGAAGACCTTATTAAGGGATTAGACTGGCAATTGAAGTTGACGCACATGTTGGCCCCAGGCTTCAACCGACCCAAAGGTCGTAGCTTCACCCATCCCGCTTTGGGGTCGATTACCTCTGTGTGCACCGTGGGTCATGTCACCACGGAGGTTCTTTTATTCCTCCCCATGCCGGTCGAGCCTGATTTCATTCCACTTTTCCCGAGAGAGGAATCTTATCTTCTCCATGAGATCGCCATCCCACTTACCACAATGAATGAAGGTGACCATTTACACCTTCAAGGATTTCAAACATGGGACCGTGTCATGAGGGAACCCATCCCGAGGGCTCACACTTTCTTTGATCCCTCGACCCCTCCCCAAGTGAACCTTTTGACCCACCTCATCTATTCCACCTTGCCAAGGAGGTCCACTATCACACCTCTTCCACACAGGCTAGTCAACCTATGCTTCATCAGAAAGAGTTGCATACATCGCCATCATCTAGGGATGAAGAAGGTAAATTTGGCTCTCCTAGCCCTCCCAAACCTCCCCAGTCCAATAGGAAGTCCTTGCATGCATGGTACATTTTAGGATGTCTAGGAGTCCCCCATTCCGCCAACCACCGATTGCATCGAGTGTATGCTTGTCCCACGTTCAGATGTCCTGGTCCGCCATTGCATATGTAGGGGTTTGCATAGCATTAGGTTTATCTAGGACATAGAGTGTGCTTTTATTTATTTGTACAGTTTGTTAGGAGTCTGCATACGTCGAGTCGAGTCGGTCTATTGCAAGCTCGCGGTGTCAGTCCCTTTAGAGTTTGAGGCAAGTCGGATCTCATGCGTACGTTGTGGACTTGCCTGATGAATATGGGATCAGCTCTATCAATGTGTCGGATCCAGTCACCTATAGGGACCCAGCGGTGATTCCTAGTGAGTCATTAAGCTATCTCCTTCCTTTGAGAGTCACCCCACCCCGGAGTGTCCACCACTAGCCTCATTCCGACAACAGCATGAGCATATAGAACATATACGGGATGAGCAGGTGACGATTACTAGGAGTGGAGTGTACCTCTGCGCTACCTGGTACGGTGACCGATCCGCAGGAGCGACGTGAACAGTCGCACCCCTTACTCGACGGGGTCGAGTTCTTCCCACCCGAGGAGAATTGATGGGACATCGATACAAGATCACTAACGTTTTTATTTAAATTTATATCCTTAAGCTAATTGGGTTTGCAATTGTATGGTAATTATAAGCCAATGGGTTAGTCATTAGGAATTAGTGAATTTCTTTGCAAAAAGGCCGCGTAGGCCCGGTAGGACCCCCACCCTCTCTCTCATTGGGCCACCTCTACTCTCTAAGGCCCATGTGGGGCTGGTCCATGGTCCAAGGGGGAATATTGACCAGCCCCTCTTGTTGACTCAAAGAAGGGGGCGCCCCGTCCCTTGTCCCCATGTGGCAATTAAACAATCCCCCCCTTTTAGTTTTTTATAATTGTTGTAATTGACCACATGGGAGAAGATTCTTCTCTCCCCTAATTACCCCACCCTAACCCTAGATCTGAGGTTAGTTTAGGTCATTTACATTTCATATAAAACTCATGTATTTTCCATATTTTCATAGATTAATGCAAAGAAAAGTTAAAAATTCCAAGAGCATGCCCAAGGGCGCCCCTCCCCTCTCTCCCCCTTCTTGCAGCTGTGAGAGTTGCAGCATTATCCAAGGTGTGAAGCCTTGATTCTTGCAGTGATTCCCATCTCTACCACCGCCGCTGGATGTGACTTCCAGCCACCGCTGCCACCGCCTCCGATCGTGCCGCCGTCGAGCCGCCACAACTCCATCTTCATCCTGTTGTCCAGATCTACGACCTGCAGAACTGAAGCTCAAAGAAAAAGTTGTATCTCCAAATCCAGATATCTGATCGGCCTCAAATTTTGAGGGTTTGTTCCCCCTGTCGTCCCCCATCTCCAATTAAATTTTCATGTCAATGAGACGTTGTTTGCTATTTTTCCCAGTCTTTTAGTTCCACCCCTAACAGTCTGCCCATCAGTAGATCTGCGAGACAGTGTCTTGTTCTTCTATTTTTCCCACCCCTTAAACCACTCCATAAAATTACCATAAAAATTGTGCACATCCCCCGCATCCCCCTCTATCCCCCATAAAATCTTCAAGATCGAGATCCACCACTTCCCTGTCGGTCCAAATTCATTTTCAGGCAGATCCTTGTTTGTCCTGACTGTCAGTAATCTGACCAAGAAGCAATAGATGTGCCACAGAGATTTTCATTTCCAATCCATTTACTGGATGGTGTGAAATTAATATATGTTGTAGCCCTTTGAGTCCTCTTTCCAACGGCGCCAATTTCGCTCCGATCCGCCTCCGGATCTAGGCACAACAATTATTTTTATGGAAGCGCGCAAATCTGTTCCGTGAACATGCCAACAGAGCAGTCTGTCGGTTAATTCTTGCAAAATACGTCGGCCCAGATTCGGCCGCCGTCGACCTCAGGGATCGAAGAGGGACCGCCCGCCAACGTCCCAGCCAACCGCCGCGGCCAGAAGGTGACCGAAATCCGCCGTCCCAGTAGCCGAGTTCACTTGTTGTCCAGCGAGTTTGAACAGTATCGAGTCGGACCAGCAGCCCACCTCCGGCCCGAAAGCCCTTCCGGCTTGCTACCCGTCAACCCGAGTTCGCTACTCTTGGGTCCCATTGTAGCCCTTTACCTCTCTGCGTGGAGTGGGCATAAAATTCACTGTTGTAACTATTGTTTAATTATTGTACCGAGAGTACGAATCTCGGCTGGGGTCATCTTCCCCACGCCCGGAGTGTGGAGGTATCGTGTCCGCTCCCCACTTTGGCATTTGCTTTCCTCGTATATACTCATATGCCGCTGCTAGAGTGATAGGAAATTAGCTCGTTCAATTTTAATCACCGTTGCGAGAGTGAGTGCGAGACCCGTCCCGTGACTCGATCCAAGCACGAAAGAGACAAATACCCTTGACTCATTGCCGGTTTCTCAACCGCACACATCCGCATGCTTCCCTCGCTAGGGATGAGTTGCGAGTTTGCCTAGAGTCTAAGGTTCGCATCAAATTGGCATCGATTCCGATCCCGTCCCGTATCATGGCCTCTTCAGCTCCATAAAACTCTGGTCATACTCATTTGATTAGAAGAAAGGCACATCCTTCCATGTCAACCTGGACATAGATGCTACAATCCACGCAAAGTCCGTATTAAACCTCATGTAGTAGCCTGCACGACCCAAAAAGCTCATGATCTCTAACACTGACCTGGGCCTCTCCCACTGAACTACTACCTCTACCTTGGCTGGATCAACTAATATGTCATCACCAGAAATCACGTGCCCAAGAAAGTCCACCTGCCATAACCAAAATTCACATTTTCTAAATTTAGCATACAATTGGTGGCCCTGCAAGGTCTACAACGCAATCCTTAGATGATAAGCATGCTCCTCTAAAGTCCCAATAGGAATGGCAAATCAAGAGGGGGGTGTAGATGCCTAATTTCGGACATCCTGCGGACCTTGTGTAGCCATCATAAGAGTGTCACTTTTTCTTGGATGATTGGAATGTTAGAGTAGTGTGGAGTCTGATCTTTGTCCTGGTAGGCTTCTCCTTGTCTTTATGTGTGGATCCAACTGAAAGCCTATTTTCAGTCTAAAAGCTTAACCAGTCTGAAAACCATTGAAAAATCAAATTAAATCTATTTTTCAGGCATCTAAACTGATGGCCGTTCAGCCTCCGGAAGAAGGCCAGAGAGCTAGCCGCCCAAGGTCCTAGGCAGCCACATCCTTGGCCGCCCAGGTGGTCAAGGCGGCCAGGGTACTGGCCGCCCAGATTCCAAGGTGACCAGACTCTTGGTTGCCCAAGACCCAAGAAGACCACATCCTTGGCACCCGATTCCCCCCTTAAACGGCCATCAATTTGGCTGCCTTCTGATAACCGTCCATCAATGCACGTTTCGTCAATTCTGCCCACTCCGGACATGCCCTCTACACCCATCCCCACTCCAGGGAGTCAAGACGTGCGTAGACCCACACATCCTCACCTCCAGATTGGTCCAAATCTCTTTCACTCGGATCCAAGTCTATTTTCCAATGTTTTTCAAGAGTGAAAACCCCCGACATACAAAAACCCATCCTGAACAATCTAGGAGGGGGGACATTTTTTTGGAGGGGTTGGCAGTTTGGTGGTGGTGGGGGGGGGGGAGCTGTGTGAGTTCGATGAAACCTTCCTTACCTCCCTCTAATCAGTCCTAGAAGAATTTGAAGTCAAAGAGCTCCGCCTGCGGAAGAGACCTACCGTCAGAGAAAGTAATGTCTACAGGAGATGACCATCGTTATGGCCGCCTACCACCCTTGAACGGCCACATACTTGGCCGCCTTCTGTTGGTCGATGGGCAAACCCCATCTTTTCTTCCCTTTATTCTCTATCTTGCTGTATTCTAGTTCGTTTTAGTGTGTTACATGCATAATAGATTTTCTTAGATCCCTGTTTCAAAGAGGTTTTTACCCCCAAAATATAGCGAAGGCGGATGGTCAAAAGTATCGGCCATCGCCCTTCCCAACCCCCTTCTAGTACGATTGACCCCCATTTGCGTGATTTCTCTTCCTATTTGAGCATATACTACACCTTCAAAGTCTAATGGGTTCATTTTCTCTATTTACTGGTTAGCTTGTAGGAACTTCATCACCGACTCACAGATATGAGCTCCCCGTTCTTGGCTGGCCGATAGCGAGGATAGGAAGAACCCATATTCTCCTGTTTCAAAGGAACTTGCGATCATCACTCCTATGAGGCTCAGGTATAAGTCTCTGGTAATCACTCTCTTTCTTTTTAATCCATGCACTATAGTGTTGGATGATCTTCGGGGCCGCGTTGATTCACGGCAACCCGAGGGCACGAGTTCCAGCACCTATAGGGGGTGAATTGATTTCCCCAAATTTTAAAATGCAACACCACAAAGAAATCAACGAATAGAGCGAAACAAGCTAAACACGGATTTCACGATATAGATTGGTACTCAAGCACACATTATAAGAATGTGGATAGAAGATAAGGAGCAAATCACGATGCACCGGAGATTTTTAAGGTGGTTGTATAGCCTACGTCCACCCCTCATGGTTTGTGAGGATTAACCACACTATAAAACCACCCACATACATAGACTCTATCTTCAACATGATGCTTCTACATCACACACGCACATAGAGAATTACGATCTCCACACATAGGTTCACTCATCATTCAGAATAGTTATAGATCTACACTTAGAAAATAAATTAGAGATGATAAGATGAGAATCCAAATCAATCAGAGCTCCCCCTGTCGAAGTTTGTCTGGCCTTCTTCACAGAGTTGATGATAGCATCGATCTTCTAGCATTCACTACATCCACCAGCCATTTATTCTTGATCAGATTCAGATTTCTTCTCTTTTCTTCTCTGATCCTCTTGCGCTGTGCTCCTGATCTCTTGTGCTCTCTCCTTCTGCTACCTCTCTACTGCTCTCTTTCTCTCTGTTGCTCTTCTGCTCTTCTTTGCTCCTTCTCACTGCTTCTTCTTTTGCTCTGCTTGCTCTCATCTCTTCTTAACACTTCTACTCTACTCTACTCCTTCTCATAGCTGTTTCTTCTGCTCTGCTTGCTCTCGTCTCTTCTCCCCTTGTCTTCTGCCCTAATCTGTATGAGAGAATATATATGTGTGTAGAACCTTCTAGAGGCTTCCTCTCACATGTCCCGATGCCAGGTGTCCTTTCGTACAGTCCCACGCGCCTGTCACGTGTCGTACGTGATCAAAGAATATCCCTTGTAACGATTTTTGTTCCTCGTAGGATGACTTGTGAGTAGGCTACACGACAAAGAGTTAGTATAAAATAACATATCCTATTTTAATACAACAGCTATCATAACTCTTCTCCATCTATCTCTTAGACTATCATAGCTCAGCTCATATCGACTATCTCAGCAACTCAACTTTGACTATCTCAGCAGCTCAACTTCGCCTATCTCACCAATTTACATCGATTGTCTCAATAGAACTTCAACTATCTAAACTCTCAACTCTGCCTATGTCAACTTTGACTATCTCGACTCTCAACTTCTACTATCTCTACAACTTAACTTCGCCTATCTTAGTTTGAGTTCACCTATCTCAACTCACTTCACCTATGTCAACAGTACACATCGACTATCTCAACAGCACATAGTCGATTATCCCAACTTACTTGATCCGCCTATCTTTTTAGGGACCATCTCAATGGTTCTGTGCCTATCTGCATTAGCTCATCTCTGCCTATCTTAGAATTTCATCGACTATCCCATTTCTTCTTTGCACATCGCCTATCACAACAGATCTTCACCTATCACAACAAAAATAACACAAGTCAGTTTTATTACAAAAGGCATTCAACATGGTATTACCTTTGGCATTTTTGGATCATTTTCTTTGACATAAAATTGATGTTTGCTGCAATATATCTCAAAAGCAAATTAGACCCTTGATATACAATCGAAATCAAGATAAATGTGAACTTGTGAGTTTAATGAATCTCAGTGAAATTCAATCACATGTAATCATTATATTTATTCAACCAAGTGTTTTGTCATTATCAAAATCGACCGGGAGTTCAACATCCTCCTCTGACGCCAAATAGACAAGGATATCATTTACAAACACCACCACGAATTGGTCTAAGTAAGGACAGAAGACCTTGTGCATCGGGTTGATGAAAGCTGCTGGAGCATTGGTTAGCCCACATGGCATCACCAAAAACTCATAATGCCCATACTTGGTCTTGAAAGTTGTCTTCTCCACATCCGAATCTCTGATCCGCAACTGATAGCACCCCGATCTCAAATCAATCCTCGAAAACACCTAAGCTGACTGGAGCTGGTTAAACAAATCATCAATACGATGCAATGGATATTTATTCTTGATGGTCACCTGATTCAACTATCTATAATCAATGCACAATCTCAGGTTGCTATCTGTTTTCTTCATAAATAACACAGGTGCACCCCAAGGAGAAAAGTTAGGGCGAATATAGCCTTTATCAAACAACTCATGCAACTGTGCTCCCAACTCCCTTAGCTCTACTGGTGCCATGCGATAAGGTGCCTTTGACAATAGCATAGTACTAGACACAATCTCATTAGTGAAATCAATCTCTCTCTGCGGGGGTAATCCTGACAACTTATCAGGAAAAACCTCTGGGAACTCACATACAACAAGAATATCCTCCACTATCTGTTGCTGCAAATCAACCATCACCACAGAAGCAAGAAATCCCTGACATCTACCATCAAGTAATCTGCAGGCTCTAATGGCTGAAATAGGAAAGCGAGATGAGAAATACCGAATAACTTGAAAACAAAATGTAGGTCCCCGAGGAGACTGAAAATAAACCCTCTTGGTTATGCAATCTACCACTGCACTATAGGTCTCAAGCCAATCCATACCCAGAATGACATCATAGTCTCTTAGATGTAAATCATAAAGTCTGGAAAATTCTGCCCTTCCATCAACACGGGCACCCTCTCCAGACAATAAGGGGTAATCATGAAATCACTAGTAGGTAGCTCCACTGCCAAGTCACAGGATGACTTAGTAACATACTCCCCAACACACTCAATGAAGTCCTTGGATATAAAAGCATGGGAAGCACCAGAATCAAACAAAACCCAAGCTACACAACCAAAAATCAAAATTGTATCTTCCACCAGATGAGATGCCTTTCTCTCTACCCGGGTCATATGCATCACACGTCCCTCAGATCTATGTCTCCCCAAGCTAGAAGACTGCTACGGCTGCGGAACCTGCACCTGCTACGGCTACAGCTGAAGCTGTTACGATGGCTATTGAGGTCGAAACTACGAAGACTAGAACTCTTGTGGCTGCTGAAACTAATGTGGCTGGTGTGGCCTCTAAGGACAATCACATGCCATGTGCCCTATCTGGTCGCATCTGAAGCACGTCATAGGCACCGCACATGGCCTGCCAAGGTTAAAGTCACCACACCAAGAACATGGTCCCCGCTAGCCTCCCGCTGAACTCTACCATGATGGAGTGTTATAGGTTGCTACACACTCCCCACCAACACCTGCCTCTACTCCTGAGGCTCCTCAGGCCTCCTGCCAAAACCAGACCTCAAGAACAATCACCTGAACCTCAACCCCAAAGATGTAGAATTTGTGCCAGAAGATGAAGAAGATGATGATCCTGTCTTGCTTGGAGCATGCTGGAAGATCCCTTACTCCTGCATAAACCTCTACTGACCACGACCTGATTGAGACTGCCCTACTCTGGCATGCTCTTGGGTCCTCAATAGATATGCCTCCAAGGCTGCTGTAGGCTGGTATGCTGCATCCATATTTGCAACATGGGCCACAATCAATCCCTACCTAAGCTCTGCCCTCAAGCCCCTGATGAACTGCTGAGTCTTCATTTCTTTATCCACCATGATATGAGGTACATAGTGGCTCAACTCCATGAATTTGGACCGGTACTAGATCAGTGTCATGTCCCTTTGAGTCAACTCCATAAAATGATACATCCTCCCTCTCTTAGCATAGGCTGGGCTGAAGGCACGCTGAAAAGCTACAGTAAACTCTTGCCACAATATCTGCCGAAGGGGGCGAGACTGGAAAGTCGTCTCCCACTCTGAAGTCCACCAAGACAAAGTTGGACCCTGTAACTGATAACTGGCCAAAAGGACTTTCTTATCCTTTGTACACTCCATAGAGCAGAACACTCTCTCCATGGCATCAATCCAAGATCTTGCTGCATGGGGATCTGGCTACCCCTCAACTGAGGTGGGTGAAACTGAAGAAACTCCTACAAAGATTGGCCACGACCACCATGAGATGATGTGCCCTCTCCAGCTTCTCTGCCCTACTACTAAAGATAAAACTGATATATCCCTTCAAAGAATTCCACCTGTGCCGACGCTCCTTTAGCCCCTGCCATTGGGGGAGGTGATGTCCTACTCTGCTCCTCCTGGGCCTTAGCTAGCAACTCAGGCTGGAACCGGGTCCTCCTCCTAGGCGCCATCAATCTTCTAGCACACAAAAGAAGGAAAACAATCAGGTCAATAAAACATGGTGCACTATGCCAGTTACCGACTGTACTGAATATTGTGGACTCTCTGGACTGCTGTAATTACTTTTGGTTCCTATACACCTCCACAACCTCGCTCTGATACTAATTATAATGACCTAGGATCTGGGCATCGGAAAGGAAGCTGTGTGACTCGAATCCTAGTCTACCACCCACGAGCCACGAGACTCGAAAGGGTTAATTGCTGATGTTGGAGTGTACAATAAACTAAAATAAATGCAGGAAACTAAAGTGCAACAATTTAAATAGTACAAAAATTAAACAATTATATAGTTATACAATCTAGAGTTCTAAGTCATAACAAGTACAGTATAATAGAAGGAAAAGTACACAATCACGGGGCATATCCCGTCTCTGACAAACTGACAGCTAAGATGGACCACTGGTGTTGCACTGAACCTCAGAGGAACTACGTGTAAGGCACGCCTCACTTAAAAGAAACAAAGGGGTGAGCATTGTTAGGACAGGTGGTATGCAGAAATAGATCCAGAGGGGGGTGAATGGATCTTTTGAGAAATTTTGCCCAATAAAAAATATAAGCTCCACTCTAAGGACAGATGAAAGAATGCTACACTGAAGACACCGAGATATGAAGACTACTACTTAGACCCATGAACAAATGCTTGTCATGCCATCAAAGTATCAGGGAGAAACTAGATGATCTCCAACATTCAGCTCAAGCAAAACACAAATTGACAGAAGGAGGCAGGAGACAAGGACAATCACACCAAGCAAGCCACTACACATGATATTTTTAGGTGGTTCAGCCAGACCCACAGTCTGCCTGCATCCACCCCTCACTCCAAACCGGAGTAAGGCTTCCCTTGCAAAAGCAAGAACAAGCAGACTCAATCTGCAAACATACGCTGCCTAACAGCTTGACAAATCGAGGGAGACAAATCCCTCAACCAAGCTCTATAACCCACAGAATCTTGGCACCTAGGCTTGCTACCCGCAAGACCAAAATAGGAGACAAATCTCCCTTCCTCCAAATCGGAGGGGAACCGCTAGTGACACCCCGTCATTAGTAAACCAGAGGTCACAGACCTCTCTTCCTCCACACAAGAGGGAAACAGTGAATTACTCCCAGCAATTCACCCAACCAGAGGTCTAGGACCTCTTTTCCTCCACACCAGAGGGAACAACCACGGGCGACACCAAGTCACTCGCAAACCGGAGACCAAATCTTCCTTCTCCTAAGACCACAGGAAGAAGCCCAACCTCAAACCAGAGGATCGAAGAACACAAGTGGAAATGAGAAAGAAAAGATAAAAAGACACAAGAAAACAAATCAGAATGTAGCTCCAATGAGCATGATGGCTCAGGATCTGATCCAGAGGCCAACGGATTGCAGATCTTCAATATGCTCCAGCCGCTTCTTCACTATCGCTCCTCTCTTCTCTGCACTCACTCCCTCTTTCTTTCTTCTTCTTTTTGGTATGCTCTCTCGCTTCTTTTTCTTTCTTTTAGTCTCTCTGTATTTTTTCACTTCTCTGTCTTCTTCTCTTTTCTTTTTCTCCGTTCTATATATTTTTGATCGCAGAAGAGGCCTTTATATATATAAGCCCTCTGGCAGGGTCTCACGAGCTCATGCCTTGGGCATGAGGGAAATTCATTCTCGCCTTTTCCAGAGACGCCACATGTCAGGTGCAGATGGAATGTTGATCCACGTGGCAGATGCTCCAGACTGCTTTCCTTCCTGGATCACGTGCCCAATCATAAGCATAGAGAAATCTGGAACCACGTGCTTCACTTAAGTGTCATGAGCAGAGGTTCGATCCTGGTTGCCTGGGCCTTTTCTCAGTTAAGTCCCTATCAGTAATGTAAGAGGAATTTCATCAAACACCTTTCAGTCATACTGAGTGCTAAGTGTACATCGGTCTTGTATAGGCACAAGACAGATAGACGTAGACTTTATAAATGACAAAGACATGTATGCACTGACCTTAGTGTGTCTTAGACAAAGCTAACACCAACTCTGCACAGACTCTGACAAGGCTAACACAACATCTGCACCGACTCCAGAATGACTATCACAGACCCTACTGAAAGGTGCACCGACCTTGAAGACATATGAGCACAGACCTTGTCTTGTGCAAAGAACAGCATGCATCGACGTTGTATGCTCATCAGAAACTTCACTGACCTTAGGTAACCTGTAATGACCTTAGGTAGTATGAACAAAACATGCACCGAGTTGACTTCTGCACCGGCATGATGTGCACAGACATTGTATGCTCTATGCAACCGTGCACCGACCAGCGTAGAAAAGTGCACCGACTAAAGATGCACAGACTTTATGCAACGATGCACAGACCTATTTGCACATGGCACCGAATGTGCACCGACTTGTGTCGCATATGCACTGACTTTGAATGCATGCAGAAAAGATGCACCGACGCATAAGAGAAGGATGCACCGACCTGAAGTCTGGAATGAATATGAACTGCATCGACCTGAAGACTCATGTGCATTAGACAAAAACTAGCACCGAACTTAACTAGTGTGCTACCGAAAGGTGCACTGACCTGAACATGTACAATGCTAAACCATGATAACGACGATTGACACAGACTCCGGCTAAGCAATGCTATACTAGCATAGACCTTATGCATGACCTGTTCTATATAAACATAGACCTTGCATGCAGAATGCTTTAACTAACATAGTCATGAATGCATGAATGACTTAGCAATCAATTCTCATAAATACATTTCGTTGTCACTCAATCTGTCATGCAAACATACGATGACTTATAGTGTTTGCTATCATCAAAACCACAGAGAAAATAATCTCTCCCTTTTTGATGATGGCAACATTATGAGTCACACAAGACTATGAGTCATACACAAGCAAGCAAGATTATTCTCCCCCTTTGACGTCAGCAAAAAGAGATCAATAACTTGATGTCCTAAAAAAATGCAAGGATGAACTAATATCCCTTAGTGTCCTGAAGGGATGCAGGGAGGTCATTCTCCCCCTTTATAGAGAGAGAAGGGATGAAAAGAATGTATCAGCAAATGCAGGGGCATTGATCAAAACAAATAGAGCCAAGAGAGACCTGAAAGACATATGGAGCCATGAACAAACAGAGTCAAGCACTCAAACAATCTCTTTGGCGTTTTGAATATGGATGATATGTCGTTAATTATATGTATGCAAATACATTAACTAATCATGTATGACATGAAAACTATCGGGGGGGACTTAATCTGACAGTCGTGAAATGCAATCAGTATGACAAGCTTCCCCTTAGCCAAACACCCCTTATGCACTAAACTCTCCTCATGCAGACAAAAAACATCAACACAGGCCATTTCTCCCCCTTTCCCTTTGGCAAACAAAATGATGAAGATGTAGCAATTACAAAGAGGAATATCATAGTGCAGATAAAATCTGATTGACAAGCTACGTAATCCTTCATTATCAAAGCATGTTGAGCTCAGTGTCTTTAAAAATAAGAGTTCATATAATGCAGCCTCAAAATTTTGATGGTTTAAACATGATACAAGGTAGAGAATAAGTACTGCATTCTTGAACAAAAATTATTGTATGAATTCTTTTAATAGCAATAAACCAGACTGTCATATAACATATCAGATTTTGTCTTACTTCATCTTAAACATCTAAAGGTCACAGGATTTCTTAGGAGCGTCTAGAACATGTATTGAGATTAAACAAAGATCACTGTTCTAAATTTATCTCTAGGGTGCAGCAAGATATTTCAGGAAATAAGCTCATGAGATTAAGAACAATCAAGCATAATCCATGCTTTTTACATAAGGGTATACGTTTATCAGACGCCAATACCCCCAGTTACTTAGCAGAATTTACTATTCTGTTTTAGGAAATATAGAGATAGCCAAGAAGCATCATGACATAAGTTCACATTCTTTTGATAAGGAACCCAGTTTCTCCGCGCATTTGGCCATTGCTCTCCTTTTAGCATATTTGACTATCTTTTAAAAAAAAATTATCAGAGTTAGCCAAGAAGCATCATGACATAGGTTTACATATTTTTGATAAGGAACCCTATTTCTCAGCGCATTTGGCCATTGCTATGCATTCAGCATATTAGTTTATACACAGCTGTCACTTCTGAATTTCAGAAAGTGTTGTTTAAAAACAATACACATTACTGGATTTCTCAACCAAATTGTCCTGAAATTAGATGATTTCAGATTCTGATAGACTCTATTAGACATGACATGATCAAAATGATTGAGAGCTATTAAAGAAGAAACAACATTTCTTTTCATTGAAATTGGTCTATACTCTCTAAGGTGTATTAAATTTGAACCATCAACTAATTCATGGAGCATTACTGCTTCTTATAAGTGAAGATTTCTGATTTTAGCAGCTAGGTATAATGAAATGACAGTTAGTTTGTCAAGAAAATAATTTATAGAGAATTGTAAGACTTCTTTTCAAAAACAAGATGCCAAGGGTGGGAGCAATTCAGATAGAATCATGAATTGACAGAAGTTCTCAAAAGAGTCGACTCCGGGTGTCGACATCATTCAGACACAGAATAGAGGCTTATTCTGGTTCCAATTAAACACAGAACACCTCCTCTCAACATGTATGTAGCAAGATGATTATGAATGATGCTGATGATATGAATGATCATCCAATGACTCCAATGACTCCCCCTGATAGAGCGCAGTTAATCAATCCTTTTTATATATTCAGAGTGTGATTTATGTGCAATGCAAATGCATTGGGTATCTGAATTCCAAGTGTAGCAAATGCCATGAGGTTAATGATGGAGATAGAATGACTTGATTTACTCCCTCTGAATAAATGCAACATATGCAATGAAAAACCCATGGTACTAGGTGTTGATATGTTTCTCCTCTACTAAATCAATATGTTATGAGTAAATGAATATGTATGAATAAATGAAAATAGTGAGAGGAGAACAGAAGAATGACCGTGATCGCCACCAAGGTGCCGTACGTGATGAATACGCCGTACCTTGGAAAAGGGGGAGGTACTCGCCTGAGCTGTAGCGCTGGGAAGATGAACGGCTTCTGAAGAACCGCCTATAGGATGCACGGTCTTACGATAGACCGCCTAACGACGCTGTAGAAGATGCGGGATGAAGCGCTCCTAGAAGTTGAACGGCTCTGTCATGACCGCATGAAGAAGAAGGACGGTCCAGTCTGCACCGCACGTCCTCTTGAACGGACTGTAGAGCACCGCGTAAGACCACCAAGTCAGGAGTTACAAAGGGATCCAACCTCCACCCTCTCTGGCCGGCCAGAGGGGATGGGCATCGTGTTAGGGATTGCTGACCTGCAAAAACAACGTGAAAACACAAGGAAACAGCCCTAGATTAGAACTGGATAGTGTAGTAGATGTCAAAGTAATATGGAGTGAACATTAAAAAGTGGAAAAGGGGATACCTGGGGGATTTTAAACCCCTAAGGTGTCAAAAAACGTGGGTGGGTGTGTGCATGGTAATGAAAATGAAGGAGAACGTGGGAGAAAACGTGAAAAGTGATGCATGCAATAAAAGAAGTGACGAAACCTATCAACCACAAAAGACTCAAAAGCTAAACTACTCCCAGAACCAGAGGCTTGTATGGACGTGGAAAGCCTCCCTCCTTGGTGCTAGGTCGCTCAAGAATACGGCAGGGCTTCACCGTCGACCAAAAATCTCCCCCCCCCCTTTTCAAGCCCGGCCTTTAGGGTCTATTTATAGAGCCTAGAAAGCCAGCCCCGAAATTAGGGTTTAGAGGCATTTTCAGTTCGAGATAATCAAAGGAAATCATAGATAATCAGATTATCTCTCATCCAATCGAAACGGCACTAAAAATAGTTGATTATCCGCGGAGAAAATGATGGGAGAAGTTGGGGATTAAAACCACGGATAAAGAGATAAAAATCTGTTGAATTTCAGAAATCGAAGGGATGAACGGTCTTACGATAGACCGCTCAACGGGATGGGCGGTTAGGTTCTGGCCGTCCAACCCTGTCGGTGGAAATTTAAAATTAACCAAAAATAATCTGAATTATCCATCGAACTGACCGAAACCTTCGCCGTTGGACTCTTATAGATGAACGGCTCAGATGAGACCGTTCAAAGGTAAAGCGACCAAGGGCGAACCGTTCTAGCCTTGTCGGTGATAAATAGATTAATTGGATAATTATCTGAGAAAACCATCAAGCGCAGGACTCTGAGAGATGAGCGGTCACCATCCATCCGTCCATCAAGTTGAACGGCTAGAGTAGGACCGTATGAATGCTTGTCGGTGGAAATTCAGAAAATTAACCAAAATATTCCAAAAATAGATGGACAGTCCACAGGCAACCGCACATTGATTGAGCAGCCAGGGATGAACCGTACATGCCTGGGTGTTGAAACTCATAGAAAAGCCCAATCGACCAAAACCAAGGCCCATTAAGCCCTGAATCAACTCGGACCTAACCAGGGAGGGGGGCTACTCGTAAAACTGGCCCAAAACATGCCTGAAAATAGCCCCAACGAGTGATGGACAACTCGAGGCATCATCAAATGGGGGTAAGAGGAACGACTCAACTTATCGGCAAAAAAATGGGTGTTAACAGATGCCCCTCCTTAACGTCCTCTTTGCAGGGGAGCGAGCGGAGGTGAAGTGAAAGTGACATGGAACATGGAGATGAAGTGGAAATGTAGCGGAGTGGACCGAAAAAGTGGGCGTTAAGGTAAAACGACACCCGTTTTTACCAACAAGCGATGGGAATCTTCGGGAAAACTCTGAACCAAACGCAAGGAATAATTAAACCAAAAGTGACACCAGTCTGGAGGAACTAAACTAAATGAAATAAATCGACAAGATCAACCTCATGGGGGACACAATCTCGCAGTCCAATGAGGAGGCCAAAAGCAGGTAGCAAAAATAAAGGAAACAGGTTAAAGCTCCAGACGGGGACCTCTTAATTAACCAAACCAAGCGAATCGACCAAAGAGAACCTTCCAACACAGAGTGGAATTAGTTCCTCTTACTCAAACACTGAACGCACAGCTAACCATCACTGATGGGACATTCTTCAAACAAACCATGGGTCATGAAAGCTCAAAAGGATGCGTATGATGCATGCTGGGCTAAAATAAAAGAAATCATTAAAACAAATGTAAAGAAAGATTAAAATATAAAATACTCGAGAATAATATTACTAAGCTGGGAAAATCAGAGTCAAGATACTATCCGCAACCACAGCGTGCAGGATAGAACCATCCTCCCCAGGCTTTCCCAACCTAACGGCATGTCCGAAGATTAAACACGTGAACCTGGATCATAATCATTTTTGTTAAAGGGGAACATTAGATCCTGGAACACGTAGATAACCAACTGGTTCTCGATATAATATAGCATAGTACCATATAGTAATGCAATAAGGGTGATAAGGATAGAAGGCCATACCTGACTTACCTGTGCAGGTGAAACGACATCTTTTTGGATTTTTTTGGATTTTCATGAATAAGACAAACAAGATAAACATAGCGAAGATAACATAACGATTAACTGAAAAATAAATAATATGACATGACATGACGATCAACATAACATAACAAAGGCAAACGAGCACATATGCAATGGCATGAACAGACAACATGCATGCATGAACACAGCATGACAATACAACATGCGGCGGGACAACACACGGTTGGGACAAGAATGTGACGGATCACACGGTTGGGACAAGAACACAGAACATGGAAGGACGACCATCAACATGTGCAAAACAACTAACAACATGAGGTGAGGAATAACAAGCGTGGGATATCACGGTGGGACATAAACACGAGACAAGGACGCGGCAGGACAGAAGACACGACAAAACATACTTCAATCGAAACCCAAGATCAGAATGAAGCAGAACCGCCAGGTTCATAATCGTGAGGTAAAACCCTCTCATAAAGATATGATCATGCAAACAAAAGCTGAGAATGACATGAACTTCAAAGCAGATCTAAAGGGGATCGAAGAAAGAGAGGACAGATCAGAAAAGTATGAACAGGAGACAGATAGAACAAAATATGGAGCAAGGAAAGTTGGAGTACGTGTAACCTGCACACTTAGCAAACAGATTACGTATCTGTCCTTAAAATAAATCCAAAAAGAAAAACAAAAGGAGATAATTTTTTTTTACTTTTTTATAATTTTATGATTCTTTCTTTTTTGAATTTTGAATAATATTTTATTTTTAAATATATCATTTTTTTAGATTTTTTTGACAATATCTCATTTTTTAGATTTTTGACAATATCTCATTTTTTTTAGATTTTTGACAATAGCAATCTGCAACACCCAAAGACAGGCTCGAACTACTGACCAGGGATCTACATTCCTACCCCTTTCATTACATGCTTCCCTTAAGCAGGACGTGCATGTGAGGGTGGCTTACCACGACCAACCGCTTCCGAAGAACGGTGCCCCTACCAAGGCCATACCCGGGATACAACTCAGCCTAAGAGGGAGAAGCAGAAGAATAATTGGAGGCAAGCTTCATGCAGGATGGGAGATATCAAGGTTCGAATTCCTTCTAGGGCACTACCCCTCAAAGAGTAGATCTGTTGCGTCGGGGTTTTGTGTCTTTGATTTTTAGACCCATATTTATCAGGCATGCATGTGACCGGGCTCATGACGTCCCGCGGAGAACTGTACCGCCACTCTTGCCATGCCTTTGATTCATATTTTTACATATTGATTCATCTTCTCATTTTGGTAGCCCTTATTGGCCAGATATGGCATGAAAGCTCACTTTTTCAAGGGTCAAGACTACCCCTATTTGAGACCTCTCTCGTATTAGGGAGTGCCTAGGTTAGTCATCTTATCCATCCATCTCTTGCCCCTGCACTTGGCCGAGCAGAGAAGAAAAAAAATCTTTGTGCATACCCAAAGTATGGACGAAGCAGCAACGGTGCACCTCAGAGAGATCGGCTATGGCTTTCCGTGTAGTGTGTGAAAAACCCATGCTCATAGGTCACCCTCAACAATCAGGGAGGAAACTAGACTCCCAACACGGAGCTATCACCAGCCTAAGGATGCTGCATAAGCTAACTTTTTTATTTGACACAAAGTTAAGATCTAATTAAAGCCACTCAATCATGTTAAAGAATCATGTGCAGAAACAATAGAAATAATGGAAATGAAAGCACGTTCTTGCACAAAATAAAGATACCTTTGCAGATCCATGGCGTGAAAACCAGCATCCTGAAGCGATTTCGATCATCAAGCTTTGAGGAGCGCGAGTAGCTTTGCATTACCTGCTTGTCAGGATAAAGGATGAAAGGAGAGCAAAGGACTGGATTCCTCGACACAGAGGAGTGGCAGACATTAGACGGGACGAAGAAGAATAAGAAGGAAGAGAGACGAGGGCTAGAACTCCCTCGTTAAGGCACTGACGCCCTGATAACAGGGAACCAGATACAGAATAACCAGTGATTAACTAAGATCAAGGTGGGCTAAAGCCTCGAAAATAGCAAGAAAAAGGGTAAGACACCCGAAAGGGTGAGGAGGAAGGAACTGAAAGATGGCGAAAGGATAACTACGAAGATAAGGAATAAGGAGAATGATCATCCGACGCGGTCGGAGAAAAGGATCAACGATCACCTGCCAGAGGCGGGGAAGGAGATGCATAAACACCCGACAAAGTCGAGGAAAAGAAATGGAAACCACCCGACAAGGTCGGGGAAGGAGCATAAGGAATCCCCAACGAGGTCGGGGGAAAGAGACGAGGAGTGAAATCCGGGCGTATCCGGAGAGGAACACTACAAGATGCCCATGGATCAGGGGAAGAGAAGGGTATAGGCTGATGCCTAGAATGGTGAGAATAGGAGAAGATGGTAGAGATATGGTTAGGTGGCAGAAGGTACACCACCCAAGGGTGAGAACTGAGCAATAGAAAAGATGAATGGAACGAGGAAGAAGGAAGAGAGGTGGACCCCCGAACGCACAACTGACGGCCCTTGAACTTCCACCGCCTCTTCTTGGCCGAAATCTTCTTGAAACAACCCCGCCTGGCGCGGACTCCGACCTTCGGGCTTCTTAATCTGCAATACTTTCTCAGATAACGGGTCCACCTGGCAGACGGCCTGGCCCGGTCATGAATATGCGGCTTTATCGAGGCGGTTGCCCCTAGACCCGTGGTGCTAACATGCTGCGGACATTCGTGAGCAACTGACTCCTCATGATGATGAGTATTATGGAACCATGGAGTCTTATCTCTTGGCACTAGAACATGGAGATTCAGCAACTCTAATCTACAACTGGGCACGAAGCATAACTCCCTTACCAGAAAAGTAGGACAGAACTGAGGGGGAGTAATGTGCGGCGTTGACGCGGTCGACTTACCAATAAACCGAGAGAGATTGCATAAGACGTGCAAAATGTCTTTGGAAGATGTAGAAGACACGGCCAATTGCCCCTTGAGTGCTGCACTCATTAAACCTTTGGCGGCCGTGTGGGTTAGCACCATTCGGGCAGAAAACTCTTCTGGGCCAGTGTACTGAAAAGCAATCAAGCGAGGGGTGATAATAACATTAATCGTGAATTCTCCGGTGAGCAAAGAAATTACCACCGGCCTTGCTTTAGAAGAAACTAGCACCAGCGCTAATGAACTCTTCTCAGCAACCGTCTTCATAGCAAATCCAGGCTCATTATCCCTAGAATAGCCAGAAACTAGGACTCGGACTGGTATGCGGAAAGTTAAATCTTGAAGCTTGTAATGCATAATCGAAACATGGCTCGGCACTTTTTCTTCCTGGGGACTAAACCCGAGGGGCACCAAAGGCAATGGGTACCTGCTCCGTGAAGTGGGAAGTGGTAGAGGGAGGTTAGAATGAGGAGGTTTGAAGGGTGCGGGTGGCGATGGTGCAAATGATGGGGGAATAATGATGATGATGGGCATGGGTGGAGGTAAAGGAAAAGGTGGAGGTATGGATTTAGGTTCAGCCTGCTCTCAGAGGATAATGGTGAAAGAAGTGGCATCGGTCGTGGGAATGGTTGTGAGGGTGATGGAACAGGGATCATTGCGGGAGGAGGTAATGAAGACGATGGTGAGGGTAATGGGGATAATGGAAAGGGTGATGATGGAGATGTGGCCAATGGAGACGGTGAAGATGGGGGTGGAGAAGGTGGTGGCGTAGTGGAGGAAGTGGCGGGTGGTGGCGCTCTCCGACGTATCTTTACAACACGTCGAGAGGTGTTAATAATAGAAGTGGTGGTGGAAACAGAGGGAGAGGTTGCCCGAGCGGAGGCTGGAGTAGGTAAAGGTGGTGGAGGAGATGGGATAGAGGAAGAAGTGGGTAACGGAGCAGGTACCTTATCAATTGAAGAAACACCAGGGTGCCCCTGGTCTTGACATGGAGACGGTTGCCTAAGAGGCACGGCTTGCTGCTGTTGCTGTTTGCTACTGAGATCTAAAATAATTTGGTGCATGATAGCCCAATCAATCATCTTTTTGTCTTCCAAACCGTAAAAAAGTTCCCGGAACTCGGAACAATTCTCAATCGAATGCCCCTGTTGACGATGGAATTCACAGAAATGGATCAAGTTCCCGACCGCAGGTCGACAAGGCATAACCGGAGGTAGTTGTAACGCATGGGTGGCCATCAAAGCCCTGAACACATCTGTACAGGATTCTGGCAACGAAGAGTTAGGAGCCCGCTTCGGGCAAGGTGGATGCCGAGGGGGGTGAGAAGGTAATGAGGATGGGAGCGGAGGCTACGTAGGTAAAGGGGATTGCGTAGGTGAAGGCGGAGGGCTAGAGTGATGTGATGGCGTGGAGGGCGTGGGAATATAGTGGACGGCATCTACCTGCTTTGGGTGTAGTGTTTCCTTGACCGGAAGAGGAGAGGCGTGGTGAAATAAAATAGCGGAGGGCTGACTCGTGGAGGGATACGAGGTGGAGCACATGGAGGTATATGGGTGTGGCAAAGCAGACGGTCGACTCGTAGAGGGATATGAGGTGGAGGGCTGACTTGTGGTGGAGGGAGGAGGGAAAGTGCATGTGGAAGGTGAAGGTGGAGGAGACTCATGGTCAAAGGAAACTAAGAGTTGTTGGGTAATGAAGCGGGCTCGACTGTAGAGTTGTTGCCATGAAGTGATATCGTTCAGGGCTATGATACACCTGAGCTCGGGCGTTGCGTTAGAAATAACCATCTTGATCTGCTCGTCCTCCGGAATATGCCCCGGGACTTGCGCGGCTAGGCGACGCCAGCGGTCGGCAAACGTGGAGAACTCCTCGCCGGGCTTCATCTTCTCTTGGGCTAGATCAACCATAGAATATCTGGGCCTAACCTGATCTTGATATTGCTGAATGAATCTTGCTTGGACGGCCTGAAAATTCATCATCTGCCCTTGAGGTAATGTGAAAAACCAATCATTGGCCAAGCCCTCTAAAGATAGGCTAAACAAATAGGCCATCAGGCGTTGATCATGCTGGAACTGGGCCGACTCATATAAGAATTCCTTCAAATGCACGTAAGGGTCACCAACTCCACCATACGACGATAAGCCGGAATCTGTTGACGTGGCGGGAGCAGAAGACCTCGGAATGCAAATGGGATATCCAGAGAATTTTGAGGATTGATTTGTCGTTGCAATTCATCAAGTTGGCATTGGGCTTGAGCGATCATCTCCTCGGTAGGGAGAGTCCGAGAAAGATATGGGCCAGCTTGAGCAAGGGATGATGAATTTAGACCAGGATAATGTTGATGGGCCGGATAAGGGGATCCGGCCTGAGAAGAAGGAAAGCCCATTCCGGGAATGAGGGAATGCATGGGCCTGGAAGAATTATGTACGTGGGAATGAGGATTGATTGGACTAGCAGCAGCACGGGAGGGGTAAGAAGGCCCGTTAACAGAATAGGGTCCAATAGAGGAATAAGGAGACGGGCCCGCATGGGAAGAGGAATCCACACGGGAGTAAGAAGATGGAGAGGTATAGGAATAAGGTACAGGGGAGAAGTGCTCCATGGGAAGAATGGAGACTTTATACAGTGAATTTCAAATGAATACAAGGAGGGGAATGAACTTAAGACAAATGCAGCTAAATGGAGACGCACGCAGATGAACTAGACCTAACAAGCCTAATTCGTCAAGAAGATGTAAATGAGGACACCGCCACATACAATGGAGGAGAGAGATGAGAAAAGAATCAACCGATTATCCAAACCAATTTCAAATGATGCGCGAGGATTTTGATAAGTTCTCTTTTAGGACGTTAGTGGATTAATTAAAATGTGAATTCACTCAACCACAAGGTACCTAAACAGGGTAAGAATGGACTCTAAAGGACTCTCTCTCTCTCGTGAATGCAAACCCTAGACTGGGGGGTGGTACGGTACAACCTGCCCGGCGTCCGTGTGGGAATCCATGGCTCACGGGGGCTTACGGAGGTCCTCGGCAAGGTCACTTAGTTGGCTCCAAGGAGTATGGAGACGAGAGGAAACCCTACCTCGGTAGGAATGCAACTACTATGAAAGAGATGTATGCTCCTATATGCACCGGAGTGCATGCAAATCTGGCCTAATAAACTAGCAACCAATGATCAAAATAAACATGCAAAGATGAGAACAAGTATGCACAACAACATATAACGAGGGGGAGATCAATAAGTAGCACTAAGGAGAAAAAAAACAATATAAGTATGGCAAGCAAAGCAACCTCGGGTGCACTGTGGCATCCGAAGGACGGTCTATGGGAGACCACACAACAAGATAGACGATCTGGGATGGACTGTTCAAGCCACGGCGCAGTATCAAAAGGAAATAGACGATCAGAAACTGCTGGAATGAAACCTGGATGTACGGTCGACAGTGGGCCGCACAACATATCAAACGGACATTTATAAACCGTATAACAGTAGCCAGAATAGACAGGATGGAGACAGAAATGCACCCGTGCCAAGAGGATAGACGGCCAAGGGATGACCGCACAAAACTTGAACGGTCTGAGACAGACCGCCTACTGCAGCAGAGTCGTAGGAGTCAAGACCCCGTCGGAGAGAAGAGCGGTGCCCTGATAGCCGCCCAAGGTCTTGCATGGCTCTGTACTAACCGCTCAACATCTAGGAACAGATACCAACTGAAAACCTGAAATCACTCCCAAAACACAGAACTAACAAAGAAAAGGGCGGTCAGCAAGCCACTAACACGATGGGCACTAGGTGTCCCACCGTGATCACCAAAAAATGGGATGTTGATATGTTTCTCCTACACTAAATCAATATGTTATGAGTAAATGAATATGTATGAATAAATGAAAACAATGAGAGGAGAACAGAAGAATGACCGTGATCGCCACCAAGGTGCCATACGTGATGAACACGTCGTACCTTGGAAAAGGGGGAGGTACTCGCCTGAGCTGCAGCGCTGGGAAGATGAACGGCTCCTGAAGAACCGCCTATAGGATGCATGGTCTTACGATAGACCGCCTAACGACGCTGCAGAAGATGCGAGATGAAGTGCTCCTGGAAGTTGAACGGCTCTGTCATGACCGCAGGAAGAAGAAGGACGGTCCAGTCTGCACCGCACGTCCTCTTGAACAGACTATAGAGCACCGCACAAGACCACCAAGTCAGGAGTCACAAAGGGGTCCAACCTCCACCCTCTCCGGCCGGCCAGAGGGGATGGGCCTCGTGTTAGAGATTGCTGACTTGCAAAAACAACGTGAAAACACAAGGAAACAGCCCTAGATTAGAACTGGATAGTGTAGTAGATGTCAAAGTAATATTGAGTGAACATTAACAAGTAGAAAAGGGGATACCTGGGGTATTTTAAACCCATAGGGTGTCAAAAAACGTGGGTGGGTGTGTGCGTGGTAATGAAAATGAAGGAGAACGTGGGAGAAAGCGTGAAAAGTGATGCATGCAATGAAAGAAGTGACGAAACCTATCAACCACAAAAGACTCAAAAGCTAAACTACTCCCTGAACCAGAGACTTGTATAGACGTGGAAAGCCTCCCTCCTTGGTGCTAGGTCGGTCAAGAATGCGGCAGGGCTTCGCCGTCGACCAAAAATCTCCCCCCCTTTTCAAGCCCGGCCTTTTGGGTCTATTTATAGAGCCTAGAAAGCCAGCCCCGAAATTAGGGTTTAGGGGCATTTTCAATTCGAGATAATCAAAGGAAAATCATAGATAATCAGATTATCTCTCATCCAGTCGAAATGGCACTAAAAATAGTTGATTATCCGCGGAGAAAATGATGGGAGAAGTTGGGGATTAAAACCACGGATAAAGAGATAAAAATCTGTTGAAATTCAGAAATCGAAGGGATGAACGGTCTTACGAAAGACCGCTCAACGAGATGGGCAGTTAGGTTCTGGCCGTCCAACCCTGTCGGTGGAAATTCAAAATTAACCAAAAATAATCTGAATTATCCATCGAACTGACCGAAACCTACGCCGTTGGACTCTCATAGATGAACGGCTCAGATGAGACTGTTCAAAGGTAAAGCGGCCAAGGGCGAACCGTTCTAGCCTTGTCGGTGATAAATAGATTAATTGGATAATTATCTGAGAAAACCATCAAGCGCAGGACTCTGAGAGATGAGCGGTCACCATCCATCCGTCCATCAAGTTGAACGGCTAGAGTAGGACCGTATGAATGCTTGTTGGTGGAAATTCAGAAAATTAACCAAAATATTCTAAAAATAGATGGATGGTCCACAGGCAACCGCACATTGATTGAGCGGCCAGGGATGAATCGTACATGCCTGGGTGTTGAAACTCATAGAAAAACCCAATCGACCAAAACCAAGGCCCATTAAGCCCTGAATCAACTCGGACCTAACCAGGGAGGGAGGCTACTCGTAAAACTGGCCCAAAACATGCCTGAAAATAGCCCCAACGAGTGATGGACAACTCGAGGCATCATCAAATGGAGGTAAGAGGAACGACTCAACTTATTGCCAAAAAAATGGGTGTCAACACTAGGTGGAGTACTTAGGTCTAGAACACCTCACGCATGATATGGATTTCCGGACAGACATAATCTACCTTTCTCCCAACTTATCATTTAATTTACCATTGGGTCATGCATGACAATGCAATGCTAATGCAGTCCTATATGCAGTGTCCGATTTCAAAATATGCAAGACAATGCAATTGGATATGCATATGTGAAAATGTATGCAGATGAAAAGTTTATGCATCAGAGTGTGTGTAAGATATGCATCATGACATTTACAGACACTTAAAAATGCATTTGACATATGCAAGCATCAATCAGTTCAGATTTTTAGAGAATTTCAATTAGAGCAATGCAAGTGTCAGATGACATTGCAAGCATGTATTCTAGATGACATGTTTATCAAGGCATGCAACCAAAAACAAATTCACATAACTAACCCGAAAGAGTGCAAGAATGGGGTTTACCATATTCAGGTGCCTTGGTTTATTTACCCATTTTTTATTCCTCCAAGGCACACCTACAAAACAACTTCTTATTTTGCAAATTTAGATACCCATGAAGTCTTGGGTCCTAAGCTGTTAGTGGCACCTCTAGAGGGTGCTTTCCATAACCTTTGGGCTTTTACACCATCAGATATCATTAAACTATTATCACTCATAGAGTGCCCAAAGCCTCCACAGTCAAGACATGAATTGACAGATTTTGATTTCTTTTTATGCACACTATTATAAGCAGGGAATCTATGTGAATTAACATGAAAAGTTCTATTTTTATCATGGAAATTTTTTCTTCTATTTCCACCAAACACATTCTCTTTTGCTGAGAATCCATCATGTCTGGAATTAGCATTCCTCCCCTGGGATGCCAACAGTCCTTGACTGTATGGCCAAACATCCCACAATTGAAACAAGAAGAATGGTTTCTTTTTTTAACAATAGACCAGCATTCACTCGCCAGATGGCCCGGCTTCCAACAGTTGAAGCACATATAAGATTTTCCTTTGAAAGCACATGTATCTTTACCGAAGGCATTCTATTTTGCAGGGAAACTAACATGTTTAGAATGAGCTTTTCCCTCGGCATGCTAGCAATGGGCAGCAATGTGACCCATCTTGCCACAATGATAACAATGAATTTTCTTATTCTGAAAAGCATGATTTCTGACATGAGAGCATTTTACTGGCATTCAGATCATCTAATTCCATTAATCTACATTCATGCATTCGATGACCAACCTTGTGACAGTAATGACATGCCATGATTTTCTTGTGTGCAAGGATCAGTGTGTTGGTGTGTTTTATAGCATGCACATTCTCAATATGAGTGTGATTCAGTCTTTTCTGCAAGTGACTGATCTTCTTCATTTTATCAGGTTGTTTATTTGTTTTCTGATTCACAGTATCCTCAGAATTCTTTTTAGCTGTGAATTGAAAAACTAGAGGGTCTTTGGTGCTGGTTTGATCAGAGCTACACACAACAGATGTATGGATTTTATTTCCAAAGCTATTCTTATCTACTGGATTATATCCCAGCCCCTCTTTCTGAAAATTCACTTTCATCCCCAGCAGCTTATCCAAGTTATCTTGTCCTTTAACAAATTTAGACAACAAACTCTTTAGGTCCTTAATCTCATCTTCCAGGGATGTAATATGCAATACATAACCAGCAATTTCTTGTTCACTGCAATTAACACACTCACTTAGCACTTTATTTGCAATCTTATATTTCTCAATTTCTTGTTCCTATTTGAGCTCATTTTCAGTTTGACTATTAACAACGTGTCACTTTCCCTTTTCTAGGACAAGAAGCCTCTCAGAGATTACAGTGTTCAAAAGCTTCAATTCTTCATTTTTAGACCTTAATTCTTTGATTTGTTCAGCAAGATTTTCGTTATGTCTTTCAATCAATTTCTCCTCCCTTTGTTCAGATTCAAGTTTTTCTTCTAATAGACCTTTGTTTTCTTCTTTGAGAGAAGCAATGAAGTCCTTATGCCAATTTAAATCTGAGTGAAGATTTTCATTTATTTCCTTCAGAAATTCACATTTATTACAAACTGATTTACCATTATACTTTGATTCAGCTTGGAATTTTTATTTTTCAGTATCATCAAGACTTTTCTGAAGTTCTGCATTTACACTTTTAACAGCTTCAAGTTTTTCATGAATCAACTCATTTTCCTTCACATAATTCTCAAGTTTCTTTTCTACCTATTCAATTTGATTTTTGAGATCATTATTTTCAGATTTCAATTGTTCTAGCTCTGAATTAACACAATCAAGATCTTTCAACAATTCTTTCTTATGAACTAGATTATTGACATGAACCTGATCATCATTGGTCGAGCTAAGTTTTTCTTTTAGTTCAGAGACTTCACATGCAAGTTCTTGATTTTCCCTTTTGAATAAACTAATTTGTTTCTTAAGCATTTTGACATCAGACAAACATGTATCATAGGACTGTTTCAGTTTTAAGCAATTTTCACATGAGGACTCCGAACTATTCAGATCAATTTTCTTTTTCAATTTTTTATATTATTTTCTTAACATCTCCTGTGACTCTAATAGCTCACCATATGCATCTTGCCAATCATCTAAAGTATAATTCTCGAAAGGGTTTACCTGATCATCTTCCTCTTCGTCATTTTGGCTGCTATTTTGATTACTGCCATTTGCCATCATGCATCGGTCTTTATTTCCATGGCTGGCAGTCTTCAACTTATCCATTATCTCCTTAGCTGACCTACAATTATAAAAGCAAGAGTGGAGTGCTTTGTTAGTCGCTACCTTCATCAGTTCCAAGGCTCTTTTATTTTCATCCCACATCAATCTATGTCTGTCAGTCCATTTGGACTTGTTCTTTGGTAGACTATGTGGACCGTGTGCAATGAGTTTCCACAGACTAGGATCAACAGACTTGACAAATATGTGCAAGTTATTAAGTCATAAGTCAAACTTAGTACCATCGAAAATCGGTGGATGAGCCATGGATCTAAACAGCAGAATATGACAAAAACAAAAACGACGACCAGGGATGTACCACAAAAACACAGGATCTACTGCAGATCGTTGGATTTGGGCAATCAGAACCTGCTCTGATACCAAGTGTTAGGATAGGTGGTACGCAGAAATAGATCCAGAGGGGGCTGAATGGATCTTTTGGGAAATTTCATCCAATAAAAAATATAAGCTCCACTCTAAGGACAGATGAAAGAATGCTACACTGAAGACACCGAGATATGAAGACTGCTACTTAGACCGGTAAACAAATGCATGTCATGCCATCAAAGTATCAGCGAGAAACTAGATGATCTCCAACATTCAGCTCAAGCAAAACATAAATCGACAGAAGGAGGCAGGAGACAAAGACAATCACACCAAGCAAGCCACTGCACAGGATATTTTTAGGTGGTTCGGCCAGACCCACAGTCTGCCTACATCCACCCCTCACTCCAAACCGGAGTAAGGCTTCCCTTGCAAAAGCAAGAACAAACAGACTCAGTCTGTAAACATACGCTGCCTAACAGCTTGACAAATCGAGGGAGACAAATCCCTCAAACCAAGCTCTGCAACCCACAGAAGCTTGGCACCTGGGCTTGCTACCTGCAAGACCAGAACTGGAGACAAATCTCCCTTCCTCCAAACCAGAGGGAAACCGCTAGTGATACCCCGTCATTAGCAAACCAGAGGTCACGGACCTCTCTTCCTCCACACCAGAGGGAAACAGTGAATTGCTCCCTGCAATTCACCCAACCAGAGGTCTAGGATCTCTTTTCCTCCACACCAGAGGGAACAACCACGAGCGACACCAAGTCACTCGCAAATCGGAGACCAAATCTCCATTCTCCTAAGACCACAGGAGGAACCCCAACCTCAAACCAAAGGATCGGAAGAACACAAGTGGAAATGAGAAAGAAAAGATAAAAAGACACAAGAAAATAAATCAGAATGTAGCTCCAATGAGCATGATGGCTCAGGATCTGATCCAGAGGCCAACAGATTGCATATCTTCAATATGCTCCAGCCGCTTCTTCACTATCGCTCCTCTCTTCTCTGCACTCTCTCCCTCTTTCTTTCTTCTTCTTTTTGGTATGCTCTCTTGCTTCTTTTTCTTTCTTTCAGTCTCTCTGTATTTTTTCACTTCTCTGTCTTCTTCTCTTTTCTTTTTCTCCATTCTATATATTTTTGATCACAGAAGAGGCCTTTATATATATAAGCCCTCAGGCAGGGTCCCACGAGCTCATGCCTTGTGCGTGAGGGAAATTCATTCTCACCTTTTCTAGAGACGCCACATGTCAGGTGCAGATGGAATGTTGATCCACGTGGCAGATGCTCCAGACTACTTTCCTTCCTGGATCACGTGCCCAATCATAAGCATAGAGAAATCTGGAACCACGTGCTTCACTTAAGTGTCACGAGCAGAGGTTCGATCCTGGTTGCCTGGGCCTTTTCTCAGTTAAGTCTCTGTCAGTAAAGTGAGAGGAATTTCATCAAACACCTTTCAGTCATACTGAGTGCTAAGTGTGCATCGGTCTTGTATAGGCACAAGACAGATAGACTTAGACTTTATAAATGACGAAGACATGTATGCACTGACCTTAGTGTGTCTTAGACAAAGCTAACACCAACTCTGCACAGACTCTGTCAAGGCTAACACAACATCTGCACCGACTCTAGAATGACTATCACTGACCCTACTGAAAGGTGCACCGACCTTGAAGACATATGAGCACAGACCTTGTCTTGTGCAAAGAACTGCATGCACCGACGTTGTATGCTCAGCAGAAACTTCACTGACCTTAGGTAACTTGTACTGACCTTTGGTAGTATGAACAAAACATGCACCGAGTTGACTTCTGCACCGGCATGATGTGCACAGATGTTGTATGCTCTATGCAACCGTGCACCGACCTGCGTAGGAAAGTGCACCGACTAAAGATGCACAGACTTTATGCAACGATGCACAGACCTATATGCCCATGGCATAGAATGTGCACCGACTTGTGTCGCATATGCACTGACTTTGAATGCATGCAGAAAATATGCACCGACGCATAAGAGAAGGATGCACCGACCTGAAGTCTGGAATGAATATGAACTGCACCGACCTGAAGACTCATGTGCATTAGACAACAACTAGCACCGACCTTAACTAGTGTGCTAGCGAAAGGTGCACTGACCTGAACCTGTACAATGCTAAACCATGCTGACGACGACTGACGCAGACTCCAGCTAAGAAATGCTATACTAGCATAGACCTTATGCATGACCTGTTCTATATCAACATAGACCTTGCATGCAGAATTCTTTAACTAACATAGTCATGAATGCATAAATGACTTAGCAATCAATCCTCATAAATGCATTTCGTTGTCACTCAATCTATCATGCAAATATATGATGACTTATAGTGTTTGCTATCATCAAAACCACAGAGACAATAAGCATCGTCTCATTGGCTCAGTAGGGGTCCTGCGGATCCCCACCTCACAACAATAATAACCACAATAATAATAAATAACTGGCAGAAAGAATAGTAAGTAAATGAATAAACAAGGATAATTGCTAACCCTACCATTTAAACAACGTCTTAAGGAAACCTCGACTACGAGGGGTAGGACTGTCTCTCGACTAGGCATAATGGGACACACTCTACTACCAGAACACTACGCAATGACCGTAAGAAACAAGAGTCACCACCTCTCAAGTGACAGGAGAACAACCCACTAGAAGTAAAGCCAGATGCGTCCACTAATGTCGTATACCGCACTTCAGGTGTCTCCCGCTCACCTCAATGTGACAACTAAGACACACAACACATGTAACCACAAACAAGGACTAGCTAGGGTCATACTCGTCATCATGCATCTGAATCCCTCAACCACATGTGCACACACAGATTGATTGCTCGACATCAGGCCCTCTAGCTAGTTTCCCCCCTAGCCTGGACTCAAGGTGCAACAGTAGGGGGCCTACGAGAATCAGCCTAAAAACTGTCTCAATAAAGAAAACCATCAACCTCTCCTAGGTGAGTCAACACACGAACGCTGTAACAAGGCTATAACTAATGGGGAGTCATTCAACGTAAGAACTCACTGTATAAGTGGAAACCGCTGGAGTTCCATCAGGTCACACACACACATCACACACACACACACAAAACACGTCACAATGTAGCTCAGTACTACCCAAACTCAAGAACCTCTAACCAGATAACTAAACCATCGACTACTGACTCACATGATATGAGCGGGAAGAACCCTCCCTGAGAAATCACAAAATCCATGCGTTTTTGGAAACTGAAGCCTGGGCAACCACCTTCTTGGCCGCATGTACAGGGCCTGGGCAGCCAGAAGGCTGGCTGCCCAACAAAGCCACCTCCCTAGGTGGCCAACCCTCTTGCCACCTAGCATTGGGCACAGACTTGAGCGGCCACTCATCTGGCCGCCCAGCTAGGGAAGGCATCCAGATACCTAGCCGCCCTGATGGGCAGGGTGGCCATTGACCCGGCCGCCCCCAACCTCCGACGACCATCAACTTGGTGGCCTTCTGCGAAGGTTACCCGTCCAGAACCGCATTCTGGGGGTTTAAAACCATGACCAACTCACCCAAGGCGAGCGGGAAACAATGGGGAACCAGTCCCCTTCGATCATGCCATCAAAAAAACACAATTTAAACTTAAATATACTGCACGAATTGATCAAATCTCAGCTCTCAACCTCGACATGCATTTTTCCCCAAATTCAAAATAGAACCCCTCTCTAGCATGGATTAACACCAAATGAGGGAAAACATAAGAGGAAAGGTTGGGATTCATCCCCCTACCTCACATGACGATTTAACGTGCCGAATAACTCCGATCCACGTCGAAACAGGATTCCCACGCATGAACCACGATCCCACGCACACGAACCACCTCCGTCTAGCACCCAAGATCCACCTTTCACCGCCATCGTCGTTCAGCCAAACCTTATTGCAATCCATTGTTAGCTGTCGGGGGTGGAGAGAAGAGGAATGGGGGAGAACGGGAGAGGACAAAGGAGAAAATGAGGAAGAAGGAGAGGGACACGGGGTTTAAACGGGAATGGGTATTGGGGTTTTCAAAAAAACCTAAAAAAATGTAAAAACGCCCCAATGCCCTCTAACATATTTATTTTGGGCCAAACGACTTCGGAAATCATGAAACAACTCAATAATCCTAAATGGAATCCGAAATCCAAAATTTAAAATTTTAAACCACACCCAAAAATTGATCTGATGCCCATGAAAATACGATCCGAAACTTGAAGGTTTTACAATAATCTTGAGAGAATGGCACTTACAAGTCTTGCTGGTCTTAGCCAATAATTGCCATAAGATCTCCCTAGATTGGCGTAGTATAACTGCCTTTGTCAAGATTTGACATTCTCAAACCCATACCTTCCTTTTCCCTACATTTGTGGCCACCATCTTCCTAGAGGTGGTAGAGACTTATCTAGCACTCCCTAGGATCAGATTGGTGGAAGAACACCTCATTTGCCATACCATGGATCTCATAGACCCTTGGCTCATCCTAGACGAGATATTGACCAACCCAAAAGACATCGATACCATGATAAGCCCAAAGCACATTCATTTGATATTTTTATCCAAATGGGTCATCTCTCATTGTAAGAACGAGTGTGGAAGATATGAAGCCATAGCCAAGGCCGTGGTTATATGCCTATGTGGCGTTATCCTATTCCCTACAACCGATCATTTGTTAGATCTCCCTAACCTGAGTGCTATTAGTGGGATATGGAGGGATTTTTTTATTTCCCATGCTATTCTAGTCTACCTCTACGAGGGATTATAATCTGCAGCCTTAGGTGGACCACTCTTTGAGTCCATGGTTCTCCTAGAGTATTGGATGGACATTAGGATCAAATTCCAGCCTAGAGGACCTTCCCTCAGTTAGTCGGATCTACGGAAGTCACCCATTGTAGTTCGTTGGAGGAGCATCAAGGTTTCCTAGCTAGGTGGAATGCAAGACGACGAGCAAGAAGATGCGAGACGAATGGCGGGTCTACCTTAATACTCTCCCTATTGGACGGTTCGTCATGTGACCACTAGCACTACACGTCATGAGCATCAAGCGTCCACATAGACCAGGATTCGATCTTCAGCTCGTGGGTATACGTAAAATTTTCGGCCATACTGGCTTTTATACTAGGAAACACTATAATTGATCATTACTTTACCATAACCCCATCAATCCGACATCGTCCAAAGGCATTGGAATCCAGTTTGGTTGATTTGAATAATTCCCATCGGGGGCCATCGCAAACGAATGCATCTTCGCTACTAAATGTCAGCTCCCTCGATCTATGGCTTGATCTCTCTTTTTTCACACGCCACTCAGATAGATGATGGTGTATGCTTTCCTGCAGATGCATACAATGGGTTGCAAAACCCTGCCCAGAAGAAGTCGATCTGTCGGGTGAGCTATTCAGCAGACGATGTAAGATGTAAAAGTACGTACGTCTTCACAGAGAATGGTATTTCACCCCTCCAATTAACAGAGTAAAAAAATGGAAATTGCGATTGACATTAGCTTTTATGGATCAGCCAGATTCCCACATTAGCTAGCATCGGAGTTTCACAGTAGTATTAACACATGCATCTACACGTACGTCTTCCATGGCTCCATCATCTCTTCATATCACTTTGAGGAATGTTCAACTTATTCTCTATATATCCAGCGTTATAATTAACGGACCAAAAATAAGAAAAGAATAATAACTCTGATCATATCCAAAACAAGCTAGCTGCTTCCCTATATATGTCGATGGAGACTGCAACGAATGCAGTGGATTAATAATGAAAGGCGCAGCTACAAAAAAAGAAAGAAGAAGAAGAAGAAATGAACAAATAATAATGATGATAATAACGTTGATTCCGATCGGACCAGTCAGCTTGATTCCCCTCATGCCTTCGGACGACATAGGTGTACGTGGGATCTTAATTAGGTCAGGCCGGCCCCGAACTTGATCCAGCTACTTCTCCACAGAGGACACAGATCGAGAGAACCAGAGAGAAGTCTGCAAGGGAAGCCAGCTTCGTGGGAAGAATAAGAGTAGGTAGCCATGGCCAGAGGGAAGTGGAGTACTTCTAGGGACATGGCCACAATGCATTAATGGTGATATCCAGCATGTGGGTGGAGGAAGATCGAGAGAGCTAGCTGGAATGGGACAGGTCACCCCCTTTCATATATATATATATAAATATATATATATAATTAGAGTTCCGAATTAAATATAAGAACTTGGAGGCCAAGTAGCAGACAGTGGCATCATCTGCTTTCTTTTCTTTTTCTTGGTCTTCTCTCTTCCTGTTGTAATAAAGTCGGGGAGCAATGCTTTGCTTTGCTTTGCTTTGCTGGGTGGGCACACATCTACATGATATTCCCGCATGCAAGACTCCTTCTGAAAAAGGCGTACATACGGAGCTAGACTGCTCAGTGGAACAGATCGATCAAAGGCTGCTGGGTTCAAAAGAAGAGGCAAGCAAGGCCTTTGGAGTTTGAATGGGATATGGCTTCCCCAAAGTTGTGCATCTTTTGTGGCTGGCTGCCACACGCTTAACTTGGATGTAGTCTTTCGGTGCTGTCTGCCTGGGGCTTCTGCGTGCATGCTGGGATGTCTCCGGCCTTTGTCTAGGGCTACCTTCGACTTTTCCGTTTCTTTACTTTACATAATCGTACTTCCTGCTTCCAAGTGAAACTGTGTAATAACTCATCTTGTTGATTGCTGACAGCTAATCCGCAAGTACATTTCACAGTCTAGCTTGAAAGGGGCGTATATGTTAATTAAGAACGGGTAGAGTCTTACGTTGGAGTCTTATTGTGTAAAAAGGGTATATATAGAAGAAAATGCACGTCCGGCCGGAATAGCTAGGTTGTTGGGCAACTTCAATTCTGAAGAGGGTATATACGCAAACCTTGTCCTTTTCCTCCGTTGCCGCGTCGTGGCTCGCTTCAACTTGTCCTGTCCATTTTGATGGGACAGATTTTTTTCTTCGTGGAAGAAGAAAGGCCATTAATGCATCATGCATGGCGAAGCCCTCCTTAATTTATCCGGTGGAGATTAGAATTATCCATTAGCTTAACTGGCTTCTTAATTTTCGTGTATTAGGGACGGCCGGGAGAATGTTCCTAATCATTTTTGTGCAGGCGTTTATGCGCAATGGGTTCCACATATGTCCAAGGGTTGGCAGGTCCTTCAGCATGGGTACGTATTATGTGCCGGGTCATGTCAAATCAAACTGTGGGTTGGAAGTATGGTCTCCGGACTCGGTCCGACCCTCCAACCCACAGTTTGGGTTGACTCGAGTATATTGTATCGGATCCATGAGAAATTAAGACATGATCTGATCGACTCGGACCGAGTCTCTTCTCCCTACCTCTGTACCATTCTCTGTGACATTCCATGTATCCTTCGGCAAGGATCTGATAGTGGAAGGCGAGATCCGGTGGTGGTGTGGATGATCTGGTTGGGAGGGGCGTTGCCAACCACAGTGGGAGACTGTCGGGGATGGGGAGGGGCGTTGCCAACCGCAGTGGGGGCCTGTCGGGGATGGGGAGGGGCGCGAGGTGAGCTGCCAAGGTGGGGGGTGCCGGGTGGGAGAAGAAAGGGCTGCCCATGTGAAAGGACGCAGGAGTAGAGGAAGAAATGGCTGTCGGGGTGGGGTGGGACAAATTGAGTCGGCTTGAGTTACATGCGACTTGAGCGTACCGTACCGGATCAGGACGATCCCAATTCGACATGGATCACCGAGTCGGCAAAAGTGTCATCATGTAGTCCTTGTGATGAGATGTACTATTCGGTTCAATTTTTCCTAGTTAACTCCAGTTTGTTTTTGTATATTCTTATAAAAAAGTACGTGTAAATAATATTTATCCTTATCTAATTTAATTACCCAGATATGTAACGCTATGGGTTTTCATATCTTTTTTATGAGTTTCGGATTCCTTTTATGTGAATAAATTTAATTTTGAATGTTGAAATTCAGATTCTGTTCAAATTATGGCCTTTCGGGAATTTTCCACGAGTATTTAGCCCCAAATGCAAGAGAAAAAGGCGTGTTTACAATTTTGATTTTTCTGAGATTTTGAAAAAAAATCCCAAAAGTTTTCTTCTTCCCATTAAACGCCGAGCCCGCTCCTCTCTCTCCACATTCTTCCTCTTCCGCTTTCGATCGCGAGATCCCTCTCCCCTCCTCTACAGTTGCAACTGGCGAGCGCAAGGGGAGTCCGATCGACGACGGCGATGGGCTAGGTAGACTGTGGGCGTGAGGCGGAGGCAGTTCGTGCATACGGGATCGTGGTTCCATGCGTTGCTTCAAGTTTTGGCGGGATCTGACGTGGATCGAGCCTTATTTAAGGTTTTGAAGCTTCGTCGAGGTTGCGGGATAGATCCCGAACTCCCCTCTCGTGTTTCCCTTTGAATCGGTAGCAATTTAGGCGAGAGAGTGGGGTGCATTGTGTTTTTGGGGAAAACTTCATGTTCGGGGCCGTGAGTACGGATCGATCTAGTTTTCTTGTGATTTAGAGCCTAGATTGGGTTTTTGGATGCCATTCTTCTCGAGGATGAGTTTCATGTGTTTCTCGGGGGTTCTCGCTCGTAATGGAGGCGCAACGGGCTTGGGATGGCCTTCCAGATGTGTTCTAGGAGGATCCCTATTCCGGAGGCAGCCAAGACGGCTGCCACCTCTATCCAGTTGGGCGACTAGAGGCCTGGCCACTGGGATGGCCGCCCATGCTTCTGGGCGGCCAAAGTGCTACCTGCCTTACTCTCTGAAGGGGCGGCCACTGGGTTGGCAACCCAAGGGCACTTCTTCTGGGTGGCCCAAACTCGGGCTGCCCAGGCTTCTAGGCGGCAAGTGAGCTGGCCACCCTGCGCAGTCACTGGGTGGCCATTGGTGTGGCTGCCCAGACCTATTCTTTGCTGGGTGGCCACTGGTGTGGCCGCCCAGACCCTTCTCTATTGGGCGTCTAGAGCCCTAGTTGCCCAGGCGACCAATCTGTTGGCTACCCAGAGCTCAGTTTGTCAGTCACCCAATTTTCATGATTTCGCGTGATTACTGGTTCTTGCTCACGCCCTATGCACCAACAGTCGATAGATTAGCCATCTAGTCGAAGATCCTTGGTTTTCAGGACATGAGCCACCTCATGGTCCGTTCTACGTGTATAATTGGGTTAGTACGAATCGGTGGTACTCTGGTGGTTTCTGCTTCTTTAGCGAGTTCTCACCTCAGTGACCTTCCCCACTAGTTGTAGCTTTCTTATGCACGCGTGTGCAGACCCACTTGGTAGTGTTGGAAAGCTAGTCCTGATAAGATGATTTTTAGGCTGGTTACCGTAGGGCCCCTTGCCTTTGCAGCTTGCGTCTGGGCTGGGGGGGAAAACCAGCTAGAGGACATGACTTAAAGTAATTGGTCTGTGTGTGAACATGTGGTTGGGGGCGTTGGACCCGCCCTGACGAGTGCGACCTTAACTAGTCCTTATTTTGGGGTTACGTGGTTAATATGTCTCAGTTTCCACCTGGGACAAGTAGGGAGACACTTGGGGCGCGGACTAAGATGTCAGTGGATGCATCCGGTCTTACTTCTAGTGGGTAGTACTCCTATCTCCTGTGAGGTAGCGACTCTAGTTCCTTTCGTCACGAGGTTAATGTTTCGACGACTCAGTGTAGTTAGTTCTACATGACCGAGATGTACGTTAGCCCCCTGTAGCTATGATATGTGTGATTCGTGGTTTATGAGGCTAGTATTGTGATACCAGTGTAGATCTCTTTTACTGTTATTTACTACCTCCTTCTGTTATATGTTTATTTATTGTTCTTGCTTATTGTTTACCATACTATTGTGTTTCTCGTTGTGAGGTAGGGATCTGTGGGACTCCTATTGAGCCAATGAGATGAGGCTCACCCCTTTATTTTTCAAGTGAGGCTAGACTTACGCGGAGTACTTCGGAGGCTCCTCGTGATGCCGGTGGTCTAGTCTAGCTACCAGTTTGCTAGAGGCGGGGTATGCCTCGTGTTCTTGTACTTTTCTTTCTGTTGACTGTACTTATTAGGGACTTAGATATTCTGGATTGTATATCTGGATTGTATAATTGTTTAATTATGTAATTTACTTTTCTTGCATTATTATATTATGCTCTTTAGTTCTACAATTATTTTAGATTCTTATATATATCTACATCGTCCAAATTACCCTTTCGGGCCTCTCAGCTCGTGGGTGACGGGCCAGGATTCTGGTCGTATCGGTTCCTTTTCAGTATCCGGATCTTGGGTCGTTATAGTTAGTATCAGAGCGTTGTTGTGGAGGTGTATAGGAACCTAAAATGGTTACAACAGCCTAGAAAGTCCATAATGTTCAGTACAATTGGTAACTAGCATATGACACCATGTGTTTTATTAATCTCACCGTTTTATCTTTTTTTGTGTTAGAAGAGTATGGCTCCTCGGAGGTGGACCCAATCCCAGCACGGGTAGTCGACCGAGGATCAGGAGGGGCAAAGAAGGGCATCGGTTGCAGTAGGAGCGGCAGCTAGAGTTCAGGGGCAAGAGGAGTTTATTGAGGGCACGTGCCAGTTTTACCTTCGGCAGCATGGTGGAGAACCCAACGAGGGCTCGTCATCTCAAGGAGGACATTGGCGAGCACTAAAGGAGTTCTTATAGTTCCACCTACCTCAGTTTGATGGGCAGCTAGATCCATATGCAGCGAGAGCATGGATAGATGCCATGGAGAGGGTGTTCCGTTCCATGGAGTGTGCAGAGGACGAGAAGGTGCTATTGGCCAGCTATTAATTGCAGGGTTCAGCTTTGGCTTGGTGGACCGTAGAGTGGGAGTCGACGTTCCAATCCCGTCCCCTCCCACAGATTTCGTGGTAGGAGTTCATTGTGGTCTTCAAGCGTGCTTTCATCCCGAGTCATGAAAGATCAAAGAGGATGTATCAGTTTATGGAGCTGATTCAAGGAGATATGACAGTGATGCAGTACCGGTCTAGATTTATTGAGTTGGGTCACTATGCACCTCATATTATGTCAGATGAAGGATTGAAGACTTAGTAATTTGTCAGGGGCCTGAGGCCAAAGCTTAGGCATCCTATAATTACGATCCGCGTGGCAGATATGAAGGCATCGTATTAGGCGGCGACAACCTTGGTAGAGGACTTGTTGAGGACTCGAGAGTAGATCGATGTTGGGTAGTCTCAGTTAGGCCAGGGTCAGTAGACGTTTGTACAGCAATAGAGTGCCATCCAGTATTACCCAAGCAGGACAAGAACGTCTCCATCAGCATCATCGATCGCTGGTTCTACGTCTTTTGGATAGAGGCTTACGAAGATGTTCCAGAGGGCTGGTTTTGGTAGGAGACGCCAGGACTGTTGGGAGTAGAGACAGACATCAGTAGGCAGTGTGCAGCAGCCTTCACCACTTTATCGCTAGAGTTCAGCAAGTGGTTAGTGGAGGGCATGTCCCCGGTGTGGTGACTTTCACCCTGGAAAATCATGTTCAGTGCCCGTGACGTGTTTCAGGTGTGACCAGGTGGGGCACATGGCACGCGACTATCCTCAAAGGCCGTACCAGCCACACCAGTTCCAGCAGCAATTCAAGCCCTAGCAGCCACCACCGCAGTAGCAGCGATCTCAGCAATAGGGTCAGTTTCCCCCACTACCGCGGTTAGCCAATGTAGGGAGGCAGAGGTCCCGAAGGCTAGTGATGCACATGACCAGAGCAGAGACAGTGGCGTCGCAGCTAGTGGAAGGTACAATCATGATTATGGGTTGTGCAGTTCAAGTTTTGTTTAATTCTAGTGCTTTACATTCATTTATATCCCAGGATTTTGTTCATTGTGCCGAGGAGTCTGCCACCGAGATGTCATCTGATTTGGCAGTAGAATTGCCAACTGGTGTTTTCATGTTTACCCCTTATTGCCTGGAGAAGGTGCTAGTGTGGATTGAAGGGCAGAATTTGCCAGCCAAGCTTTATGCTTTGAAGCTTAGAGACTTTGATGTGATTCTGAGAATGGATTGGCTTGAGGCCCATGGTGCTATGCTAGATTGTAGTTCGAAGAGGGTCTATTTTCAGCATCCCCATAGACCTGTATTATATTTCCAAGGTATCCAGTCTTCTTCATCCTGCTTCCTCATTTCAGCTATTAAAGCCCGTAGATTGCTTAATGTTAGATGTCAGGGGTTTCTTGCTTTCGTGGTGATGGTTGATCAGCAGCAGCAAGGTGTAGAGGACATTCCTATTGTATGTGACTTTCCAGATGTCTTCCCTGATGAGTTACCAGGTTTGCCTCCGCCAAGGGAGATTGATTTCATCATTGAGATTGTGCCTGACACCATGCCTTTGTCAAAGGCACCTTATCGTATGACACCAGTAGAGTTGAGAGAGTTGAAGGTGCAATTGCAGGAGCTGCTTGCTAAGAGCTATATTCACCCTAGTTTTTCTCCATGGGGTGTGCCTGTGTTGTTCATGAAGAAGAAGGATGACAGTTTGAGACTGTGCATTGATTACCTGTAGATGAACCAGGTGACTATCAAGAACAAGTATCCACTACCCCGGATTGATGATGTGTTCGACTAGCTTCAATCAGCTCAGGTGTTCTTTCGGATTGATTTGAGGTCTGGTTATTATCAGTTCCGGATCAGGGACACAGATGTTGAGAAGACTACTTTTAGCACTAGATATGGGCACTATGAATTCTTGGTGATGCCGTTTAGGCTCACCAATGCTCCTACGACGTTCATGGATTTGATGCATAGGATGTTTCATCCTTATCTGGATCAGTTTGTGGTGGTATTTGTGGATGCCAAATTTATTTATTCGTAGTCAGAGGAGAAGCATGCCTACCATCTAGGGATCGTGTTGTAGACATTACGGAACCACCAAGTGTAGGCCAATGTCAGCAAATGTGAGTTTTGGCTATGGGAGGTGCATTTTCTTGGGTGTGTGATCTTTGGTGATGGTATTTCTGTTGATCTAGCCAAGGTGGAAGCATTGGTGTAGTGGCCGAGGCCGAGGATAGTGACTGAGATCAAGAGCTTCTTGGGTTTGACAGGCTATTATAGGAGCTTCATTTAGCATTTTGCTCGCATTGCAACCCTGATATGAATATGACCAGATTGACACGGAAGGATGTGCCTTTTGTCTAGACTGATGAGTGTGAGTAGAGCTTCATGGAGCTGAAGAGATTGCTTACTACCGCCCTAGTGCTCGTGTTACCTTCTGGATCAGGAGGTTTTATGGTGTGTACAAATTTTTCCACGGTAGGATTGGGTGCAGTGGTGATGCAAAATGGTAGAGTTGTGACCTATGCATCCCTCCAGTTGAAGCCGCATAAAGAGAACTACCCTACTCATGATCTCGAGCTGGCAGCAGTGATTTTTGCCTTGAAGATCTAGAGGCACTATCTATATGGGAAGAAAATTGAGATTTTCACTTACCATCAGAGTATGAGGTATGTGTTCACTCAGAAGGATATTAACCTTAGGTAGAGGAGATGGATGGAATACATGAAGGAATACGATGTTAGCTTGTCATATTAGCCAGGCAGAATGAATGTAGTGGCAGATGCTTTGAGCAGGAAAGTGATGGTTAGCCATATGATGTTGAGGAAATGGAGGCCGTGGGAGTAGGTGCCAGTTGTAACCTTCAAGCTTAAGGTCCCACGGTACTAGGGGTCGGCCATTATTGCTAGTTTGGTTATCACGCTAGCAATTCATCACCTAGTGATGCAGGCTCAGCATGTGGACCTCGAGCTATCTCGTATTCTGTCGATGGCTGAGGTGGAGTTTGGTGAAGATAAGGCAGTAAGATTTAGAGGCAGACTATATGTTCCTACCGAGGAGTAGGTGAGGAGATCTATCTTGCAGAAGGCTCATGGCACTCGATACACCGTACATCCAGGAGCGACAAAGATGTACCAGAATTTGAAGAGGTAGTTTTGGTGGTCTGGTATGAAGAGGGATGTCATAGAATTTGTGGCCAAGTGTTTGACTTGCTAGCAGGTAAAGGTCAAGCATCAGCGACCAGGCGGTACACTTCAGCCTTTAGAGGTTCTTGCGTGAAAATGGGAGCACGGGACTACAAATTTTATGGTTGGTTTGTCGAGGACTCCTAGTGGGCATGATAGTATTTGGTTGTTGGTTGATAAATTGACGATGATAGTTTAGTTGTTGCCAGTCAAAGTCAGTAGGAGTGTGCATAGATTGGCCCGATTATATGTGGAGCAGATTGTTCCCTTACATGGGATCCCCATCTCCATTTTATCAGATCGAGATCCACACTTTAGTTCTGGTTTCTGGAGAAGCTTTCAGAGAGCTCTGGGCACGGAGTTAGCATTTAGAATAGCTTACCACCCTCAGTCGGATGGTCAGTCAGAGAGAACTATCCAGACCTTGGAGGATGTGTTGAGATCTTAATGCCTAGAGTGGCAAGGCACCTGGATTCATCATTTGCCATTAGTTGAGTTCACCTATAACAATAGCTATTATTCCAGCATCGACATGGCTCCTTATGAGGCATTGTATGGGTGACCATGCCGGACTCCACTTGATTGGTTTGAGGTCGATGAGCGAGTCATGACAAGGCCTGAATTGGTGTAGCAGTGTATTAAGGTGGTGCAATTGGTTAGGCAGAGGTTGCTTACAACGTAGAGTCAGCAGAAGAGTTATGCAGATCGGAGGACGCAACCTCTTAGCTTTGCAGTGGAGGACCAGGTGTTTTTAAGAGTCTCCCCCATGAAGGGGGTGATGCGCTTCGACCGGTGTGGGAAGCTGAGTCCCCTCTATATCGGCCCATTTCCCATTGTTGAGCACATCAGTGAGGTGGCTTATAGATTACAGCTACCCCCAGAGTTGGCGACTGTGCATGATGTGTTTCATGTTTCGATGCTTCGGAGATACATGTTGGATGATTCTCATGTTCTGGAGGATTCCGTGTGGCCTGAGGTGATGCCATACTTTTCTCTTCTAGAGTATTTCGTCCGCATTGAGGATCGACGTGAGCAACGGCTGTGGAACAAGGTTATTCCCTTAGTTAAGGTGGTTTGGCAGTGTCACTCAGGAGGTGAGGCGTCTTGGGAGTGAGAAGATGAGATGCGGCAACAATTCCCCTACATATTTGAGTAAGTTCCTTCTTCTGTTGGCTATGTTCTACCTTAATTTTGAGGATGAAATTTTTGTAAGTGGGAAGGACTGCAACACCCCAGGTTTTTGGATCTTATTTTTTTTATGAGTTTTGGATTCCTTTTTGGTGAATAAATTTAATTTTAAATGTCAGAATTCAGATTCCATTCAAAATACAGACTTTCGGTAATTTTTTGTGAGTATTTAGCCCTAAATGCAAGAGGAAAAGGCGTGTTTACAATTTTGATTTTCTAAAGGTTTTGGGAAAACCCCAAAAGTTTTCTTCTTCCCATTAAACGTCCAACCCGCTCCACTCTCTCCTCATTCTCTCTCTTTCCCTTCCGATCGCGAGATCCCTCTCACCTCCTCTCCGGCTGCATACGGTGAACGCAAGGGGAGTCCGATCGACGATGGCGGTGGGCTAGGCAGAGCGTGGGCATGAGGCGTAGGTAGTTCGTGCGTACAGGATCGTGGTTCCATGTGTTGGTTCAAGTTTCAGCGGGATCTGGCATGGGTCGTGCCCCATTCGAGGTTTGGAAGCTTCGTCGAGGTAGGGGGATAGATCACGAACTCCCCTATCACGTTTCCCTTTGAATCGGTAGCGATTTGGCCGAGAGAGTGGGGTGCATTATGTTTTTGGGGAAAACTTCATGTTCGGGGCTGTGAGCACGGATCAATCTAGTTTAATTGTGATTTCTAGCCTAGATCGGGTTTTTGGATGCCATTCTTCTCGAGGATGAGTTTCTCGTGTTTCTCGAGGGTTCCCGCTCACAATTGGGGTGAGACAGGCTTGGGATGGCCTTTCGGATGTGTTCTGGGACGGTCCCTACTCTGGAGGCGGCCAAGACGACGACCGCCTCTGCCCAGTTGGGTGGCCAGAGGTCTGGCCACTTGCAAGGGTTGGGTGGCCACTAGGATGGCCGCCCACGGGAATATCTGTTGGGCAGCCAGAGCCCTGGCCGCCCTGCCCTCTAAAGGGGGCGGCCACTGGGTTGGCTTCCCAAGGGCACCTCTTCTAGGCCCCCCAACCCCTGGCCACCTAGGATTCTGTGTGCGAGAGGGCTGGCCGTGCTGCCCAGCAGTGGCCACCCATACACATTCTCTATTGGGCGACCACTGGTTTGGCCACCCAGGTCACTAAGTGGCACCCACAGTGGTGGCCGCCCAGGAGGTTGGGCGGCCAGTCTGTTGGCGACCTAGAGCTCAGTTGGCCAGTCACCTGATTTTCGCGATATCGCGTGATTACTGGTTCCAGCTCGCGCCTTATGCACCGACAGTCAATAGATTAGCCATCCAGTCAGAGATTCTTGGTTTTCATGATATGAGTAGCCTCATGGTGCGTTCTATGTGTATAATTGGGTTAGTACGAACTGGTGGTACTTCGGTGATTTTCACTTCTTTAGCGAGTTCTCACCTCCAGTGACCTTCAACACTAGTCGTAACTTTCCTGTGCACGTATGTGCGGACCCACTTGAGAGTGGTGGAGAGCTAGTCCCGATAAGATGATTTTTAGGCTGGTTACTATAAGGCCCCGTGCCTTTGCAGCCTGAGTCCGAGCTGGGGGGAAAACTAGCTAGAGGACCTGACTTCGAGCAGTTGATCTATGTGTGCACATGTCACGCCTCGAACCGATAGCAGCGGAACACATTGCTCGGAACGTGGCAACGATACAGTCGTGTCAATCAGAGCGATAACTTAAGACACAAGGACAAGAAATTGACAAAAATAAATTTCTATTAATATAAACTTGTTATTACAACTTATTGACTAAAATTACAACTTCAAAGAAAAAGGAAAAGGAAGCACTAACTAGACATAGAACACTAGTCTAAACTCAAGAAAAGTAAAAGACACAGTCAACTAGTTTTCGGAGCTCTCTTGCACACTTTCCCTTCCCATTTGAGTCACGGCCTCGCAAGCCACCTGATTACCTGGAAAATATTGGGATAAAATTGGATGAGCGAAAAGCTCAGTAGGAATTACATCTCAATAAATAAGCTTGCTTTAAGTGATTACATGTTACCTGAAATGCAAGACTAGCTAGGCATGAAGGAACGCAAGATAAAGAGAGGATATAACGAGATATGGAATTACTAGCAAGAAAGAATAAGCAAAGCTTCAAGGAACTATCAAGCATGTAATATCAAGTCATGTCACAAGATATTGGCTATTTAAGTTCTAGCAAGTACCATGTCGAGTCACGCACGTCAAGTAATATCATGTATTTTCATGTCACAAGGGAGAGAGTGGAATGCCATAGAAAAATCAAGAAAGTCATGCACATCGGTGCAATGCCACACTATGGTCAATATAGCTCCCATGGGCACCAGTACTTTCCTCCCAGGATCAGACCGGGCTCCATTAACGCAAGGCATTGAGTCATGTAAATATCTAGACATCCACTATAGTTTATAGCCAATAGAATTCTGAAGGAATAAGCCATGGTAGGAACATTAAATGTAGATTTGTTGGGTGTGCAAGTGGATCTAGAGGGGGGTGAATAGATCCTATGGCAGAACTACCCCCAATTAAAATCTAATTTGAAACTAATAAACTAGATACCAATCTAAACTAACGATGCCAATTGATGAGAGTGCTGAAACAACAATTCTAGACAGACACGTATTGAGTAGAACTTATTAAGTAGCTACCTTCATGAACAAACAATCCTGTGAACGGGTGATAGAGAATAAGGAATCACACCAATAGCAACCCACTGCACACAGGATTTTAAGGAGGTTTAGGATGTCGCCAATTACATGGTGATAAATCTCACATAAAATCGGGGCATACATGAATCTGGGATAACTGGCATCCGCTCAGGTTACCGCCAATTACAGAATACGCGTCCACTACGGTGGTCGCTAATTCTATGAACAGTAAAGGCACGAGGGAGAATAGCGTCACCTGTACCGGATGCTACATCCATTTTGGTGTCAACTGTCTTGGATGCCAATTCCAGGTAGTAACAGATTCTCATAGAATGCCATAAATAGCGCTCTATGTTGCCCGGGATGTCATGTTTCTTCAGAGTGACATGACAATTAAGGTTCCAGGATTTTTAGGGTACAACCAGCTTGGCTGTCTTGAGGGATTCTATTGTGTTCTGTGCACTCTTCTAAGATCTGAAAATTTAAGGTTATGGCAACCTTGGTTGAGAAACTTAGATTAAGTATTGTTCTTAAACATAGAATAACCTGAATAATTCCAAAGGGCAGCACATGATCAAAAATTGTGAATCAATGTTCAAGGTAGAGCAATGGCTAAGGTTCACTGAGAAACTAGATCCTTCATCAAAGAAATGTAGTGAACTATGTCATGAGGTGCCTTTACTATCTCTACTCAAAATGAAGCAGGATAGTTAGTCTCACTAAGTAACTAGGGGTGCTGGCGTCTAATCAACATGGACTCTTATGTCAAAAGGTGTGGACTATACTTGAATGCTCTTAAAAAATTATGAGCCTAAAGAAAAATCTGAAAATATGACCAAAAGGTTAGAAAAAGTGCTGTAACCCTGAGGTAAAAACCAGAAATGTTAATTATGTTTAATCTCAATAGTAGCCTTTAGTTACTCCTAAGAGAGTCATTGATTTTGAATGACTAGGATTAAGGGAGGATAAACAAGATTTAAACATATAGCCTTGGTTTATTTCTATTTAGTCTGAGTGCAAAATGATTCAAAGAGCTTAATTGATAAACTCTAAATTTATTATACTTAAACTAAGCAGAAAATAAGGACTACATCATAAGAGTTCATATAACAGAAGAATCTGAAAATTAAAAGTTTGACTAATGAATGATGTTTCAGATTGAGATTCTTCTAATTCAATGATCTTCTTGAACTCCATGCAATAATTTTTCCAAATTATTCACTTATCATGTTACCTTACTAATTCTGGTTGGACTGAATTCTGATGCTATTATCAAATTTTGTCATGCTGAAATTCCTTGTTGGACTCTTTGACCGATGCTATTCAAAATTGTAATGCTCTGGGTCTTTCGGATCTTTTATCGAAGAGCTTTCGAATCGCTTTTGTGGGTCCTAAGTTGTGTTTTACGATCCACGCGGATTTTTCTCTCGTATAAGTTATAGAACCCAATGGAGAGTTTATTATTGAGTTCATCGACTCGAGGATGCTATAGTTGCGTTGTGCTCCTTCTGAGGATCGCTTAGACTATTTTTTTGTATTTTTCTGAATTAGTGAATTTTTGGGCTAAAAATCAGATTTCACGAAAATTAGGAAATTCTAATTTTCCTTTTCTTTTAACCCTTGTGGAATGATTTTTATTTTATTTTAATTAATTATTTATTGATTTATTGATTTATTGGTTAGTTTATTAGGCGTGTCAGTCACCGGAGTGACAATTTATTATGCGCTCGATCTGACTTGGTCAGTTGATTGTGAAGTCCGAGTCGGGACCGAAAGTCCGTCATACCATAAAGGCCATGACGTTAATTACGCCCTTCCAAAGAAGGACAACCCTTGATTAATCGTCAAAGTAAGAGGGGCCCCGAGGGCAAAACGAAATAAGACTGATGTGTTGATTTATTTACATGATATGAGATACATATACATATATATGTGCTCATGCGGTTAATAGTTTCATTATGATTCATCTACCTATTTCTCGATACGGGGGCGGAGAACTTAGGTTCAAGAACCACTCTCACGCATAATGATGGCTTCCATTAGGGCGTAACCCGGTTTTCAGCCACTCATTATTTGATATACCGAGAGCACAGGAGAGGATGATTTCAGACTTATTTGATCGCATTAAGAGTGTGGCATGAAATAGGCATATTCGCTCATTATGGAACCATGTAAGCATAATGGAGTAGCAAGAATCATTAGAATATTATAGCGTTGTGCCCGGCTATCAGTCTCATCTATATGAATCACAGAGTGAATCCGGCATCATATCCCCTGATCTTGGTTCATACCAAGTGGGAATAGGGTACCATCCACGCAGAGGCGAGATGGAGCCCATAATGATCGGGGAATGTTAGTACCCGAAGTGATGCGGAGCGGGACTAAGCTGAGACGGATTAATCCGAATGACATTTGCCCATGAAGGAGCTTATTGTTCTATTCCCTGAAACGGATCACTAGAAACCCTGCGGAGGTAGGGCCTCTCGAATCCAAAGGGTTTGGCGCCAACATAGCGTACCGAAGATTAAAGTTAAATCCGACAACATCTCCCCTTGTCTTGGGCTATGCCAAAATGGGAAATAGGACATCCATCCACGGAGTGTCGGGATGGAAGCCAAATGAAAGATGGGCATATAGCCCAGAACCCATGGAGATGGAAACACGGCCGTTTAATGTCCATTATTATAGCATTCGGTCAATATTCCCTTGAGGAACCGTTGGAGAACATGCAGTGGCAGAACTCTGTTTGTTAATAGGGTTAAAGGAGCATCATTCATAAGCCAACCCAATGTAAGGGTGTGACCCTGTTAATCTAGCCCCTGTAGCTTGGGTGAAACCTCTGTTCTTCTCCTCTTTCAAAGGATAGAAATTCATATGAGGATTGGCTAGAGTTGAACTCAGTACAAGGCTCCCGGCGCACTGGCCTCGGCACGAACGGACTGGCGCATGAGCGCTTTGGTATGTATAGGCATCGGTGCGGGGGATGGATTGGAAAAGACAGGCATCGACGTGAAACCAACCTCAGCGCGCTTCCAGCTCTCGGCGCGAGAATGCTCGCACCGAGGGGGGAAGCATGCGCCGAGGGGGATTGGCGCTGAGCGGCTTCCAAGGCTGGGTTTCAGGGTTTTTCAGATGTAGGTTTTCAGGATTTTCAAAGGCAGGTTTTCAGGGGTTTAAGGCTTTTATTCAAGGGGGTTTCAAAGGCTCTGTTCTTGAGGTTTGCAGGAGTTTGGAACTAACTTAAATGGGGTCACATGGGGTGCCAAAAAGGATGGGTTTTAGAGGGATAATCCCAGGGTATATGTAGTCGCATTCACTCAGAGTTGCTACCGGGGAGCCAACCGTTTATCGAATCCTTTGCAATAGGATTTTGTCATGTTCCTCATCGCTTCATAGACGAAGAACCACGAGATAGGTTGTCTCGGGCTTCATCACGACCATGAGGCCAAAAGAAGGAGTGAAAGAACCGTTGATCAGAAAGCTCTAATATGAACATGTCCCTCGCCATTCTGCGGATGAGGAGCCACGAGATGGGCTGTCTCGGGCTCTCATCGTGATTGGAGGGTTGAAAACACAGAGACGATGCAGCAGAAACCACTCAAATGATCTAAGGGTTGGGCATATAGTGAAGCAAAATCCATTCACAATAGCTACATAATGCAGTAGACTTCAAAGAGACAGAGAAAGAGAAAGATGATTCCAGATCCTCATATTTCATTTCATTACAAGGAATGCATACATTTAGCACAGAAAAGGGGGGAGCAGACTACGAAAATCTAAATACAAATGAAGCCCTTTGACAACCGGGTTATACCAGCGTTTGATATCATCGGAAGAACATCGCTCGGATGCGGAACAGAAGAAAGAGAACTAGATTCGAATAAAAGACGGGGAGGGGGAGAATATAGCCTCTTAGGGCATTGGAGAACCAATCCCCACCTTGAATCTCTTCTCATGGGCTCCTGCAGCTCCCTCTCTTTCTTCAAATCTTCAGAAGGCTCTCAGACCCTTCTCCTTTTTATCTCAGCTCTCGCTTTCTTTTCTCAGGTGGATTTCAAATGTTCTCCCCCTTCCGTCGAAGACAGAGGGGTTTTTATAGAGGGCTGGCCCTCTCATTCATCGGCGCAAGCTCTCCTGGTGTGATGGCCCCGGCGTGCCACTTAGATCTAGCTTCTCAGCGCGACCTCCATCGTAGTGGGCTTGGGCCCATTTGACTTGTGAATTTGTACTGATAGAGGCCATTCGAATGACTCGGCCTTTCGTTGGTTAAGTGGGCTTCTTAGAGTGCCCATTGGCCTTCTTTGTTGTCTATTTTAGCCTCCGAGACCAACAGGTATGCGTGAAGCTATGTGAGTCCGGTTCTATGAGCATCAAAATATACTAAGGATCTTTCTCAATAGGCAGATGATTGCCCGGGTGTTGACGTAGTTTTCATCAGCCCGACTATCTTGAGTGATAGCTGTGATGGACAGTGGCTTAGCCGATGATGGCTTCAGCCGGACAGAATGTCAAGTGTAACGGATCTTCTTTCTATTCTGATTCTCATATCCTCCAGGGATGACATAGGAGCTGCACCCTTGGTTGATCTTCAGAGCCTTTGGCTTACTCTGACTTCTTATTTTTATCTTTGTATATTTTTGGTGTCAACAACCCTCTATCTCTACTTCCTCTCTCCTCAATGCCGTTCACTCTCTCCCTCTCGTTCTCTCTCCTCTCTTCTCCTCTCTCTGCAGGGTGCACGACCGTGGCAAGGTAGGCGAGGCAGGAACGTCATGGAATTATCGTGGAGCGTGCTGGTGCGAAGGATGGAGCGTGGCATTGGCACGATCCCTCGGTGGATTCAAAGCCGACGTGTTCGGGTTCGTGTGATGGTTTTAGGCATGGTTTTGTCATTTTGGCGTGCGATAACTTCGATGGAGGTAGGGGGATAGATGCTCTACTTCTCTTCTGCATTCCCTCGCGATTTGGAGCCGAACGGTGTGTACACAAGTGGGTTTTGCTTTGTTTAGGGTGAAAGCATGCTTCGGGGGGTGTGAGACGAGTTCACCTTTCCCAGCGATAGTTTCTTGCTAGATTAGTTTCATTTGAACCCCTGGCATGTTAGCATTTCGTTCCCGCCAGTTTCATTGTAATTGGTTGTCATCTGGGACCGGTATGAGCCCGGGAACCCATGTGACTCATTTTGGGTTGTTTCGTTGGAATCGCCCGTTTCTGGTTGTTTTTGTGTGGTTTGGATCCCTTCCGGACTGTGGGAGGTTTGTATCACCATTAGGATTGTTTCCCCATCATTTTAGGGCGAACGGGGCGTGGAAAGACCGGGTTTTGGCCATTCCCACGGCTTCTTCGCCGCAACGCCTTGGCGGTCTTACCAGTGGCCGTTTTTATCTCTTAAGCGGTCCTGGGTGACCGTTTTGGATCTTTGTCAGTTTAAGTCAGTTAGGGTCTTAGCGGTCATGCGATAGACTATTCTCCTTTGCTTGCAGCCCATTGGAGGATCGCTAAGCTCTGTCAAGCGGTCCCTTGGAGACCGCTAGGCTGGGTGTGCATGTCGGTTTAGCTAACCGGTCGTACGATAGACCGTAAAGCTGGCTATAGCGGTCTATGAGACGACCGCTAAGCTTCGTTTACGTCGGTTCAATGGTTTTAAGTCGGTTCGAGCTAGCGGTCTAGCTCTGACCGCATGGTGGTCCTTGGCGGCCCTTTGGGAGACCGCTAGGCTCGGTGAAATGGTTCGAGATAAACCATTTGCTGGTTTGACCAGTTAAGTCGGTTCAGGGGTTGACTGGGCTAAGCGGCCAGGTGAATGACCGCTACAGTCATCATGCGGCCCTTCGATAGACCGCATGCCCCTTATGTTTTTGTAGTTTTGTTTGTTCGGGTCTCTGAGTGTAGCGGTCATCCCCATGACCGTTTCACTCAGATGGCGGCCCCTTGGTGGACCGTTTTATCTTGGTGCGGCCCTTTCATGACCGCCCAGTGTCTGCGTTCTCTATGTAAGGGTAGCGGCCCTTTGGCTGACCGCTTGGTTTGCCTAGCGGTCTGGCATGTGACCATTTTCTTCCTGGAGTTTTGTTTTCCCATTGTTTTGCCCTCCAATTGTGTTGGCTTGACCTTGTGGTTTGCCCGTAGTCCCGTGGATGTCTTGGATGTCCTATGAGGGCAGTGACCATGTTGTGGGGTGGCCGGGAGTGCCATTATATCGAGTAGTGTTCCATACTGCTTCAGAGTCATTATTAGTTTCTGGTCAACCCGGTGTGATCCAGTGGTTGACATGTGACCTCGTGAACGTCTCAGTGATCCTGTATGGATCGAGACATGGTTTTGGACGCCTTGAGGTACTATCTTATCTCAGTTTGCGTGTCCATATGCTTTAAGGCTCTTGGTGATCCCTCAGGTCTCCGTGATTCGTGTTATGCGGATGTGTGGATCCGAAAATCCTGTGTCGTTTCCTTTATTAGTGTTTTACCGTGCTTTGGCTTAGGGATTAGGCTGATTAGCGGCATGTTACCGCTTTGTGTGGCGATCTTGACCCGAGTCGTGAGACTCAAGGATCATTGTGTCAGCAAGTCTAGTTGTTGTCTTGAGTTTGGTGGCAGTTTGGTGTGCTGCCTTGTGTCTTGTGCTTGGTGTTCCGTGGTACGTGCGACAGTGCCTGCTTAGCCTGTCCGTACTCCAGCATTGATGTTTCAGAGTCTCTGTGTATTGCCCCAGATTTTTTGGTTATTTTTCGGATCGCTTTTGTGGGTCCCGGAGTGTATTTTGTGTTTTACACGTGCTTTTCCCTTATGTACCTTTGAAACTCTGTGCAGGGCGAACCGTGACGTTCTCTGACTCCGAGATAGTACCAGCGCGTTGTGCTCCTCCCAAGGATCGTGGAGGAAATCTTTAGTATTTTTTTTGAAAATTTCTGGAATTTTTGGGTTTTTCTATATATATAACCTCCTTTTTGTCTCTCTCCCTCATTCTCATTTTCTCACACTCTCTCTCTCTTCTCTCACGCTCTCCCTTCTCACCCTCTCTTCTCCGGTGACCGACAAAGTGGGGCGGGGGCAGAGCAAGGTGACGCGAGCGAGGAGGACGGTGAGGATGGGTCGAGGATCGGGGAACGAGGGCACGTGGAAGCTCGGCCGCGGGTTCGTAGAATGGCAAGGGTACCATGGCGTTTTATTCGCGGATCGGCGACTTCGAGACGTGAAATCTTCGGTGGAGGTAGGGAGATGGACCCCCAGCTCGTGTTCTTCCTTTCTCGCGAGTTTTGTAGGCCGTGGTGAGCCGAGAGGGCCTATTTGTGCATTTTGGGGAAAATCCATATTTTTGGGGTATGTGCCGGATCTCCCGTTTCGTGGGGTTTTTGACCGATCTAAGGGCTTAGATGCATGCTAGGGTGTTTAGGGATGGATTCCCCTTTGTTTCCCCTTAACCCGGGGAGTCAATGGGGCGTGGAATGGCTTTTTGGGGTGTTTCCCGCCGTTCTCGGTTTTCCGGCTTAAACGTGGTCTTATAGAGGCCGCTTATAAGGTGAGACGGCCCCCAGGGTGACCGTGTATCGTTAGTTTTACCGTGTTTTGGGGTAGCGGCCCTGCGATAGACCGCTCTGTCGATCTGGGCGATCTAAGGCAGACCAATTTTATGGTTGGGCAGTCTTGATCTGACCGCCACCCACCCCTTTGTGTCGATAAGGTAAACGGTCCATCGTTCGACCGTGTAACTATTGGATGGCCCATAGGCCGACCGTGTACCTCGTGGAGCCAGCGTGACTCCCAAGGTGGTTGTGACCATTGTGTTTTAACCGTTGCACAGTGTTGGGTCTACACGGTCAAGGGTTTGGCCGTTTAGTCCTTTACACGGTCCTGGGTTAGGCCGTGTACGTTTCCACAGTTACGAGATGACCATTCAGCTTTCGTGTCGTTGGGTGACTAGACGGCCCCAAGGGGGACTGTTCATGTACCCAAGCGGCCTATCGTTGGACCGTGTAGGACCCGAACGGTCTGGGTAAGGCCGTATGGTTTCTCGTTCTGTGCAGTGCTTGTACGGCCCCATTTGAGCCGTTCATTGTCTGGAGCGGTCCAGGGAGGGGCCATGCATATCTTGCACGGCCCAAGGAGGACCGTTTATGGGGCTTATAGGCGGTTAGTAGGTGACCGTGCCAGATTATCAAACAGTCTGTGTAGAACCGTTTGAGTTCTGAGGCGGTCCATCGATCGACCGTGTTTACAGGAACGGCCCAGGGTGGACTGCTTACTGTGTTTTGTCTAATCTGTGGTTGGTTCCTTGCCGATTCGAGTCCCGGGAAGTGGTGTTCTCAGCTTGCGACATCGTACCTCGGTGTGAGTGCGGTGGGGTTCCCCTGCATGTCGTAGGTTTCTGCGGAAGATGGTTCCCGACTGGGCCAAGTGTTCGGCCTTGGACTGCGAGTCCAGTTGCCTACCTGGGGCTGGAGGCTTCCCGCCTTTCCTTAGGATGGGGAATCGGTATGGCGGCTTGTGAGCTTTGTTGGGAATCATGTTTCTGTGTTTTTTGCATGGGCCATATGTGTGGCCTCGGACTCTGAGTCCAACTATCCAGCCTGGGGCTGGAAGGCTTCTCAGTTCCTTTCCTGAGGAAATGGTCTCGGCGGTTCGTGAGCTACCTCGATGTTCGTGCTACCGTTGTTTTAGACCTAGGGATTAGGCCATATTGATGGCATTGTGCCGTTGCGTACGACGGTCTTGACCTTGAGTCTCGTGACTCAAGGACCGTTGGATTTAGTGAGTCTAGAGGACCGTCCAGAGTCCAGTGGCTCGTCGTCACTTGGTCCTTCTCGACTTTCACGCAGGTGCGTGCGTGTTTCTCAGAGTTTCTCCTTGGAGAGTGGTCACATCAGTGACTCCCCACAAGTCGTAGCCTTCTGACACGCAAGTGGTCCTACCAGGGAGTGGTGGTGAGGCTACCCCAGAGAGACGGTTTTAGACTGGTTTTCGTCGGGCCCCACGTCAACCAGCCAGAGTCCGACTGAGGGGAAAACTAGTCAGAGGGCCAGACTAGAGACGCACGGTTTGTGTGTGCAGACGTGGTTGGGGGCGGTTGGACCCGCGCTGATGATCGCTACCCCAGCTAGTCACTTGCTTTGTGGTTACTTGTGCGGTGTCCGCATTCCACCAGGGTTGAGGGGGACACCTGAGGCGCAGTCTAAGACGTCAGTGGACGCATCCGGTCTTACTTCTGGTGCGCAAGTACTCCTGTCATGTGACACATGACTCTCATATTTTTGGGTTCCGTTTCCTATCTACGAGACGTGGTTTCCCCGATAGTTTCAGGGAGTGTTCCCGAGGTAGAGGTCTAGGGGTTTTTTCGGTGAGCGTAACCGAGGGTTTCTCCTAGACGGTGTTGGGTTCACGACTGTGAGGTCGTGATCATTTCTTCTGGCGGCATAGCCAGAGGTTCTTCTGTTAGTTCGGTAGTCCCCCGACTGTGAGATCGGGGCGTGTTTTCTTGGTACAGTAGAAGTAGCGGTAGTGCCTAATTTTGATCAGCCACAAGTTCACTATTCCTGTTGTAGTTGTAGCTATTTTCCTTTCCGCTACCACCGTTGTTCTTGGTTGGGGTTCCGCGGGATCCCTACTGAGCCAGTGACAGGAGGCTCACCCCTGCTTTTCAGGTGCGCCGGTTCTTCCCCGAGGTTCGAGGGTGCTGTTCGAAGGTTCTTAGCTGCCAGCTCGTCGGGTCGAGTGTTCACTTGGCATGTGGTACATTTTACTACTTTAGACTGTACTTTCTATTAGACTGGACTCTGTTGTTGTAGTTATTTATTTATTTCTATTAATTGTTTAATTGTCCGACTTTATTTCCTATTTCTTTGTGCCTCTACACTCCTTTTAGCCCTTCCGAGCCCTCCCGGCTCGTGGGCGGCGGGCCAGGATTCGAATGGTATCGGGTTCTTCTCGGTATCCGGATCTTGGGTCGTCACACTCTGTGTCTAGTGAGCCTCCACTAGTAGTAGCCTGACGACACTTTCCTGTGTGTCGGCCCACCTAGGAGTGGTGGCGAGGCAGTTCCCGATATTCAATTTTTAGGCTAGTTTCTGTGGGCCCCCTTGCCTTGCTGTAGCATCCTACTGGGGGGGAAAACTAGCTAGAGGCCTGGCTCAAGGCATTGAGCTTGTGTGTGCACACATGGTCAGGGGCATTTGGACAAGCGCCAACGGGTGTGACCCTGACTAGTCACTCATTACTATGGTACTGTTGTGCCTTGTACTTGGTACTGTTGTTCCTCGTACTTGGTTCTTTGTGAGTGTCTCAGTTACCGCCATTTTGGGCGAGTATGAGATACCTGAGGCACAGTGTAAGATGTCAGTGGACGCATCTGGCCGTTCTTTTAGTGAGGAGGTGCTTCTGTCACTTGACGCATGACTCTTGTGGCTTATGTTTTCGTGACCGGTTTCCGAGTAGCCTGTGCGTGGCTTCACTCGAGGTCTAGTCTTGTGTAGCGTACACGACGGTGAGCTCGTATATGTTCGTGCCTTTGACTGTGTAGGTCTTGGGTAGGCTTTTGCCTATTTTGGTAAGCTTAGGCTTTTCACGATAAGGTTTCGTGATTTGACGATGGATCGGTAACGCCCGACTTTGTGAGATCGAGGCTTGCCTTTCTGTTGCAGTTTGGAGTAGTTTAGAGAGCCGTGGTTTGATCGGCTACCGTGTTTCCTTGTTACGGCTTTACTCTTCCTTTAGCTATTCTTACTCCTGCTTTTCCTACTTTATTGTCGTAGTTTAGCACTGCTGTTACTTCTGCTCCTGTTTTGTTGCTGCCTTGCTTTAGCGTAGCACTGCTGCTTTTGTGTTGTTTCTGATAGGGTTCTGCGAGATCCCTACTGAGCTAGTGATAGGAGGCACACCCCTGACTTTTCAGGTGTAGCTGTGCTTCCTTGTGCTGTGAGTCTATTGTGTGGTAGTTCTGTTGCCAGCGTTGCCAGCGTCGGGCTTCCCCCGACTTGAGGGTATGTTTCCCTTTCTGTTGGACTGTACTTGCCTTCCTTTTGATTGGACTCTGTTAGTTTTAATTTGTTATGGAGAAAGTAATTTTATTTTTGCTACTTTAGCAATCCTGATCATTAAAATTTATTTACTTACTGTTATATCTGGAAGTTCAATGTACTCTCACACACCTTTCTATCCCTTCGAAGCTTTTCCGCTCTTGGGAGGCCTCGCAGGTTCCAAGTGGTATCGGGTTTACCCGGTATCCGGAGTCTAGGTCGTCACAGTTGGTATCTGAGCGAGAGTTCAATTTTGTTCGAAATTTTTCTGAGCTAGCTGAGCTTTTGTTTGTGAAGTACATGAGAATTCGGGATATTGCAGTGTTCAGAGTCCTTAAGGTCCAGTACAGTCGATAGCTGGCGTTGGTTTTGCGATTGTTTATCGCTTTGTTTTCGCGTGTGGTCTTGTGCATGCTGTGTTGGTACTGTGCGAGATGGTTTCGCTCTTGTCAGGATGTGACAGAATATTCTTCTTTTGACATGGTGTTTATCTCAGTTATGCTGTACTTTGCAGATTTCATCGGCAAGCGTGAATCTGTGGTGCGGTGTTCGAGATTTTTCTGTGGATTTGTTCAGGTGGCTGGTGACTTTATCGTTGGTGTGATGGCCGTGCACATTCCTATGTTGTTTTGGCTGTCCCAGCTTGAGTTTGTTCAGCTCTAAGGTGTTAAGTTTGTGTTGAGGTGGTCGATTAGATGCCTTGATTGAGAGAATGCTCAGGTGAGCCTAGGATTTTCCTTCCTGGTGAGCTATCGTTAGTTGAGCTTGATTCTTCTCATCCTGTCTTGTGGTGTCTTTTTGAGGTAAGCTTTGGGAGTGCTGTCTTGGTGAAGCCTTTGTCCTGTGTCTACTTAAGTGTGGACTGTGTTAATTCTAAGCCTGATCTGCTCTTTGTTCGAAGGTTGCTTGGCTTTGGACCCAGTTTGTGTGTTGGGGCCGTTGTGCACCGTGTTCGTCGTGCCGTTTTTGGCGGCTAATGTGCTATGAAGGTTCAATTATTATTTCAGAACGTAAGGATAAGCTGAGACTAGTGTTTCTTTGTACTTTGTGTTGAAGCTGGTGCTCTTCATAGTGTGCACTATGGCGACTTGTGATCGGCTGTTTGCAGGATCAGTACTCGAGGCGTGTTATATTGTAGTTTTATGAATTGCGATAGCGCCGAGTGTGTGCTGAGATGTGGATGACGAGTTGTCCTTGATGCCTGTGTGCGTTATATTGAGTGCGCAGCGAAAGCGTGTGGGCTGACAACCCATGGTTCAGGATCGTGAAGTTGGAAGATTTGGGCCAGCTGAGAGATTTATTTTCCTCGATGTGACTTCATCTTGGCTAAGTGTGCCTTGATGTTATTGGTTGCTGTGCCATTGTTGGGAGATATTCTGGTTGTTGGCACTGGCATTTGTAAGAATTAGGGAATGTGTCGGTGATTATGCTAGTCGAGTACCCTTTTCTGCTTCTGTATTTTTTCTCTTGGGAGTTGTGCTCTCGGGACGGATCACGGTCCTTAAGATGCGTTCTCCGAGATTATTATTGTTATTGTGGGTCCTTATTGGTGAGCTGTTCACAGCGTGGCTTGTATATGTTAGCCGTGTGTTCAGCTGTAATTGTGCCTTGATATGACCTAGCTTGCAGTTGTGTCTCGTAGTTCTATGTTGAGAACGGAGCCGAGATTTCTGCAGGTGTTGTTGTTCTTGTTGTTATCGATTGGTGGTTGTGTTCAGCTTGGGAGGAGTTCCCTGTGAGTCTGATTTGACATTGTGTGGACCCAGGTCCTATCGGTTGGATTTGTTGTACTCTTATATCATGATAGAGTTGGCATGTGACTCGAATCAGATGTAATGTCTGAGTGAGGACTCACTTGATTGTGCTCGTGGTCTAGTACTATCGTTGGCGTTCTGCGTGCCAGTTTTGTTGTCCTTGGCACGGAAGCCGATGGTTCGAGCAGTCAGCTGAGAGGACTATGTTTCCTTGTTTAAGTTGATGTTGTTGTGTTGCCGAATGTTTTATCGATAGTTGTTTTCGTGGCATGAGTTGTGTCTCTTTTCCCTGTGAGACGTAAGCGACGTTGCCTTGTTTCGGAGGTGTCAGACTTGTGTTTTCTTTCAATGTTGTGCTCGTTCTGTGGATTGATGTGTCTTGAAATCTAGAGCGTGTGCTTATGATTGTGGTCTGGCAGTGTCCCTCTGAATTATGTTTTTCGAGAATTGTGTTATCATGTTTTGTGTTGAGGTTTGGCTAATGCTTGGTAAGCATTGCCAGCATTTGGGTTTGTTCTTCCCTGCTTCTTCTTGTTAGCTCCTTTAATTTCGAGGATGAAATTTCCTAAGGAGGGGAGGCTATAATGCCCTGGGTATTTCGGATCTTTTATCAGAGAGCTTTCGGATCGCTTTTGTGGGTCTTGAGTTATGTTTTACGATCCATGCGGATTGTTCTCTTGTATAAGTTACGGAACCCAGTGGAGAGTTGATTATTGAGTTCATCGACTCGAGGACGCTACAATTGCGTTGTGCTCCTTCCGAGGATCGCTTAGACTATTTTTCTGTATGTTTCTGAATTAGTAAATTTTTGGGCTAAAAATTGGATTTCACGAAAATTAGGAAATTCTTATTTTCCTTTTCTTTTAACCCTCTCTCTCTCCTTCCTCTCTCCTCACCACCGTTCACTCTCTCCCTCTCGTTCTCCTCACTTCTCCTCTCTCCGCGGGGCGCATGACTGTGGCGAGGTGGGCGAGGTAGGAACGTCATGGAATTGTCGTAGAGCGTGCTGGTGTGAAGGATGGAGCGTGGCGTTGGCGCGATCCCTCAGTGGATTCAAAGCCGACGTGTTCGGGTTCGAGTGATGGTTTTCGGCGTGGTTTAGTCGTTTCGGCGCGCGAGAACTTTGGTGGAGGTAGGGGGGCAGATGCTCTACTTCTCTTCTGCGTTCCCTCGCGATTTGGAGACGAACGGTGTGTACACGAGCGGTTTTGCTTTGTTTAGGGTGAAAGCATGCTTCGGGAGGTGTGAGACGAGTTCACCTTTCCCGGCGACGGTTTCTTGCTAGATTAGTTTCATTTGAATCCCTGACATGTTAGCATTTCGTTCCCGCCAGTTTCGGTGTAATTGGTTGTCATTTGGGACCGGTATGAGCCCGGGAACCCATGTGACTCATTTTGGGTCGATTCGTTGGAATCTCCTGTTTCTTGTTGTTTTAGCGTGGTTTGGATCCCTTCCGGACTGTGGAAGGTTTGTATCGCCATTAGGATTGTTTTCCCTTCGTTTTAGGGCGAACGGGGCATGGAAAGGCCGGGTTTTGGCCATTCTCACTATTTCTTCGCCGTAACGCCTTGGCGGTCTTACCAGTGACCATTTTTATCTCTTAAGCTGTCCTAGGGTGACCATTTTGGATCTTTGTCGGTTTAAGTCGGTTAGGGTCTTTGCGGTCATACGATAGACCGTTTTCCTTTGCTTGCGGCCCATTAGAGGACGATAGACCGCTAGGCTGGGTGTGTATGTCGGTTTAGCTAAACGGTCATACGATAGACCATAAAGCTGGCTGTGGCGGTCTGTGAGATGACTGCTAAGCTTCGTTTATGTCGGTTCAATGGTTTTAAGTCGGTTCGAGCTAGCGGTCTAGCTCTGACCGCATGATGGTCCTTGGAGGCCCTTTGGGAGACCGCTAGGCTCGGTGAAACTGTTCGAGATAGACCGTTTGCTGGTTTGACCGGTTAAGTCAGTTCGGGGGTTGACTGGGCTAAGCGGCCAGGTGAATGACCGCTATAGTCATCATGCGGCCCTTCGATAGACCGCATGCCCCTTATGTTTTTGTAGTTTTATTCGTTCGGGTCTCTGAGTGTCGCAGTCATCCCCATGACCGTTTCACTCAGATGGCGGCCCCTTGGTGGACCGTTTTATCTTGGTGCGGCCCTTTCATGACCGCCCAGTGTCTGTGTTCTCTATGTAAGGGTAGCAGCCCTTTGGCTGACCGCTTGGTTTGCCTAGCGGTCTGGCATGTGACCATTTTCTTCCTGGAGTTTTGTTTTCCCATTGTCTTGGCCTCCAATTGTCTTGGCTTGACCTTGTGGTTTGCCCGTAGTCCCATGGATGTCTTGGATGTCCTATGAGGGCAGTGACCATGTTGTGGGGTGGACGGGAGTGCCATTATATCGAGTAGTGTTCCATACTGCTTCAGAGTCATTATTGGTTTCTGGTCAACCCGGTGAGATCCAGTGGTTGACATGTGACCTCGTGAACGTCTTGATGATCCTGTATGGATCGAGACATGGTTTTGGATGCCTTGAGATACTATCTTAGTTTACATGTCCATGTGGTTTGAGGGTCTTGGTGATCCCTCAGGTCTCCGTGATTCGTGTTATGTGGATGTATGGATCCGGCAATCCTATGACGTTTCCTTTATCAGTGTTTTACCATGCTTTGGCTTAGGGATTAGGCTGATTGGCGGCATGTTACCGCTTTGTGTGACGATCTTGACCGAGTCGTGAGACTCGAAGATCATTGTGTCAGCAGGTCTAGTTGTTGTCCTGAGTCCGGTGGCAGTTTGATGTGCTGCCTTGTGTCTTGTGTTTGGTGTTCCGTGGTACGTGTGATAATGCGTTCTTTGCCTGTCCGTACTCCAGCATTGATGTTTCAGAGTCTCTATGTCTAGTGACCCTCGACTATTCGTAGCCTGACGACACTTTCCCATGTGTCGGCCCACTTAGGAGTGGTGGCGAGGCAGTTCCCGATATTCGGTTTTTAGGCTAGTTTCTATGGGCCCCTTTGCCTTGTGGTAGCATCCTACTGGGGGGAAACTAGCTAGAGGCCTGGCTCAAGGCATTGAGCTTGTGTGTGCACACGAGGTCAGGGGCGTTTGGACGAGCGCCGACGGGCGTGACCTTGACTAGTCACTCATTAATACGGTACTATTGTGCCTTGTACTTGGTACTGTTGTTCCTCGTACTTGGTTCTTTGTGAGTGTCTCAATTACCGCCGTTTTGGGCAACTACAAGATACCTGAGGCGCAGTGTAAGATGTCAGTGGACTCATCTGGCTGTTCTTCTAGTGAGGAGGTGCTTCTGTCACTTGACGCATGACTCTTGTGGCTTATGTTGTCGTGACCAGTTTCCGAGTAGCCTGTGCGTGACTTCACTCGAGGTATAGTCTTGTGTAGCGTACACGACGGTGAGCTCGCATATGTTCGTGCCTTTGACTGTGTAGGTCTTTGGTAGGCTTTTGCCTATTTTGGTAGGCTTAGGCTTTTCACGATAGGGTTTCATGATTTGACGATGGATCCGTAACGCCTGACTTTGTGAGATTGGGCTCACCTTTCTGTTGTAGTTTGGAGTAGTTTAGAGAGCAGTGGTTCGATCAGCTACTGTATTTCCTTGTTACGGCTTTACTCTTCCTTTAGCTGTTCTTACTCCTGCTTTTCCTGCTTTACTGTTGTAGTTTAGCACTGCTGTAACTTCTGCTCCTATTTTGTTGCTGCCTTGATTTAGCATAGCACTGCTGCTTTTGCGTTGTTTCCGGTAGGATTCTGTGGGATCCCTACTGAGCCAGTGATAGGAGGCTCACCCCTGACTTTTCAGGTGTAGCTGTGCTTCCTTGTGATGTGAGTCCACTGTGTGGTAGTCCTGTTGCCAATGTTGCCAGCGTCGGGCTTCCCCCGACTTGAGGGTACGTTTCCCTTTCTGTTGGACTGTACTTATCTTCCTTTGGACTGGACTCTATTTGTTTTAATTTGTTATAGATAAACTAATTTTATTTCTGCTACTTTACCAATCCTGATCATTGAAATTTATTTGCTTACTATTATATCTGGAAGTTCAATGTACTCTCACACACCTTTATATCCCTTCGGAGCTTTTTCGCTCTTGGGAGGCCTCACAGGTTCCAAGTGGTATCGGGTTTACCCGGTATCCAGAGTCTGGGTCGTCACAAAAATTGTCTAGACTGTTTGTTCATTCATTACTCTAATACTCCCTTCTGTGTCTCGAAGGGGGAAAAGAGTTTTTGACTCTTTGTCTACTGATATTAATCCTACAACTGTTGGAAATGCTTTGATCTTCTCACTTGGTATCTGATCTATGGTTTTGATGTGACCTCATTTATCTCTAAACTTGTCTTGTCTGAAATTGCTCATCTCCACATTATAATCTGAGCATCAAACTCTTTTTGATGATGTCAAAGGGGGAGAAGAGTTTGATGGGTCATTCACTTAGGTAGTGGAGAGAGTCAATCATTAAGGGGGAGATGTTGTTTTCATGATAATGTTGTTTTAATTATTTCTTGATGTCTTGATTATATTGTTCATAATGACTCATAGTTGCCATCATCAAAAAGGGGGAGAATGTTGTGTCCCTGTGTTTTGATGATGACAAACTATGACTCATTCATGAGTCTTTATACTTGTGTTGATGATATTATATACATGCGCATTCACAATCTATGTGAAGACAGGTTGACAGCCAATTAAATTCTGAAGAACAGAAGAAAAGTCAACGTAGTCAATAGAGTCAACACAGTATCAAGTAGACTCAACGTAGTCAACGCGGTATCATGAACAATCAATGCAGTCAAGCCAAGAGTCAATGCAAAGTCAATAAAGTCAAGCCCTTAAACAAGCACTGTCAACGCAAAGTCAATGCAGTCAAGTGTTGTCAAGCTAAGAAGTGCACCAGGGAAGTAGTCACAATGATTTAAGCTCACATGGCTAACAAATGCCTTTATACGGGTGACAAATAGCTTCTAAAACCAACAAATGGATGAAGAATGGTGAAGAATAGATTAAATGAAGTTGACAGAAGAAATAAGAAGGAATTTGAAGAAGAAGAGTCGACTTCGAATGCATTAGGAGTCGACTTGGCTTCAGCCCGCAAAGCAAAAAAGCCAAGGTCAAGGGCGATGGCTTGTGGTGAATAATGGTGACAAATAGGTGGTCAGTGGTGACAAATAGGCGATAAGGCTGACAAATAACCCAATAAAGGTGAAAAATAGGTGACAAGGCTAAAAGTGTGAAGAGCGAAGAAGGAGAGTCGACTCAACATGCCTCTGGAGTCGACGCAAGTCACTTTGGGTGAATAAAGAAGCAGTGGCGACGGCCTAAGGAGACTAAGGGTGAAAAATAGCTTGGTAATGCAGACAAATAGCTCCTTAAGGGTGAAAAATAACTTGCCAAGGCTGAAAAATGGGCAATCTCACGTGAGTCACTTAAGTGATCATGTGGCTTCGAAGGCAAATGATTGGTACAGTGCCCTAGGCCGCAAAGCAACCTCTCAGAAGTCTCTTGACACGTAGACAAATAGAATTTCAGTTTGAAGATAAGATTAATTCAGAAAAAGTGATTTTCTGCTCTATATAATATAGTGTTCTTCATGAGAAGAGGATGGCTGAAAAAGAAGGCGGGAAAGCTGAAAGCGTGAGAGCAGTTTAGTTTGAAGAGGAATTGAGAGCGAATCTGAGTGTAGAAGAAGAAGAAAAGAGAAAGAGATTGAGAGCCCAGTTTTAGATCTGCATACCCAGTTCATGAGAGAAATATTTGAGTGCACCAAGCGTCCCCTTTAAAGATCTATTGAAGCCATTGACTCGTGGATCAAATCCAGAGTCACTCTGCCCTGCGGAGCTACATCTTTTATTATGTTTCTTTCATTGTTTTGTTTTGTTTTTCGTTTCTTGGAAGTTACTTTTGATGAGTTAAATGAATCTAAGATGGTATGCTCTGATACCAACTGATGAGACTCTATTGATGATCTAGAGGGGGGTGAATAGATCGATCACCCAATAAAATTGACTGTAGCAAGAACAGTTGCGGAATAAAATCAAGCTATTATAGGATGAGGAAGAACACTAAAACACAATCAAACTATAGCAAGTCTAGACGATCAGCACAAATGCGGTCTCAAGCATCCATCTACTGGGCGGTGAAACTAGATAGAGATGAGCACAAACCACATGGCAATCACACAGTAGACACTAAATTTTTAAGGTGGTTCGACGTCAAACCCGAGGTCTACGTCCATGCCACACTCCAACCAGAGTGTGGTTTCCCACTGATACACAGCTTAACCTGCTGATCCACAGCTTCGGGGGTGAAAACCCTACAAACCGCTGGGCCTTATAGCTTACGCCAACCAGAGGAATCCTCCTCTGCAACTGCTGGGGAATTACAGCTTCACCTGTCCAGAGGATACCACACCTCTGCCCGCTGAGGAATTACAGCTTAACCTCTGCTGACGAACAGCTTGAACAGGAGTTTCTAAAAATGAAAGGAAAACAAATGAAGAAACAGAAAAACCCACGATGGGAGTGTAGCTCAACAATGAGCAAACTCAGTTTTGGTTCTGAACCAAGAAACTGATAAACAAAGCTCTCTCTCTCTCAGACTCTCAAATCTCTCACTTGCAGACTTTCTTCTCAGATCTGCTGCTCTATCTTCTTCTCTCTGGATCGTGTTGGCTGTTGCTCTTTCTGCTCTTGTTCTCTCAATGTCACAATCACGATCCATCTTCTCCTGAAGAAAACTCTCCTTATTTATAGGAAGCAACAGAAGGTAGGGCGTGTGCTCACCAAAATTCCCGCCCAGAGCCTTATCCAGATCTGGAGTGGTCAGGCCACGTGGCATCATCTTGGCACCTCCTCCATTCTTGGATCAGGTGCCTTTCTTAAACTCCTCGAGCAAATATCCTGTTAAGGCCAGACTTAGTTAGCTTGAAGCAATCTGAAAAGATAGTAGAAAGATGCACAGAGTTAATTAGATATTTGAACTAAGTGTGCACAGACTCAACAGGCTCGATATAACGTATGGACACATATGCACGGAATCTAGTGTTCACACATAGAACAGATGCACAGACTTGTTTTATTAGCCTAGTGGATGTGTACAGACTGTATGTGTGTAACATGCAGTAATGCACTAAGTGTGTATTTGCAGAGTGCAAGCCTTACACTGACTCAATGTCCCGATAACGACACTGCTTAGACTTAGATCATGTGTCGTGCAAAGGTTGCACAGACTTGCTTCTACAACATACTTGACTTGCACAGGCTTAATGTGCAACCACTAAATGCATGAGCTCTTATGCACCGAGTTGCCTAAGACGTTTTGCACAGACTATATGTGCCTAGACATAAGCATGCACGGACTTAGTTGCGTGCTGAACTAATGCTTGAATGACACTTGCACTGACTTGGTCGTGTGTAGCAGCAAGGGTTGCACTGACTTGATAGCATGCAGCGTGAAGTGTTGCACCGACTTAGTGTGCCTTGAGCTAAGCCTACACTGACTTAGTCTCGTGGAACAACTACCAATGCATCGACTTGCATAATGCATGGATGACCTTTGCAGCGACTTGGTCATGTGTAGCAACATGGCTTGCACCGACTTTATATATGCATGCACGGACTTGATGTGCTGGAAATGCACTCTATGCACGAACTTAATACAGACTGACTTAGTATTGCACCGACTTCATTCTAATACAAAGCCTAAGTGTAAACATGCAGACAACACTTATGTGAGCATCTGACATATAAATTTCATCAAGATACACACAACATCATTTTAGAGTAAATTTGTCAAAGTCAACTATGCAGTCAACGAAGTCTAGCACTACTGTTGCTAATCATCAAAACAACTATCTGTCAATTATCAAAACATTTCAACACAAAGTAGTGCACATACTACTTATCAAACCAGAGGAGTCCCATCAATCTCCCCCTTTTTGATGATGGCAACCCCAAAGAATAAATACAATGAAGTGATGTATTTTGATGAGACATTAATCACAGTCAAATGACATTCATGCAAGTGCAGACACTATGCACATACTTTCCCCCTGAATGAATCCTTTAAGATGCACTCCCCCTGAATTTTTGACTCTCTCTCTCTCTCTCTCTTCCCTTCTCTCAAACACCATTACAGACTCTCCGACTCTCCCTCTAAACACAAGCCTGACTATTCTTTATACTTACTCCCCCTTTGCCATCAGAATGCAATTTCTCCCCCTATGTCAAAAGGAAGGAAGGGAAGAAGACAGGGAAGAAGAAAGTAAACTCTCCCCCTTTGCCATCAGCAAATAAGGAGGAAGGGAGACAATGGAAGGGTAGAAGAGATAGACTAGATAACATTCTATGTATTGGTTCAGAATATAAGCAAATCATGAACAACTTTTATTCATAAGAATAAATCAGTATTCATTCTTGAGTAAGTTCAGGTTTAACGGTTATAGAAGGTAGAGTTAAATCACTGAGTTTCTGAAATATGGTCATAGTGTCCGTTTATAGCAAGTAACCTAAGTCACATGACTATACAGATTAGGTCAAGACTATATCTTACTTATTTTAGAAATAATGATTATCAAGGAGAGTAGCCTGAATTTGTATTGAGATGAACTAATAGATGTTTCAGAACATTTTACACTTGAAGGGTTACATCATTTCCTTTCCACTTCTAATCTGAACTTAGTGAACAGATAAGTGTCATATATGTTGTTGACATTAGGTGTACGCGTGGGTTAGACGCAAGTACCCTGAGTTACTAGGCATAAACTCCTATATCCGTCTCTGATCAAAAACTACCAAGATGATTTACACATTTGACATTAAGGGTACACGTTTATCAGACGCCAGTACCCCTAGTTACTCAGTGAAACCAGCCCTATAGATTTGACCATGTGAACAGAGATAACATGAAACACCTCATGACATAAGGTCCTCTCCACTTCCTTGATGGAGGGTTCAGTTTCTTAGTGTAATTCAGTCATTACTCTGCCACTTTGTTCAATTCTTTTTTTTCATTAAAGATTTTATTGATGCTGCCCTTATAACTTTTCAGAGATACTTTTTCAACAACAATACTTGTTCTGATTTTCCCAGCCTAGACTTCACTAAGTCTAAAAAGTTCAGATACAGTAAAGACCTTTTCATTGAAATTATGAGATGAAGGTTAAGAGCTATAAATATTTTCTATCACCTTGTTTTCTGAAGAGCAATTCTTTGACTCTACAGTCTATTAAAATTAAACCTTTAGTTCATTCAAGAAACACATGTGATTCTTAAAGGAATTGAGGTGCCTGATGCTCAAAGTACTGAACCAGTTACAAGACTGTTAGCCAATCAGAGTGATAGAAGTAGACAATGAAGCATAAGAGTAGCTCAAAAGGTTTCCAAGAATAGACTGAATGTGAATGATGTCATGAGATAAAGATTTCTGAGAAGGAGGTAGAATAAGAGAAGTTGAACTAAGATCAGACTCAACTACACTCCCCCTAACATCATGATGTATTGACTTAAGATGCACCGACTTTGTATGCAGATGGTATTAAGATGCACCGACTCTAACATATGTAATATGCAGGATGCACCGACCTACGTGCAACTTGAACATAAGGTGCACCGACTTTCATGCTGTTTAAACACAAGATGCATCGACTACATGCTGAAAACTTATACACCAGTTGAAATCATGCATCGACTAAGTGTAAAACATGCATCGACTTGAACTCTATACAAGGCAAGTAAGGGAAACAAGTGCTAGCTCCATGCATCGACTATATGCACAACCATGCATCGACTTCAGAGATTATTTGTGCAAGACGTGCAACAACTCATATACTCAGTGCACAAGTAATTATTCTAACAACAAACATCCTTTATTCAAAAATTTAAAGACAGGCAGACACTATTATTTCAAGCATTTCAGACGACAATTCAAGAATGAAATTAGTCATTTTCATGCTAAAATTTACAAAGCCCCAATTCTCTTCTTAGATATTTAAATCATTCATTTCCAAGGGGTTTAGTAAAAATATCAGCAACTTATTTTTCAGTTTCAACAAAGACTAATTCAATTTCACTCTTGCTCACTGCATCTCTAAGAAAATGGTGTTTAATCTCAAAATGCTTAGTCCTAGAGTGGTGAACAGGATTCTCAGTTAGGTAGATAGCACTAGTACTATCACATAAAATTAGAATACATCCCAAATTTATCTGATAATCTGAAAGTTGGTGCTTAATCCATAGTACCTGAGCTGTGCAATTCCCTGCAGCGACATACTCTGCTTCTACAGTGGACAAGGCAACTGTGTGTTGCTTCTTTGAAGCCCAAGATACTAGGCAGCCACCTAGGAATTGACAATAGCCACTAGTGCTTTTCCTATCTATCCGACACCCAGTATAGTCTGCATCAGTGTATGCTAGAAGCTCCAGCTCACACTTAGCAGGGTACCAAAGGCCAAGCTCTTGGGTGCCTGACAGATACCTAAAGATCCTTTTCACTGCACTAAAATGAGACTCCTTAGGACTAACCTAAAATCTAGCACATAAACACACTGCAAATTGTATATCAGGACTAGATGCAGTAAGGTACAAAAGGGATCCGATAATACCTCGATACAGCTTTTGATCCACTGTTTTACCTTTGGGGTCTTCATCAAGACTTGTTGAAGTACCCATTGGTGCTGCAATGTCCTTGAGGTTCTCAAATTTGAACTTCTTCAGCAGGTCCCTTATGTACTTGGACTGGGTGATGAATGTTCCATCCTTGGTCTATGTCACCTGCAGTCCAAGAAATAATTTTAGCTCACCCATTGAGCTCATTTCAAATTCTTGTGTCATTAAATCAGAAAATTTCTTACACAATTTGGGTTAGTTGACCCAAATACAATGTCATCCACATAAATCTGAACAAGGAGAATGTCTAGATGACTTACTTTGGTGAATAACGTTTGGTCAACCTTACCTCTTACGAACTTCTTCTCGGTAAGGAATTTGCTGAGCCTGTCATACCAAGCTCTCGGAGCTTGCTTCAAGCCATAAAGAGCTTTATTCAACTTATAAACATAGTTAGGGAAATCTAAGCATTCAAAGCCAGGAGATTGTCTCACAAAGACATGCTCTTTTATTTCCCCATTGAGGAAAGAAGATTTAACATACATCTGCTGGAGAGTTATTCCTAATGAGTATGCATAAGCCAAAAGTATTCTAATTGCCTCTAACCTAGCTACATGGGCAAATGACTCTTCAAAGTCAATTCTGAATTCTTGATCGTACCCCTGAGCAACAAGTCTAGCTTTATTTTTAACTACATTACCTAGCTCATCAGTTTTATTTCTAAAAACCCATTTTGTCCCTATGATAGTCCCATGATCAGGAGGTGGGACCAGATGCCACACATTGTTCCTATCAAATTGATTAAGCTCCTCGTGCATGGCATTGATCCAATGCACATCCTTGAGGGCACTGTCAATGGATTTGGGTTCTACATGAGAAACCAATGCATATGCATTTAATTCATGCTGTGCTCTAAAGTAGCCTCTAGTCCTAGGGGGTTCATTTAAGTTACCAATGACATTATTTATTGGATGGTCTCTTTGAAATATGATATTGATAACTTGGTTACCTTGACCTTCATTTATCTCCCCCTGAACAGCAAGCTCTTCTGCATTATTTTCTTCAGGTTCTCCTTCATTTTCTGATTGGTTTGTAGAGTTTCCTTCCTTCAAGATTTCTACATCATCTTCTATCCTACATACACCATCATCAGACTTATTTAAAGGCTCATCAAAGATAATGTGTGGAGATTCCTCAACAATTTTAGAATTCAAGTTGTACACCCTATATGCTCTAGTATTTTCAGAATATCCAAGGAAGATTCCTGGATCACTTTTAGGTTCAAATTTATCAAGATCTCTTTTATCGTTAACATGTATAAAACACTTACAGCCAAAGACATTGAAATGAGCAATCGAAGGCTTCTTATCCTTAAGAATCTCATAAGGTGTTTTCTGAGTGAACGGCATGGTTTGCCGACCCGGTGCATCTCGCACCGACTCGTACGACCCGACCCAGGCCGGGACCGGGTCGATCGGGCCATGGGTCGCCACCGGGTCTGTCTATTATTTTAATATTATATTATATTATATTTTATATATAATGTGTGTTTTTCTATTTTATTTTATTATTTTATATTATATATATATATAGTGGTGTTTTAGAACGGGACGGACTGGGTCGGACCGAGACGGGAGCGACCCGACCCGACCCAAGCCGAGACCGGGTCGACCGAGTCGATCGGGCCGGCAAACCCTGGTGAACGGCCTTACCATGGCTAGGTTAATTACATGGCATGCAGTGTTGACTGCCTCTGCTCAAAACTTTCTTGGTAGGCCTCCTTCAACTAGGAGTGTACGGGCCATCTCAACAAGTGTCCGGTTCCTCCTCTCCACCACTCCATTTTACTCTGGTGTCCTTGGTGAAGAGAGCCGATGAGTAATCCCATTGACCCTGTAAAATTCATCAAATTGTGAGTTTTTAAACTCACCTCCATGATCAGACAGAATATTTTCAATTGAATTTTTATTTTTCTAGTTTATTTTCAAGTAGAACTCCTGAAATTCAGAAAACACATCATTTTTGTGTGCAATGAAAAAGACCCAAGTATATCTAGAGAAGTCATCCACTAATACATACCCATATCTCCTTCCTGATAGGCTGACTGATCTAGTTGGTCCAAAAAGGTCCATGTGTTTCAGCTCATAAGGTTTGGAAGACATGTTTTCAGTTCTAGACTTGAATGACTTCCTAGTTTGCTTGGACTGTGTACATGCATTACAGACTTTATTTTCCTTCTTATATGAAATTTTAGGGAGTCCTCTAACCATGCTATGTTTATTCAATTTATGCAAGATAGTGTAACTAGCATGTCCTAATCTACGATGCCACAGAAATGCTAAATCATCATTATTAGCTGTGAGGCATAGATTAGAGTGAGCAATATCATCTAAATCTACCATGTAGATGTTATTTACTCTCTTACTAGAAAATTTAACTACATCAGAATCAGGTTCATAAATTCTGCAGTATTGGGAATCTAAAACAACTCTATGCCCTTGGTCACATAGCTAGCTGATACTGAGCAAATTGTAAGCAAGACCATCAACCAGCATAACTTCCTCAATGCAGCAGGTAGTGCACTTACCTACCTTACCTGACCCGATGATTTTACCCTTAGTATTTCCTCCGAAGGTGACAAGGCCTCCATTCTTCTCAATCAGCATGCAAAATTTAGCCTTGTATCCTGTCATATGCCTGGAGCAGCCACTATCCAGGTACCACATGTTGTGCTTGGCTGCCAAGCATACCTGCAATCACAGTCATGGAGAAAAGTTTGGAACCCAAAAATGTTTGGGCTCCAGAGTAGATGAAGAGCTACTCAAACAAGACAACAAATCCTTAGGAATCCACATTTGTTTGAACATTGTTAATTTAGTGGATTTCTCAACATTGTTTTTGTCATTTTTCTTCTTGTCAGCATTAACATTCTTAGTCCCTCCTTTCCTGTTCAGTGTACTGGCACCATTATTTTTAGCAAATTGATTTTGTTTGTGTCAGTGCCTAGGCCAATGAGCATTCAGGAAATTGTGGCCGATGTTGGTCCTAGGCTGACTATAGGTGGCTTGTTTTTTGGGAGCCCATGTTCTAGACTGCCTAACCCAGTTGTTAGCCTGAGGTCTATATGTCTGTATGGGATATGACTGATATCTAGACCTCTCTTGAACTCTATTCCATCCAGACCTATGAAATTGTTGTGGCTGCACACGATGGTAGGTCTGGACTCTGGGTTGGTAGAATTGGCTAGATTGACCTCTTGCTGGATTATGTCTCCCTTGCACCTTAGACCCATCTGACTTCTGCATGGGTGAGGGTTGAATCTTCTTCTGAACAGCTGGTGGAGACTTGGTGACCCTAGCCTGGGGTTTAGGTGTGCGTGAAGGTTGACCCCTAACCTGAACTCTATCTTGAGGAGTAGGGCAGTATGTGCTATCATGGCTAGACTCACCTATCTTCTGCTTGCCCTTGTCCTGAGCACTGGGCATTTTGCAATTAACATTTTTAACAGCAGAATTTACATTGGACATTTTGATGAGAGGTCTCTTCTCCTTTTCAGTTACAAATAAAATTATTTTCATTGCTAAACTCTTTTTAGCTTTGGGGTTATACCCGAGACCCTCTTTTCTGAAATTCACTTTAGACCCCAACAGAGCATTCAAATTCTCAATGCCTTGGGTCATATTCTCAATGATTTTCTTTTTGTCAGCATTTTCTTTTTCTGATCTTTCAATTGTTTTCTGCAACTCAGCATTGACACACAAGACAACTTCATATTTTTCACTAGCAATTTTCATTTCATTTTCAAATTTTTGCAATTTCAATTTTAAATCATCAATCACATTTTTCAGAGACTCATTTTCATTTCTAGAATTAATGAAATCAATATTCAGATCATCAAATTCAGAACATGCACTTTTCAACCTATCATTCTCTGATTGTAAAAATGCAATTTTGTCTGACATGATTTTGTCATTCATCAGAGAATTAACCTTTTTCTTTAAGTGTTTGTTCTCCTTTCTAATGTCATCAACTTTATCTAGCAAGTCTCCATAGGCATCTTCCCAATCAGAAATGGTGTAATGCTCAAATGGAGAGGATACCCCATCGGAGTCTTCTTCCTTTTCTTCATAATCTTTTGCCATCAGGCAAATGGGCTTTTCTTCGTCCTCGCTCTCAGATGTGCAGCTTAATGTGCCCTCGTCCTCGTCACTCCATGTGCTCACCATCGCCTTTCCTTTGAGAGCCTTCTTCTTTGACTTCTCCTTGAGCTTTTGGAGCTCCAGACAGTCTGCCTTCATGTGGCCGGCCTTCCTGTAATGATAGCAAACATTAGTATCAATTTTTTTGGTAGGGTTAGATTTATACCTCGTTTGTCCCTTGCCACCATGCTGTCTCCGACAGAAATTTCTTCCTTCTTTCCTCAAAAATCTTCTAAACTCTCTGGTCATCATTGCAAGCTGATCTCCTTCAATTTCTGACCCAGAGAAGCTCTGATCGCTCGATGATCCACTGTGGCTGGATCTGCTTGATCTACTGGACTTGGCCTTCAGAGCAATGGGCTTTTTCTTCTTCTCTAGCTCCTCGGTCTTGGGAAGATTCATCTTCTAGGTCATTAACGAGCCAATAAACTCGTCTACCTTCATATTCTGAAGATCTCTTGACTCCTCTATAACAGTAGCTTTCGTGTGCCAGACTGGAGTCAGGGACCGAAGAATCTTCCTCACGATTTCATAATCAGAATAGTTTTTACCCAGACTTCTGAGACCATTGGTGATGGGGGTAAGACGTGTGTACATCTCGGTGATGGTCTCGCTGGGCTTCATCCTGAAGGCTTCATACTCTAAGACCAGCAAGTTTGCCTTGGTCTCCCTTACTTGAGAGGTTACCTCGTAGATAACCTCCAACTTATCCCACATCTCTTTCGCTGTGGCGCACGAAGAAACTCTTGAAAATTCCGTGGGATGTAGAGCGCACTGAATGGCATTGATGGCGCTCCAGTTGAGAGTAGATTTCTTGATCTCCTCTCTCATCCATACATCCTCATTAGGATGCTGCTCGAAGGGTCCTTTACTGACCACCTTCCAAATCTCATAGTCTTTCGCCCTCAGAAAGACTTGCATACGATTCTTCCAGTATGCGTAGTTCGAACCGTCAAAGTATGGGGGCTTCGTGGTGGAATGTCCTTCAGCCGTCATCCCTCTTGCATCTACGGCTGTTTCTCTTCAGGACGTTGATCCCTGCAAAAGAGTTAGGCTCTGATACCAACAGATGAGTCAAATGAATCTAAGATGGTATGCTCTGATACCAACTGATGATACTCTATTGATGATCTAGAGGGGGGTGAATAGATCGATCACCCACTAAAATTGACAATAGCAAGAACAATTGCGAAATAAAATCAAGCTGCTGTAGGATGAGGAAGAACACTAAAACACAATCAAGCTATAGCAAGTCTAGACGATCAGCACAAATGCGGTCTCAAGCATCCATCTACTGGGCAGTGAAACTAGATAGAGATGAGCACACTACAAGAAAAAGTGGCTATAGCGACCGAATTAGCGACCGATTTAATCGGTCTCTAGTCGGTCCCAAATAGAGACCAATTCGGAGACCGAAATAATCGGTCGCATTACCGAGACCGTTTCAGCGACCGCATGTATATCGGTCGCTAATAGGTCGCTATTATTGCGACCGAATTAACTTCGGTCTCCAGTCGGTCGCTGATGCCGTTATACTTCCTACTACGACCCCCGCCCGCCCGAGCCCTCCCGCCCGAGCCCCCCCCCTCCCGCCCGAGCCCCCCCTCCCGAGCCCCCTTCCCCTGCGGCCCCCTCTCCGCCCTAGCCCCCCTCCCCGCTCCCGCCCGAGCCCCCTCCGCCGGAGCCCCCCCTCCGCCCGAGCCCTCCCGCCCGAGCCCTCCTCCGCCGGAGCCCCCCTCCTCCGCCCGAGCCCTCCCGCCCGAGCCCCCTCCGCCGGAGCCCCCCCTCCGCCCGAGCCCTCCCGCCCGAGCCCTCCTCCGCCGGAGCCCCCCTCCTCCGCCCGAGCCCTCCCGCCCGAGCCCCCTCCGCCGGAGCCCCCCCTCCGCCCGAGCCCTCCCGCCCGAGCCCTCCTCCGCCGGAGCCCCCCTCCTCCGCCCGAGCCCTCCCGCCCGAGCCCCCCTCCTCCTCCGTATAGTGGCCGCTCACGGCGACAAGGTGCTCCCACTCCGATAGCTCCATGCAGGGAAACTCGTCGCCTCTGCAGCCGAGCCAGTGGGAGAGGACGACCGCGCCGCCGACGATCTGGATGGAGTTTACTCTCTCCCCGTCGTGTGCCACGATGATGTGCCTCAGCTCGCCCCGGAGGGACTCGTCCCAGACCTCGTATGGCCAGTCGCGGCGGCGCTCCGGGCCGCAGGACTCGAGCTTGAGGACGGTCCCCCCGGACAGAGGCTTGTGCACGTTCTTCTGCTGCTGGTTGCCGCCGGGATGGTGCAAGGTGAGCCGCGTGTTGCACGCACCCCCGCCTTTGTATATGTCTGTTTGTTTCCGATTCCACTTCTCAGAGGAAAATATTGTTCGCAATCCTCGATTCCGGGTTATTCGGGTTTTGTTAAACACTGGTTTCATCGTGATTCTGATTTGATTAATGGAATAGAAACATTCAGCTTGCACACAGCATCCCAATTATGTCAATTCAGAAAATTTGTACGTATTAGGTGTTGTTTGTTTACATGCAACTTTCCCGATTTTAGAATCATCGGTTTTGAAAATTAATAGATTCTTTAATTTCAAAATCAACAATATTTTTTTTTACTATTGTCTAGTTTATTGTGCTTTCAACTCATTTCTTATGATATGTTGTTGGCAGGCTCATGTTTTCTCTTCGCAAACTGGAGACTGTGCTGCTTTCCTCTCTAACTATGATCCTAATTCCATCGTGAGAGTTATGTTTAACAACATGCATTACACCTTGCCACCCTGGTCAAGCAGCATCCTTCCTGACTGCAGAAATGTAGTATTTAATACTGCAAAGGTATGTGATACAAACCACTGGAGAAGAATGTTTTTTCTCATTATTAATCGTGTCTTGTAAATCATCTGCATAAAATTTTCTTTACGTCCCCATTTTGGATTTCTTGGTGGCTTCATGTGTACCCCATAGTGTAAATAGAATAAACAGCACTATCAATTCCTGTGTCTAGTTTAGATCATATGTGCATGGCGAAGCTATGTTCAGCATGCTTTGCTGTTCCTAAACATTTTACCAAATAGTTATATATTTTTTTGTATATTGCTTAAGTTAACTCTCCTTTCACCATATAGGTCGGAGTTCAAACGTCACAAATGCAAATGATGGCAACTAATGAATTATCACTGTCATGGGAAAGGTACGATGAGGAGATCATTTCCATGGGAGATAATTCTTTATTCACCACAGTTGGACTATTAGAGCAGATAAATGTGACAAGGGATATGACAGACTATTTGTGGTACATTACCAGGTGAGCATCAGGACCAGCATAAATATCCTGCTAAAATGGGTATATTTGGAGAATTCGTAACCTTAGTTTCTATATTCCTTTTTCCTCCACTTGTCGCCTTTGCATTTCATCACTCTTTAACATGATTTATGCTTCCTGGATGATGAAAGTACCGAATGCTCTAATGTCAGAATGCTACGGATCTCTGCACTGCCTAGTCTTGATTTGGATACACCAGCCATATTCACCTTGGCAAGGATTTTTCGGTGACCTCCTATTTAAAATTCTTTGATTCCAGCGTCGACATTAGTGCATCAGAAGCTTTTCTCAATGGAGGCCAACTTCCAAATATCATCGTGCAGTCCGCTGGCCATGCTTTGCATGTTTTCGTCAATGGGGAACTCTCAGGTGGATTTACTAATTTCCCATTCTGGCCAAATTATTAAGTGTTACAAGTAAATTTTATAAAAACAAGGACATTCAAGTTCTGATTTTGTGATTCCAACAGGATCCACTTATGGGAACAGGGAGAATAGGAGGATTACCTATAATGGTAATGTGAAGCTGCGTGCTGGATCAAATAGAATCGCTCTGCTGAGCGTGGCTGTTGGACTGCCAGTCAGTAACTCCTACCTATGTTTGTTGTTTTACTCAGAAGCTAGACTTTAAGGAAACTTACACACTGGGGAAGAAACTTACATTAATCTGTCTTTCCCCTTTTTTAATGAAGAATGTTGGAACACACTATAGGAATTGGAATACTGGAGTTCTAGGTCCAGTCGTTCTTCATGGTCTGAGTGAAGGAAGAAGAGACTTAACATGGCAGAACTGGTCCTATCAGGTCCTTTTTATTTTTCTTTGAACAGTTATGCATTCATAAATTGGAAGTCGTATGAGCTCATTGCGTTTTTTTTCTTTCTTTCTTTTAACATAGGTTGGTCTCAAAGGGGAAGCTATGAATATCAACTCTCTAGAGGGAACTTCATCAGTGGAATGGATGCAAGGGGCATTTGCAGCTCAACATCAGCAACCATTAACATGGTACAAGGTAACATATGGGCATCAACTCGCTCTTACTGAATTACAACTGTTTTGGCAACTAGAGTTTATGTCTTAAGTTTTTTCAGGCTTCCTACAATCCACCCACAGCCTTAACGTTTGGCTTGTCAGTCCAAGTTTAACATCATAATATCATATCAAAGGCTGTGAATGTTTTTGCAATTCAATGGTTATCATTGTCTAGGTATAACCATATAAAAGCCTTAGTCAACCTACACGTGAGGGGTGAGTAACATACTGCCCCACTGAGGGACAAGACAGAAGATTCGATTAAATAGCATGGTCTCATTGCATTCACAGCCATGAGTTTCTGAGATGAAAAGCACAGTTTCAACAAAAATAAGATGGACAAAGTTATAAGACCCACAAAACGTATTCTAAGTTTTTTTACAGAAAATAAAATAACAACCATTTTTCTGCAAGAAAATTGCTGACTTTTTCTAATGTTAATTTTATGCTTCTGTTCAGCAAGCATTCTCCTTATTTTCAAACCATCTGCTAAATGAAACATTCTGGAAAGATAGATTGCACACCTGCCAATTCGTCAGTACAATGTGCCCATGCATTGTTACCATAAAGGAGTTTCCAGAGCATTAATGCCTGCCCAGATCTATATCCATGAGATTGAGCCCATCTCTGCTCAAGAAAAACAAAGGAAGACGAGAAGACAGGCTTACAAATTTATCAAAATCAAATTACATCGGAAGGAAAGTTTCAAGAAAACATTGTATTCTGTCAGAAAGCATGAAAATGCTTTCTTCCATCTTTTTCCTACCATGTGATGAATCCTCATTATACCACAGAGCAAAAGATCTCACATACATAACGCACAAAAAAATCAATTCTTTAGTGCAACTAGAAGTATCTTAGTCAAAGGAAATGCCAACTGACTCGGTTGCACCTATACGAGCATCACTAACCCTCCCCCCCCCCGGGCAAAAAAAAAATCAAATACAATAATAAATTTCTTTGTTTTCGTCCACCTATTCATTAGAACGACCAAGAAAACCAGCTAGCAGATGAGAATGAAAAAAAAAACAGATTTTAGACCACCGGTCGTAGCAACGATATCTACCAAGAAACAGCTCCGCAATCCAATTTCGCCCGCGAAGAAGAGTACACCACAAACAAAACAGATGCGACGAAGAATGCAGCTAGAACAGTGGCGTCACCTCAAGCTCGGAGAACTCCATGCCCTTGAGCAAAACCCTCTGTCCACCACTGACGGCTTCCGCACCTGCCCCAAACAAACTCAACACCAAATTAGGGCACACAAACAGGAATCGGATGATACTTGGAAACGCTAAGAGGAAACGGCCCTCTGAAGCGGGGAGTGCTCGCCGGGCGACGCACCTGCTTCGGAGCAGCAGCTCCCGGCGGCGGCAGCAGAGGGTCCGGGGGTCAAACTTCATTTTTAAAATACACTTAGTTCAAATGAACTGTTAGGACGGGTCCGGGGGTCTAAAATTCGAAATACCGGTCGGATGGCCGTGCCGATCATTCCAATACGACCGGGGAGACGAAAGTGACTTGTCAGAACTGACGGAATCCAAATCGGATGCCCGGTTTGAGCTCGGCGCTCAAACTTCATTTTTAAAATACACTTAGTTCAAATGAACTGTTAGGACGGGTCCGGGGGTCTAAAATTCGAAATACCGGTCGGATGGCCGTGCCGATCATTCCAATACGACCGGGGAGATGAAAGTGACTTGTCAGAACTGACGGAATCCAAATCGGATGCCCGGTTTGAGCTCGGCGCTCAAACTTCATTTTTAAAATACACTTAGTTCAAATGAACTGTTAGGACGGGTCCGGGGGTCTAAAATTCGAAATACCGGTCGGATGGCCGTGCCGATCATTCCAATACGACCGGGGAGATGAAAGTGACTTGTCAGAACTGACGGAATCCAAATCGGATGCCCGGTTTGAGCTCGGCGCTCAAACTTCATTTTTAAAATACACTTAGTTCAAATGAACTGTTAGGACGGGTCCGGGGGTCTAAAATTCGAAATACCGGTCGGATGGCCGTGCCGATCATTCCAATACGACCGGGGAGATGAAAGTGACTTGTCAGAACTGACGGAATCCAAATCGGATGCCCGGTTTGAGCTCGGCGCTCAAACTTCATTTTTAAAATACACTTAGTTCAAATGAACTGTTAGGACGGGGCATTTGGTTCTAAAATCTGAAATACCGGTCGGATGGCCGTGCCGATCATTCCAATACGACCGGGGAGATGAAAGTGACTTGTCAGAACTGACGGAATCCAAATCGGATGCCCGGTTTGAGCTCGGCGCTCAAACTTCATTTTTAAAATACACTTAGTTCAAATGAACTGTTAGGACGGGTCCGGGGGTCTAAAATTCGAAATACCGGTCGGATGGCCGTGCCGATCATTCCAATACGACCGGGGAGACGAAAGTGACTTGTCAGAACTGACGGAATCCAAATCGGATGCCCGGTTTGAGCTCGGCGCTCAAACTTCATTTTTAAAATACACTTAGTTCAAATGAACTGTTAGGACGGGTCCGGGGGTCTAAAATTCGAAATACCGGTCGGATGGCCGTGCCGATCATTCCAATACGACCGGGGAGATGAAAGTGACTTGTCAGAACTGACGGAATCCAAATCGGATGCCCGGTTTGAGCTCGGCGCTCAAACTTCATTTTTAAAATACACTTAGTTCAAATGAACTGTTAGGACGGGTCCGGGGGTCTAAAATTCGAAATACCGGTCGGATGGCCGTGCCGATCATTCCAATACGACCGGGGAGATGAAAGTGACTTGTCAGAACTGACGGAATCCAAATCGGATGCCCGGTTTGAGCTCGGCGCTCAAACTTCATTTTTAAAATACACTTAGTTCAAATGAACTGTTAGGACGGGGCATTTGGTTCTAAAATCTGAAATACCGGTCGGATGGCCGTGCCGATCATTCCAATACGACCGGGGAGATGAAAGTGACTTGTCAGAACTGACGGAATCCAAATCGGATGCCCGGTTTGAGCTCGGCGCTCAAACTTCATTTTTAAAATACACTTAGTTCAAATGAACTGTTAGGACGGGTCCGGGGGTCTAAAATTCGAAATACCGGTCGGATGGCCGTGCCGATCATTCCAATACGACCGGGGAGATGAAAGTGACTTGTCAGAACTGACGGAATCCAAATCGGATGCCCGGTTTGAGCTCGGCGCTCAAACTTCATTTTTAAAATACACTTAGTTCAAATGAACTGTTAGGACGGGGCATTTGGTTCTAAAATCTGAAATACCGGTCGGATGGCCGTGCCGATCATTCCAATACGACCGGGGAGATGAAAGTGACTTGTCAGAACTGACGGAATCCAAATCGGATGCCCGGTTTGAGCTCGGCGCTCAAACTTCATTTTTAAAATACACTTAGTTCAAATGAACTGTTAGGACGGGTCCGGGGGTCTAAAATTCGAAATACCGGTCGGATGGCCGTGCCGATCATTCCAATACGACCGGGGAGATGAAAGTGACTTGTCAGAACTGACGGAATCCAAATCGGATGCCCGGTTTGAGCTCGGCGCTCAAACTTCATTTTTAAAATACACTTAGTTCAAATGAACTGTTAGGACGGGTCCGGGGGTCTAAAATTCGAAATACCGGTCGGATGGCCGTGCCGATCATTCCAATACGACCGGGGAGATGAAAGTGACTTGTCAGAACTGACGGAATCCAAATCGGATGCCCGGTTTGAGCTCGGCGCTCAAACTTCATTTTTAAAATACACTTAGTTCAAATGAACTGTTAGGACGGGTCCGGGGGTCTAAAATTCGAAATACCGGTCGGATGGCCGTGCCGATCATTCCAATACGACCGGGGAGATGAAAGTGACTTGTCAGAACTGACGGAATCCAAATCGGATGCCCGGTTTGAGCTCGGCGCTCAAACTTCATTTTTAAAATACACTTAGTTCAAATGAACTGTTAGGACGGGTCCGGGGGTCTAAAATTCGAAATACCGGTCGGATGGCCGTGCCGATCATTCCAATACGACCGGGGAGATGAAAGTGACTTGTCAGAACTGACGGAATCCAAATCGGATGCCCGGTTTGAGCTCGGCGCTCAAACTTCATTTTTAAAATACAAGATGAAATTTGAACTTATATTGGGTGTGTGTATTTATATATATGAAAATGAGCTGGCTTAAACTATTGGCATACTCTTGTTAATGCTTGATTTCTTTATTAAGTCTTGTTAATGCTTGATTTCTTTATTAAGGATTTGATTATAATTTTTTTAAATGATATACAGGATCATCCGTCGCGAGATGTTGGACGAGACGACGACCAGGATGATGTTGGACGAGACGACGACCAGGATGAGACATATGTGGAGGATTTGTGATTTTATTTTAGTTGTGTATGTTGTCATTTTATTATTATGGATGTATGATTAATTTGTGATTTTATTTTAATTGTGTGTAATTTGAGGTTCGTGGAGATTGTGATCCGTGTAGTTGATTTATTATTGTTTTATGAAATTGTTATTTATCAGGTGTTTGTATGTGATGAATTTGAGATTTGTCGATATTGTTGTCTGTGTAGTTGATTTTATATTTATGTTATGAATTTGTTATTTATCAGGTAATTTATTTATCAGTTTAAATAAATTTTTAAAAAAAAAATAATGCAAAATTAGCGACCGCATAGAAACTGAATTGCGACCGAATAGCGACTATACGTTATATTTCTTTTATTAAATAATTATACTTGGCGACCGACTAGCGACCGAATTGAGACCGAATAAATCCGATAGGTTAATTTTATTTTTAAAAATACAACATAATTAGCGACCGGATAGCGACCGAATTGAGACCGACTTAATTAGCGACCATTCAGGCGACCGATTATAATCGGTCTCTAGTAACGACTGATACTGCGACCGAATTATGTCGGTCGCTATATAGCGACTAGTATATAGCGACCGACATATTCGGTCGCTAGATAGTCTCTGTTCGGTCGCAATGCATATTTGCGACCGAACTACGACTGAATAGCGACCGCTAGGTCGGTCGCTATCCGCGATTTTTCTTGTAGTGGCACAAACCACATGGCAATCACACAGTAGACACTGAATTTTTAAGGTGGTTCGACGTCAAACCCGAGGTCTACGTCCACGCCACACTCAAACCAGAGTGTGGTTTCCCGCTGATACACAGCTTAACATGCTGATCCACAGCTTCGGGGTGAAAACCCTACAAACCGCTGGGCCTTATAGCTTACGCCGACCAGAGGAATCCTCCTCTGCAACCACTGGGGAATTACAGTTTCACCCGTCCAGAGGATACCACACCTCTGCCCGCTGAGGAATTACAGCTTAACCTCTGCTGACGAACAACTTGAACAGGAGTTTCTAAAAATGAAAGGAAAACAAATGAAGAAACAGAAAAACCCACGATGGGAATGTAGCTCAACAATAAGCAAACTCAGTTTCGGTTCGAGACCAGGAAACTGATAAACAAAGTTCTCTCTCTCTCTCTCTCTCTCTCTCTCTCTCTCTCTCTCTCTCTCTCTCTCTCTCTCTCTCTCTCTCTCTCTCTCTCTCTCTCTCTCTCAGACTCTCAAATCTCTCACTTTCAGACTTTCTTCTCACATCTGCTTCTCATCTTCTTCTCTCTGGATCGTGCTGGCTGTTTCTCTTTCTACTCTTGTTCTCTCAATGTCACAATCACGATCCATCTTCTCTTGAAGAAGACTCTCCTTACTTATAGGAAGCAGCAGAAGGTAGGGCGTGTGCTCGCCACAATTCCCGCCTAGAGCCTTATCCAGATCTAGAGTGGTCAAGCCATGTGGCATCATATTGGAACCTCCTCCATTCTTGGATCACGTGCCTTTCTTAAACCCCTCGAGCAAATATCCTGTTAAGGTCAGACTTAATGTCAGCTTGAAGCAATCTGAAAAGATAGTAGAAAGATGCACAGAGTTAATTAGAGATTTGAACTAAGTGTGCACAAACTCCACAGGCTCGACATAACGTATGAACACATATCCACGGAGTCAAGTGTTCACACATAGAACAGATGCACAGACTTGTTTTATTGGTCTAGTGGATGTGTACAGACTGTATGTGTGTAACATGCAGTAATGCACTAAGTGTGTATATGCAAAGTGCAAGCCTTGCACTGACTCAATGTCCCGAGAACAACACTGCTTAGACTTAGATCATGTGTCGTGCAAAGGTTGCACAGACTTGCTTCTACAACATACTTGACTTGCACAGGCTTAATGTGCAACCACTAAATGCATGAGCACTTATGCACCGAGTTGCCCAAGATGTTTTGCACATACTATATGTGCCTAGACATAAGCATGCACGGACTTAGTTGCGTGCTGAACTAATGCTTGAATGACACTTGCACTGACTTGGTAGTGTGCAGCAGCAAGGGTTGCACCTACTTGATAGTGTGCAGCGTGAAGTGTTGCACCGACTTAGTGTGCCTTGAGCTAAGCCTGCACGGACTTGGTCTCGTGCAACAACTACCAATGCATCGATGTGCATAATGCATGGATGACCTTTGCAGCGACTTGGTCATGTGCAGCAACATGGCTTGCACCGACTTTATATATGCATGCACGGACTTGATGTGCTGGAAATGCACTCTATGCATGAACTCAATACAGACTGACTTAGTATTGTATCGACTTCATTATAATGCAAAGCCTAAGTGTAAACATGCAGAGAACACTTATGTGAGCATCTGACATATAAATTTCATCAAGATACACACAACATCATTACAGAGTAAATTTATCAAAGTCAACTATGCAGTCAACGAAGTCAAGCACTACTGTTGCTAATCATCAAAACAACTATCTGTCAATTATCAAAACATTTCAACACAAAGCAGTGCACATACTGCTTATCAAACCAGAGGAGTCCCAACAACTTCCAATGCTCTGTTTAGAGATCGGGTTTAAGCAAACTGTGAGGCTCAGCGGGTTAAGCAAGCTGTGAGGCTCAGCTGTTTGGGATTAGTTCCCCGAAGCTGTGGATCAGCGGTTGTAAGGGATTTATTCTTTCGAAGTAGTGGATCAGCAATTCAAGCTGTGAGTCAGCGGAATCCTCACTCAGGTTGAGTGGGGTGTGGACGTAGGTCTGCTGGGTGCAGACTGAACCACCTAAAAATCGCCTATGTCTGTGGTTTGTCTTTGTGCGATTGTCTCCTTATTCTACTACCTTCATAGTGTTGGTCGTATGTTGATTTGACTTCATAGTTCGAAACTGGCACAACTGCCAAACGTTTGACCTTGTGTCTAGTAGAAACATGCATAGTGTTCGATATCAGTTATGTTTGAAGCATCCGTTCTGTGAGAGAGCTTTGCGATCTATCATTCATTTCCCTCTAGTTTAATTTGATTTGGTTTGAATTTTAATTCGAGCATAAATTTTGTAAGGGGATGTATTCACCCCCCTCTAGATCCCGGCCTTGCACCCAACAGATTCCAAGGCAAGCAGAGACTGACGGAGGCCTTAGAGAAAGAAATTTCAATCCGACGGAAGGAATATCCGGCAGAGGGTCATTCAATCTCCAAGAAGTGAGGGTAAGTGTGAAAATCTCATGATACAGGGACTCTATCTCGGTCATGAGATAGCAGTGCCAAAAGACCCGCGATATGGGTCAAAAGTCGATAAAATCGTGAGAGAAAGAATGAGCGTCAAATCAAGAAGACGCGAATTACAAAATCTGCATCCATATGCAAAGACGCTAATTCATGATTTTTATCAGATTTTTTTAAATAAAATATAAAATTGGCGTCCTTATACAGAGGCGCCATTTATTTAATTAGCGTCCATTCTGATGGGTGTCAATTCCATGATTTTCTCATTTACTTTATTTTTATATAAATTAAATAAGAATTCGTGTCTCTTTGAAAAGACGTCAATTCATATCTTATTTCTATTTAATTTAATAATTCAAAAAATAACATCTCTTTAATTAAAAGGATGTATATATATATATATATATATATATATATATATGTTGTACATTTTTTTTATTTTTTGGAAAGAATAAGGATAGAAATAAGATTTTTGAAAGAATAAAGATAAAAAAAGGGGGAATAAATAGGGGATAAAGATAATGGGAGTTTTTGCAATGTTAACTAAAATCCCATAAGAAATTAACGTGGTTACTCTTTACGTTATTTCTTAACTTGTTGTAATTGGGTGAATAGTGTCACTTTTTATTTTATAAAAATTTAACAAAATAGACTATATAAAAAATAGGAGAAAATATAAGGATTCTAACCATACACATATCAAGATGTTAGGATACATGATTTAAAGGATATAGAATTTTAAAGCTTGTAAATTCTTATACATATAATTTTTATGAAGTACCACTTTTTATTTTGTGAGAATTTATCAAAATAAAATATATAAAAAATAAGATAAATATAAAATTTTTAACTATGAAATATCATAATTTTATCTTATCTGATTTAAAAGATAAAAATCCTAAAGTCACACGGAGTTTTAGCAGATGAATATTATCATTTTTTATTTAATGAGAATTTAGTGAAATAAAATATATAACAAATAAGAGACAAATATAAGGACTTTAATCATGAAATATCATAATTTTATTTTATCTGCTTTAAAAGATAAAAATCTTCAAAGATGGTATAAGAGTTAACCCTATGAACAATGTCATTTTCAATTTTAAATTTTTTCGTGCACGTAAATACATAAGAATTAAGAGTAAAATATGGGAATTTCAAATATAAATTTATCCTAAATTTTATATATATGATTACACAATTATAAAATTTTAATCCTGGGTTAAATATATTTTACGTAAACAAGAACGTATGAACCGTAGATATCATGCATGTATGGTTTAATAGATCTTGGGCTTGTATTTGAGATCACCAACCTCAGTTGGTGGAGAAATCAATCGGAAGTAGAAGAAAAGGATGAAGAGGAAGCAGAGAAAGCAACTACAGTAGCCGTACGTAGCATCCGCAGGAGGAAGAAACCCACGGCTCTCCCTTGGCGGTTCACGACGGCAGCAGCAACACCCTATATACGAACAGCAGCAGCAACAACGGTGGCTCCTGCATCGCCGGGGGGTCTACTTATAGGGTTCTTGGCCTTCTAGAGTCCCACGGGAGATTAAGAGTCCTAGTGGGGTTTAATTATCCATGTGTAGTCTTAACGAGTTTAAAATTTCCATGAGGTCGATCCTATCATTTTCAAACTCCGATCGATTCCTTATTCGATCAGAAAACCTACGAAGCTTTCATGTATCCATCGAACAAGGTATACATATTTTACCTTTTCTAAAAGTCCCCTTATGTATATCATATATCCTTATATCCCAAAACCCATTATGCGTGTCATCATAACTTAATGTGAAGCCCATTTATTGGATTAAGACTTATTAGTTTAACGTGACCCTTTGTGGGGTTTATTCTAGGTTAATTTTCTCGTGTTTTTTTCTTCTTATCTTAAATAAAGTTAATTTCACTAACGATAATTAAATTTCTTCTTGATTTAGAATTGGAATAAAATTAATATCCAATTATCTTTTCTCTTAGATAATTATTCCTATTTTAACCTTTATAATTTGTCAGACGTTACACCTTCCCCCACTAAAGAGAATTTGATCTCCAAATTCACCACATTCTACTGTAGAACGGGGAACTACAAATTACTAAAGTAACCATGCAAGTAAAAGAATCTAAGATGCACGAAATGGGAAAAAGAATTAGTTCAAGGTTAAGGATGAGGGGTACCTTCTACAATTTCATCTTTAGCGGGCTCAGCTTCTATTAAAACTCGAGTCTCACCTTGGCGCTTCTTGGTCGAATAGAACATTTAGCTATCTTATGGTCAATGATCCTGCAACAAAGACACACTCCCGACTTTCACTAATAATTTTCCTATTGGTGGCTATACTTACCACAATACTTACACCTTCCTTATACTACAAGAAAAATGGGAAATACGGACGGTATTTTCTGACTAAAAAGTTTTCGTCGACAATACATCTGAATGTTTTGTCTTTCTGACGGAAATATATTATGTCAGAAATTCGTCGATAATTACCGACTATTTTTTGACACAATATTTTTGTCAGAAATACGTCCTAAACTTTCGACAGAAAAAATTAACGTCGAAATTAACGTCAAATATTTCGGACGTATGTCCGAAAAAAATCTATTTCGTCGAAAATAAATAAATGCAGTTTAAAATATATGAATAGTTTACGACAGATAAATTTAAGGTCGAACATTCGTCGGAAACTTGCCGACGTATCTCCAACAAACCTTTATCCGTCGAAATATTTCGATAAATGATTAAAAAAATTTCCACCCTTCCTATTATTAATAAACATTATTTATTATATTGTTAGATTTATTAATTAACACTTTTATGATTTTTCGTCAGTTTTGTAATTATTTTATGGTTATTGGCAAGTGGACCAATGAGAATTCAGAAAAATAAAAGATTTTATCCACTTGAATTCCCTTTGATGTTGCTTGAGTCACCTTCTTCTCGTAGACACACCATAGTCACCCTGATTTTTCTGGTTGCACGCCCTTTCTTCTCATTTTTTTTACCTGTACGTGATTTTCTCTTCGTTATGTAAGCACTCCCTCTTTGCATGGTATGGACTCTTGACAGAATCCTGATAAAAAACTCTTTCATCTGTAAACATAGCAGTTTATCTGTTCATATGCTTATCAGGCACCGTAAATTAGTAGAACTGGAGATAATCTCGTTCCTTGATCTTAGATGAGTTTAATCAGTGTCATTTGATGACTAGGAAAACTTCAGATCCGTGTTGATAGAGCTATTAGGAAGCCCATACACGGTTAAACCCTACAAACGAACTTGAGTTTCTTCAAGTTTCACTGTCATAAGCTATTTGTCATCGTTATATAGTTATTTGTCACTTCTAATGGGCTATTTGTCACTCATAACGAGATATTTATCACCCTTTATCCTACGCTAGGCGCCGGGTTTGTTTCGCTTCATAATATATTGTGACTTCTATTATCCATTTATCACCCTTGAGAGACATTTGTCAGCCTCACAGCCTATTTGTTACCATTGATGACTATTGTCACCACTATGCGGTGTTAGCCGTCGCGCTTGATTTTACCTTATCTGACTGACTGGCTCCAAAACTTCAAAACATGTTCTTCTTTTTGTCTAACAGTGATAATTAATAAATAAAATAGTATAATTATAAAAAAATAAATGAAAAAAAATCATAAAAATTGAAAACCAAAGGTTGCGATGTTGCCATCCAACTCTCTAAATAGAGCATGAAAACCAAGGGATGTGAGGGTATGCCCCTGCGAAATGGATAATACCACAAGGTGATTATGTAAACATGACAAAAGTCACGAATGAAGGAAATACAACAGAGTTGGTGGATACAATGTAGTCCAAATACAATAGACACTACATTATAACAAGGTAAGAAATTGAGCAAGTTCACGAAACAGATAATAATTCGTAGCACATATACTATTACGCCCTGTATGTTCAGCAGTTGTCACATATTTGGAATCCTTTAATAACCCACGACCTACCAACATGTCTCTCAACCTTACATTCTGAAGACTTTGTTCAGCAACAGTGACCTTCTATTAGACTTTTATCATTATTATATTAATTAAATATCATTTTCATGGTTTGTCAGAAAGTCATGTATTTATTGATTATCATTTTTATGGATTTTTATTATTAATATATTTATTTTCTCTTTTGGGTTCACCTTCCGTATGTGAGAACAGCAGAGTAAAATGTATGATGAGGGTGACGAATGCATATTATTGGTGACAAATAAGTTGACAGAGGCAACAAATGCACATTAGGGATGACAAATAGGTTAACAGGGGTGACAAATGCATTGAAGTCCCGCGATCAATGACACCCAAGAGGGGGGTGAATTGGGTGTTTACAAATTTTAAGGAAACTTTTGGCCTTTTTAAAATATGTGATAGAATGCCAATTATGAGATTCAAAACTATTTGAACACAAATTGGATTTATCAAACTTTGTATGATGAGATATAGAATATGCAAGATATACGTAGATAAATCCGTAACAACAATTAACAAATACACTCACTTAGAATGGAGGTAGAAGAAAAGGACCAAACCACACAAATCAAAGCATAGTGCACAACGGTTTTTAAGGTGGTTCGGATGCAATGACGGCAATCCTATATCCACCCCTCACCAAACCCGGTGAGGCTTCACTCGGGGATAAATCCCCAAACGGAGATGACGCTCCAACCACACATGCAGGACGACGCCTGCCCACACACACGGGGACGCGCCCCAAAACACACACACACACACGGAGATGCAGTCTCCAACACGATCCAACAAGCGGATCAACAAGACACACACACGCTGCGACAAGTGCAGCACTCCACACACACAAACACTAAGATCTGGATAAATCCACACACACACAGAGATCTAAGAAGACCTATGCACACACGAATCAAGTACGACACACACACACACACGACCACAGATCCAACAACGATCCACACACACACGAGTTTGCAGTTTATAAGAAACACAAATCTAAAACTATAAAGCATAAAACACAAACATGAATGAACCACAGTTTAGAAAGCTCCTGATTTAGGCTCCCCCTGACTGTGTGCTCTAGATGTTTGCATTGATTCCTTCTTCACTTGAATAGCTTGAGACTCAGCTTAAATGGCCTTGTATTTGATGTAGATCTTCTTACACGGAGTACTGTTCACGGCTACAGTACACTTCCTTCTTCCTTGGACAAATCCATGTATCTTCTTGATGCTTGTGAGCTTGTTCTCTTCCTTTGAGACTGCTGACTTCAAATGGAGCTAGAGTACCTTAAGATGATGCTTGAATGGCTCCTTCTTCCTTGTAGCATCCTTCTTCTTCTTCCCTTGGATAACATTCCTTTTATCTCTTCTTGAAATCCTTGCTTGCTTCTTGATAGCCTCACCCTTGATCTCTCTTTGTTGGTTGCTTGATTCTTCACTTCATAGATGCTTGTTGGCTTAAGAAGTACCTTGAATGGGTTAGAGATAGATGAAGAACTTGCTGCACGAAGTACTGTTCATGGAGCTACAATACTCTCTTCTTCCTACTTGGACAACACCCTCTTGATCTCCCTTGAAGCCCTCTTGGATGGTTAGGGTTATGGCTCCAAATGAGATGTTTTATAGCCCTTGAATGGTCCATGGACATCTCCCAGACCAGATCCACATTTTGTTGGTGATTTGGTGTCATTAGGATTAAAGAATTACAAGGAGAAAGACTCTTCTCGAAGTGAAAAACAAAGTCAACATGTGTTGGCTCGGGGCTGGCGGTCGACCTGTAGAAGCTGACGGTCGACCGCTACTGAGAATCCTGTAGAAATATGATCCCTGGCATTTTCGGTCGACCTGGGGCGGTTGACCGCTGCTGGCGGTCGACCTGGGGCGGTCGACCTACAGCTACAGTAAACTTCAAACTTTTAGGTTTCACCCCCGAACTCCATTGCAACCCATTTAAGTCTGAGGCTTCAAACTCCTTTGATCTTGGGGAATTTATGTTGAGTGTTTTGACCTACAAAACCATAGAAAAAAGGATTAGAACTTTGATCAATAATTCATGTGGTAATTGCATGAAGTACATGTATGAAACCCCTTTGGTCATTTGGTAATTTCAATCAATTAACAAGAGCTTATTGTAAACCGTTTGAGCAAGATATCAGTACCATTATTCCAATTTTAAAGCAAGTTTCTCATGAGTTGTTTCAACATAATGCAAGCTCAAAATGATACGTGAAATATGTATTAGAGTTCAAAAAGTGATTTACATTGAGACCCAATTTCACATATAAGATTGGAACAATTGTTGCTTTCCCAAATGCATGTATGTAGCCAAGCTCCATGAAGAGTATGCATGGGAAGCATTCAAAGCACATGTTCAAGTCAATCATATTCAATCAATCGACAGGAACAATCAACCATTTAGTTTAGTTATCACCATTCACTTAATCGCACATGAACATCAAAACCATGACTTCAACAACCATCAAAACCAAGGTATCACACAAGAAGTTTAGTTATCATCAAAACTATAGTTCAACAATCTCCCCCTTTTTGATGATGACAAAGGAAGTGATGATGATAAACTAAATGAGGATACAACGTGTTCTTCTTCCCCTAACACAATCATCAATTTTTCTCCCCATTTGACATAATCAAAAAGCGGGATAATGCAAATCTTTCTCCCCCTAGGACATGATCAACAAGCTTATCTCCCTTGGAAACAATAATAGCACATCTTATCAAATCAGAGGAAGCAAGGGTAAATCATAGACGAACAAAGCAATGTGATTCCAATCAGAGGAAATCAATTGGTGATTATGCTCACAAATCAATTTGATACCATCCAAAGCAAATACAGTCAAGCAAGTATTGATACCAAATGAAGGTAATGGTTGGCCTCAAGGATATGAGCCAGTGGAGACATTCACAAGATGAGATGTTCAGTAGGATAGCATTCAAAAGATAGATTCCATGTCAGATTTTCACAACAAATAAGAGTAGGAGGGCATATCAAAAGGATTTTCTTTGATTTTCAAAATTTTTGATTTTTATATTTTGGTTTGAAATGCATGAAATGCAACACATGCAAATGGTGACTCATGAAGTGCACACAATGCAACCAAACAGTTATATATAAACATACATGTAATCTCCCCCGTACATATATAAACATGGAATGGGTATAAGAAAGATGCAAGAGAGTCATGCTAACTGGAATGCACATGTGTAGCACATGGGAGATTGTGCAATCATATAGAAGATTCATACAATTGCTAAAGCAGTCAATCAATTTTCTGAATACATATTAAATCAAATTTTCAGTTGTGTAAGTGAGTAACATGAAAAACGATAGTTGCAATATGGATATTCAGATTTTCAGATCAACACAAGGAGACATTTTACAGACTGCACTTTTATTTTGAGAACATCGTATTGGAGGCTACGCTCTACCACAATGAGTTTTCACCAATATTTTTCAACTCAACCAATATCACATGATAATCAGAATTTTTCAAGAGTGATCAGTTTCAAATAATCCCTTTTTACGCGAGTAGACGCATGGAGCTCATGCCAGAATCCCTGATTACTCAGAATACTGAACCATTTCACCTCATTTTGAACAGAGATACTAGTCAACACTTTTCAGATATGAACCACATCACGTCTCAGGTGACATGTGCCCAGTTTACTTAGTGAGACCGAGCATTGCTCTATCTTACATTTTTATTCAAGATTTTTCAATAAGGAGAGGTAGGCAGCTTTTTCCTCAACTATCTCTTCAACATACATGCAGCAAGTTTAACATCTCAATAGTGTTGAAAAGAAAACCATATATCCTTATCTTTAACACCCATTTTCACATTTTGTGCATGAAGTGTGTAAATTTGATTCAGCATGTATACCAAAATATCATGAATACATAACAGTGCAACTCCCCCTAAATAGATGCACTTATGAAATATAATATCTCCCAGAGTGTACGACATGAAACACTCCAATAATGACTCAAATGCAGTATTATTTATCAAGAAGACATAAGGCCATCGAAATGCCAAGGGATGGGGTAAATAGCATATAATATCAAACAAGCACACAGAGGGAATGTATGCAACATGCAATGTACATGTGCAACTGATGCCAAACAAATCGATACCAATTAAATGAAGTGAATGCAGCTAATGCATGAGTACTGATGCAATGTAATTTGATCATATAGTAATGAAATGGAACATGCCAAGATAGAATGCAATGTGGTGCAAAACTTCTGATACCAAATGAATGAACTAACTTCAGCTAATACATAAATTCATTCTAATGCGTGCAACCTATGCCTAGATGAGCATGTGATGCAAGATGCAAATGTAGTATAGGAGGGCTTGATCTTCAAACCTAGAGGCAAATTCCACATTGGAGCATTCACATTATATTAATGTGTCAACAACATTTTTCATGACATGGCCTTTATGAAAAGGGGTGCATAAATGCTCAAAATTAAGCAATGCAACCTAATTTTTAGAATTGTTCAAAAATAGATTTTCAAGAGCATTTCACAAGTTTTGAAATGAGAATTCATTCAACAGCCAAATGTATGAATCATTTAATCACAAGCATGGTTTCAATTTACATAGCTCGGCTCAAGAATTCATTTATACATCAACCAATCCTAATTTTTAAGATCTGGTACTAGGCGGAGATTTTAGTTCGAAGACCCAGCTCAACGCATAGGGAATGCTTCCAAGTAGACATAATCCACTTTTTCACAGACGCCATTTGATATACCAGATATGTAATTCAATTCAAGTGTGATCATGCAATTCAAATTGAGAATATTCAATGTGCAACCACTTCATACACATCCTTCAAGATTTTCAATTTGATTCAATCAATTAGGCACATTCATCACAACATGCTGATAAATGACAATTCAAGTTTTTAGAATCAATACATGTCACTTGAGAGTGTCACCAAGTGACAAAGATGGCCATTGCATGAATTGATAAGGTTGAATTACCTTAGTTCAGAAGATAAGATTGAAAGCCTTCAATCACTAAAATCACCAACCTCACGAGGGTTGATATTTCAGATTTTGCTTTCTTACCTTTGCCTTGTGAATCCATTTTCTTCCAAGCCTTCCACCTGCAATCCAAAGAAGAGTGAAATTCAATGTACTCATTGAGATTTTTTTTAAAGTATACTTGCACAATCCCTGCAAAATAATCATATAAAGCATTATTAGTAGTTCCAGAGATGGTATTAATCACATATGCATGAACCACTAAAAAGACTTTACCTGATTTTCTCATGAAAAATGGTTGATCAACTTTACCTATTTAACTTGTTCTCAATAAAAAGATGCGGGCTTTTCATACCATGCCCTGGATACTTGCTTTAGCACGTACAAGGACTTTCACCAGCTTGTGCTTAAGTCGATCCTGGAGATTATTCTACACAAAGTATCCCATCTTCTTGTAGCAAATTGATAGGGTTCTCATCATTTTCATCCTTGCAAGATATTCCTTTCATTGACTCAAGCTTGGCCATGACTAGCCCTGCATCATTTAGATTTTGGGAGTGTAATATGCATCCAAGGACAAGAGGACTTGAGTTGTCAATTTTGATTTGAATTTATTGACAATGGCATGACAAATTATTTTAACAACCAACATGCCCCAGTCAGCTGTAGATGCAATGCATGACTCATGTGTGAACTTAAACATAAAGCCCATATGACGAATCTGATGACTCCCCCTCAATGTGTGCAAGACTGTGATATGCTCAGTAAAAATCTAATGCCATGTGCAGCCTGTGACTGATTGACTCATAGTACCGGGCGGAGAACTTAGATCTGAAGATCACCTCACGCGTAGTGATAGCTTTCAGACATGCGTAACCTGCCCTTCCACATGTCACCATTTGATATACTAAGTAGTCAAGGGTGGTGAAGGTAGGAGGATTGCTATGCATTATGACATGAATTCATAATATTCAATTTATGCAAGACAGTACATGAAAGTGTATGCAAACTCAATATATGTAGTGAAATCATGATCTGAAGAATCTTCAAGCTCTCATACAACAAGATACTATATGACAAGTGATATGCGCACAAATATGTAAACAACTATGAATGAAATGCATGTGCAGACATATGCAAGATTACATGACTATATGACACAAAGTGAGTTAAAACATGATAGAGTCACTACAAAGGTAGAAGGGATATCACCTGATCTTCAAATTCAATTTTTGATTTTTCTTCTAACCTGACTTATGCCACTTGACCTGTGTACCTTACCTTCTTGATGAAAATAAATTTTATGCTTTACATTCCCAAGGCACACCTGCAAAACAGATTTCTCATTTGCCATTCTTAAGTACCCAAATCATTTTGGGTCCTTGTGGGTTAGCAGCAACATTTGCATATGGTTTCCACTTTTTGACAGTATTTAAATTATCATTTTTCATCAAAGGACAAACATGCATCAACTCACAATCATGCTTAGTATGCCCAGATTCACCACAATAGAAACAACGCACAGAAGCCATTTTCTCATGTGGTCTTTTAGCATGAACATAAGAATTCTCAAATCCATTTCTCCCAAATGAAACCTTTTTTGCATTTTTGAAAACATTCGTTTTCTTGCATGCTCTCAAATCATCATTCTTCATAATGAAACAATCATGCATGGCATGTCCAGATTTACCACAGTAAAAATATGAGAGTTTCTTTCTAAGTGGTTGTGTGTGTGTGGCAGAAGTATATTTAACATGCATGGGTGTACTAGCAGCATTTTTAGATTTTTGATGTAAATTAATTTTCTTTGTGGATCCATGTGTGTGTGCAACATAATTGTCCTTTTTCAAATTCTCATTTGATGTGCTGGCTATGTTTGAATTATGCACAAAGGATGTATAAATTTTATTTTCAAACTTCTTTTTCTTCACAGGATTATAGCCCAGCCCCTCTCTTTGAAAGTTTACTTTCATTCCTAGCAATTTGTCCAGGTTATTTTGACCATCCACAAATCTAGACAATGAAACATTCAAGTCAGAGATTTCTTTTTCAAATGATGAAATATGCAATTCATAGGAAACAATCACATTTTCACAAGAATTGATTTTTTCATTCAAATGTGTATTGATGGTTTTGTGGTTTTCCACTTCTTGTTCCAGCACATGCACCTTTTCACATTCATCAACAAGTAAATTTTTTTCTTTTTCAAAAATAAGCAATCTTTCAGAAATGACATTATTCAACTGTTTCAATCCTTCATTTTCTTTTCTCATGCATGAAATGACCTCTTCATGATTCTTGATGTCAGTCATAAGAGATTCATTTTCTGTTTTGAATTCCAAGCATTTATTACATGAAGGATTTTTTTTTAGACTTTTTCAAGATTTTTCACATTGCTTTCAAGTAAGGAGTTCTGAATTAACAAAACACTAATCTCCTTTTCAAGTTTCGAGCATTTATCACAAGAAGCATTCTCAAGAAAAGCATGTTCAGATTTATTTTTTAATTTTTTATTTTCAGACTTAACTTTCTTATACTTTTCAGCAAGCTCATCATGTGCATTCAACAAATCTTCATAGCTAAATTCATCTTCATTATCAGAATCAGAATTTACCTTTGAGCTTGATCCACTTGATGAGCTTGATCCACTTGGCTGATCACTCCTTTGTTCACTCGTCCCTACCACAAGACATTGGTCTCCATCCTCTTCCCGAATTTTGGTTAGGCCATCCAAGATATCCTTCGCGGATCTGCAATGGGAAATAAAGAGGAAATAATTAGAATCAACTACAACAGTTAGCAACTTTAACACCAAATAATTTTGTTCATGTTTAAGCTTTTGATTTTCAGTCCAGACATTTTTATCCTTAGGCAACTCATAAGGACCATATGAAACAAGCTTCCATAGCTTAGGGTCATATGAGTTGACAAGACTGCACATTCTACCTAACCACAAATCGAAATTACAACCATTAAACACCGGTGGAGAATTCAAAGTATACATAATGGTAGTCATTGATCTAGATCACTCTAGATCGTTAGATCTATGAAATTAGAGCCTTGGCTCTGATACCAATTGAAGTTCCGCGATCAATGACACCCAAGAGGGAGGTGAATTGGGTGTTTACAAATTTGAAGGAAACTTTTGACCTTTTTAAAATATGTGATAGAATGCTAATTATGAGATTCAAAATTATTTGAACACAAATTGGATTTATCAAACTTTGTATGATGAGATATAGAATATGGAAGATATACGTAGATAAATCCGTAACAACAAGTAACAAATACACTCACATAGAATGGAGGTAGAAGAAAAGGACCAAATCACATAAATCAAACCATAGTGCACAACGGTTTTTAAGGTGGTTCGGATGCAATGACGGTAATCCTACGTCCACCCCTCACCAAACCCGGTGAGGCTTCACTCGGGGATAAATCCCCAAACGGAGATGACGCTCCAACCACACACGCAGGACGACGCCTTCCCACACACACGGGGACGCGCCCCAAAACACACACACATACGGAGATGCAGTCTCCAACACGATCCAACAAGCGGATCAACAAGACACACACACGCTGCGACAAGTGCAGCACTCCACACACACAAACACTAAGATCTGGATAAATCCACACACACACAAAGATCTAAGAAGACCTATGCACACACGAATCAAGTACGACACACACACACACGATCATAGATCCAACAACGATCCACACACACACGAGTTTGCAGTTTATAAGAAACACAAATCTAAAACTATAAGGCACAAAACACAAACATGAATGAACCACAGTTTAGAAAGCTCCTGATTTAGGCTTCCCCTGAGTGTGTGCTCTGGATGTTCGCGTTGATTCCTTCTTCACTTGAATAGCTCGAGACTCAGCTTGAATGGCCTTATATTTGATGTAGATCTTCTTACACGGAGTACTGTTCACGGCTATAGTACCCTTCCTTCTTCCTTGGACAAATCCATGTATCTTCTTGATGCTTGTGAGCTTGTTCTCTTCCTTTGAGACTGCTGACTTCAAATGGAGCTAGAGTACCTTAAGATGATGCTTGAATGGCTCCTTCTTCCTTGTAGCATCCTTCTTCTTCTTCCCTTGGATAACCTTCCTTTTATCTCTTCTTGAAATCCTTGCTTGCTTCTTGATAGCCTCACCCTTGATCTCTCTTTGTTGGTTGCTTGATTTTTCACTTCAATAGATGCTTGTTGGCTTAAGAAGTACCTTGAATGGGTTGGAGATAGATGAAGAACTTGCTGTACGAAGTACTGTTCATGGAGCTACAATACTCTCTTCTTCCTCCTTGGACAACACCCTCTTGATCTCCCTTGAAGCCCTCTTGGATGGTTAGGGTTATGGCTCCAAATGAGATGTTTTATAGCCCTTGAATGGTCCATGGATATCCCCCAGACTAGATCCACATTTTGTCAGTGATTTGGTGCCATTAGGATTAAAGAATTACAAGGAGAAAGACTCTTCTCGAACTGGAAAACAAAGTCAACATATGTTGGCTCGGGGCTGGAGGTCAACCTGTGGAAGCTGGCGGTCGACCGCTACTGAGAATCCTGTAGAAATATGATCCCTGGCATTTTCGGTCGACCTGGGGTGGTCGACCTACAGCTACAGTAAACTTCAGACTTTTAGGTTTCACCCCCGAACTCCATTGCAACCCATTTAAGTCTGAGGCTTCAAACTCCTTTGATCTTGGGGAATATATGTTGAGTGTTTTGACCTACAAAACTATAGAAAAAAGGATTAGAACTTTGATCAAGAATTCATGTGGTAATTGCATGAAGTACATGTATGAAACCCCTTTGGTCATTTGGCAATTTCAATCAATTAACAAGAGCTTATTGTAAACCGTTTGAGCAAGATATAAGTACCATTATTCCAATTTTGAAGCAAGTTTCTCATGAGTTGTTTCAACATAATGCAAGCTCAAAATGATATGTGAAATATGTCTTAGAGTTCAAAAAGTGATTTACATTGAGACCCAATTTCACATATAAGATTGGAATAATTGTTGCTTTCCCAAATGCATGTATGTAGCCAAGCTCCATGAAGAGTATGCATGGGAAGCATTCAAAGCACATGTTCAAGTCAATCATATTCAACCAATCGACAGGAACAATCAACCATTTAGTTTAGTTATCACCATTCACTTAATCGCACATGAACATCAAAATCATGACTTCAACAACCATCAAAACAAAGGCATCACACAAGAAGTTTAGTTATCATCAAAACCATAGTTCAACAAAATGCACATGAGGGATGACAAAAGGCTCTTAACGGTGAAAAATGCACAAAGACGACGTCTCCCAGGAGCAAAGGCGACGGCTACTGCATGCTAAGAGTGAAAAATGCCTATTTGTGGTGACAAATAGATCAACAGGGGGACAAATGCGCATGAAGGGTGACAAGTGGATCCTAGTGATGAACTATGAGCATGAAGATAAGCCCTACTAATATTAGAACCATTGACAAACCCTGCTACTTATAGGGGAAGAACTCCGCTTCGTAAAGGTAACCCCTACCTGCGATGGATGTTATCCTTCATTTGACGGCAACCACATCACACAAAGATCAAGCATCCATCATGCAAAGAAAGGTTGCAGAAAAAGAAAGTATATTGATAGGGGGAGAGGGTACAAACGGTTACTCGTCCTCTTTGGGACGAAACCTGTCAGGTTGGAGGCTCGTCACCCCCTTGTTACAAAACAGGCGGTCCACCTTCGCCAAGGCGTCCCGCCACCCTTGCAGGTACCCCTGCTTGTATTTCTCCGAAACATCACTGCCGCTGCTTTCCCCTGATGGCTGGTCCGGCACCGGCAGGGCTTCCTTTTGGAAGCACAGACGTTTGGCAGGAACTGACTTCTATGACGTCGACATCTTCACGAGAGTGTCTTTGACCGCCAAAGGAACTCGGGATGTCCTTCGTGTTCCCCACCGAGTCTCTATTTATAGGAAGGAAACGAAACCCCCAGAGGGCAAAAGAGTGTTCGTGCCTCCCCAACTTTGTGGAAATCGAAGCGACGGGGCCGCGAAGATCGTTTCATCTCCCCCAACTTTTCTGACTCTCGGTCCTTCCTTTTTACCGGTCATGAGATCGCTTGGACCGAGGTTCCTTTCGTCCAGATACATCAACCGCATAGTAGACGAGAGGACGGAGAGAGATACTGCAACGGCTAACACCGCATAGTGGTGACAAATAATCATCAGTGGTGACAAATATGCTTTAAGGCTGACAAATGTCTCATAAGGGTGATAAATCGATAATAGAAGTCACAATATGTTATGAAGCGAAACAAACATGATGCCTAGCGTAGGATAAGGGTGACAAATATCTCATTATGAGTGACAAAATAGCCCATTAGAAGTGACAAATAACTATGTAATGGTGACAAATAGCTCATGGCAGTGAAACTTGAAGAAACCAACACGAATCTGAGACTTTCCTAATCATCAAACGACACTGATTAAACTCTACCTGTCTTTCTGACTCGACCTGCCTTTTATATGTTCAGACCTAAAATTGCACATATGCTCAGACCTTAGTGTGCTCTCATGCACATATGCTCAGATCTTAGTGTGCAACAGTGACAATGTGCACCGACCTTTGCATGCAGCATTTTGTTCATGTACACTGACCTGAAATGTAACACTGAACATGTGCACCGACCTTATGTGCTTACATGCAGACATGCACTGACCTCCATATGAGTGCAAGACTGCAGGAGGTTGAGACTTCTTCCAGGAGCTACCATTTTTTCTGTTTGTTAATGCCCCTCTCTCTCTCTCTCTCTCGCTCTGTCTCTTTCATTTGTCACCACTACAGGCTATTTTTCACGTTTAGACACCAATTTATTACTCTTAGAAGCTATTTATCACCCTTAGGACCTATTTGTTACCCTTACGACGTATTTCTTACCCTTAGAAGCCATTTGTTTTTCTCCCATCCCTTACTTTTCCTCCCGTGTGTAATAAATAACAAAAATAAATATAAATATATCAATAGTTTAGCTGGATAATATTCGAATTCGAATCCATATTAATTAGCGGATAATATTCTAAATACTATTTTTTTTTGGATACGGATAATACTCAAATTTGAATCAGAGCGGAAACGGATATTATAATATTCGTTTCATAAAATATCCGTTCGTAATATTATATTATATATCATATGATATATAGATGTAAATAATATATTATAAAATATAATTTTTCTAATATAAAATATAAAAAATATGATAAGATGGAAGATTGTTACACTTCCCGAAACTATAATAACTGACCTATTTTAACAATTTGACTTGTAAACTTAAAACCAGTATTTAGTTGGGAGAGACACTTCGTCTTCCACCGACTTTAGGTCTTCCACTGCCTTTAGTAAAATTAAAACCAACCTTTAGTTGGGAGAGACACTTCGTCTTCCACCGACTTTAGTTCTTCCACTGCCTTTAGTAACATTAAAAATCTCAACTCAAGAGTAGTTGGCAGCACGAGGACTGCAGGACTGTAGGAGGATGAGACGTGTGCAAGGAGCCCCTCTCTCTCTCTCTCGCTCTGTCTCTTTCATTTGTCACCACTACAGGCTATTTTTCACGTTTAGACACCCATTTTTTACCCTTAGAAGTTATTTGTCACCCTTAGGACCTATTTGTAACCCTTAGAAGCATTTGTCACCCTTACGACCTATTTGTCACCCTTACGACGTATTTCATACCCTTAGAAGCCATTTATTTTTCCCACATATCTTTCTTTTCCCCCCTCACCGCAGACCATCACCACCTTGTCCCCGTGTGCCCACGGGTGCCCAGCGCACCCTCCCTCTCCTTCGTGAACCAGCACCGCCGTGAGTGCCGACTAGCCCACCGTCGCGCTCCCCCTTGCACCCACGCCGGTAGAGCACCGCTGCCCCTTCGGTGCCGTGCCGTGGCAGCCGACCGGTGTTCCTGTCGGACCCGCCCACCAGTTGCCGTCTAGCACCGCTGCAGCCGCCATCGTCGGCCGCCCATTGCCATTCCACCACCGCCGCCCGTGCAGGGCCTCTATAACATCACATCCAAGCTGTAACTGCCATGATTCCTAATTTCATCTCAGTTCACATGTTGGATGTATTCAGGATGTTAAAACCTGGAGAATGCTGTCGAATTTTTTTAAGGGAGATGCTATCAAAAATTTTTAGAATACTCGCTCCATTCAAACCACAATTTTGAAATAAGGTCTTTTCTGAAGCAGGTATCAAGATCTCTCTCTTCCGGAGAATCAGCAGCGATTAGCCTATATGTGTAAACCTTCCTCGTCTGTCCTGGTCTAAAAGCAGGACCAATGGCTTGGTGAGATACCAAAGCTATTGTTCGTGCTTTTAGACCAGGACGGATGAGGAAGGTTTACACATACAGGCTGGTCGATGATGATTCTCCGAAAGAGAGAGATCATGATACCTGCTTCAGAAAAGTGCTTATTTCAAAATTATGGTTTGAATGGAGCGAGTATTCTAAAAAATTATTGTCTTAGAGGATTCTAGTGCCGAAACTTTTCAATCAGGCGAGGATGACACTGCAGAGTTGGTTGTTGGGCAAGAGGAGTCGTCTAAGAGAGGGGATTCTTCTGCAACTGGTGATGGTGGAGGATGATCCAACGGATATCTGTTGATTTGTAATTGTAAAAAATGACACATTTGAATTAATGTAATTGTAATTTATTTTATTCATTGATTTATATGTTGTGTGCATTACATCGGGGGATGTGTGTTTTATGTTGAGTTGTGTATGTCGTGTATAAATGCATAACATAAGTAAAAGGTTTGATGGATAACAGAAGCAAAAGGTTTATTTTGTAGCTAAACAAAGGTGATGGCTGGCTAGCGATAAGGGTAACAAATAGATGTTCTGAGTGACAAATAGTCGGTAGCAGTGACAAATAAATCTGTAACGGTGACAAATAGCTCATGGCAGTGAAACTTGAAGAAACTCAAGTTCATTTGAAGGGTTTAACCATGTATTGGCTTCCTAACACTACCAACATGGATCTGAAGCTTTCCTAGTCATCAAACGATGCTGATTAAACTCATGTAAGATCAAGAAATGAGATTTACCTCCAGTTCTACTAATTTACAGTGGGATCAAGTCAAGTCGTTGACAATGAGTAAAATGTCCAGTACATTATTTCCCTACACAGACAACAACAGTAATAACAAAGCAACTAATATGAAGAGGAGCAACACTACTAGAGTACATAATAGAACAACAACAATACGAGACACATTTGACATTTGTGTAGTCATCTACTGGCGTAGTACATGATATGTAAGTTGAGGATGATAAACATACGCATGGCTGCTATTGCCAACCCCATTTATAGCAGCATGTGCTTCCTCTAACGAGTGAAAACCCATATAACGAGCTCCAGGGTATTCATTCACTTGGACAAAGCATTGGGGCCAACTATAATATAAACCGAGTTCGTGACCAACCCACATGACATAGCATTTATACCTTCCCATTTTCTGAACCTCAATTCCCTGAAGAATAAAAAAAAGGAAGAGGACATCTGCAGCAGGAACCAATGACGACAAGGGACCGAGAGGAGGACGCAGAGGAGAGGGGCGGGATTGGTGTGTCGATTTAATACATCGCTACAATGGAGGTGGTAACACAGCCCCTCGAGAGCAGAAAGCAAGGGGAACGTCAGGAACCCTAGCCGAACGATTGTCACTCGATCAGAGCATATTGCAGAGGTGATTGGACAAGGGAGGGTGTGGGCGTAATTAGGTTCCCCAACCGCCCTTCTGACGTTGCAATCTATCGTGACAATCGCCATTGACGTTGGCCCTGGGAACGCACATCCACAGTGAAGTGGCAGCGAGAGTGCGATGGCGAAGCACGGCGTCGAGGGTTTCGCTAGTGAAGAAAGGAGGATAAGGGTGTTATGTAACCCACATGGGGTATCCCGGTTTATACCACGGTTTGATGACAGGTCAGTGGCGACGGGGAGTATAAGGGTGACAAATAGTTGCCTAGTGCTGATAAATGTCCGGTAGCAGTGACAAATAGCTGTGTAAGTCTGAAAAATAGCTTGCATCATTGAAATTGTGAAAACCTCAATGTCGATGCATGAAGCAAAACCAGTGGATAAGGGTGCAAATACCCTATCTGTGGCGACAACGAGATCTGCGTAGTAGCCAAATACACTGGTAAGGGTGTAAAATAGATTCTAGAGCTAACAAATGAAAAGCAGAAGGAGCTGAAAGAAGGAGTCAACTTCACAGAAGGACAAAAATATGAACAGTGTATCAAGAGTTTCTACAGCAATCAGAAGAACAACGAAGAGACTCGGTCAATGCCAAGACAGTCAATGTTGACTGGTCAAGGTCAACACAAGTTAAAGAAGTCTCCAGCCAAGCTCAACTTTTTGTTGAACAGTTATGAAGTCCCAGTCAAAGTCCAAGGTCAATGAATAGACTAGTCACCACTATGCTCCCTAAACAAAGCCAAGCAGGTAATGAAGAGAATAGAAGGCAACGGCTGCTCATGTAGTCATGTGGTAAGAGTGATAAATATGTGCAGGTAAGGGTGACAAATGCCACTTTACTGGTAACAAATGCACAACTAGTGGTGACAAATGGCTAAGGCATAAGGTCTGTGTATGAGGTCAGTGCACATTTACATTTTGCAAGGTCATGTCGGTGCACATGTGTTAGCGATAGCATGTAAGGTCGATGCACATGTGTTAGAGATAGGCATAAGGTATGTGCACATGCGTTAGTGTTAGAAACATCAGGTCGGTGCACATGCCTTAGCGATAGAAATATAAGGTCTATGCACATAGCACTATCAGGTCGGTGCACATTCACATTCTAGTCTGTGAGGTCGGTGCATGTCTTCATTCCACTCTAGTAGACACTTGTGCAAGTAAAGCCTTCATCTTTTCACACTTCAGCCCAGTTCTTTAACAAAACTTGAATCTATCTTCAGAAAACTGATTGATATTCATGAATACACATTATCAAGCACACATTAACGCATTAAAACATATGAAACTTTGAAGATCAAAATGTATGAAAAAAGAAATATCAATCAACACAGGTATGTCACATTCTGAGGTTTGAGAAGTTAAATTGTTTAAGATCAATATCGATATTTTTTCTAAAACAAAACCGGAGAATTCTACAATCAAAGTATTTTCTATCTAGATTTTTTTCTCCATATAGACTAGATTCTTCTCCTAGATAATCACTAATATCTATATCTACTAGTACATAAAATGATTCGGGTTTCTGTGTTTTCTGTTTATTGAAATTATATGGAATTTTTTGGTCTCTGTTTACTTGTGATGGCGATGCATAAATATATGAGTCCCTTCCATTCTCATAATTCACATATTTATGTGCTAGAAGATCATATTTGTAGTTTTTTTTTAATTTTTCTTTTTGTCCTGTCCATGAGTCTATTCCGTAATAATTTTGTTTCACGTAATGAATTAATTGGTTTTTTTTATATGAATCAAATATTATTGAGTTTTCTTTTTGAGTTGTACAACGTTGATTGACTCTATTTCTCCATTTTTGTGGTACTAATTGAGACCATTGAGATTGAGATAAATTGTATTGATAATGATTCTTTAACCAGTTTTTCCATTTATTCATTCCAGACTTATAAGCTTTCTTATGCTTTGGTTTGGAATCAAATAGGCCTCGTGTCCCACAAAAATCTTTGATTCTATCTTTAAGAAAAAGATGGATTCCGTGAAATTGAAGTACAGATTTCAAGTAATCTTTGTTATTAACTTGAACTTGTGATAATGTATAAAATACATATGCTTGTGACAAAAAGGATAAGTCATAATAAATGTTTGAATTCTTATTATTATTAATATTAGAAATCCACTTTTTCATTGTCGAAATCAAATGAATTGTATTTTTATTTGTTTGATCAATCCCTTTTTGATTTGTTTCATCGTGGTAAAAGAATTTATTGCTCATTTTTTTTGTTGATTCAAGGAAAAGTTGTGCATTGGTCCTAAGAATGTTAATGGTACATAGAAGGATATCGCTGTATATTTTTTCAATGAAATATTTGAGAAAGTAGTATAATTTACGTATTAATCTGGTACTCTTTCTTTTGAATATTTGCCAAATATGTTTTTGCAATTCTGAATTTTTATCAGCAGAATTTGTCTTGTTAGGGCTAATACTTATATCTAGAGTTAGAATTATTTTTTTCTTGTCTTTTGTGATTTGTTCTATTTGATTCCTGATTGTGGTTGTCCTATCAGTAAGATCTTTTTTTTTTATTTCTATAAGTGAATGTTTTGTCCAATTCGTGGATCGAATTCGAATGGTTGATTCGTCGGTAATCTTATTACTGATTATAGAATCTTTTCTATTTTCTTTGTTGTTCAGCATCTTGGACTAACCACCTCTTAGAAGGTATTGTTAAAAGATCATCAATTCCTAATGAAATGGATGTAGCAGTGGCTTGCCGGAAACCCAAAGTTTTAACTTGATCCAGGATGTGTGATGTATATGCCATCCCGAAGTGATCTATTAATCTGCTAATAAGTCGTTTCATGGCAGCTCCATCTATCACTTTATTGTGAAAGACCAGATCGGCCCGTTCTGCCATAAGTAAGTACCTCCCTATTCTGCTGAGTAGGATTCTACAATGGGTCTGAGTCAGTGATTTGAAAACTTCCTTTCCTCAATCTTGATTCACGTAGAAATTCAGGAATTATGATATCAGTAAAGCCCTAGCCAAATTTAATTCTCATAAGTATCAGCTAATTACTTAGTTTAGCTAGTGTATGAGTAGGCTCGACAAAACCCCTGTATGGCTTCTTCTATTTCTCGATAAAAAGAAATATGACCAACGGTGGTTCGAATGTATATACAACGGGTTTCTTTTTTTATACTTCGTACTATTAAATAGTGTCTATAAATTTCATGGTAGGTACCAAAAGATTCATATTGAACTTCGATGGGAACTTCCCTTGAGCCAATAATGATACGTTGATCTAGTCGCCATCGGAGCCACAAAGGACTATCTAAATGGATTCGTTTTCGACGATAAGCTCCAAGTGCATCATAGGAACTACAAATTTGATATTCCATTGAAAATCTTTCTCATTCTTTCTGAATTTTTTTTACTCTCTCATATTGGACTCCAGTCGTTCAGACCAAACTGACTGATTCATTTGCACTCAGTTCTATCAATTGGTCTCAACTGTTGACTTCCACTCATATCTTGGGCCTGCATAAGCATGGTGGATGCATAAGGGTTGTATGACTAAGGGGGAGCTAGTCAAACTAATTGCATAACATGCCTTTCAGGTTTTGACTCATGCATAGTTCTCATATCCTACATGAATTTTCAATGACTGTGCACTCACATAGTTAATTGCACTGCATTCATAACATCTTTCTAGTTGACGATTTTTGATTGCATTCATATAGTTAATTGCACTCATATAGTTAATTTTCAAGTTATTTTTGCTGAGATGACCTTATGTTCTGATGCATAAGTCACTGCTTGCTGTGTTCATGGGTCGACCCCATGGGTCGACTCCTGCAGTCCTGGAATCAGATCCAATTCGAACTCCCTGTGTGCTTGCTGCTATGCTCCACTTCATTAAGGGAAATCTGTTATGTCAGAAATTTTCAATTGGTGTCAGAAAATAGCTGCTCTTTCCATAATTCAAAAAAAAAGGGGGGGAGACTTGATTCATGCATTTTATTGAGCTCCTAACTCTTTACATGATTGAGTTCTTCATACTTCAGTGCTCCTGTGTGATTGAAAATATGACATATCTACAGGGGGAGAAGCTCTTAAAAGGATACATTTGGAAGATAGATGTCTCCAAAGAAAAGGCCTCCTTCGAACCATCAACAATCCAAAGGGAAGTATAACATTCCTGTGCTTTACTAAATTGTTTTTCCTACTTCATTTTTTTTTTTGATGAAGGCAAAGGGGGAGAAGAATCTAATCTGAGTCAATGTAACTCATAGTGTTGCCATCATCAAAAAGGGGGAGATTGTTGTGCCCCTGTGTGGTTTTGATGATGGCTGACACACCATGAGTCACACTGAGGTGTGCTAATTAATATAGATGACTGTTTGACTGCTTAAATATCCGATTGTTTGCTTGAATAGCTAATTCATGAATATGGCTAGATTGGGTTAACGTAGTGGCTAATTGTTCATGCAGTGCGTTGTCGCTTCAAGGACACTGCGTTGACGCAGTAGTTGCTGGTTTACTTGCTGCGTTGACGCAGTGGAATAGCTGGGTTGATTCCATGCTGCTTTGTCTACTTTTTGTGTGAAAGTCTATACACTGTCTCTTTGCTCAAGCATCACCTCGAGAAGTCTGTACAGCGTTCAAGTCTATACATCGGTTGCCTTGAATCTGGATGATCAAGTCTATACATTCAGGGCTTTTCCTACGTTCTGGCCAAGTCTATACAGCCTCATCTTTACCTTCGTTCCAAGCCAAAGTCTGCACATTGGCCAAGTCTACACATCGGCCTGTGGCCTACTTAGCTGAAGTCTGTACAGCGTCCGTTGTCTAGAGTTCTTGAAGTCTGTACATCGGACTGGTTCTTTTGAAGTCTATACATCGTGGCCTTGAACTTTCAAGTCTGTACACTCTTTATTTCAAAGACTATACATTGTTGCCTTGAAGCCTTCACAAGTCTGTACACTGCCTTTGGGTTTCAAGTCTATACACTCCCTCAGTGTACATACTTATTCATTGGCATCAACTAAGTCTATACACTCGTTCCTTCACGCCATCAAGTGCCTTAATGTACATGTTCGTGCGTCAACGCCATCAACAAGCAGCGTCGACGCAGCGGCGGAAGAGAGGCCAATACACACTTCTGATTTTCATCCGTACGTCAACGCCACCAACTGGCAGCGTCGACGCATCAGTTCAAGAAAGGGGCGACTGATCTCTGGCTGTCTTCAACGCGTCAACGCTATCCACAGCAGGGTTGACGCAGTGGGACAAATTCAAATGTGTACAAGCAAAGAGTAGACGCAGTGATGCCAATGCGTCAACGCGGTCAGTCTCCAGAAACAGTAAGTGTGGTAAATTACTAGAATATTTTGATGCAGTACAAGGAGACCCCAATTATGAAAGGGCACGTGATCCTATAACAAAGGACGTGCCAGCAGTCAGACACGTGGAAGCTGGGGCCTGCTACTTCACCACGTGGACCAACCCATCGAAGCTCTCTAGGGCATCTCTGCCCTATCCTCCGGAGCCCCTATTATTGGTATATAAATCCCTCTCTTCGTCTTCAAAAAAGGTGAGCTCACTCCAAGGAAGAAGTAAAGCAAAAGAGGCCATCTGAGAGCAGGAAGAGAGCCATCGAGAAAAGCTGAAGAGCAGAGAGTGCCTTCATGATATAGAGAATAGAGAAGAAAGAAAGAAAGAAGAAGAAGAAGAAGAAAAGAGAGTTCGTGCTGGGAGAAAGAGAGAAGCAGAAGAACAAGCTCCTGCTGGACCGTGGATCAAATCCAGGTCAGCCAGCTCTTGCGAGAGCCACATTTAATTTTATCTTTTCAGCTTTCTGTTGCTGCGTTTTTGTTTTTCCTTTGAACTATTCACTTGCTGTTCTTCCGATCCTCTAGTGTGAGGTCGGGTTCCCTCCGGTGTGGAGGAAGAGAGACTTGCGTCTCTGGTTGCCTTTGACTGGACGTCATTGGTTGTTTCCCTCCGGTTGGGAGGAAGAGAGGTCCGAGACCTCTAGTCTGTAGGTGACTTGGTGTCACTTGTGTTTCCCTCTGGGTTTCAGAGGAAGAGAGACTTGGGTCTCTAGGTTCCCTCCGGTTTGGAGGAAGGGAGGTTTGGTCCTCCGGTTATGGGCTTGTGGGTAGCAAGTCCAGGGGTTCCCTCCGAGTCTGGAGGAAGAGAGACCGTGTGTCTCTGATTTCCAAGTGGCTGGGAGTCACTTGGGGTGTCCCTCCGGTTGGGAGGAAGAGGGGAGGGTGTTCCCCTGGTCAAGCTGTTTGGCAGCATTTGTTGCAGACTGAGTCTGCTGTGCTAGTGTTACTAGTGGAAGCCTCACTCAGGTTGGGAGTGAGGGGTGGACGTAGGTCTTTGGACCGAACCACCTAAAAATCCTTGTGCAGTGGTTTGTTTGATTGGCTGCTTCCGCTAGATGCATGCTAGGATAGTGATTTAATTGATTATCTATATCCTAGAGTTTAATTGAGTTTGCATATCTTATGTTTGATCAATTGTCCACTGATTTTGTTATTATCATCTCTCGCGAATTTTAAATTGGGTAGAATTCTTTGAAAGATCCATTCACCCCCCCCTCTGGATCTGTGTTTATCAATCGCACCTAACTAACACAGATCGGCAGTGTCATCCACATCTCTTTCCTCATCATTGGCTGGGTCCTTCTCATCTATGACTTCATATACACCTAATCCGTCATTGCTCCACATCCCTTCTAACTCCTCATCATCTTCTAAAACAATCGTGGTCTCTAAAAACTCAGGGCATTTAAGAAGGGCATGACATCTATGAGCTAAGTCTTGGAGGAACCTATCTGGAACGGTTTTAAAATGACGCATCACCGGGTGTGCCGCGGACGTGGATGGGCTGACCAAACTAGAACTAGACTCTACCCCAACTGACTCTACCAACCTAGGGGACTCTACAGAATGTACATCTAACCTAGGAGATAAGAGATCTACTGGGAACGGAGTTGGGGTCTCGTCCCCCTGGGGAGATGGGCAGAATATAGTGTAATCCTCCATTGAAACCTCTGTTTTAAAATTGGCATTTTTTTTGGAAGTCAGAGGAGATCACGTAAGAGGAAGAAGAAGACGGGGGAGGAGGGAGTTGCATGGGAAACAGATCGGGGAAGATGCAATCGAAAAATGGGTCGGAAGATGAAAACCACATTTTGTGGAGTTAGGCAGTGGGGGAAGGAGGAGTAAACAGGGTTGATAAATCAATGGGTGGGCAGCGCCCACATGCACATGGCACAAACAGAATTTCAGGTGGTCTTTCCGCGAAGTACGGGTCGACCATAATCGGAGGGGAATGGGGAACAAACCCCAATTGTTGAAACAAGGAGGCAAGACGGGACGGGGACAAAGAAAAGGTAGTGATCGAGCTCCCCACTTCCCGCGGCCTCCGTTGCACTAGCTCAGTCGGGGAATGCTTCACCAGCTGCATCTCCATCTTCTTCGGGCAAGCTTTTTCTTCTTGGAACAACTTCTCAAAGCAACTACAAAAGTCTTCCATGTCACACACCAACACCTTCGGTTGTGGTGGTGGGTCAACAACAACATGAGCGGCATCAGTCTTCACGTCGGAACAGGACGACGGCTTCTTCAAAGTACCTGGCTGTAATGGGCCCTTCACAAAGTGTTGACGGTAGTCCCACGTTAGTGGCCCGGAGTCCCCCAATATGGACAGTGCTGACTCTCGGTAGCCAAGGCCTCTCCGGCTCATTTTCCTGCCTTTAGGGACGGGCTTAGTCCGCCCCTGCAATTGTGCGCCGAGGCCCAAGCCCGGCTGATAGCCCAATTTTAAAATCATATGCCACCCTTTTGAATCTCGAATCTTGGACTTAATTTTCACATTTACCGATGCAGTGGCGGGCTTGCGTGACACATATGCCCATGAATAATTTAAGTCCATCACAGAAAGAACTGGCCTGTTACTCGGCCACAAAGTGGGAAGAATCTTATCTGTAATCGCATCAACAGATTGGACTGTGGAGATACTCTTCACCTTAACTACCCGGCCTTGAAATGGGAACTTAAGGCATTGGTGGGCGGTTGAAGGCACAACATTCAGACTATCTATCCATGGATGACCCAGAATTGCCTTGAACATCGGGTCTATGTCCAATACATAAAATTCCACGTCCATCACCAAAGGCCCTAGCTCGGCTTGGACTATCACGACCCCGTGGCAAGCTCGTCTGGAGTTGTCATATGCCGCGATTGTGGTTGGCGTCAGCCTAAGCATATCTTCTGAAATATTGCAAGCACACAGTGTACTTAGGGGATACACATTTATCGATGCTCCTGTGTCCACAAGGGCTGATTCAACTACCACTTTGTTTAAAGAAATAGTAATGCATAGTGGCATCTGTCATGCCTCTGGGGGTGCCAGTTCTGACTCAGAGAATGAAATGGAAGGCCCCCTTGTAATTGTTGCCAACATTGATGGTAAACTATCTACCGCCACGTCCTCGCTGACCATAACCTTTTGCAAAAAAGCTCTGAGGGCGTCCTGGTGTAGCGTGGACCTTTTGATCAATTCCAGAACTGATATTTTGGCCGGCATCCGGTCCAAATACTGTAGCAAGTCATACTTCGTGCCCGACACGGGGTCTACTTCTTCTGCTTCGGTTGTTGGGGAAGGAACTTGGGGGTTGGGTGCAGATGCACCAGGAAAAGGGTAACTTCTGTGGAATGGACACCCACTCCGGAGGGCGCATTATCATGCCGGCACAGCATCAGATGGACTCCCGACTGGCCCGGTAGGGTAAGGGGAAGGGGTAGAAATGGGGGTGAGGATGGCAGAGGCTGGCCTAACGGGTCCTGGCGGGATGATGATTGGTGAAAGGTTAAATGGAGGGGTGATGATGGAGGGCATGGTGGGTAATGGTGGAAGGGTTGGTGGAACGGTGGGGAACGTAGGGGGTGCAATAGGTGACTGGGAGAGGACAGTGGTTGGAGCGGTGGCCATGGTGGTGGGCGGGAGAATGGAAGGAACAGAAGGTGTGTGGAAGTTGGTGTGGTGGAAGGCCAAGAGGTGAGCCGGGGTCTCATCATTAAAAGACCACCCAACATTAGGGGCTGGGTGGTGAACTACATTCACTCGAGCTAGTGCCGGCGGCTGTTGTTGTTGTTGCTGCTGAGGAGCGGGCGGATGTTCTGGCCTGGGATTTTGATGAATCCCGAGGTCTTGGTGTTGTTGTTGCTGCTGTGGAGGTTGTTGTTGTTGGAGATGTTGCTGGAACTGCTACTGCTGAGGCGCCGCCGGCTGCGGCCTGGCTTGTCTTCTTCTTTCTTTTATGTCTTCAATCAATTTGTGCATCTGGGCCCAATCAATCCTCGTGCCCTCATGCGGATCATACACCAAATCTCTTAACTGGTAGCATCTCTCTATGGTGTGCCCGGGCTGCCGATGGTATATGCAATACCTTGACTGGTCGGCTGTCGGATCCCAATTCTGACACTCCGGAGGTAATTGAATGTCACTAGTGTACATTAGAGCTGAGAAGATGTCAGGAAGGGTTTCTGGAAGTGGCGGATAGTTGACCCTCTTGGGTCCCAGCTGAGCAGGCCCATAACCAATAGGAGGAGGAACATTATGGTATTGGGGTGGCTGTTGAGGCTGTGGTGGTGGAGGTGGTTGTTGCGGGTGCTGGGGAGCTTGGAAAGTGGGTCAGGGAGCTTGTGGAGCGGGGAACTGGGGGTTGCGTGGGGGTTGCTGGAAATGGGGTGAAGCGGGTTGGTTAGGGAAATGAACAGCCTGGACCTGCTCATTAGTTTGTACTCCCTCAGTAACTGGGCCTTGGGATTTTATAGTGGTTTTGGATTTCTGGGCCTTGAACAATGAATAAATGGGGGAGTCCTTGAATTGGGTCTAGATAAATCGGGCCCGACTGTACAACTGGTGCATGTTTGAGATGTCATTCATTGCTAATATGTTCCGGAACGTCGGAGTGATATTAGAAATTAACAACTTGACTTTTTCTTCTTCCGGGATCTGCCCGGGCACACGTGAGGCCATCTGCCTCCATCGGTCTGCATACGCGGCAAAGTCCTCATCTGGTTTCATCTTCTCTGCAACTAGGTCGGTGAAAGAATACTCGGGACCAACCCGATCCTGGAATCTCTGGATAAACTTCTCCTTCACGGTCTTAAAACTCTCTGCCTCCTCCAGCGGCAAGGTGTAGAACCATTCAAGGGAAACCCCATCCAAGGATCGGTGAAACAAATATGCCATCAAGCGGTCATTGTGTTGGAACTGCGCCGATTCATAGAGGAATTCCCTGACATGAATAAACGGGTTGCCATTCCCGTCATATTTTCGGTACACGGGGAGCTAAGACTGGGGAGGGAAGCGAATGTCCCTGAAGTTAGGAGCGGGGACATCGGCTAGAGACTGCGGGCCGACCCGCTTGTGGAGGAGGTCAATCTGCTACTGCATGGCAACCCATTTGTCAAGAAGTTCCTGTTCCCGGGAAGGAGGAGATACGGTAGGAAAGGCAGATCCAGAGTAGGGTGCTAAAGCATAAACTGATTGAGGGGGCGACCCATAAGATGTATAATGGGCCAGGGAAGGGCCCATATCCACATGAGCCAACTGGGCGACCCCTGGTTGCAGACGAATGAAATTGGCCGGGGCCACAAGGGCCTACGGCACTGGAGAGATGGTGGTGTAAGGATCAACATAAGAACTGGAGGGGATCTGGGTCTTCCCCTTATCAAGTGGCTGATGGGCCGAGGTGGAAGCCTGGCCTGCTTCCGCAGTGGGGAACCGGATAACCTGAGGGTGGATCGGAGTGAGATCAATGGGGGCCGAAGAGGTGGCCCCTAATCCGGCAGCCAAAAATGCAGTGGCGGAAATAGTCACGCCATGAGAAGGAACTGAAGATGGAGCATCCGCCCCCTGCAGAGCTTGTCGAATAAGGTGAAGCTGGGTCGTATCAAGCTGGGCCATCATGTTAAGAATATGATTGGCCGAATTCTGTGAAGAGGAACCAGAAAGGGAGGGCTGAGAGCCCTCGATGACAATGGTCGGGAGAGGAGGGGCAGTCCCCTCTCTCCCCTACACATGGGCGACCCTAGGGGGGTCCTCGAGAAGTCCCTGAGGGAGAGAATCCTCATGGGAATGGGAGAAGTTGTAGGATGACATGGTGGGTGATGAGTCGAACAGGGGATTAAGATAGGAATAGAAATGCGAGCTGCCCCTAGGAGATGATCCTGAGGGTGCGAGGCAACTCCACATACACTAGAGCACCTAGGAAGAAGAGGCAAACAATCCTAACCAAAATCTAAATAACAACCAAGCGATGCACACAAGAGAGAGAAGAGATAAGGAGAGAGACAACCAAGTGAACACCCAAATTATGGATGATGCGCGCCAGATTTTATGAATTTTTCCCTTTAGAACCTTAGTGAATTAATTAAGATGTGAGTTCACTCAACCACAAAGGTGCCTAACAGGGGTAGGAGATGAGGAACTGGCTGACTCTAGGGGACTCTCTCTCTCGCTCTGATGCAAACCCTAGACTGGGGTGGGTACGGTACAACCTGCCCGGCATCCGTGTGGGAATCCACGGCTCACGGGGACTTACGAAGGCCCTCAGCAAGGTCACCTAGTCGGCTCCAAGGAATATGGAGACGAGAGGAAACCCCACCTCGGTAGGAATGCAACTACTGTGAAGAGTATGTATGCCCCTATGCGCACCGGAGTGCATGCAAAGTTCTAGCCTAGGTCTAGCAAGCAATGGCAAACAAGTATGATGAATAGAACTCACAATGATGCAACAACAAGGAACAATCAAGGGGGAAGAAAATCAGCACCAAATATGATGAACAAGATATAACATAGAAATCAAAATGAGGCTCGGGTGCACTGTAGCACGATAAGGATGGTATGTAACAGACCGCTCAGGGGTGGAGGATGGTCTGGAATGGACCGTTCAGGGAGTATACACGGTCTGGGATGGACCGTGCGAAAGCAGGGAGTAACGCCACAACCAGAGAAAAATAACAAAATGCCGAGATGACCAAAGAATGAGGCTCAGAAGCGTACTTGAATGGGCGGTCTTTCGATAGACCGCGCAGAGTCTGGAACGGACCCGAAACAATCGCGGAATATCAACAAAAATCACAAATATAAGCACAGCAATGTACCTGAGCCAGCGATGATGAACAGTCAGTATCAGACCACGGGAGGAAGTGGACGATTTGTATTGAACCGCTGGATATAACGGGCTGGCACGAATGGAACACCAGGATGAGCACAGAACGGCTAACAAACGGCCACTTAGATAGGTGGGTGGCTCCGAAATAACTGCGTAATCTTCAAAGGACAGAAATGAAGGCAGAGCTAATAACAACCAGCAACCACTCAAACAGAAACCCTAAACAAGCACAAAAACGGGTCAGCACACCACTAACACGATGGGCACTAGGTGTCCCACCGTGATCGCCAAAAAAGAGGGTGTTGACATGTTTTCCCCCTTCCCCTTTTGATTATCCTTCCGATCCTTTCTTTACTATGTTAATGTAAAGAACTAAACAACGTGTAAATAGCAAGGGGAAGGATGTGGAGTGTGTGATCGCCACCAAGGTGCCGAATGTAAGCAAGTACACCGTACCTTGGAAAGAAAGGGGAGACACTCACCTAGAACAGCACTACAGTGATACGCGGTCCTTAAGAAACCACCCAGTGGACGCGTGGCCACTCGACAGACCGCCCAACAGCGTTGGGACGAATGCGGGATGAAGAGTAGCTGGATGACAAGACGGTTCAGGATCAACCGCTGGACAGAATTGGACGATCAGTATTAAGTCGCCCTATTCCTCAAACGGACAGATGAAGGCCGCTCTGTACCACCAACTTTCAAAACATGAGATCTCTACCTCCACCCCTCTCGACCGGCCAGAAAGAGTGGACCTCGTGTTAGGACGCTGCTGACCTGTGAAACAAAGTGCAAAACACGCAAAGAAACCCAAGATCAATACTGCGAAGTGTAGCAACTATAAAGGAACGCAAGAAATGAACTAACTAACATGGAGTGGGGGATACCTGGGAGTTTTTAAACCCCTAGGGGCGTCAAAAAAAATAGGAGGGTGTGTGTAATGAAATGTGATGATGAAAAACGTGGAGAGAGAGAGAGAAAAGATGATGATTGCATGCAATGAAGAACGCGATGAAGAATAATTAAATAATAATTAAACTATGACCCAAAATAAATACTCCCTAAACCGAAGGCTTATGTGGACGTAGAAAGCCTTCCTCCCTGACTGTAGGTCATTTGAGAATTTGGCAGAGCTTCGCTGTGACCTTAAAATCTCCCCCCCTTTCAAAGCTTAGCCTTAGGGTCCTATTTATCGAGCCTAAAAGCCAGCTCCGAAATTAGGGTTTTCAATGAATTTCAGCTCGATATATCAACATAAAATCCATAGATAATGGAATTCTCTTCCAACCAGTTCAAGGCACCCCATTTGGTTGAGAAACCGCAGAGAAATGGTTGGAACAAGTTAAGGATAAAATCACGGAGAGAGAGAGAGATAGAAAAACCCTTAGCTTTTCAGTAATCGAACCATTGTGCGGTCGTGCGATAGACCGCTCAGTCCATTGAGCGGCCCATTACCTGACCGTCCAACCTGTTGGTGGAAATTAAATAAATAAGTAATATTATCAAAATATCCATCGAACCGACCGATGATTTCACCGTCAGACTTTCATGAGTTGGGCGGTTATTGATGGACCGCTCGGAGCATAGAACGGCCATCTACCAACCGTCCAATGCCTATCGGTGATAAATCAAAATTCATTAGATAATTATTTGAACAACCAACGAATCTGGGACTCTGAGATATAGACAGTCATATTTCCACCGTTCCATGGACTGAGACGGTTACGTATGAACCGTTCAAAAAGCTTGTCGGTGGAAATTCAGAAAAATCACCTTAATATCTCATAAATAGATAAACGGCTCAGAGACAACAGCTCAGCAAATGAACGGTCAACCGATAGAGCGCGCAAAGGCCGGACATTTGAAAATCACTAAAATGTGATAAATCAAGCAAAACCAAGGCCCATTAAGCCCCAAATTGAAGCAGACCGAGTCAGGGAGGGAGGTACCCATAAAATAGGCCCAATAAGCTGCCTGAAAATAGCCCAATGAGTAATGGATAATTTGAGGCATCAAAAAATGGTAGTAAGAGAAATGACTCAACTTATCGGCAAAAAATGGGTGTTAACAGTCGTTTCGACCAAAGTTAGTTTCGTCGGAAGCAATTTGATTCAAACTAGTTCCGACGTATTATTATCCGTCTCAAATTCTTCGAGCATTAACGACATATTTTTGACGCAATAATAGTTCGTCGGAACTAATTTGACCCACAGGTTTTCAACGTATCATTTATCCGATAGAAATTCGTCGACAATTAAGGACATATTTGCGACCAAAATAACTTTCGTCAAAACTAATTTAGCCCATATGTTTGCGATAACATAATATATCTGTCGAAAATACGTCGAAAACTTTAGACCTATTTTCAACTAAATTATGTTCCGTCGCAATGATTAATTAATTTTTGTATTATTAATTACCGACATAAATAGCCACCATAATTTCGACGACATAGTTTCGTCGGTAACTTCGAACGTATTGGCGACGCTATTTTAGTATATTGGAAATTTACGATGAAATAGTTCCGATGTCCATATTTCGTCGCACATACGATAGAAATACGTCAAAAATTCACATTGCGACGTATTTCCGACGTATTTGCGACGGTAAATGGACGTCATAATTTCCCATTTTTCTTGTAGTGTTAGAATGAATCTATCGGAGTTACACAACCATTTTCTTTTTTAAACTTCTTACAGTTTCGCGAGCTACTACCCTTATTAGGTCTCTTCTTAGTCGGGTTAAACTTTATAGAATTTGTGGCTTGCTCCTTCTCTTCAACTCTCCCTCTCTCTTCTGCGCCCTTTTCTAATAGCTGGACTCTCCTAACTAGGTCTGCATAAGCTTGGATATCTACGAGTGCTACTTGGGGGACAAAGTCAAACCTAATTACCTCCATGGAATCTAGGTTCTTGCAAGAATAATGGTGGCGGTTAAATAATGAAAGTTAATTATCTTAATCTTATTAGACTTACAACTTTTAATATTTATCCCCAAGCTCTACCCATTCTCACCGGGTGACAATAAGGAAAAGGACCTAATGATAAATACTCATGGCCAAACCTAGGGTTTAAGACGACCTAGGCTCTGATACCACTTCTGTCACACCCCGAACCGATAGCAGGAGAACGCAATGCTCGAAAGGTGGCAGTGATATAGTCGTGTCAATCAGAGCGATAACTTACGACACAAGGACCAGAAATTGACAAAAATAAATTTTTATTAATATAAACTTGCTATTACAACTTATTGACTCAAATTACAACTTCAAAGAAAAAGGAAAAGGAAGCACTAACTAGACATAGAACGCTAGTCTAGACTCAAGAAAAGTAAAAGACACAGTCATCTAGTTTTCAGAGCTCTCTTGCACACTTCCCCTTCCCGTTTGAGTCACGGCCTCGCTAGCCACCTGATTACCTAAAAAATAGTGGGATAAAACTGGATGAGCGAAAAGCTGAGTAGGAATTACATCTCAATAAACAAGCTTGCTTTAAGTGATTACATGTTACATGAAATGCAAGACTAGTTAGGCATGAAGGAGCGCAATATAAAGAGAGGATATAACGAGATATGGAATTATTACCAAGAAAGAATAAGCAAAGCTTCAAGGAACTATCAAGCATGTAATATCAAGTCATGTCACAAGATATTGGCTATTTAAGTTCTAACAAGTACCATGTCAAGTCACGCACGTCAAGTAATTTCATATATTTTCATGTCACGAGGGAGAGAGTGGAATGCTATAGAAAAATCTAGAAAATCATGCACTTCGGTGCAATGCCACACTATGGTCAATATAGCTCCCATGGGCACAAGTATTTTCGGGTGCTCCTCCCAGGACCAGATTGGGCCCCATTAACGCCAGGCATTGAGTCATGTAAATATCTAGACATCCACAATAATTTATATCCAATAGAATTCTGAAGGAATAAACCATGGTAGGAACATTAAAAGTAGATTTGTTGGGTGCGCAAGTGGATCTAGAGGGGGGTGAATAGATCCTATGGCAGAGCTACCCCCAATTAAAATCTAATTTGAAACTAATAAACTAGATACTAATCTAAACTAACGATGCCAATTGATGAGAGTGTTGAAACAACAATTCTAGACAGACAGGTATTGAATAGAACTTATTAAGTAGCTACCTTCATTAACAAACCATCCTGTGAGCGGGTGATAGAGAATAAGGAATCACACCAATAGCAACCCACTGCACACAGGATTTTAAGGAGGTTCAGTCTGCAACCCGCAGACTTACGTCCACCCCTCACTCAACCAAGTGTGGCTTCCCTTGCACAAATCAAGAATGTGGAGAACACTTGACTACAAATCACTGCCAAACAGTTTGACGTTGAGGAATAAATCCTCACGCCCACACTGATCACATAGTGTGAAACATGCGTAGCAAATGCTGTGCACAACCTGACTGTGAAACCACACAATCAGACCTAAGGAACAAATCCTTAGATGTTCTGGTCACCCAGAACCAAAACCAACACAGTACAGTTCTGTGCAAAACTCCTCACCGCACGCCAAGTATGGTTAGGAACAAAACTAAAGTTGATGTGAATGTAGTAACTAAGAAAAGTGAAAATACATCCAAACTAAAAGTAAACTAATAGCAATAAAATCAAACAGTAGAATAGGACCAGGATTGCTTCTGTTAAAGATATTTCACTGGTGAAAACCAATCTTCAAAAACTCTTTTGAATCTTCTTCTTGAGCAACACAAACTGGATGCTTGAATGCTTTCAACTTCTACTTCTGCCTTTGTTGTCTTCTCTGATGTATATGATTTGCTCCTCTTGAATCTGCTCTGGTTGGGACGGGCTCTTCTCGGCTCCTTGTAGAAGTTCTGCTCAGCCTCTTCCCTCTACTTCTACCATATGGTATAAATACCCACAGCGTTGCCAGGATTAAGAGGAACTCTTAATAGAGTCCTACTCAACTACTTCTTTCCATAGAAAATAAGATTATATTGCTTATTCTCTTCAAATTCTTATCCTCTTAAAAAGGAATGTTAATCCGAGTCGCCTAATGCTTAGGAACCTTCCATATGCATGATAGCAAGATTAGGAAACCCAAGCAGAGGTGATTCATTCATAGAAGACTTGATCGCTCTTCATGTGAAACGCTAAGAGCTAATTTTCACACTTAAGGAGCTATTTGTTACTCCTATCGGGCATTTGTCACCCATAACAAGCTATTTCTCAGCCTTATAGCTCGTTAGCCATCGCCTTTGACTTCAGTTGTTCTTTCTTCAGCTTCAACGAGACTGGATTCGAGTTCAAGAGTGCTTGGGGTCGACTCACCTTCTTCGTTTTACAACGCCTTCAGCATGTCGATCTATTATTCACCCTTAGGGAGGTATTTGTCACCTCTATTATCTATTTATCTGCCTTACCAAGTAATTTGTCACCCTTAGTTGAGTTCGGCCATCGCCTTAGAACATGTGTTACCGTTGTGAGCCTTTTAGGTTCATTTGTTGTCGTTGAAGGCTATTTGACTCCATTGCAGGCTTTGACTATCATTGAAGTTGACTAGAGTCAAACTTTGATTGTGGTTGAACTTGACTGACATGTACTTTGACTGAAGGTGGCCTTGAATGGAGTCAACTTGACTGGGGTCAACATTGACTGAGTCAACTTTGAACATAGTTGACTCTCCTTCATGGTTTACACGTTCTTAGCTTCGTTGAAATCCAAGCCTGCCATTTGTCAGTGCTACCTATCTATTTGTCATTGATATTCTATGTTTGACAGCCTTAGCCATGCATTTATCACCGCTAACAGCATTAAGCCATCACCTTACTTGCTTTGGCTAGCGAAACACTCTGGCGATCTGACTGCGTCAACGCTGATGGAGCCTTGCATCATTGCCATCTTCAAGACACCTTCTTCATAACACCTTTTCTTCTAAGCCAACCTATTTGTCACCACTAGTGACTTATTTGTTACCCTTATATCATATTTGTCACTATTATCCTTTAGACGACATGTGCTTCTAGCAAGCTTCTGGAGTCGACTCCAAATGCTTCTCGAGTTGACTCTCCTTCTTTCTTAGCTGAACTTGGCTGAACTAACCTGAGTCAACATATTCTATATGGACAATCAATTCAGAAGGATTTAGTTGACATCATCAATAGCCATATGGACTCACAAATGAATCATTGTTGCTATCATCAAAACCATCATAAAAACTGGGGACACAACATTCTCCCCCTTTTTAATGATGCCAATAATGATTCATTATGGCATTATATAACCAAGCATTCATTATATTAGCAGGCATTCGAAGGCTTTCAACACACAGGCTCATCATTTGAAATAAAATGACTCACCCCAAAACTCTCTCCCCCTTTGCCATCAACAAAAAAGAAAGAGTTTGAGACCAGTACCAGAATTTTGAAGATTATCCAAATGAAGAGCTTGGGAAATTTAAAGTACAAATTCAGACATTATTAAATGCAGACAGAAAATCATTCCAAAAAAAAGTCTTCCAGCCTAAAACGCCAGCAGTGATCAGGACATATTCTTAGACAGTTGTAATCAGCATGCAGTAATGTTCAGTAGCATGAATAAGAGTGAATAGATGTTCAGACATATATCAATTTATTATCTTAGAGTACAGACAGTCTTGAGCAGCAAAGGACATGTATGGGGCTGATAACCAACAAATTTGAATAATGTGAGCAGATTTTCAGATAGTGAACTATGTATGCATATCTGAGTAGTGAGTTGATACCAAGTTGATGAAGATGCCAACAAGTTTAAGGATTTTATTAAAGACAGGAGCAGAAAAGAATTGATGGCAATAGGAAATTTCTGATACCACCAATTGTTGTTGACAAAAGAAATTGTCAGACACTACAAGAGTTGTAGCCAGAGGAATTGATACCAATTGATGCAAGCAAGTGAATTTTCAGAACTAAAATGTCAGTGAGATTCACAGTCTGATCAATGACTCATAAACCAGAGTTTATAGATTTTTTAGACTCTTCCATTATAAAGCCATTCGTGACATAGCCCTTTTCTTCATGATTGGTTCAAGTCTAATTAACTCTGAGTTTATCAATTACAGTCTTTGAAAAACATTTTCACTCAAATATAATGTAAGTAAACCAATATGGCATATTTGAACCCTGCACAACCTTCCTCAATCTTACTTCATCATATTCCATTTGACCCTTCTGGAGCAACTTGAGTGAGTATTGAAGTTTAAACACTTGAGATATTATTGACTTGACCCCAGGAGTTTAACAAAGTTTTTCAATTTCTTCTTATTGCTACAACAAACAGATTTTTTCCTTTTGCTTACATAATTTTTTTCAAGAGCAATCTGGTGTAGTACAGACCTTCTGACATAAGGATGCACGTTGATTAGACGTCAGCACCCCTAGTTACTCAGTATGATTAACTATTTTGCTTCAATTTGAACAGAGGTAGCACCTCACTTCATGACTTTTCCCACTCCACTTCATTGGTGAAGGGACTTAGTTTCTCAGTGAGCTATCTGCCATTGCTCTGCCTTTTGTAGACACGCTAAAATTGACATCATTTTGAGCATATCTCCTATCACGTTGTGATGCCCCAGTTTGACCCTCAAATCGACCTATTTCAGTGATTTTTATCATTTTTTTGAATATTCAACTTTCCCACATCATTCCCTATTTTTCTTAATTTTTTTGGCATTTTCTCCAATTTTTTGGGGCCTTTTTAAATAAGCGACCAGGCAAGTGGTCACCCATTGCAGATTAAGTGCCTTATTGAACTGTCGCCCATTCCTTTGAGTCAACGCACGAGTGTGAGAAAGTCGACTCCTTCATAAACGCGTCTGACATCGAAGACTCGTTATTATTTTCCACTACTTTTGGCCTGGAATATTTATTGAAATTGTGTTAGTCTGAAAAGTCGTCAATTCTTGAACGCGTCTGACCATCTGAACTGTTAGGGTGCTAGGCACAGATTCAGAGGGGGGGTGAATGAATCCCCTTTAAAAAACTATAGCGAAATAAAACTTTTGTCTCGATTCATAACTATCTCCGAAGGACTCGTGCGGAAATAAGACCAGATAACTCAATCTAAATAGACTCACACTTGAACATAAGGCAAGCATCAATCACATGGAGTCTAAATGAGATCCACACTAATCAGCAAACTGAATCAACATTAAAGGTGTAGTCTCTGTTCAGGTCAACATTCAGCATACACAGATAATACCAAATAACGAACATAAACCAATCATCCACGAAATTAGAAGAACCTGTGAAGGGGGTAGAAGATAGGGAAATGCACACCAGAGGCAAACCACAGCACGCTAGATTTTTTAGGTGGTTCGATTTCAACCTGAGATCTACGTCCACCCCTCATCCCAAACCGGAGTGAGGCTTCCCTTGCAAAAGCAAGAATAGTAGACTCAGTCTGCAACAAACGCTGCCTGACAGCTTGACCCAGAGGAACACTCTCCTCTCTTCCTCCAACCTGGAGGGAAACCACTAGTGACACCCCGTCACTAGCAACTGGAGACACAGTCTCCCTTCATCCAAATCGGAGGGGAACCCGTGAGTGACACCCAGCCACTCACAACCAGAGACCCAAGTCTCCCTTCCTCTGAAACCCAGAGGGAAACCACAAGTGACACCCTGTCACTTGCAAACCAGAGGACCAATCCTCCCTTCCTCCAAACCAGAGGGAAACCTAGAAGTAGCACACCACTACTCGCAATCGGAGACTACGTCTCCCTTCTCCTGAGTCCACAAGAGGAACCCCGACCTCAAGCCATAGGATCGGAAAACACTAATGGAGAATGGGAAAAACAAACAAAAAATAAAAATAGAAACAAAAGAGAAAAACAACTATAGCTCCGAAGAGCAATTCCAATATAAGTCTTCAGGGAAAACTCTCTCTTATCCTTCCTTAGTAGCTTTCTGGCATTCTCTTCACTTCTCAGGTCTCTCTCTCTCTCTCTCTCTTCACTTCGCTGCTCTCTCGCTCTCTCTGAACCTCTTCTTCTTCTCAGCTATCTCTTCTTTTCTCTCTTGGCTTTCTTCTCTGGTGGCTACCCTTTCTCTTCCTTTCTTGCGCCACACACTTCTTCTCTTCTGGCTCCTTTTCTTTTCTTCTGGCGGCCTCACTCTCTAAGAGGAAGAACACCATGTATATATATACCCAAACCAGGGGCTCCGTAAACCCTTTTGGATAAGGGTTATGATTCTTTCCTTTTATCATTGGGCCATGTGACAGAATCTGAATGTGTGTTGTCCATGTTTCTAAATCTCCACTTGAGGAATGTCTTGGATCACGTGCCCATCATAAGTATCCCTGGGTCACGTGCCAGCTTCCAGTTCGAGCTCACGGGTCTACCTTAAACCTATTAGTAAAAGCAAAAGGGCATTTAGTCAAACACCTTGTAGTCATAAGTAAACAGTCAATGTGCTCTGACTATGATAAGCTTAATGCATATGCTCACTCATGAAAATAACATGCACAGACCTCATAACGTGAGATGCAATCATGCTCAGACCTATATGATGAAGTTTGCACAGACCTTGATGCATTTGGTAAAAACGTGCACAGACCTAAGTATTGTTGAAACCGAACCGTGCACTAACCTTATATTCAGTCACACAAGATGTGCACCAACCTGGAGATCATACAGATCTTATGCGTTGAAGCATGGACCGACCTTGTTTGCTGACGGGAGAGGGTTGCACCGACCGTATCCCTTGATGTGCACCAACCTAAGTTTGAGTAGACTGAATGTGCACCGGCCTTGAACCATTAACACAGGCATGCACCGACTTGCTACAGTGATGTGCTCCGACTTGGCCATGCATAAGGCAAGACATACACCGACCTTATCATGCCATAAGCACAGCATGCACCGACTTGCTATAGTGATGTGCTCCGACTTGGCCATGCATAAGGCAAGACATGCACAGACATTATATGCAACAACCAGTAACGTGCACCAACCTTAGCTGAATGTGCTACAGTGCATGCACAGACCTGTGCTAGGATGCAAAACTACTAACATCGACCGTAGTTTCTTGACAGCATAACTACCGTCGACACTAGTTGTTTGGCTTCACAACTAGCACCGACCTTATGCATGAACCAGAATGAACATGTTATGCACAGACCTTGTCGAAGCTGGCTAGCATGATGTGCATGGACCTTGTATGCAGTTAAGTAAAATGTGCACCGACTTTGTGCTGTGCTGGCTTAAAGGTGCTCGGGCCTTGGCTAACCAATAGGAGACATATGCACAGACCTTGGTTTGCACTAGCTGGAAACATGCATTGACCTTAGTGTGTGCATATGACTTAACAACTAGAAAGAAATGTGTGCACACAACCTGTTCGATGAAAAGACTATGCATTCAATCTGATGAGGTTCTATGCAGCGTACAAATGCATCTATCTGGAAAAATCATATATTATGCAAATGATTATGATGACAACATTAATGCGCAAAAATCAATGCACAGCAAATAATCCTCATTAATGCACAGTGCAATGACCAGATGTATAAATCAAACGCATATTTCATCATCATTCAATCTTTCATGCAAACACATGGTGACTTATAGTGTTTGCTATCATCAAAACCACAGGGACACAACAATCTCCCCCTTTTTGATGATGGCAACACTATGAGTCATGAAGATAAAGCAATATGCTGACAGAACATACAGACAAACTATTCTCCCCCTTTGACTTCATCAAAAAGAAAATATTTTGACAAACTATTCTCCCCCTTACCAAAAGAGCCTAAACAGCTAGATAAGAACATGCACAACATATAACCCTACTCCCCCTGAAAATGTGAGGTGAAAAGAAGTAAGAATAGGGTATGATGAAGGACAACCAAGAAGGAGTGTCAAGTAGATTAATCTCCCCCTTAATGCCAGAAACATGCTGATGTGACAATTTCTCTCTTTGACAAAGCAGAGGGATTGGAGTGGAAGAAGTGATAAGCATCTATCAGCAAAAACACAGGGGCAATCAAGGATAATAGGGTGTTTGGGAACTTTTTTAAAAAAACTATTTTTTTCCCCAAAAATTATGATACGTTGATTTTTAATATAATTTTTGAATTCGATAAAAAGAAGTTCTAACCGTTTGGTAAAAATAACACAAATTTTTAATTTTATACGGACATGTTTGGGAGGGGGAGGGGGAGCCGTCGGGGGGCGGAGGGGGGAACCGGAGGGGAGGGGGAGCCGCCGAGGGGCCGCCGGGGGAACCGGAGGGGAGGGGGATGCTCAGGGGGAGGGGAGGGGGGAGCTGCCGACACCGGAGGGGGGAACCGGAGGGGAGGGGGATGGGGCTGCGCAGGGGTAGGGAGGAACCGGAGGGGAGGGGGCTGCGTAGGGGGAGGGGAGGGGTAGCCGCCGGGGGGCGGAGGGGGGGGACCGGAGGGGAGGGAGAGGGGGCTGCACAAGGGGAGGGGAGGGGGAGGGGGAGCCGTCGGGGGGCCGCCGGGGGGCGGAGTGGGGAACCGGAGGGTAGGGGGAGGGGGGAACCGGAGGGGAGGGGGAGGGGGGAGCCGCCGGCGCCGGAGGGGGGAACCGGAGGGGAGGGGGATGGGGCTGCGCAGGGGGAGGGGAGGAACCGGGGGCTGCGCAGGGGGAGGGGAGGGGGCCGCGTGAGTATTTTATTTAAAAAATTGGTCAGGTGGTGTTTTTTTTAGGAAGGTTTACATAGGATTAGATTTCCTCCCTAAAAGTTAAGAGAGACGTACCAAACAGGGTTATAAGACCTCTTCCTCTTTTTTTTAAAATTGAGAGAAAAAAGAGTTAAAAAACTGTAACCAAACACCCCATAAGTTCTGGTCATGATGAATTTTATCAATAATCAAATGGCAGTGAGCAGAAGAATTTCAACTAAGCTTCAAACACATGAGTAATTCAATAAGATTTTCAAGGAGATACCAATTTCAGAAATCCAAAACTTAATTTTTCAGAGTCTTCCATTATAAGGGCTTATGAATGAACTTTATTAATCAGCATGGTTTAAACATGATGTATATAAAGTTTGCCAATAAAGTTCTATATTTATATATGAAATCACGGTTTAATAAAAGTGAACCAAGCCCTCATATTTATATCTTGATTAACCTCCCTTTATCTTACACAATCAAATTTAATGACTTCTTTCGGAATTACATTCACTGGTATTGAGATCAAACAATTATGAAGCCATATGATTTTATCTAGGGTTATAGCAATTTATCTTTTGCATCAATATTCAAATATTACAATTTGTTCAACACAAGTTTTCATGATACAAATTTCAAGAGCACTCTAGTTCAGTTCACACCTTGTAACTGGAGGATATACATTGATCAGATGCCAATATCCCTGAGCACTTAGTGTGACTAACAGTCATGCTTTATAATTAACGGAGTTTACATTTACACCTCATGACATACCTCAACTCATTTCCTTGATGAGTGAGATGTGTTTCTCAGTGTGCACGCCATTGCTCTGCCAGGTTATCAATCATTTTTAAGCAGAGTTAACTATGGCACCTCATGACATGGTCCTTTGGACATGGTTTCTTAGTGACCAAAGTCATTGCTTCGACAACTATTTACCCTTTTGACATTCCATAAAACTCATTTGTTTCAAAACAATACTAATTTCATGTATTTCAACCAAATAAAGCCATGTATTCAACAGTTTAGATTTCAGAATATTTTACAAGACACAACATGAAACAGTTGGTTAAAATTTATTAAAACATGATTCAGATACTTTTCAAGATATTCAAAACCAAACTTAATGAATACATTAAACCTTAAACCATTATGATCTTTTTGAACATTCATAAACTTGTATAATAGAAGATTCATTATTGTCAAGATATGCAGATTGAAATCCTTTCAATTTTCAGGTCAAGGAGGTCTGAGAGCAGCCTCTTTTCAATAGAAGTAGCAGCAAGAACATGCAATAAAATGTGAGAGCATATGAAGTTCATGCATATTGCAGAGATGGCCAAAAGTGCATCAGGCAAATGTAAGAGCAACAATAGATTTCAGACTTATGAAGAGTATTAGTTTCAAGTGAATTCAGAACAATTAGAAAGAAGTGATACACGCTGATGCCAGTTGGTGATGAATGTTGCAGGAAGAGGAGAAGTTGTAAAATGAGTGAAGATATGGCTAGAAAAAATGGTATAGGTTGACTGAATGAGCAATTCAGGTTGGCCAAATAGGATAAGAAGTAAATGGATGAATAGCCATGCATTTCAAAAGATTTATTTATATGCTCCCCCTGACTTGATGCACTGAAACACCCTTTTTGGTGTTTTCAAAATTAATCGAATGCAATCAACTCATGTATGCAAATTCATTGACTCCCCTTAACAGTATGCCATATGAGATACTCTCAATGCAGCATATGCATTGACAATTATGTAGGGAGCTTGATGAGTTATGCTCATGGACATTTAGACTAATCTATGTGCAAATTTTTTTTTTTACCCAAGGTACCAGGCAAAGGTCTAGCCTCTACACATGATGTGGGTTTCCAGACAGACATAATTTGCCCTTCTCCCAGCGTACCATTTTATATACCTCTGGGTCATGCAAAAATATGACAGTTAAGCATGATATGCAATCCAATCTCAATTTGATATGAGCACACTTCTAATCAATATTTGCATTGAGGAAACACGAATATCCACTTGACAGATGCATTTCAAAATTTTAGTATCCAATTCATTTCAGCCTAACAAATGCATGAGACACAACAATGTAGTGATCAAATGCAAATTTAAACCTTCATGCACGAAACCTTTAACTAGCACATCAGGATTGGTATTCAGCTATTTAGGAAAGAATTCAAGTAACCAAACCTGTGAAGAGTAGAACTGGGGTTTTGCCATATTCAGGCGCCTTGACTTATTAAACCCCTTTATTCTTCACCTTCCAAGGCACACCTGCAAGACCGTTCCTTATTTTGCACCAGTAGGTACCCAAGATGTCTTGGGTCCTGACACAATAGTGGCACCTCTGAATGGTGCTTTCCACATTTTTTGAGCAAATAGATAGTCTGACTTCATCATAAAACAGTTAAACATTGAATGTCCTAACTGACCACAATAATAACATGAAATGACAGAGTTTAAATTCTTTTTACGCACATTATTATAAGTATGGAATCTTTGCGCATTAACATGAAAATTTCTATTATTTGCATGGACATTTTATTTTCCATAACCTGCCAACCAGCATTCAGAAGCTTGGTGGCCAGGTTTTCCACAGTCAAAGCATCCAAAGTTTTTTTCTTAGACACAAATTTATTTTTGCCAAAATCAAATTGTTTACAGAGAATTTAACAAATTTAGAATTAAGTTTCTTTCCCTGAATATGCCAACAGTCTTGGACTGTGTGGCCATACTTCCCACATTCAAAACAGGAAGACAAATTTCTTCTCTTAATCACTGACCATCACTCACTAGCCAGCTGGCCTGGCTTCCAATAGTTGGAACACATAGAAGCTTTTTCTTTGAAAGCAAATTTATCTTTACCAAAGGCATTCTATTTTACAGGGAATCTAACATGTTTATAATGAGCTTTTCCCTGGGCATGCCAGCAATGGGCAGCAATGTGGCCCATCTTGCCACAATGAAAACATGAAATTTTCTTATTCTGAAATGCATGATTTTTAGGATAAGTTTTCCTAGCATGCATTTTGCTGGCATTTAAATCATCCTTTTTCATCAATTTGCAGTCATTCATCAAATGGTCGAGCCTACCACAGTAATGACATGAAATTCTCTTCTTGTGTGCATGAATATGTGTGTTGGTGTTGTGGACAGTATGCACATTTTTAACATGAGTGTATGTAGGCTTGTTATGTAAAAGACCATTTCCTTCAGCTTTTTCAATAGGTTTCTGACTTTTCTGAATAGTAACTAGATTTGGATTCTTCTGTGCAATGAACTAAGAAACCAATGGAGTTTTGATGCTGGTTTGTTCCTAGCTACTTACAAATGATGTATGGATTTTATTTCCAAAGCTCTTCTTATTTACTAGATTATACCCCAGCCCCTCTTTCTGAAAATTCCCTTTCATCCCCAGCAGCTTATCCAAATTATCTTGACCTTCAACAAATCTAGATAAAGAATTCTTTAGGCCCTTAATCTCATCTTCCAGGGATGCAATATGTAATTCATAACCAACAATTTCTTGTCACTGTAATTCACACACTCATTTAGTACTTTGTTTGCAGTTTTATAGTTCTCAACTTCTTGTTCCAAATTGTGTAGTTTTTCAGACTCTTTTATACAGACATATTTTCCTTTTTCTATGGTTAAGAGTTTTTCAAAAATAGCAGAGTTGAGATGTTTGAGTCTCTCATTTTCTAATTTTAATTGTTCAACCTGTTCACTATTGTTATCAAGTTTAGAATTCAACTCTTCACTCAGCCTTTCTTCTCTTTGTTCAATTTCCAATTTTTCATCCAACGGATTTTTGTTTTCTTCCCCCAAGGAAGCAATTAAGTTTTGATGCCATTCTAAATCACTGTGAAGGCTTTCATTTATTTCCTTCAGAAATTCACATTTATTATAAACTGATTTATCAAAACACTTTGATTTAGCTTGTAATTTTTGTTTTTCAGTATCATCAAGACTTTTCTGAAGTTCTGCATTTACACCTTTAACAGCTTCAAGTTTTTCATGAATCAAGTCATTTTCCTTCACATAATTCTTAAGTTTCTTTCTGCCAGTTCAATTTGATTTCTGAGATCATTATTTTCAGATTTCAATTGTTCTAGCTCTGAATTAACACAATCAAGATCTTTTAACAATTCTTCCTTCTGAACTAGATTATTGACATGAACCTGATCATCATTAGTCGAGCTAAATTTTTCTTTTAGTTCAGAAACTTCGCATGCAAGTTCTTGATTTTCCCTTTTAAATAAACTAATTTTTTTCTTAAGCATTTGGACATCAGACAAGCATGCATCATAGGATTGTTTCAATTTTAAGCAATTTTCACACGAGGACTCTGAACTATTCAAATCAATTTATTTTTTCAATTTTTTATATTATATTCTTAACATCTCATGTGACTCTAATAACTCACCATATGCATCCTGCCAATCATCTAAAGTATAATTCTCGAAAGGGTTTACCTGATCATCTTCCTCTTCTTCATTTTGGCTACTACTTCGATTACTGCCATTTGCCATCATGCATCGGTCTTCATTTCCACAGCCGGCAGTCTTCAGCTTGTCCAGTATCTCCCTTGCTGAACTGCAATCATAAAAATAAGAATGGAATGTCCTGTTAGTAGCGGCCTTCATCATCTCCAAAGCTTTCTAGTTTTCAGCACACATAGATCTATGATTATCAGTCCGTTTGGACTTGTTCTTTGGTAATCTGTGTGGACCAAGTGAAATTAGCTTCCACAGATCTGGATCAACAGACTTAACGAACATACGCAAGTTATTAAACAACAAATTAAAATCAGTACCATTAAAAATCGGTGGATGACCCATAAGAAAGATTTAGGAACAAGCAGCAAAAAACAAGGAGCAACAAATGGAATTAGCACCAAGGAGCACCAAGGATCACTGCAGATCGTTGGATCTATAGAACTAGTAACCCACGCTGATACCAATTGTTAGGGTGCTAGGCACAGATTCAGAGGGGGGTGAATGAATCCCCTTTAAAAAATTATAGCGAAATAAAACTTTTGCCTCGATTCAGAACTATCTCCGAAGGACTCGTGCAGAAATAAGATCAGATAACTCAATCTAAATAGACTCACACTTGAACATAAGGCAAGCATCAATCACATGGAGTCTAAACGAGATCTACACTAATCAGCAAACTGAATCAACATTAAAGGTGTAGTCTCTGTTCAGGTCAACATTCAGCATACACAGACAATACCAAATAACGAACATAAACCCATCATCAACGAAATTAGGAGAACCTGTGAAGTGGGCAGAAGATAGGGAAATGCACATCACAGGCAAACCACTGCACACTAGATTTTTTAGGTGGTTCGATCTCAACCTGAGATCTATGTCCATCCTTCACCCCAAACCGGAGTGAGGATTCCCTTGCAAAAGAAAGAATAGCAGACTCAGTCTGCAACAGACGCTGCCAAACAGCTTGACCCAGAGGAACACTCTCCTCTCTTCCTCCAACCCAGAAGGGAACCACTAGTGACACCCCATCACTAGCAACCGGAGACACAGTCTCCCTTCCTCCAAACCGGAGGGGAACCCGTGTGTGACACCCAGCCACTCACAACCAGAGACCCAAGTCTTTCTTCCTCTGAAACCTAGAGGGAAACCACAAGTGACACCCTGTCACCTGCAAACCAGAGGACCAATCCTCCCTTCCTCCAAATCGGAGGGAAACCCATAAGTAGCACACCACTACTCGTAATCGGAGACAACGCTCCTGAGTCAACAGGAGGAACCCCGACCACAAGCTAGAGGATCAGAAAACACTAATGAAGAATGGGAATAACAAATGAAAAACAAAAATAGAAACAAAAGGGAAAAATAACTGTATCTCCGAAGAGCAATTCCAACATAAGTCTTCAGGGAAAGCTCTCTCTTCTCTTTCCATAACAGCTTTCTTGCATTCTCTTCACTTCTCAGATCTCTCTCTCTCTCTTCACTTCGCAGCTCTCTCGCTCTCTCTGAACCTCTTCTTCTTCTCAGCTATCTCTTCATTTCCCTCTTGGCTGTCTTCTCTGGTGGCTACCCTTTCTCTTCCTTTCTTGCACCACACACTTCTTCTCTTCTGGCTCCTTTTCCTTTCTTCTGGCGGCCTCACTCTCTGAGAGGAAGAACATCCTATATATATATATACCCAAACCAGGGGCTCCGTAAAACCTTTTGGATAAGGGTTATGATTCTTTCCTTTTATCATTACGCCACGTGGCAGAATCTGAACGTGTGATGTCCACGTGTCTGAATCTCCACTTGAGGAATGTCTTGGTTCACGTGCCCATCATAAGTATCCCTGGGTCACGTGCCAGCTTCTAGTTCGAGCTCATGGGTCTGCCTTAAACTTGTTAGTAAAAGAAAAAAAGGCATTTAGTCAAACACCTTGTAGTCATAAGTAAACAGTCAATGTGCTCTGACTATGATAAGCTGAATGCATATGCTCACTCATGAACATAACATGCATAGACCTCATAACGTGAGATGCAATCATGCTTAGAGCTATATGATGAAGTTTGCACAGACCTTGATGCATTTGGGAAAAAGGTGCATAGACCTAAGTATTGTTGAAACCCAACCGTGCACTAACCTTATATTCAGTAACACAAGATGTGCACCAATCTGGAGATCATACAGATCTTGTGCGTTGAAGCATGCACCGACCTTGTTTGCTGACGGGAGAGGGTTGCATCGACGGTATCTCTGGATGTGCACCGACCTAAGTTTGAGTAGACTGAATGTGCACCGACCTTGAACCATTAACACAGGCATGGACCGACTTGCTACAGTGATGTGCTCCAACTTGGCCATGCATAAGGCAAGACATGCACCGACCTTATCATGCCATAAGCACAGCACGCACTGACTTGCTACAGTGATGTGCTCCGACTTGGCCATGCATAAGGAAAGACTTGCACAGACATTATATGCAACAACCAGTAACGTGCACCGACCTTAGCTAAATGTGCTACAGTGCATGCACAGACCTGTGCTAGCATGCAAAACTACTAACATCGACCTTAGTTTCTTGAGAGCATTACTAGCGTCGACACTAGTTGTTTGGCTTCACAACTAGCATCGACCTTATGTATGAACCAGAATGAACATGTTATGCACATACCTTGTCTAAGCTGGCTAGCATGATGTGCACGGACCTTATATGCAGTTAAGTAAAATGTTCACCGACTTTGTGCTGTGCTGGCTTAAAGGTGCTCGGGCCTTGGCTGACCTATAGGAGACATATGCACAGACCTTGGTTTGCACTAGCTGGAAACATGCATTGACCTTAGTGTGTGCATATGACTTTACAACCTGAAAGAAATGTGTGCACACAACCTGTTCGATGAAATGACTGTGCATTCAATCTGATGAGGTTCTATGCAGCATGAAAATGCATCTATCTGGAAAAATCATATATTATGCAAATGATTATGATGACAACATTAATGCGTAAAAATAAATGCACAGCAAACAATCCTCATTAATGCACAGTGCAATGACCAGATGTATAAATCAAACGCATATTTCATCATCATTCAATCTTTCATGCAAACACATGATGACTTACAGTGTTTGCTATCATCAAAACCACAGGGACACATTCAATTCTTAAATCAAACGCCCTTTCTATTTTAATAATTATCAAATTCATAAATTCAAGAATTTGCTTATGTCCATTCGGACTTGCTTTCCTTTTCTGATTTTTGGTAATTTTATAATTCTTAAGATTTAAGAATTCGCATCTTTCCATCTAGATGCGATTTCCTTTTCGATTTTTGGTAATTTTCTAATTTCCAAAATATTCAAGAAACGACGTCCGTTCGCTCTGTCACCCATTCTTGAACGCGTCCAGGACCCCAGAAGCATTCTTTTTTGCCTTATTTTGAGTTTCCAACTCCGTCCAAAATTCGTATTAATTTATAATGTGCGACGGGCCGCCCAGACGCCAATTCTTTTCGAACTTTAGAATTTCTCGAACCTTCTACGTTTCATGTCCAATGGGTGACTATTCAAACTGGCGTTCATTTAATGGGCGACCACTATGGTAGTCGCCATTTCTGGCAAAGTTCCGTGTCCGGTAGAATTCCCTTGTTTCTCTATTTTTGGGCTACTTTTCTACTTGGGAAAGGCTCCTAAGGCTTCCTAAGACTGGGGGGACACTTGGGCAATGTATATCCTTTTTCAAATCCAATTAAAACTTGATTTCTTAATTTCCCTTACATTAAACTCCGATTTTGGCCCTATAAATAGAACCCCTCTCTCCCTTATTGTAAAGGCCGATTGATTAAAAAAGGGGAGGTGCTACAGATTCAGGGACATGAAGGGAAGACTCCCATACATACAAAGCCACATACGTTGGAGTTCTTCATCTCGGAGCCACGTTGGAGCACCCCTTTCTATTGAGAAATAAACCATAAGCTTTCTTATCCCCTTTTCTTATTATCTCTTTAGTTCGATTTTGCATGTTCATGCATCATTCTCTCTTTTTCTTTTACACTCTTCATCTCAACCATGTTGAGACCTCCCTATAGTGCAACACTTGCAAATCTCCCTCTTATTTCTTCCTATCATTATATTTATCCACCCTTTGCATATGGGTTTAAGGGCCAACACCCAACAAGGTGTGTTCATCTTCATGATTTCATGTCTATATTATATTAAGAGTTTGATGCTACACATCTTTGGTTCTAATTCCTATTTTTCTTTGTTGGTTGTTTTCTTTATTTTGCAAGGGTAATCAAATAAGAGAAACTCTCTTCATCGGCCGGCCGATTGAAAGAGAAGGTGAACACTCACATCTCCCCGCTTTTAAGGTATTTATATCATGATCCCTCCTTTATTTATTGTTTATATTCATCGAGGCCCGCGTGTCTCTTGCGATCACGTTCCTTCCAAGCACCCACATATGCTCCCCTTATCCTTTATCATCCCCTTTTCCTTTTAGTTCTTTAATAGTGGATTTTTCATAGATCTACAAATTGGCGATCACGGTGGGACTACCTCTTGTTTTTCTTTGATTACCCTTCTCCATTGGGCACCCACATTTGCCATCTTCCTTTGCACCCACAGTGCATCTCCCTTTGTGCTCCACGTAGCACTTTTTCTTTTTCTTTTTATCCCTCATGCACCGCGTGCACACCCCCTCCCTAAGTGATTGTTGATTTGTTAGATTGTTGGAAATTTCACTTTCTCTTTTCTTTAAAAAAAATTTGAACATGCCATATCTTTATTGATTGCCATGGGTTTGTGAGTGCGACCTTTTATCTTCCATCGGTTCTTTGCATTTTTCAAAATCTCTGGCCATTTTCTTAAAAAAAATTGCATATTATTGTTCACAGTAATAAGCTTTTCTATTTGTTCTATTTTCCATCCATCCTTTCTGATCTACGTTCTTCATATCATTAGTCACATGAATTAGTATATCTATTTGTTCTATTTTCCATCCATCCTTTCTGTTCTGCATTCTACATATCACTGTTCACATGAATTAGCTTTTCTATTTGATCTATTTTCCATCCATCCTTTCTGTTCTGCGTTCTGCATATTACTGTTCACAGGAATAAGCTTTTCTATTTGTTCTATTTTCCATCCATCCTTTCAGTTCTGCGTTCTGCATGTTACTGTTCACAGGAATAAGCTTTTCTATTTGTTTTGTTTTGCATCCATCATTTCTGTTCACATCACTGTTCACAGGAATAAGCTTTTCTAGTTGTTTTATATTGCATCCATCCTTTCTGTTCTGTTCATTGCATATTACTCTTTACATAAATTCCATTTCCTATTTGTTCTTCTCTGCATTCATCATTTACATCTGCATCAATTCCCTTTAATTCTCTTATAGGCACGCATACGACCGGGCTCATAACGTCCCACGGGGGAAACTGTACTGCCCTCTTGTCATGCCAAAAATTTGAATTTTTCTTCTTCCATTTCACATGTTTTTTCATTTTTTCATTTTTTCACTATTGCTCTTTTGTGTCCTTTTCTTTTGCATTAGCTCTAGCATTTAGGACATTTGGCTTGGGAGACCTCCTCTGCCCACGCTTTCTAGGAGATCTTACCCCCTCTTGGTGAAGGAAGGACCCTCCATTGAGCATTTCGTCTCTTTGGACTAAAAATTCCTAAACCAAGCCTCCATAAGTCCCCGCACCCATTGATTCCCTCACGGACGCCGGATAGGTTGTACCTGGAAGTTCCCTGGGATTAGTTGGCCTATATGTGGTGAGAGAGTGTACCTAGTTGGCATTGAAGCAAACCACATTTAAACTAGGTTCCTACGTTGTATGAATCATATCAAACTTTGCTAAAATCATTTTACTCACCAAGGTTCAACAAAAACAAAATCAAGCGTGAAGAGTGGCGATCTCGCACTACTCCTGAGCGGGGAAGAGGATGACCACGTACCCTTGAAGTGTGAACTACAATAAAGGAAACGAGTCAGAGGTGCCCAGGGATAGATCCCCGGGGAAGACCCTCCGATGCTTAAGTCAGCAAAGTAGTAGAGCTCTGGTGTGAAGGGAATAGTTAGGAGGAAGGTGGGAGTGCGAGATCCCTCTCCACCAAAAGGTGAAGTGGTTTCTGCTCAGGGTTTTGTCTCCTGCCTTGCCTACCTCTTTGTAGTAGGGCTTTTCCAATTTAAATAGTGGCCCATCGTGCAACTGATCCCTGTAAGCGGAGGAGTCTCAGGGGGGTTACGTCTTTCATGCGGGCTCCTTATAGCACGCGGGCACTTGGTCTCCCCTATCCCCTTGAGCTTCCTGCCATTAAGGGACTCGCAACGGCTGTAGCAATAAGCTTCCATCAGTGAGCCCGAGCGATAGGCACTTGCCCAGGAGTGGTCTCCCGAGCGATGAGTGCATAGTCGGGACAGGGAATAAGGGGCTCCGAGGGAGCTTTCCCAATCGAATCGATGCTCGGACTTCCCAACCTGAAGGTCGCCTAGGAAGCGCTTGTTCTGAGTGAGTTTTTGGGCTTATACTAAGTGGGCCCGGGGGCTGCCACTTCGAGGAGTTGGGCCTCGTTCAGGCAGATTTGGACCTCGTTTGGCCTCTCCGTACGGGCGATGAGATTTCCCCTCTCCACTGCGTAAACATCCACTAGTTTGATCTTTGCAAATTGCTTTGATTGGATTTTGATTAATTTGCGTAATGTTTCACTTTTGATAATCACACCAACATGTCTAATCATTCAATTTATAATCATGAGGATAACCAACCTTGTCACACCCTGAGCCTTTATTACAGTGGAAGACTAACTCTAGGAATGTGAACAGCCGGCATGATAAGCCTCTTGCGAGCAAGAACGATCAGAGCGCAAGACAATCACACATAAAAATGTAATTGCATAATAATTTACTCAAACTCCAACTTATTTCATTAATAAGCGAAATATTCCAATACAATAACTTTTCAACCTTCTTCAATCCATCAGACTCACAGAAAAACTTACAAGACTCGATCTAAACAATATTCACTTTCCTAAGTCTTCACTCTCATTTTGATATGACTTTCATTCGCTCTCGGACCCGCTACTTGTGAAACTCGAATCCGAATTCCAATCACTTCCATCTCCTGAAAAAGATTGAAAATAGGTAATGAGCACACTTGCCCAGTAGGGATCTTCGCATCAACATGAAGGCACTATTAAAGTGAGTAACAATTTAGCTCTAAAGAATAAGATAAAATCATGTGAATGCGATAATTCATATGTAAATAACCAAGGTAACAAGACGATCGCATAAGATAGAATGAACAAGTATGAATTAGCAAGAATGTATCAATAACATAATATGGCCTTTCATGAACAAGAATGTATCGAGAATGTACTAGCAAACCACGTAATCATCACACAAACATCTTTTGCTTATGAGCAAGTATTCGGTGAATTTCTGTAGAATATCATGTAACAAGCAAGAAAGTCATGTACGTATATATGTCGTGTCTTGTAGATTTTCACTTCACGAGCTGTGGATTTTCACTTATTTATAAAGAAAGTACTCCCAGGGTAATGCGACGCCAGTAGCATCATACCCCATGGTTTACAGTATGTTTCCGACAATCAACCGAGGGGACTAGCATAGAGCCCTTGAACACAATCAGTGCTTAATTGCATCTTCAAGTATAAATCAAGCTACTTCCACGTTTCAAGTAATAAAATATGGCCAGTAATATAACAAGTTCAATAAGTCCATGGTAACAATAATTCATTGAATGAACGCTTTGATTGAGAATATGAAAGATCAAAAATGACTTAAATCAATGTTATGCTCATGGAACAATTCGACAGCATAACAGTATAATCCTTATCTTCCATAAATTAAAATTAAGTATCTTGAACAATATGACAAGTCCTAGACCATTAATAATCTATCTAGGAACTTTGAAATAAAAACCCTTAGGTCAAACCTCGGGTTAAAGTACTCAGGAATTGTGACGGTAATTAATGGGCCGTTACATGAACGTGACGGTCTATAATTGGGCCGTCACAATGGGCTGAATCCAGAAAGAATAAATTGGACTCAGTATATGTGACGGTTGTATACTGGACTGTTAGATGGGCCTGACGGTCGAGTAATAGGTTGTTACATAGTCAAAACCATAAAACAACAATAGTGCTTTCTAAACAATTGGGCTTTAATGGTACAACCAACTCGGCGTCATAGTGGGAATCCTAGGCTCGCGGAGAATTACGGAGGCCTTGAAACAAGATTTCCTAGTCCATTGGAAGGAATATCCAATAGAGAGGTCCTCAAGTCCAAGAATATGTTCCTATGTGGAAAGTGTGAACTAATGGTCATATACCGGAATATATGCCATGCACTTAGAGAAATTGACTCTATAGACGGAAAAGAATGTGTAACGATGTGAAACCATGATAAAACTCCGTCAATACATCAGTTAAAATCATGTTTTTTTATTACAAAACTATAGAGTTTTAGCAAATGAAATTAACATGTATTTAAAATAACTCAAAGTGCTTTAGACATGCATGAATCAATTTATAAACTCAAATTTCATGAAGATAGGTCAAAACTTAGATAACTAGGCTTATTTATAAGCTACTTTGATTATTCTCAATTCTGTCCCGAATAGACAAAACACATCACTCTGGTGGTCTAAGACAGGCGCGTCATATGGCTGTGACAGTTTATCGTGGAGCCGTCAGAGTGTTGTAATGCTCCGATCCTGGTCCGTCAGAGATTACAGAGAAATTTAAGTACAACAGGCGGTGTGACAGCTCATCGTAAGGTCGTAAGAGTCATGTGACGGTCTAACTATAATCCATCAGAGCACTGCTGTCAGTAAGTAAAAGATCTATGGTTTAAAACCTTTCATGTAAGAAGAATCAAAATAAACAACTACTCTAGATGCATAGGTCGTAGTGAATGAACAAGAGAATATCTTTTATCTTTAAATTAGGCTAAGGACATGCATGTATGCATAGACCTATTAAAACATGAAATTCATGGTCTATAGTGCATGGAATCAAGTAAAACCAGAGGACTTTTACTCCTATCATGATATTCTTACCGTTCATGAGATAACCTATCTCTTTACTGGGCTTTCAACTTCAATTTGGGACTGCAAGACACGCCCTAGTTCTTTCCTTCCAGTAGGTTTTCAGCAACTTCACGTTGATCTAACTCTTCAATCTCTTGACCTAAGGACATGAAATTTGGAGGGTAAGGAGGTGGAACTAAGGGGAACAGAAAGTTTTAAAGACACTTTGGCTAATTACCTCGATATGGTGTTCTAATCTCCTGATCTTCAGTGGACTTTCACTCAGGTTCCTGGGTTGCTATGGTCGAACCAGCAACCTTGGAAGCTTCAAACTCCTTGTGTTGTTGATCTCCTAGCATGAAATTTTGAGGAAGATTAGTCCTATGTATTAACAACAAAATATTCTAAAGAACTTACCCGAAATACTATCTCCTTACCTTAGTTCCACGCAAGCCAATGTAGGGGTCGCGCAGGTCAAAACTAGGGTCTATTTATAGGTTCTAGTTAGGGTTTTGAGGATTAGATCGATTCTAGAGTCCTTAGATCGACTTCTGAGTGTCTTTAACACGTTTACTAGTCCTCCCATCTCGATCCATAAGAGATAGACTAGTAAAATTCCAATCCTTTTGCTCTTTCTTCCATTCACGGAACTGACAGAGCGTGACGGTCGACTCTTGGTGCGTTACATGCCTGTGGCGGTCGCACGATAGACCGCTACAGCTACTGTGCGCAGAATTCAACTTAATTCAAACTCTTTTATTTGTTTTATCCACATAACTATCTATAAAAGGATATTTATCCTTAAAATTCGTGAATAGGCTAAATAAACTTCTAGAATATGGGCCAAACCTAATGGGCTTGGTCCTTAAACCTTTTGGGCTTCAATTAAATAAGCTAGATTAAACGTTTACCATAATTGGGCCTTAATGAATTTCTAACAAATTCCATAAAATCATTAAATAATTCCTGAAATAATATAAATAGTCTGGGTCACTACACCCTTCCCCACTTAAAAGAATTTGGTCCCCAAATTTAATACATGGATTAGATGGAGAGTGTACTTACAATTGAATAATTCTGGGAATCTTTTCCACATGGCTTCTTCCGCTTCCCAAGTTGCTTCGGACGGCGATGATTTCTTCCATTGAGTTTTAACCATAGGAATAGCTTTATTCCTTAGTTGACGCACTTCCCGTTCCAGAATCTTTATTGGTATTTGCTCGTACGTCATATCCTTCTGAATCTCTAAATTATCGTAAGTGATAACATGGTAAGGATCATATACATACTTTTTTAGGATACAGACGTGAAATATGTCATAAACTCCTGCTAATTGTGGAGGTAAAGCTAATCTATAAGCCACTTCACCGACCCTTTCGAGAATTTCAAATTGGTCATTGAACCTTGGAGTTAGCTTGCCTTTGATGCCAAATCTTTGAATACCATGACCCGGAGAAACCTTTAGATACACATGATCTCCTACCTGAAACTCCAAGTCGCGCCTTCGATTATCAGCATAGGATTTTTACCTATCTTCTGCCACCTGCAATCTTTCTCGAATGAGCTTAATTTTCTGTGAAGAATCCCTGATAATGTCGGGGCCTAGAATTTGTCTTTCCCCTATTTCATTCCAACATATCGGTGATCTACAGCTTTTCCCATATAAAGCTTCAAAAGGTGACATCTGTATGCTGGCATGATAACTATTGTTATATGTAAATTCTATCAGAGGCAAGTGATCATGCCAACTTCCTCCAAAATTAATAGCACAAGCCCTGAGCATATCTTCTATCACTTAATTTATTCTTTCAGTCTGACCATCAGTTTGTGGATGGAATGCCGTGCTAAAGTTCAGTCTGGTCCCTAGTGAATGTTGTAGACCCTTCTAGAATTGTGATGTGAATCTAGGATCTCTATCAGATATGATAGTGACAGGGACACCATGTAGCTTGACAATTTCCTTCATGTATAAGGCTGCTAGAATATCCACAGACCATCGACTTTTGATTGGTATGAAATGTGCAGATTTTGTCAATCGGTCTATGATTACCCAGATACCGTTGTGTCCACCTCTTATCTTTGGTAAACCCATAATGAAATCCATTCCTATACTCTCCCATTTTCATACTGAAATATCTAAGGGATGTAATTTACCTACGGGTCTAAAATGTTCTGCCTTTACCTGTTGACAAGTGAGACAGCGGGACACGAAATCAGCTATTTCTCTCTTCATATTGGGCCACCAGAAATTTTTTTGAGATCTTTATACATTTTTGTACCACCTGGATGAATGGTGTACTTGGATTTATGTGCTTCTTCTAGGATCAATTTCTTCGTATCCTCATGATCTGGTACACACACGGCCCTTAAATAGCAATCTTCCGCCATTGGAAATAAAAAAATCCGGCCTCTGTTCTATGTTGGCTTTAATCTCCAGTAATACGGGATCATCCTTTTGCAGCTTGACCAGATCTTCTATTAATGTTGGTTGAGCTTGAATATTAGCTATGAAACAATCTTCTTCCTTCATGTCAATATCTAAGTTCAACTAAGCAAATTGAGGAATAAGATTAGTCATACTAATCATAAGACTTGATAGCTTTCTCATTGGTTTTCTGCTGAGTGCATATGTTACAACATTAGCCTTGCCAGGATGATATTCAATAGCAAAATCAAAGTCTTTGAGATATTCTAACCATCTCCTCTGTCTCATATTTAACTCCTTTTGAGAGAATAAGTATTTCAAGCTTTTGTGGTCCGAGTAGACCGTGAATTTCTCTCCATAGAGATAATGACGCTAAATTTTTAAGGCGAAAATGACAGCCGCCAATTCCAAATCATGCACAGGGTAATTTTCCTCATGACGTTTCAATTGTCTTGAAGAATAACAGATTACCTTTCCATTTTACATAAGGACGCACCCTAAGTCAATGCCAGATGCATCCGTATATACTTCAAATCCATCACTTTCCACCGGTAGTGATAGAATAGGAGCTGTAGTAAGATGGTTCTTAAGAGTTTGAAAACTCTCTTCACATTCCTCTGACCAGACAAAAGGATTTTCTTTTCTTGTGAGTCTAGTTAAATGAACATCAATTTTTGAGAAGTCCTTAATTAACCTCCTATAATAACCAGCTAGACCTAGAAAGCTCCTTATTTCTGATACAGTCGTTGGCCGGCTCCAGTTTCTGACAGCTTCTACTTTAGAAGGATCCACTGTGATACCATCTTTTGAAATAATGTGGCCTAGGAATGAAACTTCCTTGAGCCAGAACTCACACTTGTTAAGCTTGGCATAAAGTTTATGTTCTCTAAGGCCCTGTTTGTTTGCGAGTTTGTCGGGTGGGTATTTCAACTGATGAGAGAGAAAATGCCGATGGGCCCCGCCTCCCTCTCACTCTCATTCACGCTAATCGATGTCAGTTAGCTTACTCGACCCTCTAGGGTCGAGTAAGCTAACCCCGATCGGTTAGCAAACGGGGCCTAAGTGTTTGCAAAGCTATCCTCAGATGTCCTTCATGTTCCTCTTTTATCTTGGAATATACCAGGATGTCATCGATGAAGACGATCATGAACTGGTCTCGATATGGCTGGAAAACATTATTCATAAGTTGCATAAATGTTACTGGGGCATTTGTTAACCCGAACGGCATCACCACGAATTCATAGTGGCCATAACGACTTCGAAAATCCGATTTATAAATGTCTTCTTCATTAATTCTAAGTTGATGATAGCCTGATCTGAGGTCAATCTTGGAGAAATACTCTGCTCTTGAAAGCTGATCGAAGAGCTCATCAATACGCGGCAACGGATACTTGCTTTTGATTGTAAGTTGATTCAGTCACCGGTAGTCTATGCATAACCTGAGAGAGCCATCCTTCTTCTTGATGAATAGAACCGATGCACCCCAGGAGGATGTGCTAGGTCTGATGAAACCCTTATCTAATAGTTCATGTAACTGCCTCTTTAATTCCTTAAGTTCCATGGGAGACATCCTGTAAGGGGCTATAGAAATAGGTGCTGCTCCTGGAATGAGTTCAATAGTGAAGTTTAATTCCCTCTCGGGGGGTAAGCTAGATAATTCGGGTGGAAACACATCTGGGAACTCATTTACAATAGGAATGTCTCCTAGGATGATTTCCTTGGACTCGGTAACAATGACAGAAGCAAGAAAAGCTTCACATCCTTGCGAGATAAGTTTGCAAGCGTGAAGAGAGGATATGATAGTGGGATGTTTCCTATACTTGATGCCAAGGAAAGAAAATCTTGTAAGATCAGGTTTTTGAAAGGATATAATCCTATTTCGGCAGTTAATATCAGCATCATGATCTATAAGCTAATCTAACCCTAAGATGGCATCATAACCTTTCATGTCAAGGCATACTAAGTTTGCGGGGAGATTGTGACTTTCTACTATTACCTCACTATCAAGATAATACTCAGTAAGCTTTGTTCCAGAACCTAAGGGTGTGGTAATAGCAAGATCTGAAGGTAGGGGAATTGATGCAATTGGTAATATTTTTACAAAAGTAGTGGAGAAAAAAGAATGAGAGGCACCAGTATCAAATCGCACAAATGCAGGACGAGAATAAATTTGAAGGGTACCTTCCATAAGCCCACCATCCCTGGGTGCTTCTTCTTCTTCTAGAACAGCATTGAGGCGAGCCTGCCTCCTACGTCCACCACTAGACGATTGATCCTTCATATGGGGGCAATCAGGCATACGATGCTCCCTGCTACCACAACGTAGAAAAGCACTAAGGCACTTCTAACATTCTTCATTCAAATGGCCAAACTTCTCGCAAAATGTGCAAGCCGCCATGACATGCTCCTTCTCCTCATTAACTTTCCTGTTCTTCTGGGAACATCCACCGTTCCCGCTCCTAGATCTTTTCTTACTATCACGGCTTTTATGAGGTTCCGTGATGTTGAATTTTTCTTTCTTATAACGCCGATCAGATCGTCGGCTGGACTCTTCTCTTTTTCCTTTCAATTTCTCGACCTTTTCTAAGGTCCTCTCACATAAATATGCCCGCTGGACCATCTCTGCATAGGTACGGATGTTTTGGGTCCCGAGCTGCTGAATGAAATCGGGTCGTAACCCGTCCATAAATCGATTAGCCTTCAATAAATCGGTGTTGATTAAATGCGGTGCATAGGGTGCTAGCCTGGAGAATTGAAGTTCATACTCCACAACTGTTATCATTCCCTGACAAAGAGAGGCGAACTCCATAGCCTTTCTTTCTTTAAAATATCCAGAAAAGTACTTAGCACGGAATAGAATAAGAAAACCGTCCCATGTATGAGGTGCATCTGCCAGAGGTGTAGGGACTGATTTCCACCATGTGCGTGCATCTTTATTGAGTTGAAATGTTGCAAGATGCACTTTTTCTTGGTCCGTACATTGGATAACATTGAAGATACGATTCATCTCATCTATCCAGTTTTTTGCCTCATCTGGGTTGGAAGAACCGTAGAAACGCGGAGGGTTTAAGCTCCAAAAATTACGATGCAAGTACCCATCCCTCACCCCTGCGCCTGCCTGGGTCATAGTTTGTAATGCCTGAGTAAGGCCAGCAACCATTTGTTGCATGCCACCCCAATCTACGCGATGAGCCATTGTAATAATGAGGTACTGAGAGAAATAGCAAATTGTTAATTCTCATGGAATTAAAAGAGATAAATCTTAAAACTAATTAACTATCTTATCCCGGGCTCTACCCAATTCTCAAATGGGTGAGGAAATTTCTTCCTTAGTTCATAGGTATGGGTCCTTAAGCCTTGGACTTATCCTATGACTCTCTTCCCTAAGTCCTGAGACATAGGCCCTGATACCAACTTAACTGTCACGTCTCGAGCCTTTATTACAGTGGAAGACTAACTCGAGGAACGTGAACAATCGGCATGGTAAGCCTGTTGCGAGCAAGAACGATCAGAGCGCAAGACAATCGCACATAAAAATGTAATTGCACAATAATTTACTCAAACTCCAACTTATTTCATTAATAAGCGAAATATTCCAATACAATAACTTTTCAACCTTCTTCAATCCATCAGACTCAAGGAAAAAATTACAAGACTCGATCTAAATAATATTGACTTTACTAAGTCTTCACTCTCATTTTGATATGACTTTCATTCACTCTCGGACCCGCTACTTGTATAACTCGAATCCAAATTCGAATCACTTCAATCTCCTGAAAAAGATTGGAAATAGGTAATGAGCACACGTGCCTAGTAGGTATCTTCGCATCAACATGAAGGCACTATTAAAGTGATTTGCAATTTAGCTCTAAAGAATAAGGTAAAATCATGCGAATGCAATAAATCATATGTAAATAACCAAGGTAACAAGACAATCGCATAAGATAGATTGAACAAGTATGAATTAGCAAGAATGCATCAAGAACATGATATGGCCTTTCATGAACAAGAATGTATCGAGAATGTACTAGCAAGTCACGTAATCATCACACAAACATCTTTTGCTTATGAGCAAGTATTTGGCAAATTTCTGTGGAATATCATGTAACAAACAAGAAAGTCATGTACGTATATATGTCGTGTCTTGTGGATTTTCACTTCACGAGCCGTGGATTTTCACTTATTTATAAAGAAAGTACTCCTAGCGCAATGCGACGCCAGTAGCATCATACCCCATGGTTTACAGTATATTTTTGACAATCTGCCGAGGGGACTAGCATAGAGCCATTGAACACAATCAGTGCTCGATCGCATCTTTAAGTATAAATCAAGCTACTTACACGTTTCAAGCAATAAAATATGGCCAGTAATATAACAAGTTCAATAAGTCCATGGTAACAATAATTCAATGAATGAACACTTCGATTGAGAATATGAAAGATCAAGAATGACTTAAATCAATGTTATGCTCATGGAACAATTTGACGGCATAACAGTATATTCCTTATCTTCCATAAATTAAAATGAAGTATCTTGAATAATATGACAAGTCCTAGACCATCAATAATCCATCTAGGAACTTTGAAATATCAACCCTTAGGTCAAACCTCAGGTTAAAGTACTCAGGAATTGTAACGGTAATTAATGGGCCGTTACATGAACGTGACGGTCTATAATTGGGCCGTCATAAGGGGCTGAATCCATAAAGAATAAATTGGACTCAATATATGTGACGGTTGTATACTAGACCGTTAGATGGGCCTGACGGTCGAGTAATAGGCCGTTACATAGTCAAAACCATAAAACAACAATAGTGCTTTCTAAACAATTAGGCTTTAATGGTACAACCAACTCGGTGTCCTAGTGGGAATCCCAAGCTCGCGGAGAATTACGGAGGCCTTGACACAAGATTTCCTAGTCCATTGGAAGGAATATCCAATAGAGAGGTCCTCAAGTCCAAGAACATGTTCCTATGTGCAAAGTGTGAACTAATGGTCATATACCGGAATATATGCCATGCACTTAGAGAAATTGACTCTATAGACGGAAAAGAATGTGTAACGATGTGGAACCATGATAAAACTCCGTCAATACATCAGTTAAAATCATGTTTTTTTAATACAAAACTATAGAGTTTTAGCAAATGAAATTAACATGTACTTAAAATAACTCAAAGTGCTTTAGACATGCATGAATCAATTTATAAACTCAAAGTTAATGAAGATAGGTCAAAACTTAGATAACTAGGCTTATTTATAAGCTACTTTGACTGTTCTCAATTATGTCCTGAATAGATAGAACACAGCACTCCGGCGATCAAAGACAGGCGCGTCATATGGCTGTGACGGTTTATCATGGAGCCGTCAGAGTGTTGTAACGCTCCGATCCTGGTCCGTCAGAGACTACAGAGAAATTTAAGTACAACAAGCGGTGTGACAGCTCATCATAAGGCCGTCAGAGTCATGTGACGGTCTAACTATAATCCGTCATAGCACTGCTGACAGTAAGTAAAAGATCTATGTTTTAAAACCTTTCATGCAAGAAGAATCAAAATAAACAACTACTCTAGATGAATAGGTCGTAGTGAATGAACAAGAGAATATCTTTTATCTTTAAATTAGGCTAAGGACATGCATGTATGCATAGACCTATTAAAACATGAAATTCATGGTCTATAGTGCATGGAATCAAGTAAAACTAGAGGGCTTTTACTCCTATCATGATATTCTTGCCATTCATGGGATAACCTATCTCTTTACTGGGCTTTCAACTTTCAATTTGGGACTGCAAGACACACCTTAGTTCTTTCCTTCTAGTGAGTTTTCAGTAACTTCACGTCTCTCTAACTTTTCAATCTCTTGACCTAAGGACGTGAAATTTGGAGGGTAAGGAGGTGAAACTAAGGGGAATAGAAAGTTTAAAGACACTTAGGCTAATTACCTCGATATGATGTTCTAATCTCCTGATCTTCAGTGGACTTTCGCTCAGGTTCTTGGGTTGCTATGGTCGAACCAACAACCTTGGAAGCTTCAAACTCCTTGTGTAGTTGATCTCCTAGCATGAAATTTTGAGGAAGATTAGTCTTGTGTATTAACAATAAAAAGTTCTAAAGAACTTACCAGAAATACTATCTCCTTACCTTAGTTCCACGCAAGCCAATGTAGGGGTCGCACAGGTCAAAACTATGGTCTATTTATAGGTTCTAGCTAGGGTTTTGAGGATTAGATCGATTCTAGAGTCCTTAGATCGACTTCTGGGTGTCCTTAACACGTTTGCTAGTCCTCCCATCTCGATCCCTAAGTGATAGACTAGCAAAAATCTAATCCTTTTGCTCTTTCTTCCATTCACGGAACTGACAGAGTGTGACGGTCAACTCATGGTGCGTTACATACCTGTGGCGGTCGCACGATAGACCGCTACAGCTACTATGCGCATGAATTCAACTTAATTCAAACTCTTTTATTTGTTTTATCCACATAATTATCTATAAAAGGATATTTATCCTTAAAATTCATGAATAGGTTAAATAAACTGATAGGATCGGTGCGATGGATACAGAGGGGGGGTGAATGTATCCCTCTTCAAAAATGTCCAGATTAAAACCAATCAGAGACAATTAGATAGAAATCAAATGAACTGCTCTCTTATCACAACCGTCGACAGAGAAGCTCACACTCACAAATGAGTTCTAATTCTTCTAAGCGAAAGAACAAACACTTCACAATCATATAAGCTCCCAAGGAAATCACAACAAATCAACCATGCCTAACCTGTGAAGAGGAGATAGAAGACAAGGAGCAAACGCACAAGCCAAACCACGGCACAGATAATTTTTAGGTGGTTCGGTCCACAGACCTACATCCACCCCTCACTCCAAACCAGAGTGAGACTTCCACTAGCTAACGCTAGAACCGCAGACTCAGTCTACAACTGGTGCTGTCTAACAGCTTGACCAGGGGAACAACCTCCCCTCTTTCTCTAGGCCGGAGGGAACCCACTAGTGACTACCCGTCACTAGCAACCAGAGACGAAGTCTCTCTTCCTCCACCCAGGAGGAAAACCACAGGTAGCAACCACTACCTGCAAACCCGGAGTCAGAGACTCCCTTCCTCTGAGACCAGAGGGAACCTACAAGTGACACACCGTCACTTGCAACCGGAGATTAAAATCTCCCTTCTCCTGAACCAACAGGAGGAACCCCGATCTCCAACCAGAGAATCGGAAGAACAAAGCCAAGGAAGTGTAAAAGAAAAACAATAAACGAAAATACAGCAATCGGAAAGCTTGAAATGAAATCACAATGTGGCTCTCGCAGGAGCTGATAGGCCTGGATTTGATCCACGGTCCAGTAGGAACTAATCTTCAGATGAAGCTTCTTTTCTCTCCTCGAGCTCTCTATCTTTCTCTTTCTTTCTTCCTCTTCTTTCTTCTTCTCTCTGCTTCTCTTTCTCTTTCTCTCGTTCTTTTTCTTCTTCTGCTTTCAGCCTCTCTGCTGCTCTCTCCTTTTTCTTCTTCTGCTTTATCTGCTCTCTGCCTCACTGCTTCGATCACTTTCTGCTCTCAGCACTATCTCACTTGTTCTGATGGAGGAGTCTTCCATTTATAGCGGTAGCAGCTAGGGCATATTCAGGGGTTGTGCCCTCTTTGACAGAGATAACCTCGGATCACATGCCAGGTGCTAACCTCGGATCACGTGCCCACTCATCAGCTTGAATCAACCTGAAGGAAGAGAAAAATGGATGCATCGAGTTAGTTCAAGCTTTGAACCAAAGGACGATGTACAGACTTGTTTTGAACAATGCACAAACATTGATGAATGTACAGACTTTGAACGTGTGTAATGCAGACACAAAGAGTGTATAGAATTGAATGCTTGTGATGCAGACAACAAGTGTACAGACTTGAAAGTCATGAGACGTAGACACCGAGTGTACAGACTCTTGATGAATGCATGTAATGCACTAAGCGATGTATAGACTTTGAACTGATGCAATGTGCAAACGTTGTACAGACTTGCTGATGTATGGACTTGGTGAGCATGCAGTGTATAGACTTGGTGAGCATGCAGTGTATAGGCTTGGCCGATGTAATGTTCAAACGTTGCATTGATACGTCACAAAAGCATGTACAGACTTTAGAAGTGATGCATTGTCACGCCCCGAGTGCGGAAGGTACCCGGAGATGCGCGACGAGTTTATATCAATCATGTCAATCAGAGTAGTAGTGTATTCAACACAAAGACAGAGTGCGCAAATATAAAGATAACCCAATCCATTAATTCCTTTAATAAGAATATGTCTATTACAAACCCTTGCAAATACTAGACTCAATAAAAGAAAAATACAACGCTTGACTCAAGGAAAATAGAGAAAAGACAGGACTTATTGATGCTTGAGTAGCTCTAACTCTTTCACTCTTGGCTTTCCCTATCAGATTGAATTCCCTCATCGTCGGACTTACCTGAAAAGTAGGGAAACACTGAGTGAGCGAACGCTCAGTAGGAAATTATATCTCAAGGACTAGCAAGGGGTTTAAATAATTACATTTTTCCATGAATGCCCTATAGCTATGCATGCTCGCAAAACGACAAGATAGTAAGAGAATATAACAAAAAGATAGCAAGAAGAACTAGTCATGAACTTTCAAGAACTTATATCAAAAGATATCAAGATATTTAAGCAAGTAGACTCATCATGTCATGTTGGAATTTGGCTATCATGTTTCAAGCAAGCGAGTATACAATTATCCTTTCTTGGGCCACACAAGTCATGTAATATCAAGTCAAGTACAAGATTTATGGAATATTCAATCAAGCTAGTCATGCACTTCGGTATAATGCCAATACCGTGATCAATCAACTCCCATGGGCACAAGTACTTTCGGGTGCTCCTCCGAGGACCAGATCGGGCCCTATACGCGCAGGCATTAATCATGTATTTTAACATCCACTCTTGTGAATAGCCAATATGAAATTTCAAGAATAAAGCTTGTAGTCATGTAGGATAGACTTTGATAGAATAGAGTCCAAAAATAGGACACTTGACATAGATAGGCGATAATAACGGTACAATCACGATTATCGATAAAACTAGGTGGAATTGATTCCCTAACTTGGGTACCATGACAAGTAAGTGCCTACAAGTAGATGGTCACTTCTTTTAATATAGAATTGAGGTTCACAAGAACATCATGTTTGATATAGAATTGGGGTCCACAAGAACATCATGTTTGATATAGAATTGGGGTCTACAAGAACAGCACATTAATGGCATCTTTTCCCCGTTTATTAAGATAATTCTCACATCATACCCATGGCATGACATGAGGGCTGGTTTACCATGTTTCTATAGAGTGACATGGCAAAGATTGTGTAATGGGTTTTTATTGTACAACCAGCTCAGTCGGCCTTGAGGGAATCCAAGGCTCGAGGAGTCTTACGGAGGTCTCTATGACTAACTCGCTAGTCCAAAGGAACGGAATGTCCAATGGAGAGGTTGTATGTCACCGAGAATTGAGGGTAATGCGATAAGACATCATAAAACATGGGACTATATTCACGGACTGGAATATAGTGCCGATATATATATATAATATACATATGAAACCCTCAGCAACAGTGTAAAATAGTATCACAGGAAACTAGCTACTTAATCTAAGTCATTAATCATAGAATTAACGCCTTACACAGGGGCGTTTATTTACAAATTGACGGCTTGTTAAACAGTCGTCCACTCTGTATTTCTATTTTTGCAGAATTTAGATAATATGGAATTTAATAAAAACGCGCACTAGACAGGGGCGTTACTTTTCAATTAGCGCCATGTTCTGGGGCGTCACTTTTATAAGAGACGTCTTGCATCAGGTCATTATTTCAAGATTTTATCAGATTTCAGATAATAAAATTTCAAGGAACAATTTCATGTTCAGGACAAGAAAAATAGCATGATTCGATAGGTATGATCATGCATTAATTTAGATTCATGATTTGATAGTTATAGAATTTTAAACATGGATAATTATCAATTCTATGAAATTGACGACTCCTGGGTAGGGCGTCAAAACAAGAATTAGCACCCTTGTCTGGGTCGCTTCTTTAAAATCTCTCAGAAAATATTTGGAAACGCAGTAAAACTATATGCATGAGATCATGGATGAGTTTATTTCATAATTTATACTAGTTTGGGCTACGTTCTTGAGAAAACCTACCTGATGAATGTTCTGGTGAAGGAACGTGAAGAGAGTTGAAGAGAGAACGATACTATCTTCTAAACAGAGTGTTCTGATCACCGGAAGAAGAAGATGATGATGAAGAACTCCACGTCCTTCAACTAGGTAGAAGAGTTACTACTTACGGCAGACTTCCTGCAGCAAAGATGATGAAGAATCATTAATATCCTTCATGATTACGACTGAAGGCAGGGAAGAAGAACATTACCTGTTCTTTACGTACGCAGTAGCAGAACCTCCTTCGACCAACAGCTTACTAGGTTTGACAGGAAGGGTTATTTATAGGATTTTGGGAATCCTAATAGAGTTAGAATTTGATTAAGGGTAGTATTCCCTTGATAGAGTCCTTACTATATTCTATCCTCGACGTAGTTATCCAGAACTTGCTCTGGATAGTCTCCTGGGTCGAACAAAACTCTAACTGAATTAACACCTTGTCATAGGGCGTTAATTTAAATTGACGCCTTGCTGAACGTCATTTCTTGTGAAAAACGTGCCCAGGTGGAGGGCATTACATTTACTTCCCTTTTTTTATTATTTTGGCTGTTTGATAATTGACGCCTTGTTGTTTGGGCGTCCCTTTTCAATTAGCGCCTTATCTAGAGGCGTTTCTTAATGAATTAGCGCCTTGACCAAAGGCGTTATTTCCATTCTGTCGTTGTATTTTTTCTTTCTGATATTTCTCATTCATTTATTTAATACTTTATCAAATTTGATTAATTTGGGGTTTTTATTTCCTTTTATTTTTTCCCAGGGTTGCTACACCCTCCCCCACTTAAAAGAATTTGGTCCCCAAATTCAATAGTATATATATAAATATGGAGAGTGTAGAGTATATACCTTAAAATAATTCTGGAAATCGCTTCCTCATGGATTCCTCGGTCTCCCATGTGGCTTCATTGTACCTTTAGCATGGGAATAACCTTATTCCTTATGGTACGTACTTCACGATCTAGTATCTTTATGGGCTTCTGTTCATATGTGAGATCCTTCTGGATAACTAAGTCTCCATGTTCAATAATATGTGATGGATCGTGTACATACTTCTTCAACATAGATATGTGGAACACATTATGTACTTCGGACAATTGAGGAGGCAACGCGATACGATAAGCAACCTCGCCTACTCTTTCCAGTATCTCGAAAGGTCCGATGAATCTTGGTGTAAGCTTGCCCTTAACACCAAATCTCCTTATTCCACGTCCAGGTGATATCTTTAGAAATGCATGATCTCCGACTTGGAATTCAAGATCTCTCCTTCTTGTGTCAGCATAAGCCTTTTGCCTAGACTGAGCCACTTGCTGTCTTTCTCGGATCACTTGTATTTTCTCGGTGGTGCCCCTTACCATGTCTGGACCTAATAGTTGTTTCTCTCCAACTTCGTCCCAGCATAAGGGTGATCGGCAACTCCTTCCGTATAAGGCTTCGAAAGGTGCCATTTGTATACTTGCCTGGTAGCTATTATTGTATGCAAATTCAACTAGAGGCAAGTGATCATGCCAGCTTCCTCCAAAATCCATGATGCAAGCTCTGAGCATATCTTCCACTACCTGATTAGTTCTCTCGGTCTGATCATCCGTTTGGGGATGAAAAGCTGTGCTAAAGTTAAGTCTCGATCCCAACGAATTTTGTAGTCCTTTCCAAAAATGCGAAGTAAAACGGGGATCTCTATCAGACACAATCGAGACAGGGATACCATGTAATCTGACTATCTCTTTTATGTATAATGCAGCCAGAACATCAACTGACCATTGACTCTTGATCGGCAAGAAGTGCACTGATTTGGTCAATCGATCAATGATAACCCATATTCCATCATATCCTCCTTTTGATTTAGTTAGACCCATGATAAAATTCATACCAATATCTCCCACTTCCATTTGGGAATATCCAGAGGATGTAGCTTTCCGGCAGGCTTCTGGTGTGTAGCCTTAACTTGTTTGCAGGTGAGACAGCGAGACACAAAGTCCGCGACTTCTTTCTTCATATTAGGCCACCAGAAGGTCCTTTTTAAATCTTGATACATCTTAGTAGATCCTCGATGAATTGTGTACCTTGATCTGTGAGTTTCATCTAAGATCTTCTTCTTTAATTCTGGATAATCCGGTATACAAGTTCTATTTTGGAATAACAACCTTCCATCTGAAGCTAGTTGGAACACAGATTGTCCTTCTAGTTTTCCCTTGATTTCCACTAATACCGGGTCACTACCCTGAAGTCCTTGTATTTCAGGTAGAAAATCTTGATGTATGCTCATATGGGATAAGGTGACACACCTACTGTCCTTGTCCATGCTTATATTAAGTCTAGTAAATTGTTCTAGCAACTTCCACTCCTGAATCATACAATTGGCTAATAATGCTCTCGGCTTTCGACTAAGGGCATCAGCTACCGGATTACCCTTTCCAGGATGATATTGTATAGTAAAGTCGAAGTCCTTAAGATATTCTAGCCAACGTCTTTGCCTCATATTCAATTCCTTCTGAGAGAAGAGATACTTAAGACTTTTATGGTCAGAGTATACAAGAAACTGCACTCCATAAAGATAATGTCTCCATATTTTTAGTGCAAATACGACCGCGGCCAATTCTAAGTCATGAACTGGGTAGTTCTCTTCATGCTTCTTCAATTGACGAGAAGAATAAGCTATAACCTTTCCTTGTTGCATTAGGACACATCCGAGGCCAATGCCAGAAGCATCAGAGTATACCTCGAATTGCTCTCCTTCCACTGGTAAAGCTAAGACCGGGGCTGTGGTCAGATGATCTTTGAGAGTTTGGAAGCTTCTTTCACATTCCTCACTCCATTCATAGCGGATCTCTTTGCGAGTCAACCTCGTACTTCGCCACCGATAATGACCGTTGCTTGAGTGCGGCAAATTCGGTAGCTTCCTTTTCTTGGACTCGGTCTGAAAAATATTTATTGTTGAAATGTTCAACAAATTCTTCCCAAGTAATTTGGTCCGGATTTATAGTGGCTTCGACTGCCTCCCACCAGCATCTGGCATCTCTCTCTAACTGAAAAGTAGCTAATAAGACTTTCTCTTGATCCGTGCATTGCATAACACGGAATATATGCTCCGTCTCCCTGATCCAGTGCTCTGCGTCGTCTGGATCAGTAGATCCCATGAATTTGGGAGGGTTCATATTTTTAAAGTTCTGGTGGAGACTCCCGGCTCGCTGTGCACCTCCCTGTGCTACATGTTGCAGCACCTGGGTCATTCCTTGGAGTGTACGCTGCATGTTGCGCCATTGAGCACGTTCGGCAGCCATTATCCTACAATTACAATAGCTATATCAGTGTGCAATTTCGTTAAGAGCTCTTAAATTTTCCATGTTAGCTCCACCCTTGGTTCTACCCAATCTCACTAGTTAATGGTTTAAACCTATCCTTGGACTTGGGTTTCCTAGGAATTGAACAACCTAGGTTCTGATACCACAAAAACTGTCACGCCCCGAGCGCGGAAGGTACCCGGAGATGCGCGACGAGTTTATATCAATCATGTCAATCAGAGTAGTAGTGTATTCGACACAAAGACAGAGTGCGCAAATATAAAGATAACCCAATCCATTAATTCCTTTAATAAGAATATGTCTATTACAAACCCTTGCAAATACTAGACTCAATAAAAGAAAAATACAACGCTTGACTCAAGGAAAATAGAGAAAAGACAGGACTAATTGATGCTTGAGTAGCTCTAACTCTTTCACTCTTGGCTTTCCCTATCAGATTGAATTCCCTCATCGTCGGACTTACCTGAAAAGTAGGGAAACACTGAGTGAGCGAACGCTCAGTAGGAAATTATATCTCAAGGACTAGCAAGGGGTTTAAATAATTACATTTTTCCATGAATGCCCTATAGCTATGCATGCTCGCAAAACGACAACATAGCAAGAGAATATAACAAAAAGATGGCAAGAAGAACTAGTCATAAACTTTCAAGAACTTATATCAAAATATATCAAGATATTTAAGTAAGTAGACTCATCATGTCATGTTGGAATTTGGCTATCATGTTTCAAGCAAGCGAGTATACAATTACCCTTTCTTGGGCCACGCAAGTCATGTAATATCAAGTCAAGTACAAGATTTTTGGAATGTTCAATCAAGCTAGTCATGCACTTCGGTATAATGCCAATACCGTGATCAATCAACTCCCATGGGCACAAGTACTTTCGGGTGCTCCTCCCAGGACCAGATCGGGGCCTATATGCGCAGGCATTAATCATGTATTTTAACATCCACTCTTGTGTATAGCCAATATGAAATTTCAAGAATAAAGCTTGTAGTCATGTAGGATAGACTTTGATAGAATAGAGTCCAAAAATAGGACACTTGACATAGATAGGTGATAATAATAGTACAATCACGATTATCGATAAAACTAGGTGGAATTGGTTCCCTAACTTGGGTACTATGACAAGTAAGTGCCCACAAGTAGATGGTCACTTCTTTTAATATAGAATTGAGGTTCACAAGAACATCATGTTTGATATAGAATTGGGGTCTACAAGAACATCATGTTTGATATAGAATTGGGGTCTACAAGAATAGCACATCAATGGCATGTTTTCCCCGTTTATTAAGATAATTCTCACATCATACCCATGGCATGACATGAGGGCCGGTTTACCATGTTTCTATAGAGTGACATGGCAAAGATTGTGTAATGGATTTTTATGGTACAACCAGCTCAGTCAGCCTTGAGGGAATCCAAGGCTCGAGGAGTCTTACGGAGGTCTCTATGACTAACTCGCTAGTCCAAAGGAACGGAATGTCCAATGGAGAGCTTGTATGTCACCGAGAATTGAGGGCAATGCGATAAGACATCATAAAACATGGGACTATATTCACGGACTGGAATATAGTGCCGATATATATATATAATATACATATGAAACCCTCAGCAACAGTGTAAAATAGTATCACAGGAAACTAGCGACTTAATCTAAGTCATTAATCATAGAATTAACGCCTTATACAGGGGCGTTTATTTACAAATTGACGGCTTGTTAAATAGTCGTCCACTCTGTATTTCTATTTTTGCAGAATTTAGATAATATGGAATTTAATAAAAACGTGTCCTGGACAGGGACGTTACTTTTCAATTAGCGCCCTGTTCTGGGGCGTCACTTTTATAAGAGACGTCTTGCATTAGGTCGTTATTTCAAGATTTTATCAGATTTCAGATAATAAAATTTCAGGGAACAATTTCATGTTCAGGACAAGAAAAATAGCAGGATTCGATAGGTATGATCATGCATTAATTTAGATTCATGATTTGATAGTTATAGAATTTTAAACATGGATAATTATCAATTCTATGAAATTGACGACTCCTGGGTAGGGCGTCAAAACAAGAATTAGCACCCTTGTCTGGGTCGCTTCTTTAAAATCTCTCAGAAAATATTTGGAAACACAGTAAAACTATATGCATGAGATCATGGATGAGTTTATTTCATAATTTATACTAGTTTGGGCTACGTTCTTGAGAAAACCTACCTGATGAATGTTCTGGTGAAGGAACGTGAAGAGAGTTGAAGAGAGAACGATACTCTGTTCTAAACAGAGTGTTCTGATCACCGGAAGAAGAAGAAGATGATGAAGAACTCCACGTCCTTCAACTAGGCAGAAGAGTTACTACTTACGGCAGACTTTCTGCAACAAAGACGATGAAGAATCATTAATATCCTTCATGATTACGACCGAAGGCAGGGAAGAAGAACATTACATGTTCTTTACGTACGCAGTAGCAGAACCTCCTTCGACCAACAGCTTACTAGGTTCGACAGGAAGGGTTATTTATAGGATTTTGGGAATCCTAATAGAGTTAGAATTTGATTAAGGGTAGTATTCCCTTGATAGAGTCCTTACTATATTCTATCCTCGACGTAGTTATCCAGAACTTGCTCTGGATAGTCTCCTGGGTCGAACGAAACTCTAACTGAATTAACGCCTTGTCATAGGGCGTTAATTTAAATTGACGCCTTGCTGAACGTCATTTCTTGTGAAAAACGTGCCCAGGTGGAGGGCGTTACATTTACTTCCCTTTTTTATTATTTTGGCCGTTTGATAATTGACGCCTTGTTGTTTGGGCGTCCCTTTTTAATTAGCGCCTTATCTAGAGGCGTTTCTTAATGAATTAGCGCCTTGACCAAAGGCGTTATTTCCATTCTGTCGTTGTATTTATTCTTTCTGGTGTTTCTCATTCATTTATTTAATACTTTATCAAATTTGATTAATTTTTGGGTTTTTATTTCCTTTTATTTTTTCCCAAGGTTGCTACACCCTCCCCCACTTAAAAGAATTTGGTCCCCAAATTCAATAGTATATATATATATATGGAGAGTGTAGAGTATATACCTTAAAATAATTCTGGAAATCACTTCCTCGTGGATTCCTCGGTCTCCCATGTGGCTTCATGCTCGGAACTCTTATTCCATTGTACCTTTAGCATGGGAATAACCTTATTCCTTAGGGTACGTACTTCACGATCTAGTATCTTTATGGGCTTCTGTTCATATGTGAGATCCTTCTGGATAACTAAGTCTCCATGTTCAATAATATGTGATGGATCGTGTACATACTTCTTCAACATAGATATGTGGAACACATTATGTACTTCGGACAATTGAGGAGGCAACGCGATGCGATAAGCAACCTCGCCTACTCTTTCCAGTATCTCAAAAGGTCCGATGAATCTTGGTGTAAGCTTGCCCTTAACACCAAATCTCCTTATTCCACGTCCAGGTGATATCTTTAGAAATGCATGATCTCCGACTTGGAATTCAAGATCTCTCCTTCTTGTGTCAGCATAAGCCTTTTGCCTAGACTGAGCCACTTGCAGTCTTTCTCGGATCACTTGTATTTTCTCGGTGGTGTCCCTTACCATGTCTGGACCTAATAGTTGTTTCTCTCCAACTTCGTCCCAGCATAAGGGTGATCGGCAACTCCTTCCGTATAAGGCTTCGAAAGGTGCCATTTGTATACTTGCATGGTAGCTATTATTGTATGCAAATTCAACTAGAGGCAAGTGATCATGCCAGCTTCCTCCAAAATCCATGATGCAAGCTCTGAGCATATCTTCCACTACCTGATTAGTTTTCTCGGTCTGACCATCCGTTTGGGGATGAAAAGCTGTGCTAAAGTTAAGTCTCGATCCCAACGAATTTTGTAGTCCTTTCCAAAAATGCGAAGTAAAATAGGGATCTCTATCAGACACAATCGAGACAGGGATACCATGTAATCTGACAATCTCTTTTATGTATAATGCAGCCAGAACATCAACTGACCATCGACTCTTGATCGGCAAGAAGTGCGCTGATTTGGTCAATCGATCAATGATAACCCATATTCCATCATATCCTCCTTTTAATTTAGTTAGACCCATGATAAAATCCATACCAATATCCTCCCACTTCCATTTGGGAATATCTAGAGGATGTAGCTTTCCGGCAGGCTTCTGGTGTTCAGCCTTAACTTGTTGGCAGGTGAGACAGCGAGACACAAAGTCCGTGACTTCTTTCTTCATATTAGGCCACCAGAAGGTCCTTTTTAAATCTTGGTACATCTTAGTAGATCCTGGATGAATTGTGTACCTTGATCTGTGAGCTTCATCTAAGATCTTCTTCTTTAATTCTGGACAATCCGGTATACAAGTTCTATTTTGGAATAACAACCTTCCATCTGAAGCTAGTTGGAACACAGATTGTCCTTCTAGTTTGCCCTTGATTTCCACTAATACCGGGTCACTACCCTGAAGTCCTTGTATTTCAGGTAGCAAATCTTGCTGTATGCTCATATGGGATAAGGTGACACACCTACTGTCCCTGTCCATGCTTATATTAAGTCTAGTAAATTGTTCTAGCAACTTCCACTCCTGAATCATACAATTGGCTAATAATGCTCTCGGCTTTCGACTAAGGGCATCAGCTACCAGATTACCCTTTCCAGGATGATATTGTATAGTAAAGTCGAAGTCTTTAAGATATTCTAGCCAACGTCTTTGCCTCATATTCAATTCCTTCAGAGAGAAGAGATACTTAAGACTTTTATGGTCATAGTATACAAGAAACTGCACTCCATAAAGATAATGTCTCCATATTTTTAGTGCAAATACGACCGCGGCCAATTCTAAGTCATGAACTGGGTAGTTCTCTTCATGCTTCTTCAATTGACGAGAAGAATAAGCTATAACCTTTCTTTGTTGCATTAGGACACATCCGAGGCCAATGCCAGAAGCATCAGAGTATACCTCGAATTGCTCTCCTTCCACTGGTAAAGCTAAGATCGGGACTGTGGTCAGATGATCTTTGAGAGTTTGGAATCTTCTTTCACATTCCTCACTCCATTCATAGCGGATCTCTTTGCGAGTCAACCTCGTACTCCGCCACCGATAATGACCGTTGCTTGAGTGCGGCAAATTCGGTAGCTTTCTTTTCTTGGACTCGGTCTGAAAAATACTTATTGTTGAAATGTTCAACAAATTCTTCCCAAGTAATTTGGTCCGGATTTATAGTGGCTTCGACTGCCTCCCACCAGCATCTGGCATCTCTCTCTAACTGAAAAGTAGCTAATAAGACTTTCTCTTGATCCGTGCATTGCATAACACAGAATATACGCTCCGTCTCCCTGATCCAGTGCTCTGCGTCATCTGGATCAGTAGATCCCATGAATTTGGGAGGGTTCATGTTTTTAAAGTTCTGGTGGAGACTCCCGGCTCGCTGTGCACCTCCCTGTGCTACATGTTGCAGCACCTGGGCCATTCCTTGGAGTGTACGCTGCATGTTGCGCCATTGAGCACGTTCGGCAGCCATTATCCTACAATTACAATAGCTATATCAGTGTGCAATTTCGTTAAGAGCTCTTAAATTTTTCATGTTAGCTCCACCCTTGGTTCTACCCAATCTCACTGGTTAATGGTTTAAACCTATCCTTGGACTTGGGTTTCCTAGGAATTGAACAACCTAGGCTCTGATACCACAAAAACTGTCACGCCCCGAGCGCGGAAGGTACCCGGAGATACGCGACGAGTTTATATCAATCATGTCAATCAGAGTAGTAGCGTATTCGACACAAAGACAGAGTGCGCAAATATAAAGATAACCCAATCCATTAATTCCTTTAATAAGAATATGTCTATTACAAACCCTTGCAAATACTAGACTCAATAAAAGAAAAATACAACGCTTGACTCAAGGAAAATAGAGAAAAGATAGGACTAATTGATGCTTGAGTAGCTCTAACTCTTTCACTCTTGGCTTTCCCTATCAGATTGAATTCCCTCATTGTCGGACATACCTGAAAAGTTGGGAAACACTGAGTGAGCGAACGCTCAGTAGGAAATTATATCTCAAGGACTAGCAAGGGGTTTAAATAATTACATTTTTCCATGAATGCCCTATAGCTATCCATGCTCGCAAAATGACAAGATAGCAAGAGAATATAACAAAAAGATGGCAAGAAGAACTAGTCATTAACTTTCAAGAACTTATATCAAAAGATATCAAGATATTTAAGCAAGTAGACTCATCATGTCATGTTGGAATTTGGCTATCATGTTTCAAGCAAGCGAGTATACAATTACCCTTTCTTGGACCACGCAAGTCATGTAATATCAAGTCAAGTACAAGATTTGTGGAATGTTCAATCAAGCTAGTCATGCACTTCGGTATAATGCTAATACCGTGATCAATAAACTCCCATGGGCACAAGTACTTTCGGGTGCTCCTCCCAAGACCAGATCGGGCCCTATATGCATAGGCATTAATCATGTATTTTAACATCCACTCTTATGTATAGCCAATATGAAATTTCAAGAATAAAGCTTGTAGTCATGTAGGATAGACTTTGATAGAATAGAGTCCAAAAATAGGACACTTGACATAGATAGGCGATAATAACAGTACAATCACGATTATCGATAAAACTAGGTGGAATTGGTTCCCTAACTTGGGTACCATGACAAGTAAGTGCCCACAAGTAGATGGTCACTTCTTTTAATATAGAATTGAGGTTCACAAGAACATCATGTTTGATATAGAATTGTGGTCTACAAGAACATCATGTTTGATATAGAATTGGGGTCTACAAGAACTTCATGTTTCATATAGAATTGGGGTCTACAAGAATAGCACATCAATGGCATGTTTTCCCCGTTTATTAAGATAATTCTCACATCATACCCATGGCATGACATGAGGGCCGGTTGACCATGTTTCTATAGAGTGACATGGCAGAGATTGTGTAATGGGTTTTTATGGTACAACCAGCTCAGTCGGCCTTGAGGGAATCCAAGGCTCGAGGAGTCTTACGGAGGTCTCTATGACTAACTCGCTAGTCCAAAGGAACGGAATGTCCAATGGAGAGGTTGTATGTCACCGAGAATTGAGGGTAATGCGATAAGACATCATAAAACATGGGACTATATTCACGGACTGGAATATAGTGCCGATATATATATATAATATACATATGAAACCCTCAGCAACAGTGTAAAATAGTATCACAGGAAACTAGTGACTTAATCTAAGTCATTAATCATAGAATTAACGCCTTACACAGGGGCGTTTATTTACAAATTGACGGCTTGTTAAACAGTCGTCCACTCTGTATTTCTATTTTTGCAGAATTTAGATAATATGGAATTTAATAAAAATGCGCCCTAGACAGGGGCGTTAATTTTCAATTAGCGCCCTGTTCTGGGGCGTCACTTTTATAAGAGACGTCTTGCATCAGGTCGTTATTTCAAGATTTTACCAGATTTCAGATAATAAAATTTCAGGGAACAATTTCATGTTCAGGACAAGAAAAATAGCAGGATTCGATAGGTATGATCATGCATTAATTTAGATTCATGATTTGATAGTTATAGAATTTTAAACATGGATAATTATCAATTCTATGAAATTGACGACTCCTGGGTAGGGCGTCAAAACAAGAATTAGCGCCCTTGTCTGGGTCGCTTCTTTAAAATCTCTCAGAAAACATTTGGAAACGCAGTAAAACTATATGCATGAGATCATGGATGTGTTTATTTCATAATTTATACTAGTTTGGGCTACGTTCTTGAGAAAACCTACCTGATGAATGTTCTGGTGAAGGAACGTGAAGAGAGTTGAAGAGAGAACGATACTCTGTTCTAAACAGAGTGTTCTGATCACCGGAAGAAGAAGAAGATGATGAAGAACTCCACGTCCTTCAACTAGGCAGAAGAGTTACTACTTACGGCAGACTTCCTGCAGCAAAGACGATGAAGAATCATTAAAATCCTTCATGATTACGACCAAAGGCAGGGAAGAAGAACATTACCTGTTCTTTACGTACGCAGCAGCAGAACCTCCTTCGACCAACAGCTTACTAGGTTCGACAGGAAGGGTTATTTATAGGATTTTTGGAATCCTAATAGAGTTAGAATTTGATTAAGGGTAGTATTCCCTTGATATAGTCCTTACTATATTCTATCCTCGACGTAGTTATCCAGAACTTGCTCTGGATAGTCTCCTGGGTCGAACGAAACTCTAACTGAATTAACACCTTGTCATAGGGCGTTAATTTAAATTGACGCCTTGCTGAACGTCATTTCTTGTGAAAAACGCGCCCAGGTGGAGGGCGTTACATTTACTTCCCTTTTTTTATTATTTTGGCCGTTTGATAATTGACATCTTGTTGTTTGGGCGTCCCTTTTTAATTAGCGTCTTATCTAGAGGCGTTTCTCAATGAATTAGCGCCTTGACCAAAGGTGTTATTTCCATTCTGTCGTTGTATTTATTCTTTCTGATGTTTCTCATTCATTTATTTAATACTTTATCAAATTTGATTAATTTGGGATTTTTATTTCCTTTTATTTTTTCCCAGGGTTGCTACACCCTCCCCCACTTAAAAGAATTTGGTCCCCAAATTCAATAGTATATATATATATATGGAGAGTGTAGAGTATATACCTTAAAATAATTCTGGAAATCGAATCCTCATGGATTCCTCGGTCTCCCATGTGGCTTCATGCTCGGAACTCTTATTCCATTGTACCTTTAGCATGGGAATAACCTTATTCCTTAGGGTACGTACTTCACGATCTAGTATCTTTATGGGCTTCTGTTCATATGTGAGATCCTTCTGGATAACTAAGTCTCCATGTTTAATAATATGTGATGGATCGTGTACATATTTCTTCAACATAAATATATGGAACACATTATGTACTTCGAACAATTGAGGAGGCAACGCGATGCAATAAGCAACCTCGCCTACTCTTTCCAGTATCTCAAAAGGTCCGATGAATCTTGGTGTAAGCTTGCCCTTAACACCAAATCTCCGTATTCCACGTCCAGGTGATATCTTTAGAAATGCATGATCTCCGACTTGGAATTCAAGATCTCTCATTCTTGTGTCAGCATAAGCCTTTTGCCGAGACTAAGCCACTTGCAGTCTTTCTCGAATCACTTGTATTTTCTCGGTGGTGTCCCTTACCATGTCTGGACCTAATAGTTATTTCTCTCCAACTTCGTCCCACCATAAGGGTGATCGGCAACTCCTTCCGTATAAGGCTTCGAAAGGTGCCATTTGTATACTTGCCTGGTAGCTATTATTGTATGCAAATTCAACTAGAGGCAAGTGATCATGCCAGCTTCTTCCAAAATCCATGATGCTACTCTGAGCATATCTTCCACTACCTGATTAGTTCTCTCGGTCTGACCATCCGTTTGGGGATGAAAAGCTGTGCTAAAGTTAAGTCTCGATCCCAACGAATTTTGTAGTCCTTTCCAAAAATGCGAAGTAAAACGGGGATCTCTATCAGACACAATCGAGACAGGGATACCATGTAATCTGACTATCTCTTTTATGTATAATGCAGCCAGAACATCAACTGACCATCGACTCTTGATCGGCAAGAAGTGCGCTGATTTGGTCAATCGATCAATGATAACCCATATTCCATCATATCCTCCTTTTGATTTAGTTAGACCCATGATAAAATCCATACCAATATCCTCCCACTTCCATTTGGGAATATCTAGAGGATGTAGCTTTCCGGTAGGCTTCTGGTGTTCAGCCTTAACTTGTTGGCAGGTGAGACAGCGAGACACAAAGTCCGTGACTTCTTTCTTCATATTAGGCCACCAGAAGGTCCTTTTAAATCTTGGTACATCTTAGTAGATCCTGGATGAATTGTGTACCTTGACCTGTGAGCTTCATCTAAGATCTTCTTCTTTAATTCTGGACAATCCGGTATACAAGTTCTATTTTGGAATAACAACCTTCCATCTGAAGCTAGTTGGAACACAGATTATCCTTCTAGTTTGCCCTTGATTTCCACTAATACCGGGTCACTACCCTGAAGTCCTTGTATTTCAGGTAGCAAATCTTGTTGTATGCTCATATGGGATAAGGTGACACACCTACTGTCCTTGTCCATGCTTATATTAAGTCTAGTAAATTGTTCTAGCAACTTCCACTCCTGAATCATACAATTGGCTAATAATGCTCTCGGCTTTCGACTAAGGGCATCAGCTACCAGATTACCCTTTCCAGGATGATATTGTATAGTAAAGTCGAAGTCCTTAAGATATTCTAGCCAACGTCTTTGCCTCATATTCAATTCCTTCTGAGAGAAGAGATACTTAAGACTTTTATGGTCAGAGTATACAAGAAACTGCACTCCATAAAGATAATGTCTCCATATTTTTAGTGCAAATACGACCGCGGCCAATTCTAAGCCATGAACTGGGTAGTTCTCTTCATGCTTCTTCAATTGACGAGAAGAATAAGCTATAACCTTTCCTTGTTGCATTAGGACACATCCGAGGCCAATGCCAGAAGCATCAGAGTATATCTCGAATTGCTCTCCTTCCACTAGTAAAGCTAAGACCGGGGCTGTGGTCAGATGATCTTTGAGAGTTTGGAAGCTTCTTTTACATTCCTCACTCCATTCATAGCGGATCTCTTTGCGAGTCAACCTCGTACTCCACCACCGATAATGACCGTTGCTTGAGTGCGGCAAATTCGGTAGCTTTCTTTTCTTGGACTCGGTCTGAAAAATACTTATTGTTGAAATGTTTAACAAATTCTTGCCAAGGAATTTGGTCCGAATTTATAGTGGCTTCGACTGCCTCCCACCAGCATCTGGCATCTCTCTCTAACTGAAAAGTAGCTAATAAGACTTTCTCTTGATCCGTGCATTGCATAACACAGAATATACGCTCCGTCTCCCTGATCCAGTGCTCTACGTCGTCTGGATCAGTAGATCCCATGAATTTGGGAGGGTTCATGTTTTTAAAGTTCTGGTGGAGACTCCCGGCTCGCTGTGCACCTCCCTGTGCTACATGTTGCAGCACCTGGGTCATTCCTTGGAGTGTACGCTGCATGTTGCGCCATTGAGCACGTTCGGCAGCCATTATCCTACAATTACAATAGCTATATCAGTGTACAATTTCGTTAAGAGCTCTTAAATTTTCCATGTTAGCTCCACCCTTGGTTCTACCCAATCTCATTGGTTAATGGTTTAAACCTATCCTTAGACTTGGGTTTCTTAGGAATTGAACAACCTAGGCTCTGATACCACAAAAACTGTCACGCCCCGAGCGCGGAAGGTACCCGGAGATGCGCGACGAGTTTATATCAATCATGTCAATCAGAGTAGTAGTGTATTCGACACAAAGACAGAGTGTGCAAATATAAAGATAACCCAATCCATTAATTCCTTTAATAAGAATATGTCTATTACAAACCCTTGCAAATACTAGACTCAATAAAAGAAAAATACAACGCTTGACTCAAGGAAAATAGAGAAAAGACAGGACTAATTGATGCTTGAGTAGCTCTAACTCTTTCACTCTTGGCTTTCCCTATCAGATTGAATTCCCTCGTCGTCGGACTTACCTGAAAAGTAGGGAAACACTGAGTGAGCGAACGCTCAGTAGGAAATTATATCTCAAGGACTAGCAAGGGATTTAAATAATTACATTTTTCCATGAATGCCCTATAGCTATGCATGCTCGCAAAACGACAAGATAGCAAGAGAATATAACAAAAAGATGGCAAGAAGAACTAGTCATGAACTTTCAAGAACTTATATCAAAAGATATCAAGATATTTAAGCAAGTAGACTCATCATGTCATGTTGGCATTTGGCTATCATGTTTCAAGCAAGCGAGTATACAATTACCCTTTCTTGGACCACGCAAGTCATGTAATATCAAGTCAAGTACAAGATTTGTGGAATGTTCAATCAAGCTAGTCATGCACTTCGGTATAATGCTAATACCGTGATCAATCAACTCCCATGGGCACAAGTACTTTCGGGTGCTCCTCCCAGGACCAGATCGGGCCCTATATGCGCAGGCATTAATCATGTATTTTAACATCCACTCTTGTGTATAGCCAATATGAAATTTCAAGAATAAAGCTTGTAGTCATATAGGATAGACTTTGATAGAATAGAGTCCAAAAATAGGACACTTGACATAGATAGGCGATAATAACAGTACAGTCACGATTATCGATAAAACTAGGTGGAATTGATTCCCTAACTTGGGTACCATGACAAGTAAGTGCCCACAAGTAGATGGTCACTTCTTTTAATATAGAATTGAGGTTCACAAGAACATCATGTTTGATATAGAATTGGGGTCTACAAGAACATCATGTTTGATATAGAATTGGGGTCTTCAAGAACTTCATGTTTGATATAGAATTGTGGTCTACAAGAACAGCACATCAATGGCATGTTTTCCCCGTTTATTAAGATAATTCTCACATCATACCCATGGCATGACATGAGGGCCGGTTGACCATGTTTCTATAGAGTGACATGGCAGATATTGTGTAATGGGTTTTTATGGTACAACCAGCTCAGTCGGCCTTGAGAGAATCCAAGGCTCGAGGACTCTTACGGAGGTCTCTATGACTAACTCGCTAGTCCAAAGGAACGGAATGTCCAATGGAGAGGTTGTATGTCACCGAGAATTGAGGGTAATGCGATAAGACATCATAAAACATGGGACTATAATCATTAATATCCTTCATGATTACGACCAAAGGCAGGGAAGAAGAACATTACATGTTCTTTACGTACGCAGCAGCAGAACCTCCTTCGACCAACAGCTTACTAGGTTCGACAGGAAGGGTTATTTATAGGATTTTGGGAATCCTAATAGAGTTAGAATTTGATTAAGGGTAGTATTCCCTTGATATAGTCCTTACTATATTCTATCCTCGACGTAGTTATCCAGAACTTGCTCTGGATAGTCTCCTGGGTCGAACGAAACTCTAACTGAATTAACGCCTTGTCATAGGGCGTTAATTTAAATTGACGCCTTGTTGAACGTCATTTCTTGTGAAAAACGCGCCCAGGTGGAGGGCGTTAAATTTACTTCCCTTTTTTTATTATTTTGGCCATTTGATAATTGGCGCCTTGTTGTTTGGGCGTCCCTTTTTAATTAGCGCCTTATCTAGAGGCGTTTCTTAATGAATTAGCGCCTTGACCAAAGGCGTTATTTCCATTCTGTCATTGTATTTATTCTTTCTGATGTTTCTCATTCATTTATTTAATACTTTATCAAATTTGATTAATTTGGGGTTTTTATTTCCTTTTATTTTTTTCCCAGGGTTGCTACATGCATTAACAGGTGACGATGTGTAGACTTGGCCAGTGTAGAGACTTGATGTTCAGACTTTGTGTGTGTGTGCGAGACAATGTATGGACTTTGGTTCGTGCAACACACAGGCTGCAATGTATAGACTTTGAGGCATGTGAACACGGCGCTGTACAGACCTATGTATGCATGGATGCACTGACTAAGCCACGAGCCAAGTGGCAATGTATAGACTTGTGTTATGCACCCAGACAATGTATAGACTTGCACATAGAGACGCTGCATGAGACGATGCACGAGACGATGCAATGTATAGACTTGGTCTTACAATGCATAGACTTGAAAGACGATGCATGAGGTGATGCATGAGATGATGCATTGTATAGACTTAGTGATGCAATGTTCACACTCACTTAGACGCTGAGTGAGACGCTGGACAATGTACAGACTTTACTTCGTGCAAGCTACAGGATAATGTATGGACTTTGAAGGACGATACATGTATTAGCCAACGATGTACAGACTTTGCCAATGTACAGACTTTGCCAGGCTTACGCATGGACTAAGTATGTATAGACTTGCTTATCTGACACATGCAGCAATGTACAGACTTGACCGATGCAATGTATAGACTTGATCTCAAGGAATGCACTGGCTATACAGACTTTGCATAAGCGATGTATAGACTTGGTGTTCTGAACGTAGGTAAAGAAAAGGAATATATAGACTTGGAGATGCTGAATGAACAACGTATAGACTTTAATGATCCATGCACAAGATGCAGCAAGACTCTGTACAGACTTTATGTTTATAAAGTATGACTCTGTACATACTTAATAACGTGCAGACATTATATATGCATGAAGAGTACTGGCTGTGGCTGTATAGACTTGATCGAATGAATCAACCTGAGGTTGTACAGACTAGCCACTAAGGAATGTGTAGACATGCACACATGCTCAATGAATGCACCGATGCAGTGAATGTAGATAACAAGTGTATAGACTTGAGAATGCACGAGGGACATGAAATGCATTGGCTTATCACATGCACCAACATTTCTGTACAGGAAATAGCATATGCACAGATCTGAGAGTAGACAGAGCATTACCTGATCGGACTGTGCACTGATCTTACCTGTCACTGGTTGACTTTTGACTTGAATTGACTTCATGACCTGTGAGTCATTCTTAAACATGTTCTGACAGTTTCTCATAATACATCAGGATTATATCATCAAGGATGAACATGTAAACATAATGAGACATAATATTTGTCATCATCAAAACTCCAGAACCATAGGGGACATAACATAAACTTCTAGAATATGGGCCAAACTTAATGGGCTTGGTCCTTAAACCTTTTGGGCTTCAATTAAATAAGTTAGATTAATCATTTACCATAATTGGGCCTTAATAAATTTCTAATAAATTTTAGAAAATCATTAAATAATACCTGAAATAATATAAATATTCTGGGTCACTACACCCTCCCCCACTTAAAAGAATTTGGTCCCCAAATTCAATACATGGATTAGATGGAGAGTGTACTTACAATTGAAAATTTTCGGGAATCTTTTCCGCATGGCTTCTTCCGTTTCCCAAGTTACTTCGGATGGCGATGATTTCTTCCATTGAATTTTGACCATAGGAATAGCTTTATTCCTTAGTTGACGCACTTCCCGTTCCAGAATCTTTATTGGTGTTTGCTCGTACGTCATATCCTTCTGAATCTCTAAATTATCGTAAGTGATAACATGGTAAGGATCATATACATACTTTTTCAGCATAGAGACATGAAATACATCATGAACTCCTGCTAATTGTGGAGGTAAAGCTAATCTATAAGCCACTTCACCGACCCTTTCGAGAATTTCAAATGGACCAATGAACATTGGAGTTAGCTTGCCTTTGATGCCAAATCTTCGAATACCACGACCCAGAGAAACCTTTAGATACACATGATCTCCTACCTAAAACTCCAAGTCGCGCCTTCGATTATTAGCATAGGATTTTTGCCTATCTTGTGCCACCTGCAATCTTTCTCGAATGAGATTAATTTTCTCTGAAGAATCCCTGATAATGTCGGGGACTAGAATTTGCCTTTCCCCTATTTCATTCCAACATATCGGTGATCTACAGCTTTTCCCATATAAAGCTTCAAAAGGTGGCATCTGTATGCTGGCCCGATAACTGTTGTTATATGCAAATTCTATCAGAGGCAAGTGATCATGCCAACTTCCTCCAAAATCAATAGCACAAGCCCTGAGTATATCTTCTACCACTTGATTTGTTCTTTTAGTCTGACCATCAATTTGTGGATGGAATGCCGTGCTAAAGTTCAGTCTGGTCCCTAGTGAATGTTGTAGACCCTTCTAGAATTGCGATGTGAATCTAGGATCTCTATCAGATATGATAGTGACAGGGACACCATGTAGCTTGAAAATTTCCTTAATGTATAAGGCTGCTAGAATATCCATAGACCATCGACTTTTGATTGGTATGAAATGTGCAGATTTTATCAATCGGTCTATGATTACCCAGATACCGTTGTGTCCACCTCTTGTCTTTGGTAACCCCATAATGAAATCCATTCCTATACTCTCCCATTTCCATGTTGGAATACCTAAGGGATGTAATTTACCTGCGGGTCTAAAATGTTTTACCTTTACCTGTTGACAAGTGAGACAACGGGACACGAAATCAGCTATTTCTCTCTTCATATTGGGTCACCAGAAATTTTTTTGAGATCTTGATACATTTTTGTACCACCTGGATGAATGGTGTACTTGGATTTATGTGCTTCTTCTAGGATCAGTTTCTTCATATCCTCATGATCTGGTACACACACTCGGCCCTTAAATAGCAATCTTCCGTCATTGGAAATAGAAAAATCCGGCCTCTGTTCTATGTTGGCTTTAATCTCCAGTAATACGGGACCATCATTTTACAGATTGACCAGATCTTCTATTAATGTAGGTTGAGCTTGAATAGTAGCTATGAATCAATCTTCTTCCTCCATGTCAATATCTAAGTTCAACCGAGCAAATTAAGGAATAAGATTAGTCATACTAATCATAAGACTTGATAGCTTTCCCATTGGTTTTCTGCTGAGTGCATCTGTCACAGCATTAGCCTTGCCAGGATGATATTGAATAGCAAAATCAAAGTCTTTAAGATATTCTAACCATCTCCTCTGCCTCATATTTAACTAATTTTCAGAGAATAAGTAATTCAAACTTTTGTGGTCCGAGTAGACCGTGAATTTCTCTCCATAGAGATAATGACGCCAAATTTTTAAGGCGAAAATGACAACAGCCAATTCAAAATCATGCACAGGGTAATTTTTCTCATGACGTTTCAATTGTCTTGAAGAATAACATATTACCTTTCCATTTTGCATAAGGACGCACCCTAAGCCAATGCCAAACGCATCCGTATATACTTCAAATCCACCACCTTCCACCAGTAGTGATAGAATATGAGCTGTAGTAAGATGGTTCTTAAGAGTTTGAAAACTCTCTTCACATTCCTCTGACCAGACAAAATGATTTTCTTTTCTTGTGAGTCTAGTTAAAAGAACATCAATTTTTGAGAAGTCCTTAATGAACCTCCTATAATAACCAGCTAGACCAAGAAAGCTCCTTATTTCTGATACAGTCGTTGGCCGGCTCCAGTTTCTGACAGCTTCTACTTTAGAAGGATCCACTGCGATACCTTCTTTTGAAATAATGTGGCCTACATTGAAACTTCCTTGAGCCTGAACTCACACTTGTTAAGCTTGGCATAAAGTTTATGTTCTCTAAGTGTTTGCAAAGCTATCCTCAGATGTCCTTCATGTTCCTCTTTTGTCTTGGAATATACCAGGATGTCATCGATGCAGACGATGATGAACTGGTCCAGATATGGTTGGAAAATATTGTTCATAAGTTGCATAAATGCTGCTGGGGCATTTGTTAACCTGAACGGCATCACCATGAATTCATAGTGGCCATAACGACTTCGAAAAGCCGATTTATAAATGTCTTCTTCTTTAATTCTAAGCTGATGATAACCTGATCTGAGGTCAATCTTGGAGAAATACTCTGCTCTTGAAAGCTGATCGAAGAGCTCATCAATACGCGATAACATATACTTATTTTTGATTGTAAGTTGATTCAATCGCCGGTAGTCTATGCATAACCTGAGAGAGCCATCCTTCTTCTTGACGAATAGAACTGGCGCACCCCAGGAGGATGTGCTAGGTCTGATGAAACCCTTATCTAATAGTTCCTGCAACTGCCTCTTTAATTCCTTAAGTTCCGTGGGAGACATCCTGTAAGGGGCTATAGAAATAGGTGCTGCTCCTGGAATGAGTTCAATAGTGAAGTCTACTTCCCTCTCGGGTGGTAAGCTAGGTAATTCGGGTGGAAACACATCTGGGAACTCATTTACAATAGGAATGTCTGCTAGGATGATTTCCTTCGACTCGGTAACAATGACAGAAGTAAGAAAAGCTTCACATCCATGCGAGATAAATTTGCAAGCGTGAAGAGAGGATATGATAGTGGGATGTTTCCTATACTTGATGCCAAGGAAAGAAAATCTTGGAAGATCGGGTTTTCGAAAGGATATAATCCTATTTCGGTAGTTAATATCAGCATCATGATCTATAAGTCAATCTACCCCTAAGATGGCATCATAACCTTTCATGTCAAGGCATACTAAGTTTGCGGGGAGATTGTGACCTTCTACTATTACCTCACTATCAGGATAATACTCGGTAAGTTTTGTTCCAGAACCTAAGGGTGTGGTAATAGCAAGATCTAAAGGTAGGGGAATTGATGTAATTGGTAATATTTTTGCAAAATTAGTGGAGATAAAAGAATGAGATGCACCCGTATCAAATAGTACAAATGCAGGACGAGAATAAATTTGAAGGGTACCTTCCATAAGCCCGCCATCCCTGGGCATTTCTTCTTCTTCTAGAATAGCATTGAGGTGAGCCTGCCTCCTACGTCCACCACCAGACGATTGATCCTTCATAAGGGGGCAATCTAGCATACGATACTCACTGCTTCCACAACGTAGACAAGCACCAAGGTGCTTCCAACATTCTTCAGCCGAATGGCCAAACTTCTCACAAAATGTAGAAGCCACCATAACTTGCTCCTTCTCCTCCTTGACTTTCTTATTCTTCTGGGAACTTCCACCGTTCCCGCTCCTAGATCTTTTCTTATTATCATGGCTTTTATGAGGTTCTGTGATGCTAAATTTTTCTTTCTTATAACGCCGATCAGATCGTCGGCTGGACTCTTCTCCTTTTCCTTTCAATTTCTCGACCTTTTCTAAGGTCCTCTCACATAAATATGTCCGCTGGACCATCTCTGCATAGGTACGGATGTTTTGGGTCCCGAGCTGCTGAATGAAACTGCGTCATAACCCGTCCATAAACCGATTAGCCTTCAATAAATCGGTGCTGATAAAATGCGGTGCATAGGGTGCTAGCCTGGAGAATTGAAGTTCATACTCCGCGACTGTCATCATTCCCTGATGAAGAGATGCGAACTCCATAGCCTTTCTTTGTTTAACATGTTCAGAAAAGTACTTAGCATGGAATAGAATAAGAAAGCCGTCGCATGTATGAGGTGCATCTGCCTATTCATAAGATGCACTTTTTCTTGGTCCGTGGATTGGATAACATCAAAGATACGATTTATCTCATCTATCCAGTTTTCTGCCTCATCTAGGTTGGAAGAACCATAGAAACGCGGAGAGTTTAAGCTCTGAAAATTACGATGCAAGTCACCAGCCCTCGCCCCTGCGCCTGCCTGGGCCATAGTTTGTAATGCCTGAGTAAGGCGGGCAACCGTTTATTGAATGCCACCCCAATCTATGCGATGAGCCATTATAATAATGAGGTACCTGAGAGAAATAACAAATTGTTAATTCTCATGGAATTAAAAGAGATAAATCTTAAAACTAATTAACTATCTTATCTCGGGCTCTACCCAATTCTCGCATGGGTGAGGAAATTTCTTCCTTAGTTCATAGGTATGGGTCCTTAAGCCTTGGACTTATCCGATGACTCTCTTCCCTAAGTCCTGAGACTTAGGCTCTAATACCAACTTAACTGTCACGCCCCGAGCCTTTATTACAGTGGAAGACTAACTCGAGGAACGTGAACAGCCGGCATGGTAAGCCTTTTGCGAGTATGAACGATCAGAGCGCAAGACAATCATCATCATCATCATCAGAGCCTTATCCCAATTAATTGGGGTCGACTATATGAATCATGTTCCGCCAAAGATTTCTATCAAGTGCAGTATTCATATTTAAACCCAAGAAACTAATGTCCTTCCAAATAACATCACACCATCTCATTTTAGGCCTTCCTCGAGCTCTTTTACTAGCATCCACTAAGATTTGGACACATCTTTTAACCGGTGCTGAGTTAGGGCGACGAAACACATGTCAAAACCACCTGAGTCTATTTTATCTCATTTTACTATCAATTGGGGCTATCCCTAAGTCCTTACAGATGCGCTCATTCCTAATCTTATCTTTCTTAGTCCTGCCACACATCCATCTCAACATCATCATCTCTGCTACACACATTTTGTGGACGTGTTCCTTTCGTACTGCCCAACACTCAGTACCATATAACAAAGCAGGTCTCACAGCTGTTCTATAAATCCTCCCTTTGAGTTTCATAGGCATACGACGATCACAAAGGACTCTTGATGCACTTCTCCATCTTAACCAGCCTGCCTTAATCATATATGTAACGTCATCATAAATCTCTCCACTCTCTTGTATGATAGACCCTAAGTATCGAAAGCAACTACTCTTCGGAATGTTATGTCCATCAATTAGAACCATGTCTTCCTGAACCACTCTCCCATTACTAAAATTACAATGCATAAACTCTGACTTACTCCTACGAATTTTAAAACCTTTAGACTCCAAGGTAAGTCTACAACGCTCTAACTTAGCGTTTAGAGCATCAATACTCTCATCAATTAAAAATGCAATTACACAATAATTTACTCAAACTCCAACTTATTTCATTAATAAGTGAAATATTCCAATACAATAACTTTTCAACCTTCTTCAATCCATCAGACTCAAGGAAAAAATTACAAGACTCGGTCTAAACAATATTGACTTTTCTAAGTCTTCACTCTCATTTTGATATGACTTTCATTCACTCTCGGACCCGCTACTTGTATAACTCGAATCCGAATTCGAATCACTTCAATCTCCTGAAAAAGATTGGAAATAGGTAATGAGCACACGTGCCTAGTAGGTATCTTCGCATCAACATGAAGGCACTATTAAAGTGATTAGCAATTTAGCTCTAAAGAATAAGGTAAAATCATGCGAATGCAATAAATCATATGTAAATAACCAAGGTAACAAGACGATCGCATAAGATAGAATGAACAAGTATGAATTAGCAAGAATGTATCAAGAACATGATATGGCCTTTCATGAACAAGAATGTATCGAGAATGTACTAGCAAGTCACGTAATCATCACACAAACATCTTTTGCTTATGAGCAAGTATTTGGCAAATTTCTGTGGAATATCATGTAACAAACAAGAAAGTCATGTACGTATATATGTCGTGTCTTGTGGATTTTCACTTCACGAGCCGTGAATTTTCACTTATTTATAAAGAAAGTACTCCTAGCGCAATGCGACGCCAGTAGCATCATACCCCATGGTTTACAGTATATTTTCGACAATCTGCCGAGGGGACTAGCATAGAGCCATTGAACACAATCAGTGCTCGATCGCATCTTTAAGTATAAATCAAGCTACTTCCACGTTTCAAGCAATAAAATATGGCCAGTAATATAATAAGTTCAATAAGTCCATGGTAACAATAATTCAATGAATGAACACTTCGATTGAGAATATGAAAGATCAAGAATGACTTAAATCAATGTTATGCTCATGGAACAATTTGACGGCATAACAGTATATTCCTTATCTTCCATAAATTAAAATGAAGTATCTTGAATAATATGACAAGTCCTAGACCATCAATAATCCATCTAGGAACTTTGAAATATCAACCCTTCAGTCAAACCTCGGGTTAAAGTACTGAGGAATTGTGACGGTAATTAATGGGCCGTTACATGAACGTGACGGTCTATAATTGGGCCGTCATAAAGGGCTGAATCCAGAAAGAATAAATTGGACTCAGTATATGTGACGGTTGTATACTGGACCGTTAGATAGGCCTGACGGTCGAGTAATAGGCTGTTACATAGTCAAAACCAGAAAAAAACAATAGTGCTTTCTAAACAATTGGGCTTTAATGGTACAACCAACTCGGCGTCCTAGTGGGAATCCCAGGCTCGCGGAGAATTACGGAGGCCTTGAATTAAGATTTCCTAGTCCATTGGAAGGAATATCCAATAGAGAGGTCCTCAAGTCCAAGAATATGTTCCTATGTGAAAAGTGTGAACTAATGGTCATATACCGGAATATATGCCATGCACTTAGAGAAATTGACTCTATAGACGGAAAAGAATGTGTAACGATGTGAAACCATGATAAAACTCTGTCAATACATCAGTTAAAATCATATTTTTTAATACAAAACTATAGAGTATTAGCAAATGAAATTAACATGTACTTAAAATAACTCAAAATGCCTTAGACATGTATGAATCAATTTAAAAACTCAAAGTTTATGAAGATAGGTCAAAACTTAGATAACTAGGCTTATTTATAAGCTACTTTGACTGTTCTCAATTCTGTCTCGAATAGATAGAACACAGCACTCTGGCGGTCTAAAACAGGCGCGCCATATGGCTGTGACAGTTTATCATGGAGCCGTCAGAGTGTTGTAACGCTCCGATCCTGGTCCGTCAGATATTACAGACAAATTTAAGTACAACAGGCGGTGTGACGGCTCATCGTAAGGCCATCAGAGTCATGTGACGGTCTAACTATAATCTGTCAGAGCACTGCTGACAGTAAGTAAAAGATCTATGGTTTAAAACCTTTCATGCAAGAAGAATCAAAATAAACAACTACTCTAGATGCATAGGTCATAGTGAATGAACAAGAGAATATCTTTTATCTTTAAATTAGGCTAAGGACATGCATGTATGCATAGACCTATTAAAACATGATATTCATGGTCTATAGTGCATGGAATCAAGTAAAACCAGAGGGCTTTTACTCCTATCATGATATTCTTGCCGTTTATGAGATAACCTACCTCTTTACTAGGCTTTCAACTTCCAATTTGGGACTGCAAGACACGCCCTAGTTCTTTCCTTCCAGTGAGTTTTCAGCCACTTCACGTCGCTCTAACTCCTCAATCTCTTGACCTAAGGAGGTGAAATTTGGAGGGTACGGAGGTGAAAGTAAGGGGAACAAAAAGTTCTAAAGACACTTAGGCTAATTACCTCGATATGGTGTTCTAATCTCCTGATCTTCAGTGGACTTTCGCTCAGGTTCCTGGGTTGCTATGGTCGAACCAGTAACCTTGGAAGCGTCAAACTTCTTGTGTAGTTGATCTCCTAGCATGAAATTTTGAGGAAGATTAGTCCTATGTATTAACAATAAAAAGTTCTAAAGAACTTACTCGAAATACTATCTCCTTACCTTAGTTTCACGCAAGCCAATGCAGGGGTCGCGCAGGTCAAAACTAGGGTCTATTTATAGGTTCTAGCTAGGGTTTTGAGGATTAGATCGATTCTACAGTCCTTAACACGTTTACTAGTCCTCCCATCTCTATCCCTAAGAGATAGACTAGCAAAAATCTAATCATTTTGCTCTTTCTTCCATTCACGGAACTGACAGAGCGTGACGGTCGACTCTTGGTGCATTACATGCCTGTGACGGTCGCACGATAGACCGCTACAGCTACTGTGCGCAAAATTTAACTTAATTTAAACTCTTTTATTTATTTTATCTACATAATTATCTATAAAAGGATATTTATCCTTAAAACTTGTGAATAGGCTAAATAACCTTTTAGAATATGGGCCAAACTTAATGGGCTTGGTCCTTAAATCTTTTGGGCTTCAATTAAATAAGCTAGATTAATCGTTTACCATAATTGGGCCTTAATAAATTTTTAATAAATTCTAAAAAATCATTAAATAATTCCTGAAATAATATAAATATTCTGAGTCACTACTAACCTAGCACATCTTGCACTATTCAATTTCATAATTATCACTATAACTTTTCTAAGGGATCACGTCCTTATCCTCATGGTCTACTTACCCGACCCATGGGTAATTTCCAATCTCATGGTCTCTTGCATCAATCGCGAGCCACTATTCCCCCGAGACCATCTCCTCCACATGATGAGAAGGTCTCCCAAGTATTACACGCATTAGATCATCTCACCTCTCAACAAATCCAAGGCCTTAGGGCTATTGTTAAGGGTGCATCTTCATCTCATCCTCCTTTCAATCCCTCATGGGTAGCCCATCACCCACCTTCTTCATCTCATATACGGGTGGCCCATCACCCGCCTCCCTCTTCTATTCATCCTCCTTCCCGGGTGGCCCATCAACTGCCTCCCTCTTCTCACCCGCCTTCTTCTACACATACTCCTCCGCAGATGATCCATCACCCGCCTCCTTCTATTCAACCTCCTACCTCACGCCCCCAAGGCCCTTATATTCCTTGCAACCCGGCCCGTCCGGGTCCTTTTATGGGTCAACCCCTCCAAGCTCCACGGCCATCATGCCAACCCTCTATTTCACATGTCACACCTCTCCAACAAACTCTTCTCGATAAAATCACCAAGATGGAGGAACAACTAAAGAGGGTCACAAGCCCACGACCCGCTCCTCCTCCTCCTCCTCAAATCAATCCCCTTCATGCATTCATGAACGACATCACCAAGATGGAAAAAGATTGGAAGGAGAGGAGAGATGATAATGGCATCATCGATTCAAGTGAGCAAGATGAGCTGGCAATTTTCAACGATCAAGTGGATGTCGTCCGCCCTCCACCCACTCACATTCATTCATGTGGCCCTCCGCCTTCACATCCATCTCTATATCCGCAAGAACCTCCATGTCATTATACACCTCCTCCACTCATTCATCACACGCATTCATGTGGCCCTCCGCCTCCGCGCTCACCTCCACCTTGTACATCTCCATCACCAATTATTACGCCTCCACCATGGCATCCACTCGAGTCTTACTATGAAGAACACGAGCCGGCATGTGAAGAATTGAAGACGGCACAAGATGTTGAAGATTTGCAAGTTATACCCACTCCGAGTTCCCTTCGCTTTCCACTCCCTCCATTACCCAAAGAACTCCCTGCTCAAGATGATACCACCGTACCCAACCCCATCTATGAAACCAATTGGTGTTACGATGATGGGTTGATACTCCAATCACCCACATCGGCGCATCATTATTCTTCCCTTACTCTTCGAACCTCTCACCCCCATTAAAATCCGACGCTTCTTGCGTACCAAACCTACCTCTTCTACACCTCCAATTACCACACCATTAACCTCCACTAAGTCATCTGAGTCTACCTCCACACCATTGGCCTCCGCCGAACCTCCCGCTATACCTTGTTCCAAACCAACTAGCCTTCCATTGTCGCCACCTCGGCCCTCCACTATCCCCATAACCCCAAATCTAATTACCCCTAATCCAACTTTGCCTATCCCTCAACTTAAACCTTTACCCAAACCCATGGCTAATCCTGAGCAGGGTCCAACCCTTGTTGCACTCGAGTCAACCCCGTCTGCTTTCGAGCAAGGGGAGAAGCTCGATGTGTTTAAATCTCCACTTACACTTCCTCCAATGCCCTCCATCAAACCCCCATCATCTATGGAGCCTACCGCCCCCACCTCATCTTCCATCATCCCTCGGAGTGGGTGTCTTTCTACAAATACATGTGTCAATGATGATATAAAAGAGCTAGGCAAGAAGGATTTGGCCGTGGCTATGCCATTCAAGATTCAAGAGTTCATTTGCCGGATGCCGATCCGTATTCTTGTGCCGGGCATTATTGAAAGCTCTCCAACGATGCTCACTATGAAGAATTCTTATAAGTTGATGCCATGTCGGCCCAATTCCATTATCAAAATCACCCTGCTCATTGATCGACATTCTTTTAAAGCTCTCATTACCCCCCTTGTTCTATCATTGTACAAGTTCCTACCAAAGAAAAGGGGTTCTCCTCTTACATTTCCATAACACATTCCACTGCCAATGAGAGCTTATGTTCATCAATTTCATCCAACGGGCCGTTCGGCTGGGCACCTTGTTTACCATGGAGGGGCGGCATTCTTTTTGTTGGCCCGGTTAGGAATGCAATTAAGAGGGGGGTGAATTGATTGCACCCCCCTTTTTTGAAAAATAAAATGAAACTGTTGAGTTGATGATGCAACAATAAAACATTGTCCTGATGGATATGCAGAGATGTTAATATGAATTAATGAAGCACTTTAGTTACAGACTAGTATGAAGCAATGGAGTGACAAACAAGCAAGCTCTCACAACTCTCCAGTGCAATTTGATGAACCACTCAGATAAAATGAAAAGAGCGGATAGATTGTATGAACTCTCAGCTCACTGCATCACACTCGTAAATTAGAATGGATAGGATGGAACAACAATATCATAAGCAGCAAACCACGGCACAAGAAATTTTTAGGTGGTTCGGACGCACCCGAGTGCAGTCCTAGATCCACCCCTCTCAACCCGAGAGGATTTCACTAAAACCCGCTACACGACGGTAGCAAAACAAACACACACGGGATCAACGACCCCACACACACGCGCGTTCTCGTACAACGACGAGAAGCCATGCACACGGAGACGACGCTCCGAAATCGTCTATGAAGAAATAATATATGGAAATACAAAGCCCAGTTCAGATATGATAAACTATGCTCAAATAGAGACAAAGAAACAAGAGAATAAGATATCCCCTTTTGAATCTTCAACCAATCTCGGAGATAAGGTAGAAGGGTGCACTAGAAGGGATAAACTAGGGAGTGGAAGCAGCCGCCCTTTGTAGATTCAAATGCCTAAGATAGTAGACGGTGGAGAACAGCAGTAGCCGCCTCCTGATCTGAGCTGAGGCTCGTGAGACGCGATCTCTCCGGTTCCTTCTTCCTTCCTCCAGCAAGTATGCGTTGCCCTTTCCTCAGTTCCTACAAGGATGAAACAATATTAGCCCAAGGATTATTTTCATCATATGAAAATCACGGCTACATATACCCAAAGAAAAGGGATGCAAAAAGACATGAAAGACCATGCATAAAACCATCTCGAAACTACTCTCAAAGATGTAGAGATGCCTGAAGGGTAAGGAGGTAAAAGGGCAGGGCAAATGGATCTCACAAAGGGGGTTTCGAAAACAATATGGAAATCCCGATCCAATTGCCCAGGACAAGTGTCGACTCTCAGAGTCGACACTTGTTCACGGGTGTTCTGCCAACACATAAAAAAATTGAACTCAGGGTGAAAGTGTCAACTCTCTGAGTCAACACTTTTCATCAGGGGTTCTATTACAATCAAAGAACCAAACCCAAGCCGAAAGTGTCCACTCTCAGAGTCGACACTCTTTGACAAACATTCTATCTACTGCAAAAACCATACCCTGGCCTGTAAGTGTTGACTCTCAGAGTCGACACTTGCAGCCTGCTGCATCGAGGCAGCAAGCTGCCCAACAAGTGTCGACTCTGAGAGTCGGCACTTGTAGAGCAGAGACTGAAAAGTGCCACATGCAGCCAATTAAGAATCAAAACATTAAGAATGCAGCAAGTCCAATCTGGCCACATTGAAATGCATTCAAGCATGAATTCTTACCATGAATCCAACTGATTGAAATCAATTTGTAAATCAAGCCTGCAGTAGCCACAAACAATTCAGTCAAATTAATTTTAAGTCAATGCCATAAGGGAGCCAACTTCTTTGTTTCCAACCTGCATGTTAATAGGTAGGTATCGCAAACTCACATAGACATGATTCAAATACCTACAGCCATTCAAAATACATGGTCTCATTTCAAACATTGATTCATGCATGGCCAAGCCATTTTCAATTTAACTCAGTCCAAACAAAGATTCAGTCCAAAACGAACTGAACCTACACAACTCTCATATATCAATAAGATTCAAGCAATCCATTTCTGAATTGACTACAATCAAACCACTCATGAATTCCAAATCAACCCAAAGCAAGCTGAATTCCAGATTGAAGGCTAATTGAAAGGCATTTCAACAAATGTAGCTATTATGCTAGGCTCATTAAAAACCATTCAAGACACTGAACAAGGGATTTGCAATGTAACTGACACAACATAGAACAAATTGCCTTTGTCAAATTACGCCGGGGCACAACAATCTCCCCCCTTTTGACGAAAATAAAACACCAAAAACCATTTTCAACTACCCATTCACTATATCATGCAACCATTTATTTCTCCCCCTTTTTGTCAGAGTCAAATAGGGGATTGATAAAGATAGAGAATAAGAGGTAATGCCTCATATTTACAGTTAACTCAATGTTATGCATGTGATGAGGAATGGATGATTACGCAAGCACACAAGCATCCATAACAAGATATAGAAACAAGCATGTCCTATATGGACAGGTTAAGAACCATGCTATCAATTGAGAGCATGAGTTGCATGAACAAAATTAAGAAGATAGTGCTTACAAAAAGGATGGTGCTGCATTACTCATGAAATATGACTGATTCAAAAGGTACATTCACACAATCACTCCCTAAGTATATGTGAAGAATGAGCAATGAAATATAAACAATATGGATTTTCAGAGTTTCGTAGGAACACAAGTAAGAGCATTTCCTCCCTACACTTTCATACATAGTGCTCGACTTTTGGTAGCTTCGCATAGTCCTATATATATATATATATATATATATATATATATATATATATATATATATATATATTGTTGATATGAACAAGATGACTAACCTTTTAGCACTAGTCATGCCCTTTGTTTCAGGGACATTTCCCAGTTACTCAGTTTCGTCACTTATTTTGATTGTGGATTTTGTCACTTTTCGATCTGAGTTTCCTCCTTTGTTTCAGGGGGGATACCCGACTACTTGGTTCCAAATCCACTTATTGAAATTTTGGCGGGGCTGACAGCTTTTTCCCAACGAGACATGCGACTTCTATGTAGGGGATCAAGTGCCCTCAAAAGTGTTGAGTGGAATAAGTGAAATCCTTATTAAATAGAGTCATTTATCTCAAAAGTGCAAATAGTGTTAGAGATTGTACGGAATGTAAGAGATGAATTAGTCTAATCATTGTGATGTCTCCCCCTAAGTGTATGCACAAATTTGAAAAGAACCTTCCCCTTAATGTGTGCCATTTTACAGACATGTCTTAACCAATGCATTTTTATTTAGCAAGGGAAAAGATCATAGGAGGGATCAAGGAGAAGGGTGATATAATATATACACTCAAATATGCACTAAGATAAAATTTTCACACAAGTTGAATACTGGTACGTGGCGGAGAACGTAGGTCCAAAGACCACCATCCCGCATGAGGAAAGTTTCCAGTTGGACATAATCCAACTTTCCGCAATCGTCATTTGAGATACCGGAAATCATGGCATTCAAGCACACAAGTATAAGATATGTGAAGTTATGTACATGCGGATGCAGCTGTATGAAGATATGAGTGAAAATCAAATGTTATTCAATTTGATATGCACATTAGAAAAGAGAATAAAACCTAAGTTCAATGGAGAACTCCTTATGTGCAAGAAGGTAAACCAATATGCACAGATGACTTATGAAGGATTAGTGAGTGAAAGTATATACAGATCAAAGCATCAAAAAGACTTTAGTTATCTAATTTGCATAAGCCTAATTCTCTCCTAAGAAAAGTAAATTGATCAAAATTCAAAGGCTTTGTAAAGATATCTGCAAGTTGTTGTTTTGTATCTACAAAAGTTAACTCAAAATCGCCTTTATTGACATGATCTCTAATAAAGTGGTGTATAACTTCTATGTGCTTTGTGCGAGAGTGTTGGACAGGATTTTTGGACAAATTTATTGCAGAAGTGTTATCACACATGATGAGATTATTTTTCAAGCAAAAATCAAAATCTAACAACTGGTGTTGGATCTAGAGTACTTGGGCCGCACAACTGCTTGCAGCCACATATTCGGCTTCAGCAGTTGATATAGTCACACAATGTTATTTCTTTAAGGCCCATGAAACCATGCAGGCCCCTAGAAATTGGCAGTGACCGCTTGTTCTTTTACGATCCATTTTACGCCCAGCATAGTCAGAATCAGTATAAGCAAGCAAATAAAATGAAGCATTCTTAAGATACCACAAACCAAGATCAATTGTTCCATTCAAATACCTAAAAATTCTTTTCACGGCCGACGAATCTCCTAGGACAAGATTGATATCTTGCATAGAGACACACACTAAAATGTATGTTAGGCTTGCTAGTAGTAAGATATAGCAATGAACCTATCATACCCCTAAAGAGCTTTTGATCCACAATATTACCTTTCTCATCTTCCAATTTGAGTGAGGTGGACATTGGTGTAGCAAAAGGTTTGGCATTCTCTAGTTGATACTTTTTCACAATCTCCTGGGTGTACTTATTCTGGTTAATTAATATACCATCATCTAGTTGCTTTATTTGCAGCCCCAAGAAGAAGTTCAACTCGCCCATCAAGCTCATTTCGAATTCTCCCTGCATAAGTTGGGCAAATTCATCATTCATTTTAAGATTCGTGACTCCAAAAATTATATCATCTACATAAACTTGTACAAGTAAGGCATGCTCATCACAAGTCTTAGTAAACAACGTTTGGTCTATGTTACCTCGTTTGAAGTGATTATCAATTAAAAATGAACTTAAATGATCATACCATGCCCAGGGAGCTTGTTTTAACCCATATAGTGCCTTGTCCAATTTGTAGACGTGGTCCGGAAATTTTTCATCTTCAAACCCCGGTGGTTGCTCCACGTATACTTCTTCCTTGATGACTCCGTTGAGGAAGGCACTCTTGACATCCATTTGAGAAGGCTTGATGTTCCTGATTGAAGCCCGTGTCTGTACTCCTTCATCCACACCGCCAATCACATTCTCCAAGGGATGGTCTTTATGCGTAGTCCATTGGTGTGGTAAGGTCGGTTGTACTTGCTCCTCTTCTTGTTCTTTCTCCTCTTCCTTTTCTTCATCTTTTGCCTCACCTTGTTTACTAGATTTTCTTTTCTCAATCTCACCTTCACCTAAACCAAGAAAATGTTGATCATCATAAGATTTTCTCAAAGTAAATTCATCAATCACAACATGAGGACTCTTTTCGATTACAAGAGTTCTAGAGTTATACACTCGATAGGCTCTAGATGTCAAGGAATACTCGAGGAAAATCCCTTTATCACTGTTAGCATCAAAAACTTCAAGATTATCCTTACCATTATTCAGTATGTAACAAATGGATCCAAATGGCTTAAAGTGAGATATGTTGGATTTCTTACCTTTATATAGCTCGTAAGGAGTTTTCTTAAGGATATGTCTTACCATAGCTCGATTGGTGATGTAGTAGGCAGTGTTTACTGCTTCTGCCCATAAGTACCGTGGAAGACCATTTTCCGCCAACATGGTACGCGCCATCTCCACGAGCATTCTATTCTTCCTTTCGACCACTCCATTTTTTTGTGGGGTCCTAGGTGCTGAAAACTGATGCTCATACCCCTGCTTCCTGCAAAATTCATCAAAATCAGAATTTTCAAACTCCTTTCCATGGTCACTCTAAAATTTTTGAATAGCATATCTTTTTTCATTCTGAACTCTCACACAGAAATCAACAAATTCTTGAATGCATCACTTTTGTTAGCTAAGAACAATACCCGTGTATATCTAGAGAAATCATCAACAATCACAAAGTCATATAGTTTCCCTCTAAGACTGTGAGTCCTGGTGGGACCAAACAAATCCATGTGTAACAATTGTAGTGGTTTTTCAGTTGAGACGATGTTTTTGCATTTGAATGAAACTGTGGTTTGTTTTCCTTTATTGCATGCTTCACCAATTTTTAAACTTTCGAAATTCAAAGATGGAAGTCCTCTAACAAAGTTATTTCTTGACAATTTTCTAATGACATCAAGACTGGCATGCCCAAGACGATGATGCCACAATGAAACATCATCATTTTTGTTAGCAACCAAACACAAATTTTCAGAAGCAATTTCATTGAATTCAACATGATAGGTGTTATTACTTCTCACTCCTATGAACTTAATTTCATGAGTGTTTGCATCAATTATAGAATAGTGAGAAGATTCAAAAATAACCTAGTGACCTTTGTCACAAAGTTGACTAATGCTAAGCAAATCATGATTCAAACCTTTGACTAGCAAAACATCCTTAATAAATAGTTTGAGATCCTTACCAATTCTCCCAATGTCAATTATCTTACCTCTGTCCTGTCCACCACAAATTACCGTTCCTCCATTTTTCTCTACTAGGTCTGCAAAAAGTTCTTTATTTCCAGTCATGTGCCTGGAGCATCCGCTGTCCAGGTACCATTTATTTTTCATTGCCTTCATGCAGATCTGCAAGAACAAATAATCATTCTCAATTTGATTTGGGTACCCAAGCGAGCTTGGGTCCGTTGGTGTTAGCACTCATCAAAGTTTGACTTTACTTTCTCAAAAACAATTCATCATCTAACTTCATAAGTTGGCATACGTACATGTCATGATCTACTCTCCCACAGTAAAAACAAGTGGGTCTTTTCCTACCAAAAATGTTTCCACTATTTACACTCCTAGAAGTAGAGGGGAATTGAGAATGAGCAATTTGTGGATTAGTGTGTGTGTGTGAACACTCTCCATGATCTTGTGAATTTATGACTTTGTAATTGAAAATATTTTTGTTGCCATGCATGAAACTTGAATTTTTCATGAGGTGAACCTTTTTCTCCTTTAAATGGTTTTCATGAACAGTTTTCAATGTATTCAATTCAATGGTGAGTGATTCACTCTTTCTCACTACGTTAGCCTTGACTTTCTCACATTCACACATTTTCACATTCAGTTCATCCAATTCCTTTTTCAACATTTCATTCTTCTCTTGAATTTCTTCTTTGATTTTGAATGCTTTCTGTTTTTCTACCTCTAAGCATGAAATTTCATCTTCAAACATGATCAACTTTGATTCAAGAGATTCATTAACACTTTTGAGCTTTTGAACTTGTATTTCAAACAAACTACATTTTTCACAAGAGTTTGGTGAAAGAATGATTTCATGAATTTTCTTTCTTAAGTTTTTATTTTTCACTTTCGATCTTTTTGTATTTTTCATACAATTCCTCATAAGCTAACTCCCATTGATCATTGGTAATAAATTCGGAGTCAGAATTTACCTGCTCTTGATCACTTCGAGCCATAAGACACAAGTTCTTGACTATCTCCTCGATATCTTCTTCTTCCTCAGACGTAGGCTCGTCCTCGTCCTCATCGCTCCATGTAGCTTTCATGGCCTTTGGCCTTTTGCCTTTCACCTTCTTGGCTTTTTTCTGCAGCTCGGGACATTCACCTCTCATGTGCCTCATCTTCTCCCATTCATAGCACATGATCTCATTTGGCTTGGATGACTCGCCTTTATGCTTGAATTACTTTTTTTCTTTCCTAAACTTTCCACCAAACCTTCTTCTGTGGTGCAAAAACTGCCTGACCCTTCTTGTAAGCATGGTGACTTCTTCATCATCTGTGTTGTCCATGGAATCCTCTTGGCTTGAGATTGGGTCTGGGTTTGCTTTCAAAGCTATTGACTTATTTTTCTTGGTGTCCTCTTCCGTCCTCTTGATATTTATCTCATAGGCCATTAAAGATCCTATGAGTGCATCCAATGTAAGAGTTGTTAGATCCTTTGAGTCCTCTATCACAGTTGCCTTGGTGTGTCAACTGGGTGATAATGACCTCAGCACCTTTCTGACCAAGTCGGTATCCTTGAAATCCTTCCCGAGTGACTTTAGTCCATTTGTTATCTCCATGAGACGTGCAAACATCTCGGAGATCGTCTCTTCTTCCTTCACGTGGAACAACTCGTAGTCTCGGATAAGCATATTAGCCTTCGTCTCTTTGACTTCTAAAGTACCTTCATAAATTAATTTTAGCTTATCCCACATTTCCTTCGCACTGCTGCACATAGAAACTTGAGCATATTCAGTCGGGTGAATAGCACACTGAAGAATATTTAAAGCATTGAAATTCACAGTAGACTACATTATATGATCATCATTTCACATCTCCTCATCTGGGAGTAAAGTGTATGGACCATTCTTAATCACAGTCCATATTTCATGACTTTGAGCATGGAGGAAAAGCATCATTCTATTTTTCCAATAACTATAGTTATTTCCATCAAAGTAGGGAGGCATGTGTATAGAATGCCCTTTGGGCATCAACCCTTTGTTAGCCATTCCTAACAGATCACTCTAAACCGTGAGGTTTTAAACTAAAACAGAGCCAAGGCTCTGATACCAATTGTTGGCCCGGTTAAGAATGCAATCAAGAGGGGGGTGAATTGATTGCACCCCCTTTTTTTGAAAAATAAAATGAAACTGTTGAGTTGATGATGCAACAATAAAACACTGTCCTGATGGATATGCAGAGATGTTAATATGAATTAATGAAGCACTTTAGTTACAGACCAGTATGAAGCAATGGAGTGACCAACAAGCAAGCTCTTACAACTCTCCAGCGCAATTTGATGAACCACTCGGATAAAATGGAAAGAGGGGATAGATTGTATGAACTCTCAGCTCACCGCATCACACTCGTAAATTAGAATAGATATGATGGAACAACAATCTCACAAGCAGCAAACCACAGCACAAGAAATCTTTAGGTAGTTCGGATGCACCCGAGTGCAGTCCTACGTCCACCCCTCTAAAACCGAGAGGATTTCACTAAAACCTGTTGCACGACGCACCAAAACAAACACACACGGGATCAACAACCCCACATACACGCGCATTCTTGCACAATGACGAGAAGCCATGCACACGGAGATGATGCTCCAAAATCGTCTATGAAGAAATAATATATGGAAATACAAAGCCCAGTTCAGATATGATAAACTATGCTCAAATAGAGATAGAGAAAGAAGAGAATAAGATATCCCCTTTTAAATCTTCAACCAATCTCGGAGATAAGGTGGAAGGGTGCACTAGAAGGGATAAACCAGGGAGTGGAAGCAGCCACCCTTTGTAGATTCAAACGCCTAAGACAGCAGACGGTGGAGAACAATAGTAGCCGCCTCCCGATCTGAGCTCAGGCTCGTGAGACGCGATCTCTCCGGTTCCTTCTTCCTTCCTCCAGCAAGTATGTGTTGCCCTTTCCTCAGTTCCTACAAGGATGAAACAATATTAGCCCAAGGATTATTTTCATCGTATGAAAATCACGGCTACATATACCTAAAGAAAAGGGATGCAAAAAGACATGAAAGCCCATGCATAAAACCATCTCAAAACTACTATCAAAGATGTAGAGATGCCTTAAGGGTAAGGAGGTAAATGGGCTGGTCAAATGGATCTCACAAAGGGGGTTTTGACAACAATCTAGAAATCCCGATCCGGGCACCCAGGACAAGTGTCGACTCTCAGAGTTGACACTTGTTCATGGGTGTTCTGCCAACACATAAAAAAATAGAACTCAGGGTGAAAGTGTCGACTCTAAGAGTCGACACTTTTCATCAGGGGTTCTGTTACGATCAAAGAACCAAAGCCAAGCCGAAAGTGTCGACTCTCAGAGTCGACACTCTTTGGCAAACATTCTGTCTGCAGCAAAAACCATACCCTAGCCTGTAAGTGTAAGTGTCGACTCTCAGAGTCGACACTTGCAGCCTGCTGCGTCGAGGCAGCAAGCTGCCCAACAAGTGTCCACTCTGAGAGTCGACACTTGCAGAGCAGAGATAGAAAAGTGCCACATGCAGCCAATTAAGCATCAAAAACATTAAGAATGCATCAAGTCCAATCTGGCCACATTGAAATGCATTTAAACATGAATTCTCACCATGAATCCAACTGATTGAAATCAATTTGTAAATCAAGCCTGCACTAGCCACAAACAATTCAGTCAAATTAATTTTAAGTCAATGCCATAACGGAGCCAAATTCATTGTTTCCAACCTGCATGTTAATAGGTAGGTATCGCAAACTCACATAGACATGATTCAAATACCTATAGCCAATCTAAATACATGGTCTCATTTCAAACATTGATTCATGCATGGCTAAGCCCTTTTCAATTTAACTCAGTCCAAACAAAGATTCAGTCCAAAACGAACTGAACCTACACAACCCTCATATGTCAATAAGATTCAAGCAATCCATTTCTGAATTGACTACAATCGAACCACTCATGAATTCCAAGTCAACCCAAAGCAAGCTGAATTCCAGATTGAAGGCTAATTGAAAGACATTTCAACAAATGTTGCTATTATGCTAGGCACATTAAAAACCATTCAAGACACTGAACAAGGGATTTGCAATGTAACTAACACAACATAGAACAAATTGTCTTCGTCAAAATATGCCGGGGCACAACACTTTTATTGCAGGGTCTTCCGCCAACCCACTCACCCTTTATTTTATCCCATCCACATTTTTATGGGCCACTCATGGGTTTTCTTTCTTGCATTCCTTGCACTTCTTGCATCCTTTGCATTCCATGCATCCATCACATTCATTGAATTTCATGCATTTACATTTATCCTTCTTTCCCAGGTTTCTGAGCCCACACCTTCCCCGTCTTCTAGTAGCTCCGGATCCACCTCATCCATTTTCTCTCTCCCTCTCCCTGGGCATCGCGCCCCTTCTTATTTTCTCCACCATGAATCTCTGGGGCATCGCGTCCCCTCCTATTCTCCCCCTCCGGAACCTCCGGACTTACCAGGACATCACGTCCCTCCTCATCTCCTACCTCCGGAGCCTCGGATCTTCTCATTGCCTTCGACACACCATCTTTTCTCCTAGGGCATTGTGCCCTCCTTTTTTACACTCCTCCGGAACCTTCGGACCCACTTCTATCTCTAGATCTTTCTCCTCTTCCCCGAGCGTCGCTTCCTTCTTTCCATTCTCTCCCTTGGGAACCTCCAGATTCACCATCTCATCCCCTTATCCTTTCCGGTCATCGCACCGCTTTCTACTTTCTCCCTCTGAAACCTCCGGACTTACCTCTTCTCACGAGACATCGCGTCCCTCCACATTTTATTCCTCCGGAACCTCCGTACCTTTCTCTCCTCCTAGGGCATCGTGTCCCTCGATATTTTCTTCCTCCGGAGCCTCTGAACCTCATCTCTTTCTTTTGATTTATCTTTTTACTCCTCCAAGACATCGCGTCCTTTGTTCTTTTCTTCCTTTTAAATCATCTCTTCCCATACATTCTTCAGGGCATCGCGTCCCTCGCCACTTCCCCCCTCGGGAACCTCCGGATTATTCTTCCCATCATGACTCTCTTCTCTTGCCTCCATACCCTCTGGATCCTCCACCTCTTTCCATCTATCAATTCCTTCTTCTGATGCCTCCCGATCATGGGTCCGACCCGACTTCTCCCGCATCAACTACTTTGGGCATCTGCCCATTCTCACACTGTTTCCAAGGCTTTAGTCCACACTCCTCCTCTTGATTTTCCTTTCCTTCTGTACACCATTCATGTGATCAGGATTTTGCACCTTAGTGAGGGAGTTCAAGCCCTCACCTCTTTTCTCTTTCCTCCTTATTCGACTGCGTCTGGTTTAGACACCGCTCCTTCTTGTTAAGCCACTTTCGAAAACCTTCCTTCCTTCTCTCCATCTGTTATGAGGACATCAAGATTGCCTCTAGTAGCTGCTTCTACGATCAAGGTCGCAAGGTAACATGGTTGTGCCCCTTGTGCCTTGATGATGTTGTGCAGTTTTGATGATAGCAAACACTATGAGTCATGTAAGATTAGAATAAATAGATGTTCTGCATGCAATCTCTACATACATGGTTCAATGCATGTTTCATCTTTCAGTATACATAGTCTGTGCATACTTTGTTTACGCATTGAAAGTTGATGCGTGTACATTGCATCTGTCGGGACTATACATCGCTGCATGCTATCAAGTCTGTACTACCCACGTTGCTTCACTCGACCAAGTCAGTGCAAGCACTATTCATCCTTTAGCTCAGTTCGTAGCTAAGTCTGTACAGCCCGTGTTCTTCACGCATACACATAGTCAGTGCATCGCTTTGCCTCACGCATACACAAATACACAAAGTCCGTGCAACTCTTGGTGTTGCAGGGACACAAGTCTGTACAACCTTTGTTGATGCGAGCATTTAAGTTCGTGCATCATTTCACAAGTCTGTAAAACCTTTGTTGATTCAAGGAGTTAAGTTCGTGCATAGTTTCATTAGGTCTATGCATTATGCATTCATGCTTAAACTCTAGGCACAGCAAGTTGGTGCATCATCTTGTCCCATGCACACACAAGTCTGTACACATCTCGGTGGCATGCCTGAGCATTCCTCTTTTAAAGTGCATACTTTCCTATATGCATACTGCATTACACGCCATCAAGTCTGTACATGCTTAGTTAAAATCTCGAACTAACTCGATGCATCCTTCTCTTTTCCTTCATATTGATTCAAACTGATAATAAGTCCGACCTGACAGGACTTCTGTTCGAGGAATCTAAGAAGGGCACATAACTCGAGAATGAAAGAAAGTGCCAGGATCGTGACACGTGGAATGCAACGAGACTATGATGCTGACACGTGACCTAGATATTCGGGCGGGAATCGTGATGAACACACGCCCTATCTGTTCACTGCTCTATAAATAAGAAGCTTCTTCCTGAGGAGCAAGATGATCGAAATTGGGAACTTACCTGAAAAAGCAGAAGCAGAGAGAGCCTGCACGATCCAAGAGAAAAAAGAAGAGAGAAGAAGGAAAGAGTCAAGAGATAAGTGTTTGAAAGAATACTGAAAGTGTCTATTCTTCAGTCTCCTGGTTCAGAACCGGAGCTGAATTTGCTCAGTGATGAGCTACATTCCCCTTGTGGGTTCGTTTGTTTTCTCTCTTTGTTCTTCCGTTCTGTTTTAGAAACTCGTTTTCAAGCTGTGAGTCAGCGGAGCAAGCTGTGAAGCTCAGCGGTTTGCAGAGGTAGATTCCTCTGGTCGGGTAAAGCTGTAAGTCCCCAGCGATTTGCAGAGGAGGATTCCTCTGGATGGCATAAGCTGTAATGCCCAGCTGTCTGTAGGGTTGTGACCCCAAAGCTGTGGATCAGCGAAGCTGTGTATCAGCAGTGGAAGCCACATTCCGGATTGGAGTGTGGGGTGGACGTAGATCTCAAGTTTGAGATCGAACCACCTTAAAATCCCTTGACCTTTGTGCGATTGCTGTGCAAACTGTGTGCATCCAGTTCATTTCTTCGATCGATAGTAGATGAATGTGTAGGACGATCTCGATATAAATCTGCTGGGTTGGCGTTCTTCCACAGTATTGTTATTCAGTCTGTCGTCTGACAGCAGCTTGATTTAATTCCACATTTGGAGCTGTTGTTGTTAGTTTTATTGGGTGACTGATCTATTCACCCCCCTCTAGATCATATTTAGCATCCCATCACTTGGTATCAGAGCCTAACTCTTCCGCAGGGATCAACGTTCTGAAGAGAAACGGCCATGGATGCAAGAGGATTGACAGTTGAAGGACATTCCACCACGAAGCCCCCATACTTTGATGGGACGAACTACGCATACTGGAAGAACCGCATGCAAGTGTTTCTGAGGGCGAAAGACTATGAAATCTGGAAGGTGGTAAGTAAAGGACCATTTGAGTTGCATCCTAATGAGGATATATGGACAAGAGAGGAGATCAGGAAATCTACTCTCTACTGGAGCGCCATCAACGCCATACAATGTGCTCTACATCCCACTGAATTTGCAAGAGTCTCTTCGTGTGCCACAGCGAAAGAGATGTGGGATAAGCTGGAGGTCATCTATGAAGAAACCTCTCAGGTGAGGGAGACCAAGGCTAGTTTACTAATTTCAGAGTATGAAGCCTTCCGGATGAAGCCCAGTGAGACCATCACCGATATGTATGCTCGTCTTACCCTCATAACCAACGGTCTCAGAAATCTGGGGAAAAACTACTCTGACTATGAGATCGTGAGGAAGATACTGTGATCCCTGACTCAGTATGGCATACAAAAGCGACAATTATTGAGGAGTCGAGGGATCTTCCGAACACCAAGGTGGACGAGCTAATAGGCTCATTGATGACCTATGAAATGAATTTGCCAAAGACAGAGGAGCTTGAGAAAAAGAGGCAGCCTATTGCTCTGAAGGCGAGCGCGAGTCGTTCCAGTCGATCCAACCACAATGGATCGTCCAGTGATCAGAGCCTCTCTGAATCAGAAATTGAAGGAGATCAAATAGCGATGCTGACCAGAGAATTCAGAAGATTTCTTAGAAAAGAAAGAAGAAATTTCAGCCGAAGATAATATGGCGGGAGAAGATACAATAGGTACAAATCTAACTCTGCCAAGAAGACATATACTAATGTATGTTACCACTGCAGGAAGACCGGTCACATGAAGGCTGAATGTCCAGAGCTCCAGAAGCCGAAAGAAAAGGCCAAGAAAAGAGCTCCCAAAGGAAAAGCAATGGTGAGCACATGGAGCGACGAGGACAAGGGCAATTTGAGCAGTACATCAGAAAGTGAAGATGAAGAAAAGCGCATCTGCCTGATGGCCAGGAATGATGAAAAGGAAGTGGAAGAATCGGACGAGGTATCATCTCCTTTTGAGCATTATACTATTTCAGATTGGGAAGATGCTTACAAAGAATTGCTAGATAAGGTAGATGATATCAGAAAAGAGAACAAACAATTGAAGAAGAAAGTAAACTTTCTCATGAATGACAAAATCATGTCTGATAAACTTGCCTGCTTGCAATCTGAAAATGACATGTTAAAAATTTCATGTGCTGAAGTTGATAATGTTAAGCATGCATTAATAGACTCTAGAAGAGAAAATGATGATCTGAAAAATGTGATTGACGAATTAAAATTGAAATTGCAGAATTATGAAAATGAAATGAAGGTTGTGAATGAGAAATATGAAGATGTTCTAGGTGTTAACCATGAACTAAAAAATTCAATTGATCACCTAGAGAGAGAAAATGAAGATAAAAAGGAAATTATTGAAAAGATGACCCAAGGTTCTGATAATCTCAATGCCTTGTTAGGGTCAAAGGTGAATTTCAGAAAAGAAGGTCTCGGATTTAACTCAAATGTCACAAAGAGCTTTGCTGTGAAAACCATATCATTTGTGGCAGAGAAAAATAAGGGACCTCTCATAAAAATGGTGAGTGAAAATTCTATTTTTGATAATGCTGACTCTAATATGTCCAGTGCCAAGGACAAAGGCAAACAGAAGGTTGGTGAGCCCAGCAGATTCTGCCCTTTACCCAAAAGCAAGTCTCAGGTTCGTGGTCAGCTTCCAAGCAAGTCTAAACCTCAGGGCAAGGCCACTAAGTCACCCCCACCATCACCTGTCCAGAAGAAGACCCAACATAAATCTGTACAGAAGTCCAGTGGGTCAAAAGTGCAAGGGAGACCTAAGGTCACCAGGGGCCAGACCAGCTACTTCCACCAGCCCAGAGTCCAGACACTCCATCATGAGGAGCCTCGACAATTCTATAGGTTTGAATGGAGTAGAGCTCAAGGGAGGTCTAGATATCAGTCATGTGCCACACAGACATACATACCTTAGGCTAAAAACTAGGTTGGGCCATCTAGAACATGGGCACCTTGGAAACAACCCGTTTACAGTCAGCCAAGGACCAACGCTGGCCACTATTCCCTGAATGCTCATTGGCCTATGCACTGGCACAAGAACAATCAGAATGTAAAGAAAAATGGTGGCAGGACAAATAACAAGTCAAGAACAATTCAGCCTGCTAATGCTGAAAAGGAGAGAAACAATAGAAAAATTGTCAAAAAACCCACAAATCAACCAGCTCTCAAACAAGCATGGATTCCAAAAATTTTGCTATCATGTATGAATTGTTCTATTTCTGCTTCGGAGCCCAAACAGTTTTGGGTTCCAAAATTTTCTCCATGACTATGATTGCAGGTATGCCTGGCAGCCAAGCATAATATGTGGTATCTGGATAGTGGCTGCTCCAGGCATATGACTGGGGACAAGGATAAATTTTGCTTGCTGACAGAGAAGAATGGAGGCCTTGTCACCTTCGGAGGAAACACTAAGGGTAAAATCATCGGATCAAGTAAAGTAGGTAAGTGCACTACCTGTTGTATTGATGAAGTCTTGCTGGTGGATGGATTAGCATATAATCTTCTAAGTATCAGCCAGTTATGTGACAAAGGGCACAAGGTAGTATTTGATGCACTTAGCTGTAAAATTTTTGAACCTAAATCTGATGTTGTTAAATTCTCTAGAAAAAGAATGAATAATATTTACATGGTAAATCTAGATGATGTTGCACACTCTAACCTATGTCTCACTGCCAATAAAGAAGACTTAGCCTTTCTATGGCATCGTAGGTTAGGCCATGCTAGTTACACTGTTCTGCACAAATTGAATAAACACAGCAAGGTTAGAGGAGTCCCTGAAATTTCTTTTAAGAAGGAAAATAAAGTGTGTGGTGCTTGTATATAGTCCAAGCAGACTAGAAAGTCATTTAAATCAAGAACTGAAAACATGTCCCTTAAAACTTATGAGCTGATACATATGGATCTATTTGGACCCACACGATCAGTCAGCTTGTCAGGAAAGAGATATGGATATGTCCTAGTTGATGACTTCTCTAGGTATACTTGGGTCTTCTTCATCACTCACAAGAATGATGCTTTTACTGAATTTCAGGAGTTCTATTTAAATATCAAACAGAAAAATGAACATTTAATCAAAAATATTCTGTCTGATCATGGAGGTGAGTTTGAAAACTCACAATTTGAAAACTTCTGCAGGGAAAATGGAATTACCCATCGGTTCTCCTCACCAAGAACACCTGAGCAGAATGGAATAGTAGAAAGGAGGAACCGGACAATACATTGCTTGTTGGTGGCTTACCAAGAAATTTTTGGGCAGAGGCAGTTAATACTGCATGCCATGTGATCAATAGAGCCATGGTAAGGCCTTTCACTCAGAAAACTCCTTATGAGATTCTGAAAGGTAAGAAGCCTTCAATTGCTTATTTCAAGGTCTTTGGTTGTAAATGTTTCATTCATGTTAATGATAAAAGAGATCTTGATAAATTTGAACCTAAAAGTGATCCAGGAATTTTTCTTGGGTATTCTGAATACACTAGAGCATATAGAGTGTACAATCTTAATTCTAAAACTGTTGAGGAATCTCCACATGTTGTCTTTGATGAGTCCTTAGGTAACTTCGAAGTTGGCCAATACAGAAAAGAAGATGACGGAGAAATTCTTAAGAAAGAAAAACTTGAAGACCAATCAGACCAAGAAGAAGAAGCTGAAGAAGTCAATGCGGAGGAGCCTGCTGTTCAGGGGGAGGTAAATGAAGATCAAGGTAACCAAGTTATCAATATCAGATTCTTAAGAGACCATCCTATTGAGAACATCATTGGTGACTTGCATGAACCTCCTAGGACTAGAGGCTTTCTTAGAGCTCAAAATGAATTAAATGCATATGCATTGGTTTCTAATGTTGAACCCAAAACCATTGACAGTGCTCTTAAAGATGTGCATTGGATCAATGCCATGCACGAAGAGCTTAATCAGTTTGACAGGAACAAGGTGTGGCACCTAGTTCCACCTCCTGTAAATGGAAATGTCATGGGGACAAAATGGGTCTTTAGAAATAAAACTGATGAGCTAGGTAATGTGGTCAAAAATAAGGCCAGACTTGTTGCTCAGGGGTACAACCAGGAATTCGGAATTGACTTTGAAGAATCATTTGCCCATGTAGCCAGGTTAGAAGCTATTAGAATTTTGTTGGCCTACGCATGCTCCCTTGGTATAACTCTCCAGCAGATGGATGTAAAATATGCTTTCCTCAATGGGGAAATTAAGGAGGATGTCTATGCCCATCAACCTCCTGGCTTTGAATGCTCAGACTTCCCTTCTTATGTATATAAGTTGAATAAAGCTCTCTATGGTTTGAAGCAAGCTCCTAGAGCTTGGTATGACAGATTAAGTAGATTCCTCATTGAAAAGAAGTTCACAAGAGGTGAAGTTGATCAAACGTTGTTTACCAAGGTATGTCATCCTGAAATCATAATTGTCTAAATTTATATGGATGACATTGTGTTTGGTTCAACCAACCCTGAATTATGTAAGGAATTCTTTAAACTTATGACATAAGAATTTGAGATGAGCTCAATCGGTGAACTGAAATTATTTCTTGGACTGCAGGTGACTCAAACTAAAGAAGGAACCTTTATCACTCAGTCCAAATATATAAGGAACCTCCTGAAGAAATACAAATTCGACAACCTCAAGGACATTGCAGCTCCAATGAGTACTTCAACAAGCCTTGATGAAGATACCAAAGGTAACTTGGTGGATCAAAAGTTGTACAGAGGTATGATCGGATCTCTCTTGTATCTCGCTGCATCCATACCTGACATTCAATTTGCAGTGTGTTTATGTGCTAGATTTCAGGCTAGTCCTAAGGAATCACACTTTAGTGCAGTGAAAAGGATTTTTAGGTATCTAACAGGCACCCAAGAACTAGGCTTATGGTATCCTGCTAGATGTGAGCTAGATCTTCTAGCCTACACTAATGCAGACTATGCTGGGTGTCAGGTAGATAGGAAAAGCACTAGTGGTTATTGTCAATTCCTAGGTGGTTGTCTAGTATCTTGGGCTTCTAAAAAGCAACACACTGTGGCACTTTCCACTACTGAAGCAGAATATGTTGCTGCAGGGAACTGTGCTGCCCAGGTACTATGGATTAAACACCAGCTCTCAGATTATCAGATAAATCTGAGATGTATTCCACTTCTATGTGACAACACCAGTGTAATCTGTCTCTCTAAAAATCCTGTTCACCACTCTAGGACTAAGCATATTGAAATTAAACACCATTTTCTTAGAGATGTAGTGAGCAAAAATGAAATTGAATTGATATTTGTTGAAACTGAAAAATAAATTGCTGATATCTTTACAAAACCCCTTGGAAATGAAAGATTTAAATATTTAAGACGAGAATTGGGGCTGTGTAAATTTCAGCACGAGATTGATGAATAACTTTACTCATGAGCTATATGAGGTAATTGTGTCAGCCTATTCCTTAAGCAGTTGAATAAAGAAGTTCATTGTGCAATCGATTAGTTGATGTCTTCCACAGATTGTTTGATGGTTGTGTTTAAATTGCACAGAGTCTTGATACATGTAATGCACCTTGTCTATGCTTTGTATGATCTCTCGAGTCATTGCATACTACGCATGAAGCATAAGTCACATGTAGAAAATTGAAAGTCGGTGCATAGTGCATACCAGCCACATGTAAGTCTGTGCGTCTTTCATCCAACTGTATGATAAGGTCGATGCAAAATTTTGTTAGGGGGAGGATAGCATCTTCCGTACTAAGTTCAACCCCGTCTCTCTCTCTATTTCTTAATGCCCACTCCTTTTCTCAAAATGGACAGCAGTCTAGTAATTGGTTCATTATCGTGAGCTGCAATTATTACAATCCTTCTGCTATAAGAATCACATGTGCTAATTGAATGAACCGAAGGTTTAACTTTAATAGGCTGTAAAGTTCAAAAGACTACTCTCTGAAAATAAGGTGGTAGAAAAATCTTATAGCTCTTAACCTCCATCTCATGATTATAATAAAATAGGTCTTTACAGTATCTGAACATGACAGATTTAGTGATGGTTAAGGTTTGAAAACCAAAAAATTATGTATTGTTCTTAAACAAGTCACTCCAAAAATCATAAGGGTAGCAATAATTCAGATCATCAAAGAAAAAGAAATGAACAAAGTGGCAGAGCAATGAATGAGTTTCACTGAGAAACTGAGGTCTACATCAAAGAAATAGAGAGTACCTAAGTCATGAAGTGACTCAGGTTACCTCTGTTCATTTGGTCGAATCTACAAAGGAGATTTCACTGAGTAACTAGGGGTATTGGCCTCTGATCAAGGTATACCCTTAACGTCAAAGGTGCAAACTATTCCTGTAGCTTTTGATCAGAAATAGATATAGTAGCTTATGCTTAGTAACTGGGGGTATTAGCCTCTAATCAAGGTATACACCTAATGTCAACGGCATAAATAATACTTGTCTGTTCAATAAGTTCAAGTTTCAGAAGCTAGTGAATGAAAATTGTTGTAACCCTTAGAAAACAAATGTCATTGAGTGTCAATTGTTTAACCTCAATACAAATTCAGGTGACTTTCCTTGCTTTTCACTTTTTCTGAAGTAACTAGGATATTGTCTCGACCTAGACTCTTATACTTATGTGACCCAGGTTCATTACTATAAATGGAGTATATAACCCTATTTCAGAATGTCAGTGAATTCTCTTTACTTTCTATAGCTGTTAAACCTAACTGAACTCAAGCTAGTCCATTGCTCGATTCATATAATTTAAGGGTTGCGCCATAATTTATTCACATTCTGAACTGTGCATAGAACGTTGTTCCTCTCTTTCCTCCTTATTTGCTGATGGCAAAGGGGGAGAATGGGTGTCTGCATTAAGATTCATCCTCAGGGGGAGAGTCTATGATCAAGGCGTAGGAGTCTTTATCAGTGCACAAGTCTGTGATAAAGATAATCTGTGTAGTGCATGCATGGCATTTATTCATTGTGTTGCCATCATCAAAAAGGGGGAGATTGTTGTGCCCCTTGTGCCTTGATGATGTTGTGCAGTTTTGATGATAGCAGACACTATGAGTCATGTAAGATTAGAATAAATAGATGTTCTGCATGCAATCTCTACATACATGGTTCAATGCATGTTTCATCTTTCAGTATACATAGTCTGTGCATACTTTGTTTACGCATTGAAAGTCGATGCGTGTACATTGCATCTGTCGGGACTATACATCGCTGCATGCTATCAAGTCTATACTACCCACGTTGCTTCACTCGACCAAGTCAGTGCAAGCACTATTCATCCTTTAGCTCAGTTCGCAGCTAAGTCTGTACAGCCCGTGTTCTTCACGCATACACATAGTCAGTGCATCGCTTTGCCTCACGCATACACAAATACACAAAGTCCGTGCAACTCTTGGTGCTGCAGGGACACAAGTCTGTACAACCTTTGTTGATGCGAGCATTTAAGTTCGTGCATCATTTCACAAGTCTGTACAACCTTTGTTGATTCGAGGAGTTAAGTTCGTACATAGTTTCATTAGGTCTGTGCATTATGCATTCATGCTTAAACTCTAGGCACAGCAAGTTGGTGCATCGTCTTGTCCCATGCACACACAAGTCTGTACACATCTCAGTGGCATGCCTGAGCATTCCTCTTTTAAAGTGCATACTTTCCTATATGCATACTGCATTACACGCCATCAAGTCTGTACATGCTTAGTTCAAATCTCGAACTAACTCGATGCATCCTTCTCTTTTTCTTCAGATTGATTCAAACTGATAATAAGTCCGACCTGACAGGACTTCTGTTCGAGGAATCTAAGAAGGGCACATAACTCGAGAATGAAAGAAAGCGCCAGGATCGTGACACGTGGAATGCAACGATACTATGATGCTGGCACGTGACCTAGATATTCGGGCGGGAATCGTGATGACCACACGCCCTATCTGTTCACTGCTCTATAAATAAGAAGCTTCTTCCTGAGGAGCAAGATGATCAAAATTGGGAACTTACCTGAAAAAGCAGAAGCAGAGAGAGCCTGCACGATCCAAGAGAAAAGAGAAGAGAGAAAAAGGAAAGAGTCAAGAGAGAAGTGTTTGAAAGAATACTGAAAGTGTCTGTTCTTCAGTCTCCTGGTTCAGAACCGGAGCTGAATTTGCTCAGTGATGAGCTACATTCCCCTTGTGGGTTCGTTTATTTTCTCGCTTTGTTCTTCCGTTCTGTTTTAGAAACTCATTTCCAAGTTGTGAGTCAGCGGAGCAAGCTGTGAAGCTCAGCGGTTTGCAGAGGTGGATTCCTCTAGTCGGGTAAAGCTGTAAGTCCCCAGCGGTTTACAGAGGAGGATTCCTCTGGATGGCATAAGCTGTAATGCCCAGCTGTCTGTAGGGTTGTGACCCCAAAGCTCTGGATCAGCGAAGCTGTGTATCAGCAGTGGAAGCCACATTCCGGATTGGTGTGTGGGGTAGACATAGATCTCGATTTTGAGATCGAATCACCTTAAAATCCCTTGACCTTTGTGTGATTGCTGTGAAAACTGTGTGCATCCAGTTCATTTCTTCGATCGGTAGTAGATGAATGTGTAGGACCGTCTCGATATAAATCTGCTGGGTTGGCGTTCTTCCACAGTATTGTTATTCAGTCTGTCGTCTGATAGCAGCTTAATTTAATTCCGCATTTGGAGCTGTTGTTGTTAGTTTTATTGGGTGACTGATCTATTCACCCTCCTCTAGATAGTATATAGCACCCCATCAAACGTATGTGCATAAGTATGCATTCTTATGCATTTTTATCACCTTATCCACGCACGGGTTTTCAAAATAAAATGCTTCTTAACTTGATTAAGAGTGGTAGTTTAGACCTTTATCCTAGGTCTTTGCTTAATTCAATGAAAAAAAAGAGTCTTTAGGCTTGCTATGCAGCACCCTTTGGTAATAAGAACCCCACACTGGGAGTTCAGGGTTCTCTCCCTGCTTGTTAAGGGCAACCCTTAGCTAGGCACCGCACACACTTCACGACGTCCTTAGCCGTCTCCTTTGGTAGAGCACCGTTGCTACTTGGGGCCATGCTCGAGGGCACAATGTCTTTTCTCTTCTCTACTCGGCTGAAATATGAGGATAGAGATAGCCTGGACAAAACAACCAACCTCCGACAAGTGGAAATCTCAAATAGGTGCAGTCAATTATGACCTTATTCTCAAAATACCAAGCTCAATTGCAATATCTCTCAAAGTCCAAAGGACACAAAAGGGTAATAGTGAAAAAATCAAAAAATATGTAAAATGGAAAAAGAAAAATCCAATGAATTTGGCATGGAAAGATGGCAGTATAGTTTTCCCGCGGGACGTTATGAGCCCGGTCATATGCATGCCTAAGAGAGAATTAAAGGTTCGATGATATAACACAAAGTCCCGGCGTAACAGATCGAATCTCTAGGGGTTGTGCTATGGACGAAAGTTAAAACCCGATATCTTCTTAAGTTATATCAGGCTTGTCTCCTATTTTTCTTCTCTTCTCCCTCTATGACCGAGTGTTTCTCGGGTATGACCTTAGTAGAGGCACCGTTAGACAAGGGCAGCCGACTGTAGGGCGTCACCCTCAATGCACGCCCTGCTTTGGACAGTTTTTAGCAAAAGGGGAAGGAACAAGGACCCCTAGCCAATGGTTTAAACATCATTTGTTGCTGCATTAGCAAAGTCTAAACCAAAATTTCAGGAAAAAAATTAAAATATTTCCCAATAAAAATCTAAAAAAAATTGAATATTTCTAAAAATCCAAACAAAAAAAATTCAAATATCTTCCCAAAATCTATAAAAATTTGAATATTTTTTAAATCAAAAAAATTTACATATTTCAAAAAAATCTAAAAAAATTACATTGTATTTACTGATGGTGTTATTTTGTAGGGACAATCTTTGCAAGGACCAAGAGCATGGGATGAGTCCTCTCCATTCATTGCTATCTACCTTATGATTCTCCCCATGTTCTCAATATCAACATCCTCATTCGCCACTCTGAGCATCAATTGGTTGTCATTTCCAAATCATTCTATGTAACTCCTGCTGACTTCACTGGATTATTCTTGCCGCTCTGGGCACACTCTAACCATTCAAGAGCTAATCTGTCTAAAGTTATTTTCTGCTAGCTTTGCCCGATTATTCTGGACATCACGTACTCTCATAAGGTTATATCTACCTTAAGTTATATCAGGCTTGTCTCCTATTTTTCTTCTCTTCTCCCTCTATGACCGAGTGTTTCTCGGGTATGACCTTAGTAGAGGCACCGTTAGACAAGGGCAGCCGACTGTAGGGCGTCACCCTCAATGCACGCCCTTATGGTTAGCCAAGTTGTCATCCTCATGGTTTAAGAGAAATAACAAGCAATGATGCTTTATGGTTTTATGCTCACACTATGCTATCCACACTATACTTTGATTGCTTTGATGCCTGTGTTGTGATTGCTTATTGAAACTTTCATACATGCTATGTTTTCTATGATTTATTGCTATTCATTGCTTGTTATACTTCATGATATCTTGGCTAATTGAATTTTGAGCGCAGGAAGAAGCTCTTTGATCCCACCGTCTGGACGTCATCACACAGGTCCCACGGTGCTTGCACCTCATGTTCTCAGCTCCCCACATGCTTATTGCTCCACCATCTTCCCTGCATGCATTTTTACTATATGTTATCTACGCTATTAGATTATATCAAGGACCTTATGACTTTTGTAAATCTGGAATTTGAGTTCCCCTTCATCAAAAATAATGATGATTTCAGAGGAATCTTAGTCTCACGGATAGGCCGTTGAGCCGTCCAAGATTGGGGACGATGGTTCCCTTTTGCGAGTTGGTGCGCGGATAAACGGGTTTCGGCTTAGTATCAGCTCACAAAATCGGTTTCTTGACTCAGTCTGGGCAGCTTAACAATATTATCCTTGATTACCTTCTATTTTCATTTGTTTTAATCTTCCCTCTGAACCCAGCATGCATTCATGTAGGACTTTGAACTAACTTTGGAAAACCCTTCTAATAAATCATTTTGAGGTCAATTGATCATTAATTTTCAAGATAAGAGATATTCCATGCTGAATTGTGTCCTCAGTTCACCTTGTTGCCGTTTTGGGCTGTTCTATTGAAAACTCCTTTATTTGGATTTCTATCCTCTTATTCAATCATTTTCCTTTGATCCACCTTGGTTGTAGCACGTCCACATTAGCTGGTAACCGCTCTCCAATGGTGAAACCTACAGGTTTGTGATCTGGGGCACTTCCACCGCATTGAAAGTTGATCACTCTTTATCTATCTTCTTTGTGCCCACGTGCACACTGCTCCCTTTTATCCAAACAATTGTTATATTCATTGAATCTCCTCAAGATTGTTTCATTTCGAGCTCTAGATTCAATTCCTATCAGGTGGTGTTAATTACGTGTCTCATCACACCTTGGCATCTACTTTTCAGTTCGTTCCACTCCATTTCACTCCACTACACTCCATTCCATTCCATTGCACTATGTGTCGCTCCCTTGCAAAGCAGACGTCAAGGTGGGGCAACTATAAATACGCTAAAATTGAAATCATTTTGAGCATATCTCCTATCATGTTGTGATGTCTCGATTTGACCCTCAAATCGACCTATTCGAGTCATTTTTCTTATTTTTCTTGAATATTCAACTTTCTCAAGCTTTCCCATATCTTTTCCTATTTTTTCTGATTTTTCTGGTATTTTTCTCTAATTTTTCGGGGCCTTTTTAAATAAGTGACCAGGCAAGTGGTCGCCCATTCCAGATTAAGCGCCTTATTGAACTATTGCCCATTCCTTTGAGTCAACACACGAGTCTGAGAAAGTCGACTCCTTCATAAATGCATCCGACACCGAAGATGCATTCTTATTTTCCACTATTTTTGGCCTAGAATATTTATTGAAATTACGTAAGTCTGAAAAGTCATCCATTCTTGAATGCGTCTGACCATCTGGATGCCCTTTCTATTTTAATAATTACCAACTTCATAAATTCAAGAATTCGCATCTATCCATTCGGATACGCTTTCCTTTTTGGATTTTTAGTAATTTTATAATTGTTAAGATTTAAGAATTCACATCTGTTCATCTAGAAGCGATTTCCTTTTCGATTTTTGATAATTTTATAATTTCCAAAATATTCAAGAAATGACGTCCGTTCGCTCTGTCGCCCATTCTTGAACGCATCTAGGACCACAGACGCGTTCTTTCTTGCCTTATTTTGAGCTTCCAACCCCGTCCAAAATTCGTATTAATTTATAATGTGCGACGGGCCACCCAGATGTCAATTCTTTTCCAATTTTGGAATTTCTAGAACCTTCTACATTTCATGTCCAATGGGCGACTATTCAAACTGACGTTCATTTAATGGGCGACCACTGCGGTAGTCGTCATTTCTGGTAGAGTTCTGTGTCCGGCAGAATCTCCTTGTTTCTCTATTTTTCAACTCCTTTTCTACTTGGGAATGGCTCCAAAGACTTCTTAAGGTTGGGGGGACACTTGGGCAATGTATATCCTTTTTCAAATCTAATTAAAACTTGATTTCTTAATTTTTCTTGGATTAAACTCCGATTTTGGCCCTATAAATAGAACCCCTCTCTCCCTTATTGTAGAGGTTGGTTGATTAAAAAAGGGGAGGTGCTGCCTGTTCAGGGACCTGAAGGAACGACTCCCATGCATACAAAGCCATATACGTTGAAGTTCTTCGTCTCGGAGCCACGTTGGAGCACCCCTTTCTATGGAGAAATAAACCATAAGCTTTCTTATCCCCTTTTCTTATTATCTCTTTAGTTCGATTTTGCATGTTCATGCATCATTCTCCCTTTTTCTTTTACACTCTTCATCTCAACCACGTTGAGACCTCCCTACAGTGCAACACTTGCACATCTCCCTCTTATTTCTTTATATCATCATATTTATCCGCCCTTTGCATAGGGGTTTAAGGACCAACACCCAACAAGGTGTGTTCATCTTCATGATTTCATGTCTATATTACATTAAGAGTTTGATGCTACACATCTTTGGTTCTAATTCCTATCTTTCTTTATTGGTTGTTTTCTTTGTTTTGTAAGGGTAATCAAATAAGAGAAACTCTCTTCATCGATCGGCCGATTGAAAGAGAAGGTGAACACTCACATCTCCCCGCTTTTAAGGTATTTATATCGCGCTCCCTCCTTTATTTATTGTTTATATTCATTGAGGCCCGCGTGTCTCTGGTGATCACATTCCTTCCTAGCATCCATGTATGCTCCCCTTATCATTTATCTTCCCCTTTTCCTTTTAGTTCTTTAATAGTGGATTTTTCATAGATCTACACCTTTCTTGTCAAGATTTTATGCAGAGATAGCAGTTGCACTTCATGACACTGTCCACTAAACTTCTGAGGTGAAGGAACAAGTGTCTCTCAGTGGACCATTGTCATTGCTCTGAATTGTATTGTCTTGGGGATTTTAAGATTTTAGAAATGTTTAAGAACCAATACTCAATCTTAGTTCCTCACCTAGGGATGCCTTATGGTATTAGAGATTTTCAGATTTCAGTAGGTAATTCTGGACACAACATGCACAGACTGGTTGAGGTCCATTAATTCTGAATACAAGTATTTTCAAGACTTCCATCTTTGAACTCATAAATTTATTAAGCTCAAACCAGTTGTAAATACTCTGGGTAATCACAAAGTCTTATAATAGAAGATTCTTGCTTAAAGTTTACTCAAGTTCATAAATTAAATAATCAGACTAGAATCCTCTTGAGTTCAGATAGGTTCAGAATTTTTTTTTTGCTAAACAGGAGGTATCTCTAGAATGTACACAATGATGTTCATGAGCAATGAAGCGTGGGGTAGATTTTAAAAGATTCTAAAGAAATTCAAATTTTAGAGTATTAGACTCTGGAATGAGTTGATAGGTCACTTGTTGACTTCCTGAGATAGCATACTCAAGAATGTTTCACAATGCTCCCCCTAAGTATGTGTAGGGAGCTAGGTATGCATAACCAAAAATTATGGGCTCAGTCCAATTATGGAAAATGTGTGAAGACCAGATGGGAAGATACTTCAGACAATTTCTATGTACATGAGAGTAGAACTTGATTCATTGAAGCTCACATGACAGCAGAGAATTCAGTGAGATCCTTTTTGGATTTTTTTTTTGACACTGAAAAATGACATGCAACCTAATCAGAATTAACAGATGCACATGGACAGGCCTAGTTGTGAGCTTACTCCCCCTATCTGAGACAATTTGTGCATGTTTAGTGAGAGTTAGAGAAATGCTTGATTACTGACAATATCAGAATTGAAAGTGCTAAACACAGCCATGTCTGAGAGACTTATGGCTCTTGAAAAAGGTAAATGCATTCTGGATGTTAACGAATCTGAAAATGTGCAGGAGTTAAAACAGGAACCACTAATTACATTGAGCCATCACCTTACTTGCTTTGGCTAGCGAAAGACTCTGGCGATCTGATTGCGTCGACGCCGATGGAGCCTTGCGTCAATGCCATCTTCAAGACACCTTCTTCTTAATGTCTTTTCTTCCAAGCCAACCTATTTGTCACCACTAGTGACTTATTTGTCACCCTTATATCATATTTGTCACTGTTATCCTTTAGACGACATGTGCTTCTAGCAAGCTTCTGGAGTTGACTCCAAATGCTTCTCGAGTCGACTCTCCTTCTATCTTAGCTGAACTTGGCTGAACTAACCTGAGTCAACATATTCTATATGGACAATCAATTCAAAAGGATTTAGTTGACATCATCAATAGTCATATGGACTCACAAATGAATCATTGTTGCTATCATCAAAACCATCATGAAAATCGGGGACACAACAAGATTCACGGAATAGGGAATTCAAGGACAGAACTTTACGTAAGGATGACATGGCGATAAATCTCACATAAAATTGGGACATGCATGAATCTGGGATAATTGACGTCCACTCAGGCTGTCGCCAATTATAGAATACGCGTCCACTATGGTGGTCGCTAATTCTGTGAACAGTAAAGGTACGAGGAAAATAGCGTCACCTGTTCCGGACGCTATATCTATTTTGGGGTCAACTGGCGTCAACTGTCCTGGATGCCAATTCGAGGCAGTGACAGATTCTCATAGAATGTCAGAAACAACCCTCTATGATGGCCGGGGTGTCATGTTTCTTCAGTGTGACATGACATTTAAGGGTTCTAGGGTTTTTAAGGTACAACCAGTTCGACTGCGCGCCTTGAGGGATTCTAAGGCTAGCGGAGACTTACGGAGGCCTTAGAGAAAGAAATTCCAATCCGGTGGAAGGAATATCCAGCGGAGGGTCATTCAATCTCCAAGAAGTGAGGGTAAGCGTGAAAATCTCGTGAAACAGGGACTCTATCTCGACCGTGAGATAGCAGTGCCAAAGGACCCGTGATATGGGTAAAAAGCCTATAAAATCGTGAGAGAAAGAATGAGCGTCAAATCAAGAAGGCGCGAATTACAAAATTCGCGTCCTTATGCAAAGATGTTAATTCATGATTTTTATCAATTTTTTTAAATAAAACATAAAATTTGTGTCTTTGTACGGAGGCGCCATTTATTTAATTAACGTCAATTCGGATGGATGTCAATTCTATAATTTTCTCATTTACTTCATTTTTATATAAATTAAATAAGAATTCGTGTCTCTTTGAAAAGATGTCAATTCATATCTTATTTCTATTTAATTGAATAATTTTAAAAATATCATCTCTTTAATTAAAAGGATGCATATATATATATATATGTTATATATTTTTTTAACTTTTTGAAAGAATAAGGATAGAGATAAGATTTTTGAAAGAATAAAGATAAAAAAGGGTAAATAAATAGGGCATAAAGATAACGAGAGTTTCTACGAGGTTAACTAAAATCTCACCAGAAATTAACGTCATTACTCTTTACATTACGTGTTATAATTGGGTGAATAGTGTCATTTTTTATTTTATAAAAATTTAACAAAATAAATTATATAAAAAATATGAGAAAAATATAAGAATTCTAACCATATACATATCAAGATGTTATGATACATAGTTTAAAGGATATAGAATTTTAAAACTCGTAAATTCTTATAAGTATAATTTTTATGAAGTATCACTTTTTATTTTTGTAAAAATTTCTTAAAATAAAATATATAAGAAATAGGAGAAAATTATAATATTTTTAACCATGAAATATCATAATTTTATCTTATCTTGTTTAAAAGATAAAAATCCTTAAAGTCACGTAGAGTTTTAGCCGATGAATAACATCACTTTTTATTTAATGAGAATCTAATGAAATAAAATATATAACAAATAAGAGAAAAATCTAAGGACTTTAACTATGAAATATCGCAATTTTATCTTATCTAGTTTAATAGATAAAAATCTTCAAAGTTGATAGGCGAGTTAACCCTATGAACAGTGTCATTTTTCAATTTCAAATCATTTCATGCATCTAAATAAGACTAAAATATGAGAATTTTAAATATATATTTATCCTAAATTTTAGATACATGATTACACGATTATAAAATTTTAATCATGGATTAAATATGTTTTACGTAAACAATAACGTATGAATCATAGAGATCATGCATGCATAGTTTAATAGATCTCGAGCTTGTATTTGAGATCATCTATCTCGATAGGTGGAGAAATCAATTGGAAGAAGAAGAAAATGATAAAGAGGAAGCAGAGGAAGTAACTGTAGCAGCCGCACGTAGCATCCACAGGAGGAAGAAACCCACGGCTCTCCCTTGGCGGTTCACGACGGCAGCAGCAGCACCCTATATACGAACAGCAGCAGCAACAACGGTGGCTCTTGCATCGCCGGGGGGTCTACTTATAGGGTTCTTGACCTTCTAGAGCCCTACGGGAGATTAAGAGTCCTAGTGGGATTTAATTATCCACGTATAATCTTAACGAGTTTAAAATTTTCGTGAGGTCGATCCTATCGTTTTCAAACTCCGATCGATTCCTTATTCGATCAGAAAACCTATGAAGTTTTCGTGCATCCATCGAACAAGGTATACATATTTTACCTTTTCTAAAAGTCCCCTTATGTATATCATATATCCTTATATCCCAAAAACCATTATACGTGGTATCATAACTTCTCGAGAGCCCATAATGTGAAGCCCATTTATTGGGTTAAGGCTTCTTAGTTTAACGTGACCCTTGGTGGGGTTTATTCTAGGTTATTTTCTGGAGTTGTTTTCTTCTTATCTTAAATAAAGTTAATTTCACTAACGATAATTGAATTTCTTCTTGATTTAGAATTGGAATAAAATTAATATCAAATTATCTTTTCTCTTAGATAATTATTCATATTTTAACCTTTATAATTTGTCGGGCGTTACAGCACACTTGGTTGGGGGCGTCGGACCCGCGTTCATGATTGCGACCCCAACTAGTCCTTATTCTGTAGTTATGTGGTTAATGTGTCTCAGTTTTCGCTTGGGACGAATAGGAAGACACCTGAGACGCGGATTAAGACGTCAGTGGACACATCTGACCTTACTTCTAGTGGATAGTACTCCTATCTCCTGTGAGGTACCGACTCTGATTCCTTTCATCACGAGACTACTATTTCGGCGACTCAGTGTACTTAATTCTACGTGTACCCCCATGTGACTTTGATATGAGAGATTCGTGATTCATGAGGCTAGTAATGTGGTACCCGTGTAAATCTCTTTTATTGTTATTTACTGTCTCCTTCTATTATATGTTTATTTATTGTCCTTATTATTTACCGTACTGCTGTGTTTCTCGTTGTGAAGTACAGATCTACGAGACCCCTACTGAGCCAATGAGATGAGACTCACCTGTTTATTAATTTTTCAGGTGAGGCGAGAGTTACGCGGAGTAATTCGGAGGCTCCTCGTGGTGTCAGTGGTCCAGTCTAGTTGTCAATTTGCTAGAGACAAGATATGCCATGTGTTCTTATATTTTTCATTCTGTTGACTATACTTATTATGAACTTGGATATTCTAGACTATATAATTGTTTAATTATGTAATTGATTTTTTCTGTATTATTATATTATGCCTTTTAGTTCTATAATTATCTTAGATTTTTATATATATTCATATCGTCCAAATAACCTTTTCGAGATAGGATTCGATTCGTACCGATTCCTTTCCGGTATTCGGATCATAAGTTATTATCCGATACGCCTCAATTTGTGAAATTACCCTCGATAAGTTGAAAAGTGACCATAGAAAATTTAAGAGATCGTTCAACAATACAAAAGTTGATAAATTCTTTACATCAAAAAGAATTTTAATTCTTGCTGGTGCGCATCTTGGCCTTCTACGATCTCTAGTGCATGCAGGTAGCCCGCTGTGGTCATTTCCTCTCCCCGTTTCAGATTCCCGCACATTCTCACGTTCTCTTGACTTCCACCACTTGGGGCTCTCATGCATGGATTCTTCCCAGTAAGAGGGGGAGGGGGGGGGGGGGCTCCACTTGGGTCTGTCTGACACTGCTGAGCTTATTGAACGTGCGCTTTAAAAGTGACAGCATTTCATGTGGGGGGTTGTTCTCCAAGGATCTGGAGAAGTGCAGAAGGCACCTTCCAACAGGAAGGTCCACCTGAAGCTTCCCAAAAAGTCACGTCATATCACTTTGCCATGTCACAGATTACCACTCAAGGATCTCACTGTTTTGGCAACCACAGACCCACTCAATTCCAAGGCGGAAACTTGACATAGAAAAATGCTCTCTTCATCCCCTGAGATTCACAGAGAAACGAAGGGAAAAAGCATTTGAAAAGAACACTTCTTAAGGAACAAATGCACATTCACGAGCAGTTGTGTCACCGAAGGAAGGGAACTGTGCGTCTTTCCTTGTAAACAAACAAGAACTTGAAAGAAAGAAGAAAAAACTTTCTTTATATTATTCGAGAAGTAACATGAATGCCCTCTTATTTTAAGGGATAACCTTTGGAAGTGACCTTGAAAGAATTAATTAAGAGATTCTTCCAATATCAATTTTTCCCACCCGAGATAAATATATATTTCAGAAACATTGATTGAAACTCTAGTACTATCCAGCTGTCGGAGCTCCATTGGGGGGTTTAGATTGTTGGTTATATATAAAATGGCGTGCAAATTAATTATGGGTTTTCTCTCTTTGACGAAATCATAATGAACCGAATCTCCTGTAACGTCAATGATCAAATCTAAACCAAGAAAAGGAGGTGATCGTTTAATTATTTTCAGATGTTGAATTGTCCTACCCATTTCATCTCAATTTCCATAATGCAACGATCTCATAGAAAAAAAAAAGGGACGCGGAATCCCATCCTTTTAAATGTGTAAATATAACTGAATACTTCGGAGAATGAAACCGCAATAGTAACATGTGGCTCGAAGGTAATGCACCCTTTTTGTTTTCTGGTCAACAAACTGGCCCTGTGGCTGCGGGACCCTGGTGATCTGCGGGCATTTGGTGTACAGATAAATGGGAATTAGGGATTGTTGATAACCCGAGTACAAGTAGCTGGAGTCCCAGACATATCCTATTAGCGGAAGCGGAAGACTCACGTAAGAATGCAGAGGTGACAGGGAAGACTATGAGAGCCACCCCAAGGAACACCGTGCTCCAAAACCGAGAGATAGCGGTGATAACCTTTGGAGATGTAGCTGAGATGACCTAGAACCAGACGTTCCCACACTTGACGGATAGGGCGAAGCCAACTCTCTAGGGCACAACCTTCTTCTCTCTTGCATGTAGAAGGGAGAGGGAGCAAGAGAGGAGAGAAGGGAGAGAGAGGCCTGTGTCGGCTACCTTCGCACTGCTATGGTCTCTCTAATTCTCACAAACATAACAAACCCTTGTTAGCCTCATTCTCTTTCAACACTCTTGTTTATATATGTAGGGAGGAGGAGGTCGAGTTGGAGAGGGTTCCCTGAGACTGAAAACCCTTCTCCCTTTTGCATGGGAATCTCACCTCGCATGGGATTCTCAACCAAGGGGAGGGGGATGGCTGTCGCAGTGCCCCATGCATGCAGCTCGCACCTCCTGCATGGGGTTGCCCTGATGGGCACCCCAGTTCCATAATGGACCTATCTCATTTTTCTTAATAGCTCTCACTTATCCATTAAGGGCAATGATGCATGTCCTTCATCTTAAAGTATATTGCTTACAGTCATATGAGAAATGCAGCGTGCGACCTCCACAAGATTCGCCAAATATTTGAGAAGTGCTCTATTAAGTCATCACCTAACTAACTGATCACTTAAAGCAATCTCATAGCGTATCTCAGATAACTTTAGTATCCACTCGACTCGACACTCTGGATCTCTCAAAGTAGACAGTGTCAAATTTAAATTTAAATGTCACGTGCTTATGACTATACCACCACACAAGCGACCGAGCCTCCAACAAAAGGAGCCACAAAACATAGTGCTAGAGTCATACGTCTTCCCTATGCATCTCATGCTAATTTGATCTGTCTCAACTACTTTTCTAGGCATGTCACATTGGGATGTATCAACCATAGCCCTAAGGATCACACAAAGTAGTGATATCGAGCCTCTTATTCATGACATAGTGCTTAGATCATTGGAGGTACCAGGGGGATCACTTCAGTGTGACCCATGAGCACACATAATGATAAAGCAGAGATCTATTTGTCTTTCTTATATACGGTCGTATATAGCACATGCAGTATGATACACATAGTGTTGTGTTCTTTCATCAACATAGGTGTATCACTCCATAAATAAAAAACACCACATGAATCTTAGTGCCTCTCTCAACTAACTTGAGTCTTGCAAACTAGTTGCTCCTACTTAGTGCCTCTTGTGAGTCTCACATCTGACTTTCACAGGCTCGTTGGGATTACAACCATCTTCTCATGGTTGATCTACCCAAATCTCATCTTAGCCCAGATAAGGCAGCATATCATTAATGTTTAGGATATTCTACTCCCTCTTAAAAGTGTCAACAATATCAAATACCTTATCTTGCTCGCTATCGATAGTACTAATATGAATCACCTTGTATAAGAGCGTCGATTCTAGCCTATTGACACTCTAAGTAAACTAATTATTTCATCCAAACACATATTATAGAATGAATACTTAATGTTATTGATGTTAACAAATTATATCTATTACAATTTACACGGACCCATAGACCCATAATGAGTGACAAAACTCTCTCTGACTATCTGCTTGGCTAGTGGATCAACTACCGTATGAATAATGGAAATATGTCAGAGCACTACTAACCCTATCGCTAGCAGATCCCTAATGTAGTGATAATATATATTAATATGTTTGGTCCTACCATGATACTTGGGGTCCTTTTGGCGAAGGCTAATGCCCAAGTGCTATTTATATATAATGATACACCTTTATGCCAGTGAGGTGTAATTGCCAATTGTTACAGGAAGCTCTGTAACCACACTGCCTCTTGACATCTGATAGGGCATGCCATGTACTCTACCTCCATCAAAGACAAAGTGATGCAAGTTTGCTTCTTGTTGCACCAAGAGAGAGCTCCACCACCGAACAAGAACATGAAACTTGACCTAGACTTTCGTTTATCTATGTCACTAGCCTAATCCGCGTCACTATATCCAATATGTCTCAAGTCACCTCCCTTGTAACATAAAAAATGGCTCAACGTCTCTTGTGGATAGAAAAACTCTCGACTACTTTCTAGTGCGCGATACTTGGATTGCTTTGATAGCGACTAACTATCCCTACTACAAAGCTAATATTTGGCTGAGTACCTAACATAGCATACATCAAGCTCCCAATCACAACCACATACGTTACTGTAGTGTTTCGTCAGCTCGCGAAAGGGTTCCCCCCTCCCCCCCGGAAGGGAATGTTTCCCTTTATTTCTCGCATGTTTCTTGCAGCGATGACATACACTCGCCTTTTACAGAAGGCCGAGATAAATTGACTTGGCACGCGAGAATTCTGGGGGTATCAACGGGGGAGCAAAGGATGACGCATACGCGCGGGAATAGTGTGGTTAATCGTCCTGGGTGACTGGAACCAAGGTGACTAGGTGGAATGCGGGTGTGCTAGTCGATTTCTCGACGATCACCTATGGAACAGAATTTTGACCAGGGAAGCGCCGCTAGGGCGCGACAAGTGGGCACGAGGGTATCAGGCTGCATGTGGAGAGAAGGAGGGTTCCGCAGGTATGAGTGTGCAAGCGACTGTGGGGATTCATGTACATGACATCTTTTTCCACTGATCGTAAGCAGTCGATGTTTGTTTTACATCGGATTGAATCTGAACATCTTTGTTCCATGCTGAAGGAGGGCTGGGATGTTCCTGAAGCCATGGGTGAAGGGTTGAATGTTCACTGCAGCTATAGGGTGACCGTTAGACTAGACTGGTGGGGTTAGTTGACTGGAATCTAGGAGATTGGTCGCACACCGGCCGGCGTGATGGCAAGACTAGAACCCGAGTACGGGTATGCATGAACAGTCGGTTTCTTTCCTTATAGATGTCATGAAGGACAGGTGGGCCTTAAAGACCAAAATACATTTGGTGCAAGCCGCGGGACAATTCCGACGAATGGGTCGATCCTCGAGTTAGTGCAAGATAAAGCGGATGTCGGCTTATTTTTACAAAGGCCCTCCACGAGGAGCTAAAGGCATGACAGAGTTGCTGAGAGAGGGCAAGATTGGATGGCAGGGGTGGACACTGGCTGGCACCTGAGGGAGGTCGAACGTGATTCGAGGTGAGCAGTACGATACGGATCCTGGATGGCGAGTGTCGGCATGCCGGGGAGTTAGAGCCGGTCCCGGGAATATTACTTTTGGGCTAAGGTCCGGCTAACTCAGGTCAGCGGTCGGGACCGTCGGTGGCCAGGACCGTCGGTGGCCGACTCGGGGCGAGCGACGGGCACGTGGTCCCATGGCAGGAGCAAATCCGGCATTATGGAGTTCGCGTTGTTACCATAACGTGCCATATGCGGGCGGACCCGATGTGCGGGTGTGATCGTCGTTATCATCGAGCCCCGTACACGAAGGGATAGACTTGAGTGAAACAGCTAGGCGCCATGTGAGGGGAGTACGTTCGACATACCCTTGGTGTGTACAAAACCGATCGACAAGCCACCCAACACACCTTGCTCCTCGTAACTTTGCTGGAAACCTTGTTGTCTGAGTCTCCACCTGTGTAGGATGGCATGCATATGCTCCTTGAGCTTCTAAGGGGGTTTTATTGGGAAGTTGAAGGTGTTGGATACGGACTGAATAGATCTAGAGGGGGGGTGAATAGATCTTTCCCCCTTTTTGATAATTTACTGACTATCGACCAGATGAGCTACTGGTAATTAATGAATCATAGAACTAATGCGGATAGTAAAGATGCAAGCATACGTATAGGAAATCAAACACACACAAGCACACCACAAGAAAGGATTTTTAAGGTGGTTCAGTCTCTTCCTGAGACTTACATCCACCCCTTGCTTAACTCAAGCAAGGCTTCACTATGAGAATCTCTGATCTCAACCAAAACACAGCTGACACACAGCTTGTACCTGCTGACACACAGCTTGATTCTGCTGCCTCACAGCTTGACAATAATTGTAATCAGAAATGAAAAGATGATAAGAACAGGTGATGAAAGACAGGACTGAATATTGGCGTGTGTAGAAGAATAGGTGTTCAGCCTGGGACTTGATCACGCTTATGAAGAAGCCTAGACTCCCTGTTGATCTTCCAGTCAGTTGCCTTCGATTGTTCTGCTGCTGGAGATCACACAGTCTTGAGCTAAGTCTTCCTTCTACAGCAACGAGATTGCCTTTAACCTTTCTGCAGATTTTTGATTGGTGGAGAGCTCCTTCTTCCTCTTCTGTGTGTATCTTCCTTGGCTTCTATTCCGTGCTCTCTCACCGCTTCCTTCTTCGTGATTAGTTGCCTTATATTCTTCATATAGCTCTTTTTATTTTCAAGAATAAAGTTCTTCCCGCTCAATTTTCAGATCGAGCGCCAATCTGCTAGAAAACAGGGATCGGTTTAAATCCAATCGTTAGAACGAGTTTGACCACTTCTAAGCAAGATTGTTTCCTTGATTCCCGTGCGAAAGCTTATCTCCTGAGCAGCCCAACAACCTGCAACAACCATCTGCAGGTTTTAAGGAACCAAAACAGAATTCGGTTAGAGTTCGGTTTTGGACGATATATAAACCCGTGGTCGACCATGACCCTGTCGCTGGTCGACAATGGGCAGTCCCCAGACGGCCGGTTCTTCTGGCTGAAACTCACGTCGCCCGTTGGTCGACCACAGCCTGGTCGCTGGTCGACAGGGGGCAGTTTCCAGATGGCCAGCAGTTCTGTCTGTTGCTTCTGTCTTTTCTGTGGTCGACCAGAGGCAGGGCTTTGGTAGACAGCCAAGATGCTTCCAGAAGACAGATGATCTGATGCTTTTCTGGTTGAGTTCGTTGGTCGACCATAACCACTTCCCTGGTCGACAAGCGGCCTTTGACACTTCTTCTGATTTGTTGATTCCACTTGGATTTCAGTGGACCTGAAATTACTTAACTTATCAGAGGTAAATTGAATGAGTCCAATACTTTGAAGGAACAATCAAACCACTTGTATTTGTTATGAAACAAGATAGAACTTGATTAATCAAACATATCCTATTGTCATCATCAAAACCAAGGGATGCACAACATTCTCCCCCTTTTTGATGATGACAACCATGAGTCATTGTGACAAACAACAGATTATAAAATTCATTTGATATTGCATGCAAGGCTATCATAGCACAGATTTCATTCAGTCAATTCGTTTGATGTGTCTTTCAAAAACAATAGCACTAATTACATGAGAGACTCAAAAAAGGATAAAGACACTGAGGACACGTAGACAAAGTAAATTTGACAATCTAGACTCACATCTAGACACACAACTAGACACACAATGACACATAAAGTCCTATCTCCCCCTTTGTCAACAGCAAAAAGAAGATCATTTGAACAATCCCTCTGAGGAGGATGAGGAGGTCTCTGGCTTCACGTTCTCTGCCATGCGATCCAGCTTGTCAACAATGTGGGCATAGGAGAGCCTGAGCTTCTGGATCTCTGAGATAGTAACCTTGTGATACTTCTCATTCTGCTGGGTTGTGATCTCGATACGGATTCCCATCTGATCGGACACTTCACCGAGGGTCCTTACTAGTCTGTTGAACCGAGAACTAGCCTGGTCAGAGTGTTCCTTCTGCTTGATGAACCTGGCCTCCATCTGTTGTTCCAGCCGTTGGACTTTCTGCTCCAAGCGTCCAGTGGCAGCATTGACATTCTCTTGAAATGATTGGAGTTGGGTGGTGAGAGAAGATAACTGAGATGCCATCTGGAGGAGCACGCCATGAGATTCAGGGTGGGAGATAAATGCTGGTGGTGGAGCAGAAGTAGAGGGAGTGGAGGTAGGTGGTACTGGTGTGGGTTGAGCAGAATGTGATGGAGCTTGGGTAGTTTGAGCAGATGGGGATTGAGCTGGAGGGGCAGCAGTGCCTGGCTGCCAGAGCACTAGTGAAAGGGACGATGGTGGATGGGCAGCAGTGGTGGTAGTAGGTGTAGCTTGAGGCACCATTGGTGACGATGTGACAGCAGGGCTAACCTGTATAGGTGAATGAGGTGGAGAAGAGGGTGGCACTGGATCCTTTGCTTTGCCCTTGGAAGGGAGAGTGCGCTGAACATGGTCTCCGACCTTCTTAAATCCCAAGAATGTGGTCACGAAGTGAAAATTGTAGACGTGCCATTTGGGAATGACAATGCTTGGGCTGTGAGGAGAAGGTATGTTGGCTGCTTTCAGAATGGAAGTGATATGGGCAGCAAAAGGAAGAGAATTCAGGGGATAATGTAGGATGCTTCTGAGGGAATTCAAAAGGAGTGTGGTTAGGCGAATAGGCTGGCGAGTGATGAGGCCATGGAGTATAAACAGATGGAGGCGACTCACTTGATCTCTGGCGCCTCCTCGAGGTTGTATGATGGTGGTGATGATGTGGTGAAGCAAACGATGAAGAGGAGGGAAGGTATTAGCATTGAGGTACTTGGGAAGGACCTCAGGGGCTGGCTTGCCAGTGACCACTGCATGTGCTTCTCGGAGGTCGAAGTCCTCATGGTTGAAAACAGCTCCAAGTCTGGGAGTCTTCAGCGTCATGTGGAGAAGCTTGACGTCGAGTCTGATGACTTTCCCTTGAACTACGGTGTAGAGCTGACTGTCCACAACTTGCAGGTTGTGGTAGAATTCTTGCACAAGCTGGGGCGAGTACGAATTGTGCACTGAAACGAACGTAGTCCACTCTTGAGCTTCAAAAATTGGCAGTAGATCTGGGAACATCTCCATCAGCTTGTCATCGGAGAAATCGACGATCCTTGGTTGCAGAACTGTCCGTGGCTTGAGAGCTCCAGAAACGGGATGCACTGCGGGTTCCTCTGAAGCTGCTGATTGTCTGCCTGGACCAGGTGCATCAGCCGTGGTCGACCTGTGAGGGGCCGATGGCGAACCCTGTGCGGCCCGCGACTTGGATCGCTTGGACGGCATCGAAGCTGCGGCAGGGGCCTGATCTCTTCTACGCTTAGAGGAACTTAGAGCGCGCTTGGGAGACATTGTGAAGGGAAGCGAGATAGAGGCGAGAGAGAGGCGAGAAAAGAAATCTGGAGAAGATGAAGTTGGGAGAGGGCTAGGGCTGCGGATGGGAAAATTTCAGGGACCCAGCCGAGACAATTTATAGGGTAGGGCATTAAGGCTGGCCCTTAATTGTTAGGGCAGTGAACCATCGCGATGCAAAGAACGAGCGGTCACGATTAATCAGCATAACTCATATTTTGGGAAATTATTGAAGTGTACCCCCTTTCTTTAATAAGACAATTAAGTAACCTTTCCTCCCTTTCTCAAAGACCACCTTGTGACAAATTCGAGTGGGTCTTGTGGTTCAAAGAATTTGAAAGTATTGCCCCAATAAATTGACTCCCCATATCCACTTTCTTACTCACGGCTCCTTAAACTGATAATATTGTTCATGAGATAATTTTACTAGCTGAACAAGCTGAACAGTGTTTTATGCCTCTATTTGCATATAGTGCATTAGGTCAACCATTTTTGTTGCCTTTTCGTTTTGAAATATTTAAGAGCTGTGGTCAGGTTTATCACATGCTTTTTCACACGAGGAGACACGCTTTTTACACGCCAGAAACCCCGGCTACTTAGCATGCCTAACCATTCCATTTTTAACTGGGACACACTTTTTATCCGTGAGGATATACGTTTATCAGACGCCAATATCCCCAGTTACTCAGGATGCCCAATTAATAATTTTGAGAGTGGCAGAGGTAGATTGAGTCTTCATGACATACATGTCTCCCACTTAATTTTTCAGCCAATTTTGCTTTGTGATAGAGAACAGTAGTTTCTCAGAACTCAGTCCATTGCTCTACCAAGAAGGCAGAATTATGGCGTATTCCATATACATTCATGCTATAGCAGCGTTTATTTTCACTGTCCAACACAGACACAGGTAGAGAAACAGTCTCATTACTAAAAACATAAGTTCTCAATAGTCTTGAGTCAGAGTCATAGTTATGGTTTGAATTTATTGCAGTAGTACAGGTCAAATTCTCATTACTACACTTAACCTTTACTCTCATTGATGACTTTGGTGATTTTCTTGTAAGATATGGTTAGGTTGTTCAATGATTTATTAAGGAATGAGTTTACACTTTTTACTCCCCCTCAATTTGTGAGTCCTTGCTGAAGATAGAAAACAATAAGTTGGCCACAAAGAGATATAGAGACACAAGGAATAGGAAGTGTGAACAAGGATGAGTGAGTAAAGCAAAACTGAGCTCAGAGTCCAAAAAGTTCAGAAGATTTCCCACCAAAGCCAGCAGCTTGATTAGATCCAATTTCCCTTTTTCAGGTCCTTTGTCGACCATGGAGTGGCCTGTGGTCGACCTTTGTGCTGACACAGAACCTGCCTGTTGAGAAGACTGCGTTCTGACAAACCTGTTGTCGACCATTGGATCGCCTGTGGTCGACAGCTGCGAATTCCCAGAGCTAACTATTTCCTGTCCTGATGCCTTGGTCGACCAGCGCCTTGTCTGTGGTCGACCACAAGAGATGAGCCGTAGAGAACCAGTATTCTGTAGAACTTGCTGAAGTAGCACCCGACACAAGACTTTCCAAACTCAAAAACTTGACCAGTACTAGAGACCTAGTTGACATAACTTAGACAGAAATGACAGAATCTATGCAGTGAACACATGAATATGATTATTTCAAGAATTTTCAGGAGAAATTCTACAAATTCCTAACTCCCTTCTTAGAGTTGAAAATCTGTCATTGTTAAGGGGTTTTGTGAAAATGTCTGCCAGTTGTTTTTCAGTTTCTACAAAATGAAGCATGAAATTTCCTTTGGAGACCTCATCTCTTAGAAAGTGATGACGGATCTCAATGTGTTTTGTCCTAGAGTGTTGAATGGGGTTTTTAGACAAATTAATAGCACTAGTGTTGTCACAGAAAATAGGTGCACATCCAAGATCTACATTGTAGTCTTGGAGTTGATGTTTTATCCACAAAACCTGTGTACCACAGCTCCCTACTGCGACATACTCAGCCTCAGCAGTGGAGAGTGCCACAGAATGCTGTTTTTTAGAAGCCCATGATATTAAACATCCACCTAATATTTGACAATAACCACTAGTACTCTTCCTATCAATTTTGCAACCAGCATAATCAGCATCTGAATATGAAATTAAATCTAGTTTGCAATAAGTAGGATACCATAAACCCAATTCTTGGGTACCGGCAAGGTAACGAAGGATACGCTTGACAGCCCCTAAATGTGAATCTCTAGGGCTAGATTGATATCTAGCACACATGCATACACTGAACTGAATGTCTGGCCTAGAGGCAGTTAAATATAGTAGGGATCCGATCATACCTCTGTATTTCTTGGCATTTACCATGTTACCTTTTACATCAGCCTCCAATGTTGCATTTGTCCCCATGGGTGACTCTATTGGTTTGCAGCTCTCCATGCCAAACTTTTTCAGCATCTCCTTTATGTACTTGGATTGATTTATGAAGTAGCCTTCTCTACATTGTAGAATCTGCAATCCAAGAAAGAACTGTAAATCACCCATTAAACTCATTTCAAACTCATTGGTCATTAGATTTGCAAATTCAGTACATAATGAAGCTTCAGTGGATCCAAACACAATATCATCCACATAGATTTGCACAATTAGTATATTCTTACCTTGGGTCTTGGAGAATAATGTTTGATCAATTTTACCTCTTGTGTAGCCCTTTTTGGTGAGGAATGAACTCAGTCTGTCGTACCATGCCCTAGGAGCCTGCTTTAAACCATACAAAGCCTTATGCAGTTTAAAGACATGATTAGGAAGATCATCATTTTCAAAACCAGGGGGTTGTTCCACAAAGACTTCTTCCTTTACAAAGCCATTTAGAAAGGCACTTTTTACATCCATTTGCTGCAATTTAATTCCATGGGACGCCGCAAATGCTAACAATATTCTAATGGCTTCTAACCTTGCAACTGGAGCATATGATTCTTCAAAATCAACTCCAAATTCTTGGTTATACCCCTTAGCCACCAACCGAGCCTTGTTCCTCATAACAACTCCTTCTTCATTAAGCTTATTTTTATAAACCCATTTGGTTCCAATAACAGGATGAGATGAGGGTCTGGGAACAAGTTTCCAAACCTGATTTCTTTCAAATTGATTTAATTCTTCATGCATGGCATTTATCCAAGATTCATCTCTTAAAGCTTCCTCTACATTTTTAGGCTCAACTTGAGATACAAGGGCTAGCTGATCTAATTCATCAACTGTTTTAAGCTGAGATCTAGTTTTCCTCGGTTCATTAATTCCTCCAATGATGTTATCTAGAGGATGATCTCTGAGAAATCTCAGATTTTCAGAATTGTTACCTGGGATGATCTCTCCTTCGGGTTGATCATTGGAATCACCTTGCTTTGGTTCTGCTTCAGTCTCCATTGGTTCCTCTTTGCCTTCCAGAAATTCCCCATCTTCATCTTTGCCTACCTGTCCAGTTTTGTCAAAGTCATTATTTTCATCAAATGTGATATGTGGGGATTCTTCAACTAGCTGATCTTTGGTGTTGTAGACTCTATAGGCTCTTGATCGGTCAGAGTATCCCAAGAAGATTCCTGGGTCACTCTTTGGTTCAAATTTGTCCAATGATCTCTTGTCATTGTTATGAATAAAACACCTTACACCGAAGATCCTAAAATGAGCTAGAGATGGCTTCTTACCTTTGAACACCTCATATGGAGTTTTCGCACTAGATGGTCTTACCATTGCCCTGTTTACAATATAACATGCTGTATTGACCGCCTCAGCCCAAAATCTTCTTGGAAGATTGGCTTCAACTAACAAGGTTCTGGCCATTTCAACAAGTGTGCGATTCCTTCTTTCCACCACTCCATTTTGCTCTGGCGTCCTTGGTGAGGAGAACCTGTGATTTATTCCTTTGTTCCTGCAGAATTCATCAAACTCTGAATTTTCAAATTCTCCCCCATGATCAGATATTATTGAACACACTTTGGACTTACCATCCTGCTTCATTCTTCTGTAAAAATCCTGAAATTCATGAAAGGCATCGTTTTTATGTGATAAAAACATTACCCATGTGAATCTAGAGAAATCATCAACTAGTACATAACCGTACCTCTTACCACTAAGACTAGCAGTTCTTGTTGGGCCAAAAAGGTCCATGTGCACAAGTTCTAGTGGTCTAGAAGATTGACTTTCAGTTCTACCTTTGAATGATTTTCTTGTTTGCTTACCTTGGGTACATGATTCACATACTTTGACATTTTGAGCAAACGAAATTTCAGGTAAACCAGAAACCATTTTATTCTTAACCAATTTGTGCAGCACCCTGTAGCTAACATGCCCTAGCCTTCGGTGCCACAACCAAGTCAGGTCCTCCTTCTTGGCGGTGAGGCACAAGTTGGAGTGGGCTGGATCATCCAAGTCTATCATGTAGACATTATTTACTCTCTTGCCCATAAACTTAACTTTAGCCGAATTTGGTTCAAGAATTTTACAGATCTTAGAATCAAAGACTACTTGATGGCCTTTGTCGCATAGCTGACTGATGCTTAGAAGATTATATTCCAGGCCATCCACTAGCAGTACATCTTCAATGCAATTTGTAGATGTCTTACCTACCTTACCTTTCCCAATGATCTTGCCTTTGTTATTTCCTCCAAATGTCACATGTCCTCCATCTTTTGAGTTTAGCTCGGAGAATTTTGCCTTGTCCCCTGTCATATGTCTTGAGCAGCCACTATCTAAGTACCACTTGTTGTGTATAGCTGCCAAACACACCTGCATCACAAGTTACACAGAAACTTTTGGACCCCAATGGTACCCGGGTCCAAGATAGCTTGTGAAATTATGAAATTGCTGCAGTAATCCTTTGGGAACCCAGATTCTGTTAGAGCAGTGTAAATTTTTATTTCTGAACTTGTTCAGGTTGGGTTGCTTTTGTTCTAAAGCTTCTTTAATCTGAGTCCACCTTTGTGTATTCAAGTTTTCATTTTGTTTTACCCGAGAAAACCTGTGATTTCTGTTTGCTTGTCTGGCCATGGTCGACTTTTGGTATGTCTGTGGTCGACCATCGCGTCTCCAGAACTCAGCGTCTGTTCTGGCAGCACCTCTGGTCGACATCTGGTGTACCTGTGGTCGACCACTGCTTCTCCAGTAACCAGCGCCTATTCTGGCAGATCCTCTGGTCGACAGATGAAGGGTCTGTTGTCGACCAGCCTGTCTCCAGACATCTTGTTTTCCAGATTTATGTCTTTTAACTTGGTTTAGTCCTTGGTTTGTTTGGTGATTTCTGTGAATTTGGGTTTCTTGTTTATTATTTTGAATCTTATATTGATTGACTGTTTTCTCTTTAAAATTTCTCTCTTCCTTGGTGACATTGTTCCTTTTGGAGGAGCATTCAGCTACATCCTCTTGTTTATCTTGGTATAGATTAATCAGGGGCCTTTTTCCTTTTGAGTCAGCAATCCCAGTTACGGTTTTTATTTGGAATTCCTTTTTAGCCGTAGGATTGTATCCTAACCCTTCTTTTTGAAAGTTTACTTTTATTCCCAAGACAGCATTTAAGTTTTCTTGACCTTGAGTCATTTTTTCCAAGGTCTCCTGTTTGTTTTTCAGGTCACTCTTAATTCTTTCTATTTCTCTTAGGAGTTGGTTGTTTTCTTCCTTGAGTGAATTGTTTCTTTCTTGACTTAACTTAGTTTCCTGTTCATATTCTTGAGTCTTTAGTTTTAACTCATCAATGTCGTTTTTTAGCATTTCATTCTCTTCGGACATTCTCTTGTGGTTTTCTTCATCTAAGTCCATTTGATTCAGCTTGTTTTTCAGTGACTTGATTTCCATTTCTAGTTCAGTTTTGTTTTCCATTGAATTGCTGTCTTTATTCAGTTGACTGATCTTCTTCTTCAAATGTTTATTTTCCTTTCTTATTCTTTCATAAGTATCAAGCAATTCTGAATATACTTCTTCCCAATCCGAACTAGAGAAGTCTTGAAATGGGGAACTTACCTCAAGATCATTGTTGTCTCCCTTGGCCATCAGACAGAGCTTTCCTTCTTCTTCCTCGGAAGTTGTTTCCTCTTCACTGCTCTCTTCCTCCTCACTCCAAGTGCTAATCATCGCCTTGGGTTTCTTGCCTTTCCACTTGAAGCTTGATTTCTTAGGAGCTTCTAGACATTCAGCCTTCATATGTCCAGGCTGCCTGCAATTGTAGCAAATGAGTTTGTTAGAAGGAGCCTTATGTTTATCAGATTTAAACTGGGATGACTTCCTTACCATGCCCTTTGGATTTCTGAATCCTTTACCTTCCTTCCGCAGGAATTTTTTAAATTTTCTTGTAAGCATGGCTAGCTCACCAGATTCTTCACCTGAGCTAGATGAGTCATCATTGTCAGACACCTCAGAGGTGCTTGTCTTAGTCTTTAGGGCAAGTTGCTTCTTTTTCTTGCCCTCATCTTCCTTTCTCTTCAGATTGACCTCATAGGCCATCAGGGATCCTACTAACTCATCCACTGTCATTGTTGTGAGATCCTTTGAGTCCTCAATGACTGTGGCCTTGGTATGCCACATCGATGTGAGAGACCTTAAAATCTTCCTCACTAATTCCTGCTCTTTGTATGTCTTCCCTAAGCTCTTCAAGCCATTAGTCAATTGTACTAATCTGGCATACATCTCAGAAATACTTTCATCATTTTTCATCCTAAACATCTCATATTCTGAGACTAGCATATTTGCTTTTGTCTCTCTTACCTCGGAAGTACCTTCGTAGATTACCTTTAGACGATCCCACATTTCTTTGGCTGTTGCGCATTGGGAAACTCTTGAGAATTCTGTGGGGTGTAGTGAGCACTGCATCACGTTCATGGCTCCCCAGTTGACAGTTGATTTCCTGACCTGTTCTCTGGTCCAGGTTTCTTCATCTTCCGGTAGCTCAAAAGGTCCGCGGCTCACTACCCTCCACATCTCGTGGTCTTGCGCACGTAAGAACACCTGCATACGATTTTTCCAATAAGAATAATCAGTTCCATCAAAATATGGAGGTCTAGTTACAGAGTGCCCCTCAGCTATGAGGCTTTTAGAGTTCAGTCCGCCCGGTCTCTCCTGGTTGTTAGACCACATTTTTGGAGAACCTGCTCTGATACCACGTGTTGGATACGGACTGAATAGATCTAGAGGGGGGGTGAATAGATCTTTCCCCCTTTTTGATAATTTACTGACTATCGACCAGATGAGCTACTGGTAATTAATGAATCATAGAACTAATGCGGATAGTAAAGATGCAAGCATACGTATAGGAAATCAAACACACACAAGCACACCACAAGAAAGGATTTTTAAGGTGGTTCAGTCTCTTCCTGAGACTTACATCCACCCCTTGCTTAACTCAAGCAAGGCTTCACTATGAGAATCTCTGATCTCAACCAAAACACAGCTGACACACAGCTTGTACCTGCTGACACACAGCTTGATTCTGCTGCCTCACAGCTTGACAATAATTGTAATCAGAAATGAAAAGATGATAAGAACAGGTGATGAAAGACAGGACTGAATATTGGCGTGTGTAGAAGAATAGGTGTTCAGCCTGGGACTTGATCACGCTTATGAAGAAGCCTAGACTCCCTGTTGATCTTCCAGTCAGTTGCCTTCGATTGTTCTGCTGCTGGAGATCACACAGTCTTGAGCTAAGTCTTCCTTCTGCAGCAACGAGATTGCCTTTAACCTTTCTGCAGATTTTTGATTGGTGGAGAGCTCCTTCTTCCTCTTCTGTGTGTATCTTCCTTGGCTTCTATTCCGTGCTCTCTCACCGCTTCCTTCTTCGTGATTAGTTGCCTTATATTCTTCATATAACTCTTTTTATTTTCAAGAATAAAGTTCTTCCCGCTCAATTTTCAGATCGAGCGCCAATCTGCTAGAAAACAGGGATCGGTTTAAATCCAATCGTTAGAACGAGTTTGACCACTTCTAAGCAAGATTGTTTCCTTGATTCCCGTGCGGAAGCTTATCTCCTGAGCAGCCCAACAACCTGCAACAACCATCTGCAGGTTTTAAGGAACCAAAACAGAATTCGGTTAGAGTTCGGTTTTGGACGATATATAAACCCGTGGTCGACCATGACCCTGTCGCTGGTCGACAATGGGCAGTCCCCAGACGGCCGGTTCTTCTGGCTGAAACTCACGTCGCCCGTTGGTCGACCACAGCCTGGTCGCTGGTCGACAGGGGGCAGTTTCCAGATGGCCAGCAGTTCTGTCTGTTGCTTCTGTCTTTTCTGTGGTCGACCAGAGGCGGGGCTTTGGTCGACAGCCAAGATGCTTCCAGAAGACAGATGATCTGATGCTTTTCTGGTTGAGTTCGTTGGTCGACCATAACCACTTCCCTGGTCGACAAGCGGCCTTTGACACTTCTTCTGATTTGTTGATTCCACTTGGATTTCAGTGGACCTGAAATTACTTAACTTATCAGAGGTAAATTGAATGAGTCCAATACTTTGAAGGAACAATCAAACCACTTGTATTTGTTATGAAACAAGATAGAACTTGATTAATCAAACATATCCTATTGTCATCATCAAAACCAAGGGATGCACAACAGAAGGGTTGAGGGGGTTTACGAGGACTGGAATGGAGGGGGTGAGTTGGTCCACGTAAACCCCCTTCAATAATAATTTTTTTTTCTTTTGTGAGAGGGCGAGGGGGTTTACGCGGACTTGCCCAGGGGGTGGGCTGGTCTGCATAAACCCCCTGCCCCCCCCGGGGGTTTACGCGGACTTGCCCAGGGGGTGGGCAGGTCCGCATAAACCCTCTCACCCCTAGAGGGGTTAACGTGGGGCTAGAATTTTTTTCTTTAAAAAAACCTATTTTTTTATTGACTGGGGGTTTACGCGGACCTGCCCAAGGGGGGTGGGCAGGTCCACGTAAACCCCCCCCCCTCCCAGGGGGGTTAATGCGGGGCTGAAAGCTTTTTTTTTGTTTTTTAAAAAAGTTTTTTTTAGGGAATGGAGGGTTTACACATACCTGCCCAGGGGGGTGGGTAGGTCCGAGTAAACCCCCCCCCCCCCAAGGGGGGTTAACGCGGAGGGGCTTTAGTGGGGCCTATAAAATCCCCATTTTTTAATCTCTTGGGCCCACTTTGACCCAGCGTGAATGCGAGGAGAAAAGGATATGGGATACAGACTGGTTGGCTGGCTGCGTGGCGTAGAATGAGGAGGTTGACCCGCTCTTGTGCGCGATTTCGAGGCTCCTTCTCCGTGAATACTCCTGAGCTGGTAAAAATTCTGAGTGAGATAGGGACCGGGGTGAGCTTGAGCTAGGACTAGTGGTGTCGCACCCCGGTATATTAATGAATAAGAATTTCAAGAAAATTAATAAGAAATTCCTTAAGAAATAGGATAAGTAAAATCTCGACCATTTTATATAAATCTGAAAAAAATTAGAATCTTGTAGAGGATAAAACGTTTAGAAAAATTATCTTCTAAGACCAGCCCAAGTAAAATCCTTAAATAGGCCGAATTAGCTGATTAATGCCCAAATCCACACTTAGCCTAGTCAGACCTTAAAACACGAAATTAGAGCCCAATACCCTGATCATTTAAGCTGAAATCGGATGCAAATGAAAGGCTATGATTAAGAGATCGGTTTCCCTCTGGTTTTCCTCTGAAACCCTAACCCCAGGAGGAGTATTTGGCGACAGATTAGCGGATTGACTCGGTCTTGCGTGAATCGCACACATCCGCGGTGTGTGGACTCTATCTCCACGATTAGAACTCTCTAGACCCCATTGAACATATATAATTGAACCTTAGCAACCCTAGAATCGTTTAGATGTTGTGGCGGCCGGCGAGGATCTCGGACGGGAGAGAATTCTGGCAATTACCGGTGGTGTGTACCAAGCGCGTTGGCTTCCTTTCTTCTTCCTTCATCCTTCGATTAAGGTAGGTTCTAGCAGACCAATCCTAGCTAATGATATACCGTTAGATCCATCCTCTTGTCCTCTTTCTTTTAGTCTAAAAAGCCCTAAATTTTATCTAGTATCCTGCTAGGATTTCGAGTTTTAGTGGAAGCATGCTAGAATTAGGGTTAACTATGTTCCACCTCGGTTTAAGTAGGGATTTTAGGCACTGAACATTCAATTGATCAAGCTATCTTGTATAACTTTTCATGCTCGTTCTATTGATAGTAAAAGTGCTAAATTTCATGTTCTATGTTTTCTGTATTTAACCGATTAAGCTAACCCTAGCCAACTCGCCGGAGGAGGGCATGGCGACGTTAGCAAGGAATTATTTTGGCATGCACGGCCTCACGATAGACCGCCCATCATAGTTAGGCGGTCAGTTTTTGACCGTTCATGTGTTTTTATCTCTGATATGTTCGGTGGGACGAGCGGCCGACCCCTAACCGCCCTTCCTTCAGGCGGCTAGTCTCAGGCCGCTCATCGTCCCCATCGGCACTCTACAGACCGCTCATCCCTAGCAGGCCTTCGGACCTGAGGGGGTATGAATGGCCTGTCGTGCGACCGCTGAGGCAGATGAAAGGTTCTGTTAGGACCGCCCATCTTTATAGAATTACTCATTGTCATGTTAGCATGATTTATCCTAGTAAATTAGTGGCTAAGGGTAAGTTAACAACGCACATGATAATTGGAATTTATGGAAGTAAACAATTATGAATTTTTGCTAGTTTGTCGCCACTTGATCTTGATTCATCTTTTTCCATGAAGTTAATATTCATTATGATTAATTAATAATTGAAATTGTTACTAGGATTTTTTGACAGTCGTTCTACTCCGGTAGGATTGACTGACCATTATACTGATTTTCGATGATTTGATAGCCTCATTTCCTTGTAATGGTGGGGACTCTCCGTCGAATATTCCTTCCGTCGGACTAAGACCTTCATTACGGAACCTCCGTAAGCCCCCGTGAGCCTGGGATTCCCACTAGGACGCGGGGCAGGTTGTACCACCAAGACCTGAACCTGTTCACGTGATCGAACCGCTTGGATTGCTGTGTTGTGAGTCACGGCTCAATTTGGACCGACCGAGTCTTGAACGGCCGGAATCGGACCGTTCGTCTCAGTAGGCGGCCCATGATAGACCGTGCATCCCTGGCTAATTACCATTTAATGATGGTCGATTAACCTTGTTCTTTCTTCGACCAAATCATGATTTGATCGACCCAATAAGCCTTAGGTTGACCAGTGGATAGTGGGCTGGACCTTGGTTCAGTTCTGCCCCACTTATGACAGCCCGGAGCCCATTTTGGGTGGATTTCTAGTCTTCTAGTTTATGCCCAGTTTGAACGGACTGAGTGGACCCGTCCAGGTGCTCGAGCGGATCCCCTTGGACCGTTCAACCCCAGAGCGGTCCTATAAGGCCCGTTTATCTTTTCAGGGGCTTTAAGCTCTTCTGGTCTTGAGCGGTCTGTAGTAGACCGTTTATCTTTGGCTTCTATTAGGCTGTTCCTTCAGTCCGATCCCTTTAGCGCGGTCCAGGTACAGACTGTCCATTTCTCTGAGCGGCCCAACATGGACCGTGTATCTTCCAGAAAATGATTTCTGTGGTCGTTTGTGTTTGAATACAAGGACATGTCGGTTCTAGATAATTTGAACTTTCTGGTCAAAGTATCTCTTCGACTTATCCTTGGGTTTTCTGAGGTAAGTTATACCTTGACATTATTGGCCATTTAACTTGATTAATGTCTAGACATAACTTGGGATCTCGGATCCATTAAATCAATGCCAATGCATCATAAGGGCCCGGTCTGGTCCTGGGAGGAGCGCCCGAAAAGTACTTGTGCCCCGGGGAGTTTGAATGACATGGTGAGGCATTGCACCGAGTGCATGACTAGCGTGATGTCTACGACATAATCTCTTACTTGAATCTTCTTGACTTGGTTAATTCTTGATTGTTGGCCAATTTTCCAGTTACGTTATGTTCATGATCTCGCACTTCTGTTGCTTGTCATATCATCATTTCATTCCGTTCTTTTCTTTTCGCACTTATAAATGCAATTAATTGGTTAATTACTTAAACTTGCCTGTTATTACCTATTGAGCATTCGCTCACCCAGTTGTTTCCCCCCTTTTTCAGGTAGCTCAGGTGAGGATTCGTAAACTGATGGGGATGGGCAAGAGTGATGGCCATGGAGCGAACCAGTTAGAAGCCGTGTGGAGCCAGTCATAGTCGACTGTGTCTAGCTATGTTTTAGAATGTGTGTTTTGAAAGAGTTGTAATACGAAGTCAGTAAATGTAAGGATGTTATGTCGGAAGTATGTGTAAGAGGGTTTATGTGATTGGAACATGGATCTTTTACGTGTTATTTAGTTGGAGTTATTTCTGTTCATGGTGTTGTGTCGATCTTTAGCTTTAGCATAGCATATCTGTAAATCAACATATTATTAGAAATTGTTTCTACTGCCAGTCCCGATATTCCGCGTCGGGACGTGACAGTTAGGAGGTATCATAGCCTAGGTTTCTAATATTCCTAGGTTTTCTAAGTTCTAGGATTCTAAGTGATGTCGTAGAACCTATAATCTTGTTATAAGTCTAAGGACCCAACCTAGTGAGATTTGGGTAGAGACTTGGGTTGAGTTAATAATCTAATTCTAAGATTTACTTCTAAATGATTTTAAAATAGGCGCCGTACCTGGCACCACCTCAATCACGAAATCAATCTTTCGCTGTGGTGGCAACCCTGGTAGCTCCTCGGGAAAAACATCGGGAAACTCGCACGCGACAGGAATATCCTCTACCTCAGGACACTGTCGATCACTCAAAACCATGGATGCGAGAAAGCCCTGACAACCCCCATCAAGCAAGCGACGCGCACGGATAGCCGAAATAAGCAAGCGGGAAGAGGAAGACCGAATACCTTGAAAATAGAAGGTGGGTCCATGAAGCTATCGGAAGTAGACCTTCTTCGATCCGCAATCCACCAAGGCATGATGAGCCTCAAGCCAATCCATGCCCAAAATCACATCGAAGTCCTGAAGCGGTAATGCGTAGAGTCTAACCGGCAAGTTCCGCCCTTCCACCCACACAGGTACCTTCTCAAAGCAGTACGGGGTGATCATGAAGTCACCGGTAGGTAACTCCACCGCCAAGTCACAGGACACCTCGGTCACCAAGTCCTCCACACTCTGAGCAAAATCCTCTGAGATGAATGAATAAAAAGTACCTAAATCAAACAAAACACGAGCCACACAACCCAAAATCGAAAGAGTACCTTCCACCAGATGCGACGCCTCAGCCTCTGCCCTGGTCATGTCAGTCACTCTGCCTCCCTACAGTAGCTGACCATGACAACTGAGGAAACTGTCCCTGCTGCTGGTACTACTGCGGCTGTGACGATAATTGCTGGGGCTGAAAGTGCTGCTGCTGCTGAAACTCGTGCGGCTGGCTCGGTCTCTGCGGACAATCACGTGCCATGTGCCCTGGCTGATCGCACCTAAAGCAAATCACGGGCATCGAACACGGTCTACCCAGATGAGAACCACCGCGCCTAGGACAACCGCCCCGAGAACTAGTCATCGAACCCTGACGCTGAAAAGCCACCGGCTGCTGAACACTGTCCATCGACTCCTGCTTCGATTCCTTGCGATCCTACCGCCTCTTACCAAAACCAGCTTCCTTAAGCAGCTTCTTAAGCTTCGATCTAAAGGATGACGACCCTGGCGCAGGAGCCACAGACTGCGTCGCCACTGATCCACCTGCTGAGAGCTGGACGGTACTCTGCTGCTGCATCCCCGTCGGCTGGCTGAAATCTGCCTGCACCTAACTAGCACTACCCTGCCCTCAAACCTTCTGCAAGTCTCTCTCCAGCGCCGCTACTGCCTTACATGCCGCATCCAAAGTGGTCAAACCTGACGCAAGAAGATGATGCCTCAACTCTAGCCTCAGACCGCCCACAAATTGATCGGTCTTCACCTCCTCATCTGCCACAATATGAGGAGCATAACAGCCCAACTCAATAAACCTGGCATGGTACTGCATCACCATCATGTCACCCTGAGTCAGCTCCATAAAATCACGCAACCTAGGCGACCTGACAAAGGACGGGCAGAAAGCACGCTCGAAAGCCGTGACGAACTCCTGCCACGTAATCTACCGAAGGGGACGGGACTGGAACACTAAACCCCACTCTGACGTCCACCAAGTACGGGCCGCCCCCTGAAGACGATGAGTAGCCAATGCTACCTGCTCCTCCTTGGGACACTCCATCGTACTGAAAATCCACCGCACATCATCCAGCCACTCTCTGGCCACCTCAGGATATGGTTTCCCACTGAAGGAAGGAGGCAGAAACAGCAAGAACTCCTTCAGCACATGACCATGACCACCACGAGCCCGGTCCTCACCAGCATTGCTGCCCTGATGCTGATGATCTCCCTGCTGCTGACCTCCCGGCTGCCCCTGAAGCACATACTCAAACATACCTCAGAAGAAATCGTTCATCCCCGGAGCTCTCGCATCTCCAGCTACACCCTCGGAAACTGAAGCCCTGTTCTTCTCCTCCGGACCACCACTAGACTCTCCCTGCGGGGGACGAGCCCTCCTCCGTGGAGGCATAACACACCTAGCATCAATAAAACACCCACAAATCAATAAAACACGCGCGGCCCTAAGCCAGTTGCCGAGTGTACAAGACATTCATGGACCTCCTGGACCACCGCAATCCGTTTCAAGTTCTGATATACCTCCACAACCTACGCTCTGATACCAGCTGTGACGACCCGGGATCCGAGTACCGGAAAGGAACCGGTGCGTCTCGAATCTCGGCCCGCCAACCCACGAGCCCGAAGACTCGGAAGGGTAAAAAGGGGTTGTGTGGGAGTACAAGAGACGCTGAAATGACCGCAGAGATAGCACAATGATCTAAAATAAAATGCACATCATAATATAAATAATATAAACTGCTACAAGGTCCACAGAGTCTCATTTCCAAATAAAAGTATAGTCAACAGAAAGGAAAGTACAACTACACGGGACATCCCCCGGCTCTGGCAGACTGGAGGCTAACCCTGGCTAGAAGAACCACGCTGGAACTCGGTCGCACCTCTCGAAGACCCCGCCTCACCTGAAAAGCAGGGGTGAGCCTCATTTCATTAGCCTAGTAGGGATCCCACGAATCCCCACCTCACGCGAAAAACAAGGCAGGAAGCCAGAAAGTAGAAAAGCAACCCTACCTAACAGGAGTACGGTAGAACCAACAAGCTAAAGTAACTAGATGAAAAAAACATCTATTCTAACAGCACGCACTACTAAACCTCGGTCCAACGAAACCCGAGTCCACACCTGCCAGCGAATAGGAGCACTACCCACTAGAAGAACGACCGGAAGCGTCCCCTGACGTCTTACGCCGAGTCACAAGTGTCTAGCTACAACGCCCCGGGCGTGAGACTCAGACACGCAACAAGTACCACAACAAGGACTAGCAGGGGTCACGCTCGTCAGCGCGTGTCCTAAGCCCCCAACTACGTGTGCACACACAGACCATCTGCTCTAGGTCGGGTCCTCTAGCTGGTTTTTCCCCCCACCGGACTCTGGTGGCAAAGGCAAGGGGCCCTACGGTGACCAGCCTAAAAACCACCTCTCACTGGGTCTCGCTCTCCACCACTCCCAGGTTGGTCCGCACCCGCGTGCGCAGGAAGCTACGACTAGTGGACAGGTCACTGACAGTAAGGACTAACTCACAGAAACCACCGCCAAAGAAATGGGACCGCACACACACGGTGCAGCACAGAGCCTGACGGTCCACCCTTGGACCGTCACAGGCTATGACGCACCTACACTGGGGCGTCACAAGGCTCTGACGGTCCACCCCTGGAGCGTCACAAGCCAAAGTGGAAACCGGCCCTGACGCACCCACCTAGGCGCGTCACAGGCTGTGATGCACCTACACTGGAGCGTCACATGGCCCTGATGGTCCAGCCATGGAGCGTCACAAGCCAAGGTGAAAACAGGCTCTGACGCACCCACCTAGGGGCGTCACAGCACCTGACGGACCAACCCTGGTGCGTCAGGGGAGGTGGGTTCGCCTGCTCTGACGCACCCACCCAGGGGCGTTACAAGGCTGTGACGCGCCAAGCCAGGTGCGTCACAGGCCTTGACCCCCCCCCCCCCCCAACGGTCAAAACCAACGGTCGGCAGCCAACGGTCGAACGCAGCCTGACAGTCCAACCTAGGTGCGTCATAGCACTGTGGCGGTCTATCATGGGACCGTCATAGCCCACAGACCCCACTGGCTGCACACAGGGCTGTAACGCACCCATCCAGGCGCATTACACTGTGTGACGATCACTGGAAGGACCGTCACACCCGCCCGACGGTGAAACGGTGGGAAATGCCCAAAAAAATCTAACCACGTCCCCATGCCTCCATAGGAGAGGGGAAAATCAAAGGGGAAGACCCCAGGGGACCCCTAGCATGATTCTAGGCCATGAAAATGCCGAATCGTTACTCAAATCCATAGATCGGGCGAACTCTCCCCAAAGCATGATTTTGCCCTAAACCGCTCAAATACACCCCTCTCGGCTCCCATTCGGCCTACAAATCGCGGGGGATGACAGGATGAGCATGGGGATTCGTCCCCCTACCTCAATGGAGCGAATGCTCCGCCGAATCGTCACCGAAACCAAGGAAGAAGCTTTTAGAATGCCACGCGCCCCGCCTCTCGCCGCGAGAAGGGCACCGCATGGACCGCCTCGTCGTCGCCACGCCGTTGCCGGAGTGGAGGAGGCCGCGTCTCGATCACCCGGGGAAGAAGAATGGCGCGGTGGGGAGAGCGCTCTCCAACGGTTGGAAGAAGGAGGAAGAAAAAGAAGAAAAAGGTGAAAAAGAAAAGAAAAAGGTTTGGTATTTATAGAAAATCCAAAAAATCAGAAAAATCTTAAAAAATAGAAAAAAATACACCTCCTCGATCCTCTCGACATGCTGATCACAACGGTACCACTCGCAGGTGGATGAACGGCCCGATTCACCCGCTACAGGGTTCCGTAGGTGTTTCCGAGACACACACGCGGGAATCAGAAAAACACGCGGAAAGGCCGCAGAACACGTTCCGAGCCTCCGAACCGACCCGAATCGCACGAATCCCAACACGAAAGATGTCCAGAACATAATTCTGAACACAACGGAGCCAGATTCATCGAAACACAGATCCGGGACCCAAGAAGAATGATCCAAAAAAGGGTCCGGGACATCACACCTTGGGCTTTCTTTTATAGGGGTTGGGCACCATAAGTCTGTGAAACTTATTTCGGCCCTTCGAGCAGATAAGTTGATGAGGAAAGGATGTCATGCTTTTCTAGGCTTGGTTTATGTGACCCCTGAGAAGAATGTTGTGCCCCTGTGGTTAATTCAGTCAAACTATGGTCATTTGAGTCATTCGACATCATCTTGTGGTCATTTGAGCTATTGGACATTCTTGATTTTGATAATGGCTTGGTTTTGATAATGGTTAAACACTATAAGTCATTGTTGTTTTTCACTCTCATATGACTGACATACGTGGTGTTTTGTTCATGACAGATAAGCCAATGAATGGACAAGCATGGCAGTCGCCTGGCAAACCAAACGTGTGGATAAGCATCTTGTCTCTCTACCATTCAATACAGGTGGTATATGTCATTTACTATCAAGCACCATTGGTAAGATTCTTACCTTGTCATAGCCATCAATCTCACCATGGGTATTCCATATACCTCTCATCTCTAAACTTCATTCATGATAATTGAGGTTCACAATGATAACTTGGTTTGATAACTTACTAGTTCACTCTTCAAATGCATCAGTTTCTCATTCCAATCATGGTAACATGCTCAAATGGTCTTGATGTTTCTAATGCATAAACCAAGTGAAATCCAACCCCCAAATGTATGAAATAAACATCTACTTAAAGTCATTGATATTTGGAGGTATTTCATTGGGCTAACACTTCAACTTTGCAGGACTAGGTCATTCCGGTCAACCAGAATCGCCAAACGCGAAAAGCCTCATACTGCAGCTTCTACAGGTCGACCGCCCCAGGTCGACCGGCAGCAGCGGTCGACGGCCCCAGGTCGACTGGAAATTCCAGGGACAAAATCTCTCTCGACCGCCAGAAGCTTCTGGTCGAATGCCAGCCCCGAGCCAACCAATGTTGACTTTGTTTTCCACTTCGAGAAGAGCCATTCTCCATAGATTTCATTAATCCTAAAGTCACCCAATCACCCACAAAACGTGGATCTAGTCTGGGGGGTTTCTATTGACCATCCAAAGTCTATAAAACACATACAAGAGGGTTAGAAACCCTAATGCTTCAATAGGAACAAATGAGAGATCTAGAGAGGCTAGAGAAGGAGGTTGGAAGAAGAGGTACTGTAGCCATGAATAGTACTCTGTGCAGAAGTTCTTCATCTATTCCAAGGTGATTCAAGCATAGATCTGAAGCAAGCAACCTCCAAGGAAGCTAGAAGCAATCAAGATTCTCAAAGGTGAACAAAGCTGCATCCTTAAACCTCTTCATCAACTCAAGAGGATCAAAAGAAAGATCAAAGCTATATCCCATACTCTCTCCATCAACTCAAGGTGATTCAAGCTCATATCAAAGAAAGATCAAAGCTATATCCCATACTCTCTCCATCAACTCAAGGTGATTCAAGCTCATATCTCAATCCAGCAACCTCCAAGGAAGAGTAGAAGCAAGCAAGACTAAGAGGGAAGATCAAAGGAGGCTGCAAAGGTGTGTTCAAGGGAGAGGAGTTCGAGTACTGTAGCTGTGAACAGTACTCTGGGAAGAAGTTCTTCATCAAATCCTCAAGTGATTCAAGCTACTTCAAGAGGAGATCAACCCCAAGCCAAGTGAAGATAAAGCTGCAACCATCATCCTCTTCATCATCTCAAGGTGATCCAAAGAAGCCCATTCTCAAGGGAGATCAAATCTGCATCCTTCATCTTCTTCATCAACTCAAGGTGATCCAAGCAAGATCTTTTCACAAGGAAGAAGATACCATTAAAGCATCAGATTCAAGCTCCAGCAATCTCAGACAAGATCTCTTCTCTTTGAGCATATTATATATCTTATTTGAGTGTTTTCATATTTGTTCTCTTTCCATTTCATTCAAACATTTGAAACTGAAGATCGTCCCTACCGGTGGTTAGTAGGAAGGCAATCAGAAGCTGTCCGATCTACGGTGTTGACGTCCCTACTGGTGGTTAGTAGGAAGGCAATCAGAAGTTCTCTGATCTGCGGTGTTGACGTCCCTACCGGTGGTTAGTAGGAAGGCAATCGGAGGTCTTTCCGATTTACGGTTCAGTGCGTTGCACTAGCGGAGCCTCACCAGATTTGGTGAGGGGTGGACGTAGGACTGGGGATTCAGTCCGAACCACCTTAAAATCCTTTGTGTTATGGTTTGCTCGTGTGATTACTTCGTGATAGATGTATGCTTAGGTTCAATATCTATATTACTTATTCATCTTGCTAAGCGAATCGTTGTGTGCCACGCTAAGCTAGTTATATTCCGCTGCAATTCTTTTTATCTAGCTTTAAAGAGGGCTGCATTTCAAAAAGAGGGGCAGATCTATTCACCCCTCCCCTCTAGATCCGCCATCCACTACTCAACAAGTGGTATCAGAGCGAGGCTCTGCAATTCCCAGATCCTACGATCTGCAGGGAAAGATCCCGGTGTATTTTATTTAGATGGCTTCTACACATGCTTTGATGGTTTCTCCGCCCATTTATGATGGTTCAGATTTTTCTACATGGGCAGGGAGAATGTTCATCTATGTTAGCTCCATAGATCCACAATTGTGGACTCTTATATACGATGGTCCTCATGAGCTGTCATCAAATTCAATTGATTGGTCAGCCGAACATAAGACCAAACACAATGATAATCTTGCTGCATATAACTTAATTACAGTTGTAGTTGATCTCAGACTAACTCATCTTGTGTCCTCTTGTAGCACAGCCAAGCAAGTACTGGACAGGTTGGTGAAAATCCATGAAGGGAAGGAACAAGAACAAGAATGCTTCATGGCCGACCGTGCAGAACAGTCCAACAATACATCCTCATCACAGGTAAACTCTGACTCCGAGGAATTCACTTTTGAAGAGCTTATGGAAGTCTATGATGAGTTGATTACACAATACAAAAAGGTAAAATCAGAAAACAAAAATTTGAAAAAGGATCTCAAGAAAAATAACCAAATTGAATGCTTGGTTTGTAAAAAGTGCTCTATTTTTGAAGAGCTCAACGACACTCTTTCTTTTGATCTAGATATGCATAAACAAAGCATTGCATGTCTAAGGGATGAAAATGAAAATCTTCATGATAAAATCACTAGGTTGGAAGAAATTGTAATAAAACTTCAAAACTAACCTAAGTCAATCTCTAATGATCAAACTATAGCCGATGAGCTAATCTATGATGAGAGGTTGATTGAAGAAAATAAAAATTCTGTTTCATGCTCTACTAATTTTGCATGTGAAAAATATTCATTCTTGAGAAACATAAATGTTGGTCTCCATGATGATCTTGAATGGCAACAAAATCTGATTGATTCCCTGAAAGAAGAGAATAGAGAGTTCTTGGAAAAGAAAATTGAACTTGAACAAGCTGAAGAAGAATTGCATGAAAAACTGGCTGCACATGAAAAAGGTAAATCTGTCATTGATGATCACAGTGAAACATTGCATGCTTTAGAACAACAAAATCAAAATCTTTAAGCAATAAATGCCATGCTCAATGAGCAATTGGCAGCATGCAAAGAGGGTCTTGATGAATCTAAACATCATATTTCCTCACTTGAAAATGAAATTCAAGGTCTGAATGATTTCCTGTTTTGTTTGCCCAAATTCAAGATTCAGGCTCACCGGAAGTCACCACCTCCTGTGGTCACCAAAAAGGGCATACTGCTCAAAAGAAAAGTAAAATTCAGCATGCTCATCCAAACATGCACCACAACATGTCTAATGCTAAATACCATACTTTCCACAAAACGAATGTCTATTGTTATTATTGTGGTAGACATGGTCACACTGTGCATGATTGTTTCATCCTGAGAAATGATGAGCTTAGAACAGGACAACAAGTGAAAGGGTAAGGAAAGAAACATGTCAACACTGGCAGAGGGCCTGCTCAGCAGAACTCTGCATAAAATCGCATGGAGAATCAAAAGTGTCAACATTCCCATCCAGACATGTCGACACTCCCCATGGTCTTCAACAAAAATGCTTCTCTTTGCTGCTTTCATTGTGGTAAGACTGGACACACTGACCAAGAATACTGGCATCTGAAAGAAAGACACCACCCTCATACCATGAAAGGTAAAAATCATGCTCACCCACAAAAGCATAGTCCATATGCACACGCACATGAACATAAAAAGAAAAATCAATCTTTTGTGCGTTGTTTCTATTGTGGGAAAAATAGGCATGAGATATATGATTGCCACACAATGAGGGAGGATGATGTGATTACCCTGAAAAAGAGGAGCCAAGATGCTAAACATGTTGCTAACCCACAAGGACCCAAGCAAGCTTGGGTACCTAAAAATTCCAAATGAAAATTTTGGGTGTAGGATGCCTTGGAGCTGAGAAATGAATGGTCAGGTAAATAAAAGCTCAAGGCACAGGTATGTAAATAAATTTTTTTTTTACATGTTTAGTCTTGACATGTAGATAGTGCATCATAAGTTTGCCCATTTTGTTCAATAAACTTCTGCAAACTGAATTGCTTGTTTGAAATGATGATTAATCCCCCGTGGAGTGAAGATGAACACATGAGCTAGATTAATTGCTCACACCCTACTTGACCTATGGTATTTCAAATGGTCTAGAGTTGAAAGGCAAGTCATGCTTGCCCAGAACTCTTACTATCCGTGAGAAGGATCTAAGATGAAAACCTCCACCGTGTACCAGAGATCAATTATTTCAGCTGTTTAATTCATGAGAAACTTGTTATGCTGATGAAGTTGATGTGATGATGAGTTGTTTGGTACCTGATATCAGCCACATAAAATTCTTGGATTTTGGTTTTGATGATGCATATCATGGCTGCATTTTCAACTCATTATTCATGTTAGCATTGTTCAAAGGGGAGTCTAGCAATTGGCATCATCATGTTGCATTCAGTTCAAAATCAATTGTGAATGATTTGTGTTTACGTCATCTTGTGATCTCATATACTCCAATGCAAATTATGTTTAGGAAAACACCAAAAATGTGCAATCATCATGCGGCATCTTCATTGCATTATGCATTCACATAAGTCTTAGGCTACATAGTTCATTGCCAACCCATGCATACTTTCAGTAGGAGTCAACATCTAAAACCAAGCTGCATGCTCCCTTAGAATACAGTTGTATCAAATGGATGTAAAAAGTGCTTTCTTGAATGGTTTGATCAAGGAAGAAGTCTGTGTGGAGCAGTCCCCTGGTTTTGAGAACTCTAACCATGTAGATTTTGTATACAAGCTAGACATGGCACTTTATGGCTTGAAGTAAGACCCAAGAGTTTGGTATGAGAGACTAAGCTTGTTCCTCATTGAGAAAGGGTACACACGAGGTAAGGTAGATCAAACACTTTTCACCAAGAAGCAAGGTAAGAACATTTTGATTGTTCAAATTTATGTTGATGATATTGTGTTTGGTTCTACTAAATCTGAAATGTGTGAGGAATTTCCTAACCTCATGACTAGCGAATTCGAGATGAGCCTAATGGTAGAACTCTATTTTTTTCTCGGTTTGCAGGTCAACCAAGGAGAAGATGGGTGCTTCATAAGTCAAGCCAAATACATCAAGGAGCTGCTGAAAAGATTCAACATGACAAGCAGTAAAATAATTGCAACTCTTATGAGCACTACAATATCACTGGATTCGGATGAAAATGGTAAATTAGTGGATACAAAAATCTATAGAGGTATGATCGGCTCCTTGCTTTATTTGATTGCATCCCGACCAGATATCCAGTTTAGTGTTTACCTCTGTGCTAGATTTCAAGCTAGTCCTAGAGTAGGACTAAGCATATTGAGATTAGGCATCACTTCATTAGAGATGAGGTCGTTAATAAAAACTTTGAGCTGTATTTTGTTGATACTTTAAATCAAATTGCTGATATTTTCACCAAGCCCTTATGTAATGACAGGTTTTCTACACTCAGAAGGGAGCTTGGTCTTTGTCGACCTCAGGCCAATAAAAATTGAAATGATGATCTTGTTCAATTTAGTGTGTGTTTTTGCATATTGGTGTTCCATGCATTGTTTATATGTAATTATGTCATTTTGCATATGGTGTAGCATTGCATGTAGTCATAATGCATAATAAAGTTGAATTCATATTTACGATGCATTGCATGGTTTGTGTAGCATCATACTTGCATGGCCATGGTATATTAAATGTTGACGTATGGAAAGGTAAGTTATGCTTGTCTAGAAGCACTCAATATGCGTGAGGTTTCACCTCCGCCAAGTACCATGCGTCACTGTCGCATATAGGCCATATAGTAAGGGGGAGTTGTCTCTTTGTAGTATTCATGCATTTGTTTAATCTTCATTCTGTTTCATTTAATAAGTGTACAACCATGTGTTGGGTCATGTATTTCATGTATGCCAAATTCATGTTTGATCAAGTCAACCCCTGCATTGTTCTAGTCAACCTCTCCTTGACATTTGTCATTCCACTTGATTGCAAACATAACTCTTTGAGTGCATTCACTGCATATCCTTAGGGGGAGTCCTGCTGCTATTCTTACTCCCTGCTGCAAACATAATCTGAACTTCATGGCTTATAGTCTGAATATGAGATCATGAGACCGACAGAACTACGGCGTAAGAGCTTTCTATTATATGCCCTGATGATTGTCCATCCAATGAAAATGGTTCAGATTTAATGATTCCCTTGAAGTTCTAATATATCTTTTGAAATCATCTATGTTCTATGGTTCTAATAGATCTTAACTAGAGGTTGCATGTTGTGCATTGAATGACTCTCCTACAATCTGAAAATTCAAACTTCATGACAACCTTGGTGATACTCTAGAGCTAAGTATTATTTTTAAACATCTTGATGAGTTGGAATTCCTGAAAATCAATTTGACAGAGTAATGATATTGTTGCACGGAGAAATATGTCACGTCATCAAATCAAGTGACGAATGATATGTCATGATGTGCCCCTATTATCTCTGTCTTAATTATATTGGACTCTCGGCAGAGCACTGGCATAATTGCTGAGAAATATATCTTTTCATCAAATAAATGAGATCAGATATGTCATGACGTGACTTTGCTATCTCTGTTCATTCTAAAGCATAACAGTCAGTCTTACCAAATACCTAGGAATACTGACGTCTAAACAACGTGTATTCTTACGGCTAGGAGGCATGTACTAGACTTGATTGCTCGTAAAATATGAGTCATGTGCCTTCAAATTCAAAAGATATTGAAAATCAAATTTGTTGAACTCATAAAATTCCATGCTTTAGTCATGAATGTTTAGCCTCAATACTAGCTAGTTTTTGTGTTATTCCCTTTGTAGTTTTTGAAAATAGATATATAAGACAAGGGAAGGTTAAACACTGCCATGCCATGCGCTTTTGGTTCATTTCTATTAAAACATGGATGTAGATGCTTTTCGAACTCCATTGATGATCTCGGATTTCATTAGCTTTGAACCATATATGTTGCTCACGGTCTGGTTCAGGTTTGCATATAATGGCTTGCTCTTCACTTCCATTCAGCTCTGGTCTCTCAGACATTTGTCGCCTTCTCTACCTTATCCCTCCTTTTTGCTACTGTCAAAGGGGGAGAAAATGTCTTGTTGTGAGTCCTTTGTGCTAATACCTTTGTCTGTCCTTTGTGCGGCCTTTGTGAGTTGTCAAAGGGGGAGAGTGAATTATGGATGGGAGAGAGTCCACGGGAGAGAGAACCTTGTGAGCTTTGAGTCTTCATATGTTGATGGGGATTTGCATAATTGCATGGGTTTGCATAAATGCATAGCATTCATATGCTTTGATCATCCATGTATACATATCCGCAATCACATACTTTCACTATCATGGATCTTGAGCTGCACATGTCGCATATGTCATAAACTTTGCCATCTTGGATATTACTACCACATAATGACTCACAGTGTTGCCATCATCAAAAGGGGGGAGAATGTTATGCCCCTGTGGTTAATTCAGTCAAACTATGGTCATTTGAGTCATTCGACATCATCTTGTGGTCATTTGAGCTATTGGACATTCTTGATTTTGATAATGGCTTAGTTTTGATAATGGCTAAACACTATAAGTCATTGTTAATTTCCACTCTCATATGACTGACATACGTGGTGTTTTGTTCATGACAGATAAGCCAATGAATGGACAAGCATGGTAGTCGCCTGGCAAACCAAACGTGTGGATAAGCATCTTGTCTCTCTACCATTCAACATAGGTGGTATATGTCATTTACTGTCAAGCACCATTGGTAAGATCCTTACCTTGTCATAGCCATCAATCTCACCATGGGTATTCCATATACCTCTCATCTCTAAACTTCATTCATGATAATTGAGGTTCACAATGATAACTTGGTTTGATAACTTACAAGTTCACTCTTCAAATGCATTAGTTTCTCATTCCAATCATGGTAACATGCTCAAATGGTCTTGATGTTTCTAATGCATAAACCAAGTGAAATCCAACCCCCAAATGTATGAAATAAACATCTACTTAAAGTCATTGATATTTGGAGGTATTTCATTGGGCTAACACTTCAACTTTGCAGGACTAGGTCATTCCGGTCAACTAGAATCGCCAAACGCGAAAAGTCTCATACTACAACTTCTACAGGTCGACCGCCCCAGGTCGATCGACAGTAGCGTTCGACTGCCCCACGTCGACCGGAAATTCCAGGGACTAAATTTCTACAGCGATTCTCAGTAGCGGTCGACCGCTAGAAGCTTCTGGTCGACCGCCAACCCCGAGCCAACCAATGTTGACTTTATTTTCCACTTCGAGAAGAGCCATTCTCCATGGATTTCGTTAATCCTAAAGTCACCCAATCACCCACAAAATGTGGATCTGGTCTGGGGGTTTCTATTGACCATCCAAAGTCTATAAAACACATACAAGAGGGTTAGAAACCCTAATGCTTCAAGAGGAACAAATGAGAGATCTAGAGAGGCTAGAGAAGGAGGTTGGAAGAAGAGGTACTGTAGCCGTGAACAGTACTCCGTGCAGAAGTTCTTCATCTATTCCAAGGTGATTCAAGCATAGATCTGAAGCAAGCAACCTCCAAGGAAGCTAGAAGCAATCAAGATTCTCAAAGGTGATCAAAGCTGCATCCTTAAACCTCTTCATCAACTCAAGAGGATCAAAAGAAAGATCAAAGCTACATCCAACACTCTCTCCATCAACTCAAGGTGATTCAAGCTCATATCTCAATCCAGTAACCTCCAAGGAAGAGTAGAAGCAAGCAAGGCTAAGAGGGAAGATCAAAGGAGGCTGCAAGGGTGTGTTCAAGGGAGAGGAGTTCGACTACTGTAGCTGTGAACAGTACTATGGGAAGAAGTTCTTCATCAAATCCTCAAGTGATTCAAGCTACTTCAAGAGGAGATCAACCCCAAGCCAAGTGAAGATAAAGCTGCAACCATCATCCTCTTCATCATCTCAAGGTGATCCAAAGAAGCCCATTCTCAAGGGAGATCAAATCTGCATCCTTCATCTTCTTCATCAACTCAAGGTGATCCAAGCAAGATCTTTTCACAAGGAAGAAGATACCATTGAAGCATCAGATTCAAGCTCCAACAATCTTAGACAAGATCTCTTCTCTTTGAGCATATTCTATATCTTGTTTGAGTGTTTTCATATTTGTTCTCTTTCCATTTCATTCAAACATTTGAAACTGAAGATCGTCCCTACCGGTGGTTAGTAGGAAGGCAATCGGAAGCTGTCCGATCTGCGGTGTTGACGTCCTTACCGGTGGTTAGTAGGAAGGCAATCAGAAGATCTCCGATCTACGGTGTTGACGTCCCTACCGGTGGTTAGTAGGAAGGCAATCGGAGGTCTTTCCGATTTGCGGTTCAGTGCATTGCACTAGTGGAGCCTCACCGGATTTGGTGAGGGGTGGACGTAGGACTGGGGATTCAGTCCGAACCACCTTAAAATCCTTTGTTTTGTGGTTTGCTCGTGCGATTACTTTGTGATAGATGTATGCTTAGGTTCAATATCTATATTACTTATTCATCTTGCTAAGTGAATCGTTGTGTGCCACGCTAAGCTAGTTATATTCCGCTGCAATTCTTTTTATCTAGCTTTAAAGAGGGCTGCATTTTGAAAAGAGGGGCAGATCTATTCACCCCTCCCCTCTAGATCCGCCATCCACTACTCAACAAAGAAGATCGAGGTTAAGGACATTCCTGTTGTCCGAGACTTCCCAGATGTCTTTCTTGAGAAATTACCAGGACTTCCGGCTGAGAGAGAGGTTATATTTTCTATTGATTTAGTTCCTGGCGCGACCCCTATTTCTAAGGCTCCTTATCGTATGTCCCCTGCAGAGCTGAGGGAATTGAAGCAACAGTTAATGGAATTACTTGAGAAGGGGTTCATTCGTCAAAGTACTTCCCCGTGGGGAGCCCCTGTATTGTTTGTTCGAAAGAAGGATAGTTCGATGAGGTTGTGCATCGATTATCGGCAATTGAACCAGTTGACTATCAAGAACAAATATCCATTGTCGAGGATTGATGAATTATTTGATCAGATAGCAGGAGCTCAGTATGTTTCTAAGATTGATCTTCGATCAGGATACCATCAATTACGGATTAAGGAAGAGGATATCTATAAGACAGCCTTCCGTAGCAGGTATGGGCATTTTAAATTTATAGTAATGCCTTTTGGACTAACAAATGCACCCGCAGCTTTCATGCAGTTGATGAACAATGTGTTTCGGCCCTATCTTGATCAGTGGGTCGTGGTGTTTATTGATGATATCTTGATTTATTCTAAGAATAAGGAGAAGCATGCTGAACAATTAAGGATGGCGTTGCAAATATTGAGAGACCATCAGCTATACGTCAAGTTTAGTAAGTGTGAGTTCTGGTTACAGGAGGTGTCCTTTCTAAGGCATATTATTACAAAGGAAGGTATTTCTGTTAACCCCTCGAAGGTAGAGGCAGTGAAGAATTGGGATAGGCCTACTAATGTAACTGAAGTTAGAAGTTTCCTAGGCCTAGCAGGTTATTACCGGAGGTTTATTAAGGATTTCTCCAAGATTGCGGTGCCCTTAACAAGATTAACCCGCAAGGAGAACAAATTTGATTGGTCAGAGGATTGTGAGAGAAGCTTTCAGACCTTGAAGGAGTGTTTAACGACTGTCCCTGTTTTGGCTTTACCATCTGGAGAAGGAGGTTTCGTGGTGTACACTGATGCTTCAGGTATTGGTCTAGGTTGTGTACTGATGCAGCACGGGAAAGTGATAGCCTATTCTTCTAGGCAGTTGAGGAAGCATGAAGAGAACTATCATGTTCATGATTTGGAACTTGCAGCTGTAGTGTTTGCCTTGAAGATATGGAGGCACTACTTGTATGGAGAGACATTTACAGCGTTCTCAGACCATAAGAGTCTGAAGTATTTATTTTCTCAGAAGGAACTCAATATGAGGTAGAGAAGATGGCTTGAGTATTTGAAAGACTTTGACTTCTCCATTGAGTATCATCCTGGAAAAGGGAATGTAGTGGCGGATGCTTTAAGCCGCAAGCCAATAGCTAAGTTGTCGCATCTCATGTTGCAAGAATGGAGACTGTTGGAGTAGTTAGCTAGCTTGGATCTCAATGTTGACAAGGACTGGGTCACGATTGCTCAGATTCAACTTAAACCTGAATTCTTGATAGAAATCAAGTCCTTGCAAAATAATGATCCAGAGTTGGTAGAGATCAAGGAGAGTTTGAGTAACAGACCTGATTTCATAGTAGCTAACGATGGAAGATTGTTGTTTCAGGGAAGGACCTGTGTACCTAATATAGCTGAAATAAAGAATAAGATTCTCAAAGAAGCTCATAGATCCAGATACACTATTCATCCTGGAGGTACTAAGATGTATAAGGATTTGAAAAGATCATTTTGGTGGCCGAATATGAAAAAGGAAATTACAGAATTTGTCAGTAGATGTTTGGTATGTCAGCAAGTCAAGGCTGAGCATTTCAGACCTGCAGGGAAATTGAAACCACTTGATATACCTCAATGGAAGTGGGAGAGTATTGGTATGGATTTTATTATGGGTCTACCTAGGACTCGTAGTGGATTTGATGCAATATGGGTTATTGTTGACAGATTGACAAAGTCTGCTCATTTCTTGTCCATTAAGTCTAAATGGACAGTTGACATCTTGGCGGCTCTGTATATGAAGGAAATTGTAAGGCTCCTTGGTATTCCAGTCCGCATTGTGTCTGATAGAGACCCCAGATTCACTTCGTATTTTTGGAAAGGATTACAAGAATCCCTAGATACCCGTCTAAATTTCAGTACCGCTTTTCATCCACAAACAGACGGACAAACTGAAAGAACCAACCAGATAGTGGAACATATGCTTAGAGCCTGCATGATTGATTTTGGAGGTTGTTGGAGTGATCACTTGGCCTTGATGCAATTCGCCTACAACAAAAGTTATGAGTCCAGTATTCAGATGGCTTCATTTGAAGCTTTGTATGGTAGAAGCTGTCGATCTCCATTATGTTGGGAGGAGGTAGGTGAGAAACAATGGCTGGGACCAGATCACATTTCTAAATCGTCCAAGAATATCCGTATTATCAGAGATCGGTTGCAAGTAGCACAATCAAGACAGAAGAGCTATGCCGACAACAGAAGAAGAGTCTTGGAATTTCAGGTTGGTGAACATGTGTTTTTGAAGGTTTCTCCCATGAGAGGGATTCGCAGGTTTGGTATTCAAGGCAAGCTGAGTCCAAGATATGTTGATCCATTCGAGATTCTGGACAGAGTGGGAGAGGTCGCTTATCGATTAGCACTACCACCTCAGTTATCAGGAGTACACAACGTCTTCCATGTGTCTATGCTGCGGAAATATGTGTATGACCCTACTCGTGTCATTCAGCATGCGGATTTGGAGCTGAAGGAAGATTTGACTTACGAAGAAAGACCTATCAAGATTTTGGATCGTAAGCAGCAGCAACTCAGGAATCGTTCCATACCCTTGGTTAAAGTACAGTGGAGTCGGCGTGGAACCGAAGAAGCTACATGGGATCAAAGATACCATGCGGAAGCAGTATCCTGACTTGTTCTAGGTAAGCTATTTCACTCTCCGTTTTCCGTAAGTGTAGTGAATTTGAAGGACCAAATTCTTTAAGTGGGGGAGGGTGTAGCACCCCGGTATATTAATGAATAAAAATTTCAAGAAAATTAATAAGAAATTCTTTAATAAATAGGATAAGTAAAATCTCGACCATTTTATAAAAATCTGGAAAAATTAGAATCTTGTAGAGGATAAAACATTTAGTAAAATTGTCTTCTAAGACCAGCCCAAGTAAAATCTTTAAACAGACCGAATTAGCCGATTAAGGCCCAAATCCACACTTAGCCTAATTGGATCTTAAAACACGAAATTAGAGCCCAATACCTGATCATTTAAGCTGAAACCGGATGCAAATGAAAGGCTAGGATTAAGAGATCGTTTCCCCTCTGGTTTTTCTCCGAAACCCTAACCCTAGGAGAAGTATTTGGCGGCGGAATGGCGGATTGACTCGATCTTGCGTGAATCGCGCACGTCCGCGGTGCGTGGACTCTATCTCCACGATTAGAACTCTCTAGATGGAGTGTGCAAAAAGCTCCATCTATTCCTTGACCTAGGGTCGTCTCCTTGACCTCGGGTCCATGGCGGCCGCGGAGGGGGCCCCAGTGGCCCCCGCTGCCCTCCCTCCACACTTATCTCCTTCATCTTTGTCCCCTTCTGTTACTTTTCCCGTTGGTGGTCGATCGTTTGCTGAGGTGCTTACTTCGTCCATGAAGCCACCGGTTGTCCATGGAACTGTTCATTCCACGGATGGAGGTGAACCTGCTGTTTCTTTAGTGTGAAGGAGTTGTATGCCTCATTGGAACCTTTTGCATTCTCTTTAGTTGCTAGAACCCCATTTGGAAGACCGGCTTTCCCAGACATCAGGGCTCATCTCACACACCGTTGTGGATTCAAGGAGGATTTTATTATCAGTGCCCTGGACTCTCGTCATCTTCTGCTTCGATTTCAAAATCAGGAGGATTATCTTCAGCTGCTTTTGAGGGATAGTCTCTATGTCCATGGCCGGCTCTTTAAATTTTTCAAATGGTCTATGAATTTTTCCCCTGAGGAAGATTCGCCCATCCTCCCTATTTGAATTTCCTTCCCTAGTTTGCCGGTTAATTTCTTCGTTGAACCCATGCTGCATTCTATTGCGGGCAACATTGGCAATGTGCTGAAGATTGATTCGTATACTTTGAACCTTTCCAATACCATGGAAGCCCGTGTGTGTGTAGAGCTGGATGTCTCAAAGCCTCATCCACACAGGTTATGGATTGGAATTCCTGGAGGAGGGGCTTGGCAAAATGTTGTTTACTCTGATATCCCAAAATTCTATTCTGGCTGCTCACGACTCGGTCACAGCTTGGATGATTGTAAAAGGAAAAATCCTTCTAATTTTTTGCCAGCTCATGGTCTTGTCCGTCATAATTATCAACACAGGAAAGTTTGGATGCCCGCTGATTCAAGCAAGAATGCCAACACAAATGCTAATATTCCAGTAGAAATCGAGACTGGAAATATGGATATTGCTTTTGCCCATGGCTCATTGGTCAATAAAGTACTTGCTCTCAAGCCTCATAACATGGCTGAGATTGTGTTGGGGTCCCCAAAATCTCCACTGATGCATGACATGGATTTGATGCCTGTTTGTCAGATGGCAAATGTGTCTTGTAAGCAGTCTTTGAGAATTCTGATGATTGCAATGTGGAAACAAATAATATCTCAAATGCTCAGGATTCGATGACAATTCCACCTTTAGAGCTCCCTTTAAACCAAATCAACCAGCATGGTACGCTGGTCCCTGTCCCTGAAATTTCAGTTGTCGATTCTCATTGTGTATTGGATACACAGGAAAATGTTTCTAAGGCCATTGGTTCCAAGCAGCAATTGCAGAATGCAGATTTAGACTCTCGAAGAAAGGCTATTGCTAAGACTGTTACATCTGATAATATGAGAGTCATGCTTACTGATCGACAGGGAGCCATCACTAGATCCATGACCAAGTCGGGGTCTGCGGGTAATATCCCTGATCTTCTTCCATCAACATGAATTTTATTATTTGGAACATAAGAGGCATTGGAAATGACACTTCTGTTGGTCGGGTTAAATTCCTTATCAAGAAACATAACATAGACTGTGTTATCTTATTGGAGCCTAAAGTAAATGTCAATAATCTTGATGGTATTTGTAGAAGGTTGGGTATGAATAAAGCTTATGCCAATAATGATGACTTTGCACACATTTGGGTGTTATGGAGGGAGCCTTTGGACTTCTCTGTTATGAGTAGAGATGATCAGCAACTAACTATCATTCAAGCAAATCCTGCTTCTCCTATTTTTCACTTAACCTTTGTTTATGCTAAGTGTACTGCTGCTGAGAGACAGATTCTGTGGGCCTCCCTAAACTCAATTCATTCTCAAATCACTGGATCTTGGCTAGTTGCATGAGACTTTAATTGCATTCTACACACTGATGAGAAGTTGGGTGGTAATTCCCCCAATATGGGTGCTATTTCGGATTTTGCACAATGTGTCTCTGATTGCTCTCTTGTTGATGCTGGATACATGGGTTCAAAATTTACCTGGCACAACAATCAAGCTGGGAGCAAAGGTATTTGGGCCAGGTTGGACATGGTGCTCACAAATTCTGAATGGCTGACTGTATATCCTTTTTCTGTTGAGCACTTATCCAGAGAAGCATCCGACCATGCTCCTTTACTGGTGATGTCACTTTCTCAGGTCAATTTGAAGAGCAGATTCTACTTTCTTAAAATGTGGACCATGCATTATAAATATCTTGGGGACATCCACTCTTGCTGGAACAACAGCCTGGTGGCTTCTTCACCAATGACAAATTTATACTTGAAGCTAAAATACTTAAGGAAAATGCTCCGGAGTTGGAACAAGCATACATTTGGGAATGTAAACCTCAACCTGATGGCAGCTGAAGATGATGTCCTCCAAGCTGAGCAATCCTATGATTTAAATCCCATGGAGGATAATTATGCTATACTGGAGAAAGCCAAGACAACCCAATCTAAAAGACTCATACAACAGGAATGCTTTTGGAGATAAAAATCTGGAATTCGTTGGCTTCTAGAGGGGGATAGACATACTAAAATTTTTCATGCTGCCACTATGGCCAAGAGACATAAACACAGAATCACTCAGCTTCAGAATTCAGTTGGTCTTCTTACCTCTGATCATGATGAAATGAAAGATATAGCAGCCTCCCATTTTTAAAAGGCCTTCAGCTCACAGCACCACTTTATTGAAGAGTCTTCTCTGAACTGCATACCTAGCCTTGTTCATCAGGATGATAACATGATGTTATGTGCTATCCCCTCAAATGATGATATTCACGAAGCTGTTTTCACTTTATCTGCATATAGTGCTCCAGGTCCCGATGGCTTTACATGTTCTTTCTATCAAATTGCTTGGTCCATTATAGGTGGACTGGTTGGCAGTGCTGTTAAAGAAGCTTTCAGTACTCACCTTCCCCTGCCCAGAAGTGTGACTTCTACCTTAATAGCTCTCATCCCCAAGAAATCAAATTCAACAGAAATTTCAGATTTCAGGCCAATTAGCTTATGTAATTTTTTCTATAAAATCACCTCCTTCATTGTTAACAAAAGGTTGGCTTCAATCCTACCCAAGATAATTTCCATGGAGCAGACTGCATTTGTGAAAGGAAGGCATATCATAGAGAACATTGCCTTAGCACAAGAATTGACAAATGAACTGGGAAGGAAAACAAGGGGCAATAATATCATGTTCAAGCTAGACATGGCAAAGGCTTATGATAGACTAGAGTGGGATTTTCTATTTGCTGTCCTCCACAAATTTGGATTTAGCTTGTCTTTCATTAATTTGATTGAGAAGATGGTAAATAATTTCTGGTTTTCCATTTTATTAAATGGGGATTCAGCATGTTTTTTTAAGTCAACAAGAGGTGTAAGGCAAGGAGATCCAGTTGCCCCTTCTCTATTTATCATTGCTGAGGAATCTTTAAGTAGATCTCTAAAAGAGGCCTATTCAAATGGCAGTGTAGAATGGTTTTCAGGGCCCAGCAGATGTCCTCCAATTTCACACCTATTGTTTGCTGATAACACCCTACTTTTCAGTAAAGCAAGCATTACTTCAGTCAGGAATCTGATCAATGTCCTAAAAATTTATGAAAGAGCCTCGGGTCAGTCAATAAATGTCAGCAAAAGTGGGTTTTTTATTCACCCAAAGATCCATATGACAGTTGCCAACCAGATTCAGAACTGCACAAGTTACTCTCACCATGCATTTCCTCATAAGTATCTTGGCTTTCCTTTGATGCTTGGCAGAAGGAAAAAAGTTTACTTCGCTGGTATAATTAGTTCCATCCACAAAAGAATTGCAGGCTGGAAATCAACTTTATTATCACAGGGAGCTAAATTGATTCTGATCAAACATGTTTTGTCCTCTATCCAAATTTACTCTTTATCATCTTCACCACTTCATTCAGGTACTCACTCCCTTCTTGATAAGTGTAGACACGCCATTTTAACATTTCTGTGAGTAAATTTCATATTATGCTACGATGCCCCAAAGTGACTTGCGCATTTGATTCACGCGGGTGATTAATCATCTTTGCTTTGATGACTTAACAAGTCCATACATAGCAAGTCTATACGTTGCAACAAGTCTATACATTCAAGTCTATACGTTGCAACAAGTCTATACATAGCAAGTATGTACATTCTCCAAAGTCTATACAATCCCTAAATCCATGCATCTCCAAAGTCCATACATTCCTCCAAGTCCATACATTCATCTCCAAAGTCTATACAATCCCTAAATCCATACACTCCCACCAAGTCTATACATTCTCCAAAGTCTATACAATCCCTAAATACATTCCTCCAAGTCTATACATTCATCTCCAAAGTCTATACATTCCCCACCAAAGTCTATACATCCATTTTAAAGTCTATACATTCATCCCAAAGTCTATACATTCCCCACCAAAGTCTATACATTCCCACCCAACCAAAGTCTATACATTCCCAACCAAAGTCTATACATTCCTACCAAAGTCTATACATTTCCAACCAAAGTCTATATATTCCCACCCAACCAAAGTCTATACATTCCCCCCAAAGTCTATACATTCCCACCCAACCAAAGTCTATACATTCCTAACCAACCAAAGTCTATACATTCCCAACCAAAGTCTATACATTCCCACCCAACCAAAGTCTATACATTTCCAACCAAAGTCTATACATTCCTAACCAATCAACGTCTATACATTCCCAACCAAAGTCTATACATTCCTACCAAAGTCTATACATTCCCACCTAACCAAAGTCTACACATTCCCAACCAAAGTCTATACATCCATCTCAAAGTCTACACATTCCCACCAAAGTCTATACATCCCCAACCAAAGTCTACACATTCCCACCAAAGTCTATACATCCCCAATCAAAGTCTATACATTCCTACCAAAGTCTATACATTTCCAACCAAAGTCTATACATTCCTAACCAACCAAAGTCTATACATTCTCACCAAGTCTACACGTCACCAAGTCTACACATCCTAAGTCTATACATTCAAGTCTGTACGTTGCAGCAAGTATGTACGTTGCAGTAGGTCTGTACGTTCAAGTCTGTACGTTGCAGCAAGTCTGTACATTATAGCAAGTCTATACGTTGCAACAAGTCTGTACGTCCAAGTCTGTACGTCCAAGTCTGTACGTTGCAGCAAGTCTGTACGTCAAAGTCTGTACGTCGCAGCAAGTCTGTACGTTCAAAGTCTTTACGTTGCAGCAAGTCTTTACGTTCACCTTACCAAATCTATACGATCACCTTTAGCAAGTCTATACGTTCACCTTTAGAAAAGCTTATAAAAGAAAGAGCTTATAAGAAAATTAAAAAAAATGAATAATGGGTTATAAGAAAATACAAAAAAATAAAAAAAAGGGGTTATAAGAAAATACAAAAAAAATTCAAAAGGGTTATTAAAAAAATCTAAAAAAATTGAGAAAAGGTTAAAAAAATAAATATACAAAATAAGGTTGTAAATACACATAGGTTTGTATATGCGTATAATATATGATATAAATATATAGTATTGTTATAAATACATATATATATATAAGGTTGTATACATATATGCGTAATATATAATATAAATATACATATACATATACTTCGTTGTATATATGTATATATATACTTAGTTTTATTTTAGTGAGCTGCTTAAACAAACAAAAAAAAACAAAGACTCTTGATCATCTTAAATAAAATCATAATGACCACTTATCCCCCTAATCTTCCAGATCTGGTCTCCCTATAATTCTTGTCTCTCACGTCACTTTCCCTCTCACCTTATCTCTTCTCTCAGCTGTCTCCCTCTCTCTTGTACGCCTAGTCACCAGACATGAGGAATCTTCCCCCCTCTCACGTCTCTCCTTTCGTTTGTTTTATTCTCCCGGCAGGGGGAACCCACGCGAACTCCCCCTCACGTCCCTCTCCACTTCCCACACAACCCACAGCCACCTCCACTTCCCAAGACAGCCACCCCATCCGCCACCCTCACGTCCCTCTCCACTTCCCACACAACCCACAGCCACCTCCACTTCCCAAGACAGTCACCCCATCCTCCACCCTCACGTCCCTCTCCACTTCCCACACAACCCACAGCCACCCCCCTTCGCCATTGCAACCTCACCTCCCACGAAAACCTTCCCTCCACTCACGCGCCCTCACCGCCACGGAGCCGCCTCCCTCTCTGCAGCCCCCCTCCCTCGTAACCGAACCCAGCAGCGAGCCTCCCTCACCACGCCCCTCCTGCCGCTAACGCGTCCATCTCCTGCCGCAAAGCTCACCTCTCCGGCATCCTCGTCGCCGACAGCACCTCCACCATCTCTCTCTACACTGACCTCCACAACCGCGGCTACCACGTCCGCGAACTTGCCGTCCGACCACTCCGCGAGGTCGCCGGTACCATCTCGCACGCTGCCACCCATGTCGCCATCGTCATCGTCGTCAACGACCTCGCGAGCAACCTGCCGCAGAGCCCCTGCTCCACCTCTTGCCACCACCTCGTCCCCACGCCAACTCCCTCCGCCGCTGTCGTCTCACGCAGTCTCCGACTGCACCGCCACCAGCAACCCCGCCATCCATGCATCGTGAGCCCCACGCGAGCACGCTGTGAAGCTTCCCCCCGCCGCGACTACCATCGACCATCTGCATCGCCAGCCGCTCACGAGCACGCGAACGCGAGCTCCTCACGCCAGCCACCAGTCGCCCCCTGCCGCTTGCCTCCGACGACTTCCCTGCACCCCAGCTGCAAGATCCTCACCGTCTGCAGTCCTCGTCGTTGGCCACCCGCGGCCATTGCCTGCCGGAGAGCCCTCCGTGAACCCCCGGGCTACCACGTCTGCCTTCCGTGACCACCGCCTTCGGCTGCCGCCGCTCGTCGCCACCGGCCGCCCACCGCCGGCCTCCCCCTCTCCCTCTTTCCGTTTCTCTCTTCTCTTCCTCCCGCGGTTTCTCTCTCTCTTTCTCCCCCTCTCTCCCGTGTTCTCTCTCTCTCCCTCTCTCTCTCCCCCATCCGTTTTCTCTCTCTCTCTTTCTCCCCCACGCTCTCTCTCTCTCTCTCTCTCTCTCTCTCTTTTGTTCTCTCTCTCTCTCTCCGCCCGATCTCTCCTTGCTCTCTTTCTTCTCTCTTTTTTTTATTTTTTTTATCTCTTCTCTCACACCCTCTCTCTAACTCTCTCACCCAATCTCTCCCTGCTCTCTTTCTTATCTCTTTTTTTATTTTATTTTTTTATCTCTTCTCTCACACCCTCTCTCTCGTTGTCTCCCTCTCAATCTCTCTCACGTTCTCTCCCTCTCGATCTCTCTTATTCTCTCTTTTTTTATTATTTTTTTAAACCCCCCCTCTATCTCCTCTCCTCCTATCCGATCTCTCTCACCACCTCCAGAACTCTTTCCCTTTTGTCTCACTCTCACGTGATCTTTCTTTATTTTTTTTATTGTTGTTTCTCTCACTCCCTCTCCCTCTCTTGCTGTTTCTCTCTTCATTATTTTAATATCTACACTTCATGTGCACATGCCATGCACGTAGGTGGTTTGTATGTTTTTTTTACTATTAGTGTATGCACCCTTCTTTGTCTTTATATAAGCTTACATGTACATCTTTATATATGTTTACTTATTACATATATATATTGTATATTATATCTTCTCTTCATCTGTTAGATCTAGGTGTATACCTATATATATATTTATATGCTAATATATTCATGTGCTTATATAATATGTCTATGTTCATATTTATGGTTGTAATATGTTTTTTTATAATATATCTAATATGCTTATGTAATATGTTAATGCAGAAATAAAGGTGAGGCTTTCGGCCCAATTAGCATTCCCGCGTGTCCCCGCACACGGGGAAGCCGTTTGGTCCCACCGTTTGCCCGCTTCGCGCTTGCGTCGCCATCAACGGCTCTTTTTGTTACTCTTATTATTTTGTTGTGTTTTTTTTAGTTTGTCATACATGTTATCAATGCTTTATCTTATGAATTGTTATCATATTATATCACTTGTCTAACTTAATTTTATTTTCTGTTCATTCATTTTGCAGGGTAACCAACTCAAAAGCCCTCTTCTTCGGCCAGCCCAACGAAGAGGAAGAAGGAGCCCATATCATCCCGCGTCAAAGGCAAAAGCGATCAACCAGTTTGGGGCCCTCGGTCCCTGGCGATCACACCACCAAACGCGTGCTTGTAGTAATTTTTTATTTTATGTCTATAATACTCGCGGATAGCTAAATCCCGCACGGGTCTGTTTGTACTATAATCGGTCGCGGTGAGTCGTTCCACCGTGGTCATTTACTTTCAGCACTTCCTTTCTGCACTTTGTTATATTATTGTTAAAACCCCGCAGGATCAATGTCCTGCGGCGGTCTGTTTACTCTCTGTTATATTTTTGCTATTATAACTGTGTGAGGAGTGATATGCCGTTCCAAATTCCGAGTCTACGTGTGTTTTTGTGTCCGCCAATTTCTACTACGTAGAGTCCCAGGATACGAACTCGGTATATGAAAAACTGCTCTCGGAATGGTAGGTCACACCTACCAGGAAGGGGTTCAGTTTGCGTGAGAGGGTCTTCGGATCCCTATCTCTGCCTCGTACCGGAATTCGGTAAGTCTAGGTTCTCCGCGTTCTCCTACAGAGTGTCCTTTCAGGTCGTACTCTCCACTTTTTTCTATTTTCAACCCCCTTTACGCACGCGTTTCTTTCGTCATTTTTTTCCTTTCACTAAGAGAGGGAGAAACCCCATCTCTCTCTCAGTCCACCACGTGGCGCGTCCACATCTCTGGCGATCACGGTGGGACCTTCTTTTTACTTTTTTGGTTACCCTTGAACTCTCGGCACCCACGTGTGCCTCCCTCTTTTGACACCCACGCGTGTCCCTCCTTTCGGCACCCACGTGTGCCCTTCCCTATTGCGCCCACGTGCGCCCACTCCCCTCGTGTACCTCGTGCACTCCCCCCGTCCTTTGTGGTTACTTGAGAGGTCGACGTTGTCTCGTGCACCTCGTGCACTCCTCCTCCATTTGGCACCCACGTGTGCCCCCACCATTTGGCACCCACGTGTGCTCCCTCCATTTGGCACCCTCGTGTGTCCCCCCCTTTTTATTGCGCCCGCGTGTGCTACGTCACCCCTCTCGTGCACCGTGTGCACCCCCTTAGTCTCCTCTTTTGTGATTTATAGTCTATGTCGGCTTGGAAAGAAGAACGGTTATATCCTACTCTATCTATTTATTATTTTTATATCTCTGTTATATCACTGTTATATCTATTGTATTTTTGTGTATATCTCTGTTTTATTTGTGTTTATCTTTGTTCTATTTGTGCTATATATTTCAGCACTGCATTGCATATCATCTCCCTTTTATTTTTATTTTTTTGTTCCTTTTTTTTAGGATTAACCTCTCTCGTGAAGGAAGGACTCTCCGTCGGGAATTCCTCTCGACGGACTAGGATCTCCTTCATCGGGACCTCCGTAAGTCCCCGACATCGAAGGATTCCCTCTTCGTTCACTGGGCTGGTTGTACCACTGAAGTACCCCGAAGTTAGTTACCTATCCGTGGTGAGACGAGTGTCCCTAGTTGACACGGCGGTAAAACAAAGGTGCAACTAGGTTATTTGCAAATTTTGTGTGAATATTTATATTTGTTAAAAAGACAAAAAAAGAGGTAAAACAAAAATAAAAAAAAGTGACGTAAGATCATACTCTTGTTTGGTAATCTCTGATTATTGGTGTATGCGCTTATGTTCTGGAAAAATAAAAATGGCTCAACTCTTTTGGAGAGAATCAATCGGGTCGTGGTCAGTAAGTTGACACACGCGTCTATGCAATGGACTCAGGCCCTTCCCGTGAGACCTCATAGGAGGTCCCCACTGTTCCACGAGAAATTTCTCCACCACAGGACATCTTCTCCCTGTTGGGTGTCCTCGCCAGTACACAGCTCAGCCCTGAGCAAATTCTGGTCTTTCAGGCTATTTTAAAGGGGAAATCGGTTTCTCTCCCTTCTCAGGAGTCGACTCCGGCTCCTACATCCTACCAACAGCCGCTCCAGGCTACTGCATCCCCATCACATGTATATGTCACTCCCTCTTCTTCATTTCAAGGATAGGCGAGCCAACAGCCCGCCTCTTACCAATTTCTCCCTCCACAATCTCAAGCCCCTGTCATCCTTCATACGGTACCCCAAACGTGTTTGTCCACTGGTGGGCCGTCATACCCCTCTAGCTCAGGGTTCCTTTCTCAAGCCTCAACGAGGCCTCTTTCACCTCAGTGGCAGGCCCAACCTTCGCCCTCTTTTCCTCACCCCTCATGGCCCCAAAATTTGGCTGCCCCTCCTACCCTGGCTCAATCGAGTCACTCTACGGGAGAGCCTTACTCCCCTTCTTTTTCATGCCTTCCATGTCAAGCCACCCCTCCAATGTCTCAAGGCCAACTCTCTACTTCACAAGTCACACCTCTCCAACAAGCTCTTATTGACAAAATGGATCAAATGAAGGAAGAGTTAAAGGAGTTCACAATTCGGCTATCGCCCCCTCCTCCTCAAGTCAACCCCCTTCACGCTAAAACCGCTGAAATAGATAAGGAGTGGAAAAAGGCAAGAGATGAGTATGAGCAAGAGCTTCTTTCAAGTCGTTACGATCAAATGGATACCGTCTACCCATCACCCATTCACCACACTAATTCATATGACCCTCCATCTCCTCACTCATATCTATATACGCAAAATCCTCCATACCAATATACGTCACCTCATCTTATCAATATGCCTCCGTCATAGCATCCATTTGAACCTAATGATTATGAGCAATTGCAAATGGCACCTGATCACATTTGCGAAAATTTTGAAGATATGCCCACTCTGAGGTTTCTTCGTTCCTTCCCTCTTCCACCACCACCAGAAGATCTCTTTGCTGAGGATGAAGCCACTATCGCACCCATTCCGAGTTTTCTTCGTCACCCTCTTCCACCACCACCAGAAGACTCCCCTGCTCAGGACGAAGTCACTGACTCGACCCCTACCTATGAGACATCATGGGATTATGACGATGGGTCCATGCTCCAGCAACCTACGTCAACGTACCATGAGTCTCCTACTGATTCTACCCCTACCTATGAAACATCATGGTATTATGACGATGGGTCCATGCTCCAGCAACCTACGTCAACGTACCATGAGTCTCCTACTGATTCTACCCCTATCTATGAGACGTCATGGTATTATGACGATCGATTCATGCTCCAGCAATCTACGTCAACGTACCATGAGTCTCCTACTGATTCTACCCCTATCTATGAGACATCATGGCATTATGATGATGGGTCCATGCACCAGCAACCCACGTCAATATACCATGAGTCAACCACTGATTCTACCCTTACCTATGAAACCACCTGGTGTTACGATGATGGGTTTACACCCCAACAACCCGCATCAATGCACCATGAATCACCTTCTATCCTTAAGCCCCCACGTACCACCCATTTTCTACGTACCAAGCCTTCTACTGTTACCCCTTCGATCGCACAATTAACCCTCGCACCATTGGCTTCCACTGAGCATTCCATTAACCCTTGTTCCCAACCAAGTAATCCTTCATCGCCTTCACCTAAAACCTCCACGGAGCCTTCTATTAACCCTTGTCCCCAACCAAGTAATCCTCCATCGTCTCCACCTAAAACCTCCACTAGCCTTGTAACTCCGAATACAACCATTCCTATTCCTCCACTCAACCTCATACCCAAACCCGTGATTAGTCCAGAGCAGGGCCCATTTATTTTTGCACCCGAGCCAACCTCGTCTGCTTTCGAGCAGGAGGAGAAGCTCGTCGTGTTTCAACCTCCACCTACTCTTTTTACAACCCATTCCATTGAACCTCTATTACCCGCTGAGCCTGTTGCCTCCATCTCGCCTCCGCCACTTCAGGCTTCCACCATCCCTATAACTTCAAACCCAACCCCTCTTACTCCTCCACTTGACCCCTTACCCAAATTCGTGGCTAACCCTGAGCAGGGCTCATCCATTTTTTCACCCGAGTCAACCTCATCTGCTCCCGAGCAAGAGAAGAAGCTCGATGTGTTTCAACTTCCATCTACCCCTTCCATTGAACCTCCATTGTCTGATCATGTTGTTTTTGACTCACCTCTTTCTATCACCTCTCGGAGTGGGTGTATTCTTATAAATACATGTGCCAAAGATGATGATCAAGAATCGGACAAGAAGAATTCGGTTACGGCTATGCCGTTCAAAATTCAAGATTTCATATGCCGAATGCCACTTCGAGTTCTTGTACCGGTCACCTTTGAGAAGGCCGAATCTCCATCTGCACCAATGTCCATCAAAAAGGACTCTCAGGAATTGGTGCTAAGTAAATCAAGGGCCAAAACAATAACGATCACGTTACTCATTGGCCAACATGCTTTCAAGGCCCTTATTACCCCTTGTTCGGTCATAGTCCAAATGGCCAATCAAAAGAAGGGGATCTCCTCATGCATAGTGATGACACATTCTGCTGCCGAGGAGATGATGAATTCTATGCTCAAGGGAGGGTCAGGCCGCTCTTTATTGGAAGCTTTTGACGTTTTGTCTACTCCCTATCAACTTCCATGCAAGGGGCGAACGTCTATGCTATCAAGCATATTCACACACGATATTCCAACGCCCTTGAGTAGTGCATCAAATAAGAAGCCCTTTATGCCGAAGGTCAAACTACCAATGATAGATACCATCCATTTATCAAGGGAGTTATTTCTAAAGGAGCCATTCCATGCCAAGATCCCTACTGCACAAGCGGGACTCTTAAACTTTTGCTATGATTATTTGCCAAGAGAGTTACCGTTCATTTTCGAATGTCCAAGGGATCTTGTTACATCAAATGAGAGCTTGTGGGCTCTGACCGCACCAATTGAACCGATTGGTCAGAGAAGGATGAGGCCATCTTTTGAAGCACATAATTGGAGAGAGCGGCCTACAAGGTCAAGAGGTCAAGAAGTCATGTTGAAGGTTGAGAGGCCACACTACGAGAGAGTATCCACCAGGAAGAAGGGAAAGCATAAAGTGAAGCTTAAGGGTGATAAATCCCATGTGGACGAGCCATCCTGTAGCTCATCTACTTCATACCCCATTCCATCATTGCTTGTGCTGTTATTCATCTTCTTTTTATGGGCAATCCATTGGCTGAGAGGATGCTTCCCATCATCTAGATCTATGCAATCAAGCTCCTCTTCTTCTCTAGGGTCTTTGGACCCTCACATTCATCCTCCTCCGGAGCCTCCAGACCCTTACCTTCCTCCTAGTCCAGAATCTCTGGACCCCCATTTTCATATTCCTTCGGAACCTCCGGACCCATCTCTCTTTAATTCCATATCTTTATCCACCTCTCATCCCTATCCGGAACCTCCAGACCCCTCTTTATTTAATTCCCTACCTTTATCTATCTACCCTCACATTCGCTCCGTCTGGAACCTCCGGACCCCTCCATGTTTAATTTCATATCTTTATCCACCTCTCATCCTCGTCCGGACCCTTCGGACCCCTCCATGTTTAATTCCATATCTTTATCCATCTCTCATCCTCATCCGGAACCTCCGGACCCCACTCTGTTTAATTCATTGTCTTCCCGTCCGGAACCTCCGGACCCCTCTCTGTTTGGTTCCTTGTCTTTATCCTACCCTCACGTTCCACCCCGTCCGGAACCTCCGGACCCCTCCATGTTTAATTCCTTATCTTTATCCATCTCTCATCTCCCTCCGGAACCTCCGGATTTCTCATATCATTCTCCATCTCTCTCAGGGTATCGCACCCTTCCTTTTTATATCCCTCCGGAACCTCCAGATTTCTCATCTTGTTATCCATCCCTCCTAGGGCATTGCGCCCTTCCTTTTCATATTCGTCCGAAGTCTCCGGACCTTTCCTTCTTTTGATTTATCCTTTTGTTCTTATATGGCATCGTGTCCTTCGTCCTTTTCATCCCTTTACATTACCTTTTTGCATATATTTTCCCGGGGCATCGCGTCCCTCATCATTTTCTTCCTCCGGAACCTCCGGATCCATACTCCTCTGATTCTCCTCCTTTACAATCGGATCCTCCGAATCCGCCTCTCTCAATTCATCAATTTCTAATTCCTCTCGATCTTGATCCTGAGTCTGACTCGATTCATGTCATATCAATTGTCTCGGGCATCTGCCTGTTCTCATACTGCTTTCGAGGCTTTAGTCCTCACCTTTTTCTTTGATTCCTTTCTTATCTTGTAAATTCTTCTAGGCATCTTCTGTCTAATCCTTTGTTTTATCACCATTCCTTTACAATAAACCACAGCATAGGCTAGGAAAGCCATAAGGAAAGTTGTCCAGAGGTATACATTGGTTGGAGGATTGCTATATAAGAGAAGCCTAACTGGTGTTCTTCTAAGGTGTTTTGATGATAATGAGTCTGGAAATGTGTAGAGGAAGCACACTCAAGCGTGTGTGGTGGTCATGTAAACGGTCAAATGCTTGTTAATAAGATCATTCGCCAAGACTTTTACTGGCCTACCATGGGGAAGATTGTGCTATCTATGTCCATCGGTGTGTCAAGTGTCAACTCCACACTGATAAGATCCATTCTCCATCTTCCTCTCTCCATCCAGTGTCCTCTCCATGGCCTTTCTCCATGTGGGCATTCGACATCATTGGTCCTCTTGGTGATCACAACTCCCTTATTAAACAAAAATCCTTCCTTCTCACTGCAACGGAGTATTTCACCAAATGGGCCGAAGTTGAAGCTTACGCAAAAATCAAGGCATCCACAGTCTGCAAGTTCATCATGAAGAGCATCATTGCCAGATTCAGCATTCCAAGAACTATCATCACCAACAACGGACCCCAATTCATTTCTCAGGATCTCCGAGACCTCTGCAACAGGTATAAAATTGCATTGCATCATTCATCACCATATTATCCACAAGGCAATGGCCAAGCAGAGGCCACCAATAAAACCCTGATTAAAATCATAAAGAAAACATGTGAGTCTAGCAGATTTACAGATTGGCCAGAGAAGCTCATTGAAGCTCTATGGGCCTATCACACTTCAATCCGTACCCCCACTGGGCAAACTCCGTTCGCCCTTACTTACGGGATGGAGGCAGTAGTTCCGTACGAGATCTTAGTTCCCTCTCTTAGAGTATAATTGGACAAGGACCTTCCCCTCGACGAACGTCGTGACTCTCTCCTTGCCCAGTTAGAACTCTTAGACGAGAAGCGCCTGGCCGCTGACGAGCATGCTCGTGTACACCAAAAGAGACTCACACGTTTTTACCAAAAGAAGGTTATTGAGAGAAAATTCAAAGTTGGTGAAATGATAGTGAAAAGAATTTTTGTAAAACCTGGCGGGCTGCGTTCTAAGCTCCAACCCAATTGGGAAGGACCATACGTGGTTCAGGCTGTGCATCCTGGCAACGTCTACAGGCTAGTCGATGCTGAAGGAGTTGAGTTATCCCACCTTTGGAATGGGCTGTATCTTAAGAAGTACTACCCTTAGATAGGTGTACATAGTGTCAAAATTACAAACAAAACATCAAAAAATAATGAAAAATAATGAAAACAACAAAAACAAAATAAAAAAGAAAAGACCAAAAAAAATAGAAAATTCAAAATGCTAATGTCTGGAGACCACCATGGAATCAAGTCACTGCATCTCACCTTCATGTCGGGATAGGGCCTATTAAGACTTGGTAGGTTCCGGGTCTTGGTTTGCCAGAACCGGGGAGATCCCTGTCCGACTAGTTCGGCTTATGCCCCCTTGAAAGAAGGCAACATACATGTACACATGTGTTATATGAAAGATCGGTAGCACCGCTCATGGTGAGGCCTCACCCAGAAGGTCTCCAGAAGGCTTAAATCTTTATTCTCTCTCTTCTCGACCGAATGAGACAGTCGGCGCCCTTAAAACGCTGAGCATGGGAAACACGAACACAACTCCTAGGGTGAGAGTAGGGTCCAATTCCTCGAGCATGGGTCAGAGTACGAGAAGAGGGCAGTGTCCCCGCAGGCATCCAAGAGGGATTTCACATTGTCAAAATACTATGTCCCCGCAAAAATCTGTCAAGAAAAAATCAGAAAAGAAGAACAAAATCAAAGTCAAGTGAAAAGCCTGGTCGTAACCGTGCCTGATCCCACAAATGAAACCCCTTTGGCTGAAAGTCAAATTCTATATAACAGGGGTCATGAGATGTAAATGCTCGAGATTTGGTCTGAAGTTGCCCGAAAGGGGAAGTTAAGTGCGCCCCTACTGGCTCGCCGGGTTAACGGTTTTGCCGGTCCTCTCAGGAGGTTTGCCCCCTATACTCTTCCTTCTTCCTCTGAAGATGAAGGCTCAATGGAGTTCCTGAAGGGTGAAACTCACCAAAGTCTGCAACCACCTTTCGACACAAACGTATGGTTGTCCATCTTGGAAAGCACAAGTCATTGTCGTGAAAGAGTCTCCGTATTTCTGGCTGGTCAAGACCCTTATCTACCATCTTAATGTCTTCTAGTCTAACCTCGGGCTTAGACCAATGCAAGCGCGTCACCTACAGGTGCGACGGCGTCTGATTCCGGGTCAGCGTCGCGCGGTTGGTCATTTGGGTTCCAGGGTGTTCCATTACATATCATCTAGAGTTGTGAGGAAATAGACCCGGGTCGGGCAAATCATTTACCTCAAACACTTTTTGGGTGAATCCCTGTGGTCGGAAGCAACTGGGAGCCTAAGCATGGCATGACGGTATTGTCATCAAGGTAAGTCTTAACCGGCGGGATTATCATTCGAGGAGTCTAGAGGCCCAAATCAACTTAGATGTGCACTTAGGATGCCTGGGAGGTTAGCAAGAAACCCTCGTCCTCATGCAGGTTAGATGTTATATCAAGTGGTCATCATGCATTAGCAAAAATAAAAAAAATAAACAAACCAAAAACAAACAAAAAAATAACAAATCCAAAAATCCAAAAAAAGCAAAAAATGTACATGCACAAAAAAATGGAAATATAAAAGACCAAAAAAAATAAACAAACAACAAAATACAAAAAAATGAATACACCTACAAAAACAAAGAAAATCACATCTTCGCATGATCGCATTTGTATGCACCATTCATTTTAAATTCTCGTTTGCATCCGTGTGCTTGTCTGTCGCATTCATTATCCTTTATTATTGCCTTTGTTAATAAAGGCTTGCCCCTTGACTCGTTATCAAGGACATCTCAAATCATGTTTATTTATTGAGCAAGGGGCAAGTCAGAGCAGAGATGCTAACTTGTTTGCTTAAGTGTATGCAGGGACTAGAGTGATCAAGAAAAGCAGAGAACCAAACACGAACTAATTTATTCCACTCTCAACTAAAAACAAATAGAAGTCTACATCAGGTTTCACCTTCTCTCTCCACATTACTTGTCCCGCCACCCTCCGGGCGAGACACTCTTGAGGGTGCTATCCAATCATGGAATGCGGTCCTTCTACCGCTTTGTGGGCCTCTTTCTATCTGTACCCCCCGGCGCCGATCTGCGGGGGCACCAAAGAAGCTGCTGACACGAAAGTCACGCTCTTGTGCTCTTCGGTAGCGTTCCTCACCGTCCTTTAGCCACTGCTCGGCGAGGCCGAGACTGGTCTTCAATTCAAATATTTGGGCCTCCAGGGCCCTCTTCTCCTCTTTCTCGGCCGACCTCTTGGCCTTTTCTCTTTCCTTGGCCTTTTCCCTCTCAGCACGTTCTCTCGCTCTGTCTTCCCTCTCCAGCTGAAGGGTGATCCTCAGCTCTATAGCGTCCCTAGAAAAGTCGTCACCTGGACGACGCTGCAGTTCCTCTTCTAGCTCGGCTATTCTAGCTTCCTTCTGGGCGGCATGCGCGAGTGCCTCCTCCGTTTCTTTCTCCTGCCAAACGTTTCATCTCAGGCTTTAACGCTTGAACAAGGGATATGAAATGGTGAGGCTCTCACCTGTACAGAAAGCATCCCTTCTGCTTCCGCAGCCCGCTGGGTGGCATGAGCAAGCTGCTCGTGGAGTAGATCTAACTCTGAAGTGGGAATCCATAGACTGGAAGAAACGCCGTCTGCCCCCATCGCCGATGAAACTACATCGAGCTGGGCACGCTGCGTACACATATGAGAGGTGACAGTTAAAGGGTTAACGCCATTAATTTCAAATCATGCCAGAAGTATGTATATATACACTTACTGATGAACCCAGAGCCGCTCGGGTGTCAGTTAACTCTCGCTCCGTGTCCGTTAAACGAGCTTGTAAGTTCGTTATTATGGTGTCACGGGCATCCTACAGCCATGGCTCTTGAGTTCACAAATAAAAATAAAAAAAATGAAATTATAAAAGACAAAAAAAATGGTGTTTTACTTTACCTCTATAAGCCCTCCAAGCTGGAGCCTCTCCGCATACATTGCCCTATAGAGCCGTAGGTAATCTTCACTATCTTGCGCTTGCGATTCCACGAGCGTGCCACCCCGCTGCCAGTCTTCATACTGTTCGGGGAAGCGCACCCTCCAATCAACGCAAGTTGCCGGCCCGCGCGTCTTCTTCCCGACGCTGGGTGAGGAGGTTATATCCACCCATTCCTTGGCAAGCCCGAGAGTCCTCATGGCTAATCGTAGCCTTAGTGGCTCAATTTCATTCAAACAATGAAGCCAGAGGTCCCGTCCAAACCGGGCACGGCTTCCAATTACCCATGGCTGGTCGGCATCGACCATGTTCAAGTAAGGCTTCCAGTTCACCTTGTTGGTTGTACATATCTTCTTAATTACTCAAAAATACAAAAAAATAGATAAAATAAAAAAAATAGAAAAGGGTATCCTACCATCGTTGCAGGGAACTCTTGTAGCTCCCGTCTCGATACCATCAGCTGGTAGGATAATGGTGCTGTACTCATGATGGGTTGCCACCGCCTAGCCAACGGGATCGTCACTGGCCGACAGTGTCGAGCTCTCCCCATTGGAATATAATAGTAGCTCCATAGCTACACCATCATGTGTCATTGGCATCAACAAATACAAAAAAAAAGCATAAAACAAAAACCACAAAAAAATAATATTTTACCTGGATGAAGGGCGTAAATCCATTTATTGTCACCTCTCGGCCTGTCCTTTGCGACAGACCTGTGAATAGATGCGCTAGTACGACAGCTCCCCAGGCGTACTGTCCTACTCTCTCCAAGTCCACGAGCAGCTCCAAGAAGCGGCAGTGTATGTTGTCTCCCTTGGAGCCCAGTAGCAGCCTACCCAGCAGAAAGAGGAGGAACCTCCTCAGGTCCATGTTGGTCCTTTCCCAGTTGCTGGCATCTGCACAGTATACAGCACGGGCACCTCTCTCTGCCCTTTCCATAAATTCCTCCAAGGACTCGTCATCCCGTGGACGGATGTCAGTAAGCCCTAACACCTCCAGGATCGATGTCTTGGCTACTGACCTGTTCTTCCGTCCATCGAGTTCCAGTCCTAACAGTTTCTGGGCACCTTCTCGGTAATCCGCATAAGTGACGCCGGTCACTACCTCTCCATCCACTTTGAGGCCCGTAATGCGGACCATATCTTCCAGACTGGGCACCATGTGCCCCCAAGGCATCAGGAATGCCCGACTCGCCGGATCCCATCTTTCATGTAATGCTTGGATCAGGGCAAGGTCGAGCTTTATCGGCTCGATTCGGAGGAAGGCACCGAACCCCATCACGTCGAGCCTGGCCTTTTGGAAGTCGGGAGACCTCGATACGCTGCCACTACCAGCTCCCACGAAATGTGCGAGCGCATCATGCTCTGCACATATACAAGAGGTGAAAAGGGGAGCATTGCTAAGCAAGAAAGGAGAAGAAAAGGATGAAGGAAGGAAACCAAAGAAGCCACTTACAAGCTGTGATCGGGTCCTCTCACTCAGTTGTCCTTCGACTTCTGAGAGTCTCCTGGAACTGCTACCTGATCTGCTCCTCTTCGAGGAGCGGGAAGACTCACCTTCTGCTCTGAAGCTGGATTCACCCTCCATCCTGAAAAAATGAGTAACACTCGCAACCTCCCTTCCTTACAAACTTGCACTCCTCAAGTCTGCTCTCAGGACCTTGGTGCTTCCAGGTCGAGAGAAAGGGGAGGTATTTATAGGATCGGAGAGAAGGTGATATGGATCTATCACCATCACCCCTAGCAACAACTCTTACGACAAGTCACCCTATCTTTACTTTTACGGCCACTCTACCATGTGGAGTGATCGATTCGGAGGCGTGATTTGTTGACTTGTCCTTCTATTCGGTCCAAAGTTTCTCCGTGTTCATTGTCCCGTTGCGACTACTGCTAGCGCAACGAAAGAAAAACGAGGGACATTCATGTGGGAAAACAGGGCCAGGGGCCGATATTATTGAAATTGGTGATAGCTTCCATTGCAAGCCATGGCCCAGGTGTCCTCGGATGCCACTTTGCCATGACGGGTGAATGCTTCAGAGCTGTAATACGGTCTGAGGAATCCACGTGTCCTTTGTGACCGGGGCCGACACTATTGAAATTGGTAAAAGCTTCCATTGCAAGCCATGGCCGAGGTACCCTCGGATGCCACTTTGCCATGTCAGGCGAATGCTTCAGAGCCATGACACGGTCTGAAGATTCCCCGTGTCCCTTGTCCTATTGCGACTACTTTCAGCACAAAGAAAGAAAATTAGGACATTCACGTGGGAAAAGAGCACAAAGAGCCGATATTGTTGAAGTCGATGGCAGATTCCCTTTGAAAATCATGGCTATCGTGAGTCATCACTCCGTGTTTTAAGGCGACATCTCCTCGAGCGCGTCTCGCGAAAACCCATGTGATGGAGAAGAGCCGTAGAGGAGAAGGAACGCATCCAGGGCAAACAAGCCGCGTTCGTGACAAGCCATTCCACTCACACATCTATATAAGGGTCCACGCCTATTATCAGGAAAGAGTGGGTGTGCAAGCCACTCACTAACCCTCATCACTCTCCTGGTCGCTTCTCTTCTCTCTCCGAAGGTAAGAAGTCCCTCGGAGGCCTTCTATAGTTCCGTGACGCAGCAATCGCTTTCCCGTGCCACACGTTCCCACCTGCTCTTTGGCGGTGCTCTTCGTCGTCCTCCTGCTTCTCTCACGACCCCGATGGCCGCGAAGCTCTTGAAGTTGAGGCCGCTAGCTGAGCTATGCTCTGCTCTGCCGATAGGGACTGCACCAGCTCTCGGAGCTCCTCTACCGTGAGCTCCAATTCCCTTGATCTGCACTGACTCTGAGCAAGTTAGGTGTCTGGATGCTCTTCCTCCCAGAGCTCCATCTCCTGGGCCTCCTGTGCTGCTCTGTCTTTGCCTTTCTCTCTTGCTTTATTTCTCTCTTCGCTATCCGGAGAGAAACCTTCAGCTCCAAGATGTCTCGGGGCAGCTCCTCGATGACGTGTCGTCGTCATTCCTTCTCCAGCTCTGTCATCCGGGCATCGCGCTCTGATCGAGCGACACATCCCTTCTCTGCTCAGACCACCGGAGCTAGCAAGCCCTGAATCTCCACTGTCTTCCAGCTCCAACCATCCCACAAGGTCAGGAAGAGCGGGTGAAGTGTGTAGTTGAATTTCAAACTGAATTACACTCACCTGAGTCGCGAGCTCATGCTCGATCTCTTTGGCACAAGCCACTGTGCCGGGAACTTGCTCTTGGAAGGACATGACCTCCGAAAGAGGAGATTAGCAACCAAAAGGCTCTGTCGGCCACCCTTTGCCACATGCTGGGCACCCTAAAAACGAGAGGAACAAATATTGTGTAATGACTGAACATTGGGACTCCAAAACCAAAAAAAAAGAGAGAGAAAAAGAATAAAACAAACAAAAAAATGAGTTGCCACTCCATGCCTTGCTAGATGAACTCTGCTTTCTATGTTTCTCTTGCTTGTAGGAATTGTTCTGACTGATATTCTGTACATCTGAGTGTTTATTTCTTGTGAAATATTTCGGTTTATTGATGGATGCATGCTTTAAAAGAAAAGAAAAGATGAAAATAAAAAGCACAAAAAAAGATGAAAGAAAAGAAAAATAAGAAAAAGATGAATCATCACCCTCCCGCATGTATCATATCTGCATTGTGTCTGGTATTGTATCTACACAATTGGAGTCTGTCAAGCACCGTACGCCTTGAATGAATTTGGAGTTTGAGTTAGACTCTGATAACTCCAAAAGAGTTCAGAGCGTACGGATGGGTTGTTAAGTCGTGTCGGAATGGGGACGACGGTTCCGTTTGATGTGGCGATAAACGGGCCCGGCTCATTACCGGCTCATCGAATCGGTATCCTGACCCAGTCTTCACAGCTTAACCTTGGTCAGTTGATTTCACTGCGAAAATCATTCACTTAAGTCAATTGTGCAAGCCACTGTGTTTAAACACTCTGAAATGTGAGATATTCCATTCAGAGTCGAGTACCGAGTCTTCCCGAGGTTACCTTGGACTGTTTCTCTGAAAGAGACCATTGTTTGGATTTGTCCCAAAAGCATCTTTTTTTATTCCCCTTGGACCCGCCTTGGCTGCAGCACTTCCACAATGGCTGGTAACCGCTCCCCAATGGTGAAACCTGCAGGTTTACGACCCAGGTACTTCCGCACCGTGAAGTTGGTCCTTTTTTAGTTGTTTGTGCCCCAGTGCACACTATGTCCTTCCTTGTTCGTTATCATCCAAACCATTGTGGATTTCGGAGGACCTTCTTCAAGGTTGTTTCGGTGAAACTCGGGAAAGATTCTCATCATGAAGTGTTAGAGGACATGTCTCATCATACCTTGGCATCCGCTTTTCAATTCACTCCATTTCATTCCAACTCACTTCGTTCCATTCCACTACATGTCTTTCCCCTACAAAGCGGACGCCAAGGTAGGGCAGCTGCAGACACGCCATTTTTAACATTTCTGTGAGTAAATTTCATATTATGCTACGATGCCCCAAAGTGACTTGCGTATTTGATTCACGCGGGTGATTAATCATCTTTGCTTTGATGACTTAACAAGTCCATACATAGCAAGTCCATACGTTGCAACAAGTCTATACATTCAAGTCTATACGTTGCAACAAGTCTATACATAGCAAGTATGTACATTCTCCAAAGTCTATACAATCCCTAAATCCATGCATCTCCAAAGTCCATACATTCCTCCAAGTCTATAGATTCATCTCCAAAGTCTATACAATCCCTAAATCCATACACTCCCACCAAGTCTATACATTCTCCAAAGTCTATACAATCCCTAAATACATTCCTCCAAGTCTATACATTCATCTCCAAAGTCTATACATTCCCCACCAAAGTCTATACATCCATCTCAAAGTCTATACATTCATCCCAAAGTCTATACATTCCCCACCAAAGTCTATACATTCCCACCCAACCAAAGTCTATACATTCCTACCAAAGTCTATACATTTCCAACCAAAGTCTATATATTCCCACCCAACCAAAGTCTATACATTCCCCCCAAAGTCTATACATTCTCACCCAACCAAAGTCTATACATTCCTAACCAACCAAAGTCTATGCATTCCCACCTAACCAAAGTCTATTCCCACCGAACCAAAGTCTATACATTCCCACCCAACCAAAGTCTATACATTCCCAACCAAAGTCTATACATCCATCTCAAAGTCTATACATTCCCACCAAAGTCTATACATTCCTACCAAAGTCTACACATTTCCAACCAAAGTCTATACATTTTCAACCAACCAAAGTCTATACATTCCTCCCAAGTCTGTACACTCCATGTCTACACATTCCCCCCAAGTCTATACATTCCCACCAAGTCTACACGTCACCAAGTCTACACATCCTAAGTCTATACGTTCAAGTCTGTACGTTGCAGCAAGTATGTATGTTGCAGTAGGTCTGTACGTTCAAGTCTGTACGTTGCAGCAAGTCTGTACGTTGCAGCAAGTCTATACGTTGTAACAAGTCTGTACGTCCAAGTCTGTACGTTGCAGCAAGTCTGTACGTCCAAGTCTGTACGTCACAGCAAGTCTGTACGTTCAAAGTCTGTACGTTACAGCAAGTCTGTACGTTCACCTTACCAAGTCTATACGATCACCTTTAGCAAGTCTATACGTTCACCTTTAGAAAAGCTTATAAAAGAAAGAGCTTATAAGAAAATTCAAAAAAAATGAATAATGGGTTATAAGAAAATACAAAAAATAAAAAAAGGGGTTATAAGAAAATACAAAAAAATTTAAAAGGGTTATTAAAAAAAATCTAAAAAAATTGAGAAAAGGTTAAAAAATAAATATACAAAATAAGGTTGTAAATACACATAGGTTTGTATATGTGTATAATATATGAAATAAAAATATAGTATGGTTATAAATACATATATATATATAAGGTTGTATACATATATGCGTAATATATAATATAAATATACATATACATATACATCGTTGTATATACGTATATATATACTTAGTTTTATTTTAGTGATCTGCTTAAATAAATAAAAAAAACAAAGACTCTTGATCATCTTAAATAAAATCATAATGACCACTTATCCCCCTAATCTTCCGGATCTGGTCTCCTATAATTCTTGTCTCTCACGTCACTTTCCCTCTCACCTTATCTCTTCTCTCAGCTGTCTCCCTCTCTCTTGTACGCCTAGTCACCAGACATGAGGAATCTTCCCCCCTCTCACGTCTCTCCTTTCGTTTGTTTTATTCTCCCGACAGGGGGAACCCACGCGAACTCCCCCCCACGTCCCTCTCCACTTCTCACACAACCCACAGCCACCTCCACTTCCCAAGACAGCCACCCCATCCTCCACCCTCACGTCCCTCTCCACTTCCCACACAACCCACAGCCACCTCCACTTCCCAAGACAGCCACCCCATCCTCCACCCTCACGTCCCTCTCCACTTCCCACACAACCCACAGCCACCCCCCTTCGCCATTGCAACCTCACCTCCCACGAAAACCTTCCCTCCACTCACGCGCCCTCACCGCCACGGAGCCGCCTCCCTCTCTGCAGCCCCCCTCCCTCGTAACCAAACCCAGCAGCGAGCCTCCCTCACCACGGCCCGACTGCCGCTACCGCGTCCATCTCCTGCCGCGAAGCTCACCTCTCCGGCATCCTCGTCGCCGACAGCACCTCCACCATCTCTCTCTATGCCGACCTCCACAACCGCGGCTACCACGTCCGCGAACTTGCCGTCCGACCACTCCGAGAGGTCGCCGGTACCATCTCGCACGCTGCCACCCACGTCGCCATCGTCATCGTCGTCAACGACCTCGTGAGCAACCTGCCGCAGAGCCCCTGCTCCACCTCTTGCCACCACCTCATCCCCACGCCAACTCCCTCTGCCGCTGTCGTCTCACGCAGTCTCTGACTACACCGCCACCAGCAACCCCGCCATGCATGCATCGTGAGCCCCACGCGAGCACGCCGTGAAGCTTCCCCCCGCCGCGACTACCATCGACCATCTGCACCGCCAGCCGCTCGCGAGCACGTGAACGCGAGCTCCTCACGCCAGCCACCAGTCGCCCCCTGCCGCTTGCCACCGACGACTTCCCTGCACCCCAGCTGCAAGATCCTCACCGTCTGCAGTCCTCGTCGTTGGCCACCCGCGGCCATTGCCTGCCGGAGAGCCCTCCGCGAACCCCTGGGCTACCACGTCTGCCGTCCGCGACCACCGCCTTCGGCTGCCGCCGCTCGTCGCCACTGGCCGCCCACCGCCGGCCTCCCCCTCTCCCTCTTTCCGTTTCTCTCTTCTCTTCCTCCTGCGGTTTCTCTCTCTCTTTCTCCCCCTCTCCCGCGTTCTCTCTCTCCCTCTCTCTCTCTCCCCCATCCGTTTCTCTCTCTCTCTTTCTCCCCCACGTTCTCTCTCTCTCTCTCTCTCTTTCTCCCTCTCTCTCTTTTGTTCTCTCTCTCTCTCCACCCGACCTCTCCCTGCTCTCTTTCTTCTCTCTTTTTTTTATTTTTTTTATCTCTTCTCTCACACCCTCTCTCTAACTCTCTCACCCGATCTCTCCCTGCTCTCTTTCTTATCTCTTTTTTTTATTTTATTTTTTTATCTCTTCTCTCACACCCTCTCTCTCGTTGTCTCCCTCTCAATCTCTCTCACGTTCTCTCCCTCTCGATCTCTCTTATTCTCTCTTTTTTATTATTTTTTTAAACCCCCCCCTCTGTCTCCTCTCCTCCTATCCGATCTCTCTCACCACCTCCAGAACTCTTTCCCTTTTGTCTCACTCTCACGTGATCTTTCTTTGTTTTTTTTATTGTTGTTTCTCTCACTCCCTCTCCCTCTCTTGCTGTTTCTCTCTTCATTATTTTAATATCTACACTTCATGTGCACATGCCATGCACGTAGGTGGTTTGTATGTTTTTTTTACTATTAGTGTATGCACCCTTCTTTGTCTTTATATAAGCTTACATGTACATCTTTATATATGTTTACTTATTACATATATATATTGTATATTATATCTTCTCTTCATCTGTTAGATCTAGGTGTATACCTATATATATATTTATATGCTAATATATTCATGTGCTTATATAATATGTCTATGTTCATATTTATGGTTGTAATATGTTTTTTTATAATATATCTAATATGCTTATGTAATATGTTAATGCAGAAATAAAGGCGAGGCTTTCGGCCCAATTAGCATTCCCGCGTGTCCCCGCACACGGGGAAGCCGTTTGGTCCCACCGTTTGCCCGCTTCGCGCTTGCGTCGCCATCAGCGGCTCTTTTTGTTACTCTTATTATTTTGTTGTGTTTTTTTTAGTTTGTCATACATGTTATCAATGATTTATCTTATGAATTGTTATCATATTATATCACTTGTCTAACTTAATTTTATTTTCTGTTCGTTCATTTTGCAGGGTAACCAACTCAAAAGCCCTCTTCTTCGGCCAGCCCAACGAAGAGGAAGAAGGAGCCCATATCATCCCGCGTCAAAGGTAAAAGCGATCAACCAGTTTGGGGCCCTCGGTCCCTGGCGATCACACCACCAAACGCGTGCTTGTAGTAATTTTTTATTTTATGTCTATAATACCCGCGGATAGCTAAATCCCGCACGGGTCTGTTTGTACTATAATCAGTCGCGGTGAGTCGTTCCACCGTGGTCATTTACTTTCAGCACTTCCTTTCTGCACTTTGTTATATTATTGTTAAAACCCCGCAGGATCAATGTCCTGCGGCGGTCTGTTTACTCTCTGTTATATTTTTGCTATTATAACTGTGTGAGGAGTGATATGCCGTTCCAAATTCCGAGTCTACGTGTGTTTTTGTGTCCGCCAATTTCTACTACGTAGAGTCCCAGGATACGAACTCGGTATATGAAAAACTGCTCTCGGAATGGTAGGTCACACCTACTAGGAAGGGGTTCAGTTTGCGTGAGAGGGTCTTCGGATCCCTATCTCTGCCTCGTACCGGAATTCGGTAAGTCTAGGTTCTCCGCGTTCTCCTACAGAGTGTCCTTTCAGGTCGTACTCTCCACTTTTTTCTATTTTCACCCCCCTTTACGCACGCGTTTCTTTCGTCATTTTTTCCTTTCACTAAGAGAGGGAGAAACCCCATCTCTCTCTCAGTCCACCACGTGGCGCGTCCACAATAAGTCCTTCGCAAATTTTTTTTGGGGATCCTCAGTAAATGGGAACAAAAGGCACTGGCGAGCCTGGCAGACTATCTGTAGGCCTATCTCCCAGGGTGGCCTTGGCATTATGTCCCTCAGACATATGGAAACTGCTTTAAGGGTTAAGATGTTGTGGCAAGCCATGCACTCAAATTCCCTGTGGGCAATCTTTTTCAGAGCTAAGCACATCGGGCAGAAACACCTAAGTGAGGTTCACTTCAGAACTATGAATGGTTTTGCAAGAAGAAGTTGGATCAAGGCTAAAGATCTCATACTACAATATAAAAAGGTTGTAGTTGGAGATGGTAACAGCACTTATTTTTGGTTGGACAGCTTGATTAGGAATCAAAAATTGACTGATTTTGTCCCTGCTTCTCACATCCCAAATACTAGCATCACAGTCAATGACTTCTTGTTGCATCCAACTAGTGAAAATGCTGATCTCTTGGATAGACTGGTTCCAGAGGATATCAAATTAGTCATTGAGAATTTTCAACTAACTCAGAATCCTGATGTTCAGGTCTGGAGCTTATCTTCATCTGGTAAATGCACGGTCTCATCAACCTATCAGATTATTTCTAACAGAATGCCCACCTAATGTATCCTCCCTTGGACCCGGCTATGGTCTAACTGGCTCCCCACAAAAATATCTGTTCATATTTGGAAAATTGCTCACAATGCTCTACCTACTGATACAAATATTCAGCGAGTGGGGGTGCAACTGTGCTCCAAATGCTACTGCTGCAGTTTGCAAAATGAGGAAAGTCTAAATCATATTTTCTTGCACAGTGAATTGGCAACTCAAGTTTGGTCTTATTTTACAACCTTTGGACTGCATTTGGAAAATAATTCAATGAGATCTTTCATCTTTCAGAATGCTATTAATCTCCACCAAAAACTGCTTACGGCCTGTTCCTTCTTGCTGTCATTGGCTATGGTCTATGGGAGATTTGGAAAGCAAGAAATGCTACGAAATATGATGGCAAAGTCATCCCCAAGCAAAACCTCCTTCACCACATTATTTTTCAAGTTAAAAATACTTGTGCTGCTGCAAATCTTAAGGAGTCAGATAACATCAAGAGGAAACTTTTGGAGCAGTTTGGTATCAATGTTCAGCCAATCGGTTGCTCTTAGCTGAAAATTATAAAGTGGATTTGCCCTCTCTGGCCTTTTCTTAAGCTCAACACTGATGGTGCATGCAAAATTAATGGTGACTCAGGTGGTGGTGGTATTATTAGAGACAGCAGAGGCAATACTCTTGCATTTTCTCATTACTATGGCAAGTCAAATAGTCTCATTGCAGAGGCACGTGCTTTACTTGATGGCATTAAATACCTGCATACTATTGATGTCAAGCCAGTCCATATTGAATGTGACTCGAACACACTAGTTCGAATTATCAAAAAGGAAATTCACTGCCCATGGTCCATTCTATCTTATGTGAGAGAGATCTGGAGCTTACTTACTCAGAATGATGCAGTTGATCATATCTACAGAGAAGGAAATAAAGTTGCTGATTCCTTAGCCTCTTTGGCTTGCATTTCCAAATGTAATGCTGTCTTTTCTTATGATGAGCTTCCTACATCTATAAAGGGAGCAACTCGATTAGATAAACTGGGTATGCCCAATATTCATTTAATGTAAATGTAATTCCTTTGATCATCAATAAAAATTACCCCCTAGTGTTCGACTGGTGGAGTGACTTTCTCTTTACCTTTGGTAAAGGGTGCACTCTCCCATCAAACCCTAGGTACGGTTTTTTGGAAAAAAAAATAGAACTCTCTAGACCCCATTGAACCTATATAATTGAACCTTAGCAACCCTAGAATCATTTAGATGCTGTGGCGGCCGGCGAGGACCTCGGATGGGAGAGAATTCTGGTGATTACCGGCGGTGTGTACCTAGCGCGTCGGCTTCCTTTCTTCTTCCTTCATCCTTCGATTAAGGTAGGTTCTAGCAGACCAAACCTAGCTAATGATATACCGTTAGATCCATCCACTTGTCCTCTTTCTTTTAGTCTAAAAAGCCCTAAATTTTATCTAGTATCCTGCTAGGATTTCAAGTTTTAGTGGAAGCATGATCCATCCTCGTGTCCTCTTTCTTTTAGTCTAAAAAGCCCTAAATTTTATATAGTATCCTGCTAGGATTTCGAGTTTTAGTGGAAGCATGCTAGAATTAGGGTTAACTATGTTCCACCTCGGTTTAAGTAGGGATTTCAGGCACTGAACGTTCAATTGATCATGCTATCTTGTATAACTTTTCATGCTCGTTCTATTGATAGTAAAAGCACTAAATTTCATGTTCTATGTTTTTTGTATTTAACCGATTAAGCTAACCCTAGCCAACTCGCCGGAGGTGAGCATGGCGACGTTAGCAAGGTATTATTTTGGCATGCGCGGCCTCATGATAGACTGCCCATCATAGTTAGGCGGCCGGTTTTTGACCGTTCGTGTGTTTTTATCTTTGATATGATCGGTGGGACGAGCGGCCGACCCCTAACCGCCCTTCCGTCAAGCGGCTAGTCCCAGACCGCTCATCGTCCCCAGCGGTACTCTACAGACCGCTCATCCCTAGCAGGCCTTCGGACATGGGGGGGTATGAACGGCCTGTCGCGTGACCCCCGAGGCAGATGAAAGGTTCTGTGAGGACCGCCCATCTTTACAGAATTACTCATTGTCATGTTAGCATGATTTATCCTAGTAAATTAGTGGCTAATGGTAAGTTAGCAACAGACATGATAACTGGAATTTATGGAAGTAAGCAATTATGAATTTTTGCTAGTTTGTCGTCACTTGATCTTGATTCATCTTTTTTCATGAAGTTAATATTCATTATGATTCATTAATAATTGAAATTGTTACTAGGATCGTTTGACAGTCGTTCTACTCCGGTAGGATTGACTGACCATTATATTGGTTTTTGATGATTTAATAGTCTCATTTCCTTGTAATGGTTGGGACTCTCTGCCGGATACTCCTTCCGTCAGACTAGGACCTTCATTACGGGACCTCCGTAAGCCCCCGCGTGCCTGGGATTCCCACTAGGACGCCGGGCAGGTTGTACCTCCAAGACCTGAACTTGTTCACGTGATCGAACCGCTTGGATGCTGTGTTGTGAGTCACGGCTCAATTTGGACCGATCGAGTCTTGAACGGCCGGAATCGGACCGTTCGTCTCAGTGGGGGTCCCATGATAGACCATGCATCCTTGGCTAATTGCCATTTAATGATGGTCGATTAACCTTGTTCTTTCTTAGACCAAATCATGATTTGATCGACCCAATAAGCCCCAGGTTGACCAATGGATAGTGGGTTGGACCCTGGTTCAGTTCTGCCCCACTTATGGCAGCTCGGAGCCCATTTTGGGTGGATTTCTAGTCATCTAGTTTAGGCCCAGTTTGAACAGACTGAGTGGACCTGTCCACGTGCTGGAACAGATCCTCTTGGACCGTTCAACCCCAGAGCGATCCTATAAGGCCCGTTTATCTGTTCTTGGGCTTTAAGCTCTTCTGGCCTTGAGCGGCCTGTAGTAGACCGTTTATCTTTGGCTTCTATTAGGCTGTTCCTTCAGTCCGATCCCTTTAGTGCGGTCCAGGTACAGACCGTCCATTTCTCTGAGCGGCCCAACATGGACCGTATATCTTCCATAAAATGATTTTCGTGGTCGTTCGTGTTTGAATACAAGGACCTGTCGGTTCTAGATAATTTGAACTTTCTGGTCAAAGTATCTCTTCGACTTATCCTTGGGTTTTTCGAGGTAACTTATACCTTGACATTATTGGCCATTTAACTTGATTAATGTCTAGACATAATTTGGGATCTTGGATCCATTAAATCAATGCCAACGCATCATAAGGGCCTGGTCTGGTCCTGGGCGGAGCGCCCGAACAGTACTTGTGTCTCGGGGAGTTTGAATGACATGGTGAGACATTGCACCGAGTGCATGACTAGCGTGATGTCTACGACATAATCTCTTACTTGAATCTTCTTGACTTGGTTAATTCTTGATTGTTGGCCAATTTTCCAGTTATGTTATGTTCATGATCTCGCACTTATGTTGCTTGTCATATCATCATTTCATTCCGTTCTTTTCTTTTCGCACTTATAAATGTAATTAATTGGTTAATTACTTAAACTTGCATGTTATTACCTACTGAGCGTTCGCTCACCCAGTTGTTTCCCCCCTTTTTCAGGTAGCTCAGGTAAGGATTCGCAAACTGATGGGGATGGGCAAGAGTGATGGCCATGGAGCGAACTAGTTAGAAGTCGTGTGGAGCCAGTCATAGTCGTCTGTGTCTAGCTATGTTTTAGAATGTGTGTTTTGAAAGAGTTGTAATTACAAAGTTAGTAAATGTAATGATGTTATGTGGAAGTATGTTTAAGAGGGTTTATGTGATTGGAACATGGATCTTTACGTGTTATTTAGTTGGAGTTATTTTTGTTCATGGTGTTGTGTTGATCTTTAGCTTTAGCATAGCATGTCTGTAAATCAACACATTATTAGTAATTGTTTCTACTGCCAGTCCCGATATTCCGCGTCGAGGCATGACAAGTGGGGCTGGGTGGAAGGACCCCCAGGGGGAGTTCGCCCCTGTTGATATGTTATTCCTCCTCGAGTTAAATAATATTGAAGTGATAAAAAAAACAACAGGAGGAAAGATGAAGCTGTTGACCGTGATCGCCACCCGGTGAAAGCGCCGGGACTCGAAAGCTACGGGAGAATGCGGGTCCGTTCCTCCACTCCTCCTGGCCGGCCAGAAGGTGCGGGCCTCGTGCTTTTGGTTGCTGACCTGAAAGCAAACGGTGAAACACACAGATAAACGGAGATTAGCTAAATGATGGTGTAGTAGGTGTACTAATTGAAATAAAGCAAAGGAAGAACATGGCCCGGCGATACCTGGAGGTTTTGAAACCCCGTTTAGGGCGCCGGAAACAGTAGGAAAGATAAGAAATGCCAACTAAATGATGTATGTGATGTGTGATGCAGTGAAGAAAAGGCGTGTGTGGTGAGCAAACAGAGAAGGAAACACAAAGACACGAAGCGTGAAGTTCCCTGCACCGGGGGCCTGCGAGGGATGTAGAAGGCCCCCACTCCCTGACGAACGGGCGTATGCTGTATGAGATTTGGCGATGGAATTCGACAGCACTTCGTGATGGTCCCCCCCCTCTCTTTTTTGTCAGAACCCGTGAGCTATATATATAGAGCCCAGGGCTTCGAGCTTAATCAGGGGTTAAGGGGAATGACGGTCGGTCAAAGGCCGGTAAATGAGAGCATCGTGTCAATATTGCCAACGACATTCTCCTCTTAATCCGCCTGGAATCACGGGGGTCTAATCTGGGTGGCCTTAGAAATGACGGTCTTACTAAGGCCGCCAAACATATATGACGGTCTTGGGGGAACCGTTCAATACACATGACGGTCCTATAAAAACCGTTATACTTAAAGACGAGTCAACACCCAGACAAACAACTTTTCGTGAAGCACGTGGCTATGACCGACTGTCGGGCCTCTGAACCCTTTTCTTGTCGGCAAATAATGACGGCCCAGGGACGACCGCTATATTGACTATAACGGTTGGAATTGAGCCGCTATAAAAAGCGTATCACGAGATACAAATAACCCGGGGCAGCGGAACACAACGGCCAAGTGGGGACCGTTATATTGAGAAACACGGTTCATAACAGACCGTTAAATCCAATGAGAGGGAGGGAGGCCGTCTTCGCTGGGAAGAGCCCAAAATACTGCCAGAGGAATAATCTTTCATGTGATTGACTGTTCGGGACATCAATAACTGAGACGCAGGAACTGATTCGATTCATCGGTAAAAAACGGGTGTCAACAGATGCCCCTCCTTAACGTCCGCCTTGCAAGGGAACGAGCGGAGGTGTAGTGGAGGCGTCATGGAACATGGAGTTGTAGCGGAGATGAAGCGGAGTGGACTGCAAAAGCGAGCGTTAAGGCAATACGACACCCGTTTCATACCAATAAGCCATAGAAATCTTCCGGCAACCTTCGAACCAATTTGCAAGGTACTGTGGGACTGAGTGTTAAACCTGAATCTGGAGGAACTAAGGTAAAAGAGCAAGGAGCGGCCTCGTCGGCGGACAAGCTGTGGTCCTAAATGAGGCGATATAGAAGCTGGCAATAGCGAAATTAAAAGGATTTTAAAACTCCAGACGAGGGAAACACTTAATTCATCAGAACCGAACAATTAGGTCTAAAGAAATACCTTCATATTTTGGAGTGGAATTATTCCTTCGGTGGGACATGGAACACAGAAAACAGTCAATCATACGCAAGATCATTTCTCAGGCAGACAGTAGGTCGTGAATGCTCAAAAGGTGCTTGTGATGCATGCTGGGCTAAAAGAAAGAAACATGTAAAATCGAATGCAAACAAAGGATAAAAATATAAAATACTCGAGAATATTATTGCAGAACTGAATGAGTCAGGGTCAGGACACTTCTTGCAACCACAGCGTGCAAGAGAGAACCGTCGTCCCCTGACTTCTTCCAACTTAGCGGCCTTTCCGAAGATTAGACACGCATACCTAGATCATCATGTGTTTTTGTTGACGGGGAACGTCAGATCCTAGAATGCGTGAAGAATCGACTGGTTCTCGAGATAGATGTTTATTACCATATAGTAATGCAATAAGAGTTTTGAGGGATTGAGGGCCATACCTGACTTACCTGTGCAGGCGTAACGGCGGGACATTGATGTTGTTTAGCTTTAACTGCAATCAAAACTCATTGGCACATGAATTTCACAATAATGATACATTCAACAGTTAAACGGCTCATAGGGGACCGTTCTTAAGTTGGACGGCTCATGGTAAACCGCCATATGGATTATTAACGGTCATAGGAAGGCCGTTCAATGATAAGTAACCGTTTGCATAATAACGGTCCTATGGTAGCCGTTCTTTATTGTACGGCGGTCTATCGCTAGACCGCCATTCTCAACGTCGGTTCAAAAATATAAACCTCTTCTCCTTCCCTCCTCCCACCGTAACGGCAGGAAGAGAGAAGAAGAAGAGGAAGGAGGAGCGACCCCCCCTTTCTCCCACACTCTCATTCTCTCTCTCTTTTCTCTCGTGCTCTCCCTCTCTCACAATGGCCTCTCTCCTCTTCCTTTCCATCACCCTCTTCCTCACTCTCTCGGGATTTCTCTCCCTCGCGATGGCGGTGGATGGCGACGGCGACGAGCGGCGGCGGTCGGAGGCGGTTGCTCCGGGGGAAGAAGCCGGGACGGTGGACTTCTCGGCGGATGATCTCGCCCTCGTGCTCGTGGAGGAGAGCGAGAGTGGTTCCGACGGCGAGCGTGGAGCCGACGAGTCGGAAGGCGACGAGCCGGCGGCGGAGGCGCCGCGCCCGGCGAGAAGGCGTCGTGACTCGGAGGTAGGTCCCTTTTCCATTGTATAGCACGGGGGAATGGGGGTTAAGGGATTCCACGCCCGGTGGGGGATGGCGCTTCGCCATCGTTGGAGGAGATTACGCAATGACGGTCCTCAAAGGACCGCAAAATATACCCAACACGGCCCAGTAGGGGCCGTTAAACATATTTGACCTTTGGGTTCTCCTCAGAACAAAACGGCCCTCAACGGACCGTTAAACAGAACAGCGGCCCAGGAGTGGCCGTTGACCATAACGTAGCAACCCTTGGCATTCAGAACAATGCGGTCCCCATTGGACCGTTCAAAATAGCACCGCGTCCCTTGGAGGGCCGTTGAATGATTCATCAGAACAACGGTTCATGGACAACCGTTGTGAATGGAATAGCGGCCCAGGAATGGCCGTGTTATTCAAAACATCATAAAATAGGACGGTCCATGGAGGGCCGTCATAGGCAACAAAACGGCCAGGGGAAGGCCGTTGAACAACTAAAATGAGGAACACCCCTTTCTTTTGTTATTAAAAAATATGAAACTAATGAGATGAATGAATGAATGCAGGGAAAGCGTCGGACCCGTATCTCCTGGCTGCAGGTTCGGTCAGTGTATCTTGCACTGCCGGACTTTCAGCGAGAGAGGCTTGCTGCCATGGGGTTCGCCCCATTCCTCAGTATTGAGGTGTGTCGCTTTGACACACCTCTTCTCTATGCCTTGCACGACCGCTGGGATCCGGCGAGTCGCACGTTCCTCTTCCCGTGGGGTCACATGGTCCCTACGCTAGAGGACGTGGCCAGGCTCACTGGTTTGCAGGTGCACGGTCTGCCGGTGACTGGGATCTCCTTTCCTGATTACCGCGGCATGGCCGAGAGGACGTTGGGGCTCGCGCTCCAGACGACACGTCGGCAGACCACGCTTCTTCCGCGGGCAGCTCTCCAGGACAGCCTGGGGTTGCGACGGACGGGACTTGCGGTGGGCGAGCGTCCAGAGGAGCACTTGGACCGGCTGGTGACGCGCGTGCGGCCTCGAGTAGCAGCAGGACCGGGTGCAGAGGCGGACACGGTTCTTCGGCGGTTCCTGATGTTCTTGTTCGGGCGACTCCTCTTCTCTACGCGTGCGGACGTCATCCACTGCCGACTTCTTCCGTTCCTCGAGGACCTAGAGCACGTGGGAGACTACGCGTGGGGTGCCGGTGTGCTTGCCTTCCTTTTTGAGAGCCTCAGCTCGACGTCCCGACGGACGATGTTGGGGGGCTTCTCTCCCCTTCTCCAGGTACGACTCTGACTCAGAACTCATGCAATTTCCTAGGACCTGTACTCTAGATGCTGACGACTTGTGCGTGATGCAGGCATGGGCTTACGTGCGGCTGCCTATGCTGCGCAGGGGACTAGAGATCCGCCCTGGACTCTTCCCTCTTCTACGACGGTGGGCGCCAGCTCGTGGGTCGGGGACCCTGACACGGCAGGTGCGCGACCTGCAGGATGACATTGACACGCTTCCGTACTCCTCAGTACGACTTCTAAACCTTTAGCCTTTATTTGGAAAATGCTTGTTTTATATGATGTTGATGTGATTGCTGATGTATGCAGGTGCAGTGGACTCCTTATGCACACGAGGACGTGACAGAGCAGCCGTGGGTGGTGAGAGCTCTCACCTTCTCCGGGCGTGATGTGTGGTTACACTGTATGAATGTAGTGGAGCCCCTTTACTCCCGGCTGGTGATGAGGACGACCGGCGTCTCTCAGCCCGTGGTAGACTTCCCGGCGCAGGAGAGCGCGAGGGAGAGGGTGACGCGGAGCACCCGAGGGCTGACTCAGCAGTGCGATTGGGCGGCGCGGAACGCCGAGCAGGTTGCCGACTGGCAGGCAGGTGGGCGTGTGGTGACCGCTCGTGCTGACAGTGATGCGGCGTACGTGACTGCGTACGTCAGGCATTATGGAGACCGCGTGTTCCGAGGATCACGCCGACCGGTACAATTCTAAACTCAGACTTAATCTACATGCTTTATGATTTCTATATGCTGTACTGACTTCCTTTCGACATGCAGATCGACCCTGAGGGACGCTTAGCGGAGCTGCAGGGGCTCCTTCATGCCACCATCCAGGAGAGGGATGAGGCTCGCCGAGCCCTCGAGTTACTGGTATGTTCCTAAACTCTGGACCCTTACATTTCTATATGATGTTTATGCATGTGACTGTCCTGGGATATTTGGGTGCAGCGAGCTGAGGCTGCTCAGAGGCGTGGAGCGGAGGCTCCTTCTTCTTCTTCTGTTGAGACACCGGCCGACCGAGCAGCCCGGGATGCCGAGTTCCAGCGGATGGTGGAGCGGGCCGAGGCAGCGGAGAGCGAGCTTGCCGTGCGGGTACACTTCTGACGCTTCCCTTTGTTTATTTGTGCATGATATGAATGGAATGTGCTAATGCTTGATGCATGCAGGTGGACGACGTGAGGGTTGCTATGGAGGAGGCTACCCGTGCCAGAGAGGAGGTGGCCCACCTACGGGCTGAGTTGGCGCAGGTTGAGGCTCGGGCCCAGGAGGCGACTGTGAGCGCCCAGAGGTCGGTGTCTCGAGCCAGGGCGGAGTTAGCCGAGGCTCAGGAGGAGGTGAGGCGGCTCCAGTCGGTAGAGGCTGCCGAGTTCCGGGAGCGGGTGAGAGGACTTCATCCTGTGCTGACTGCCGAGCTGGAGCAGTTACAGGCAGGGCTGGAGCGAGAGCGAGCAGCGTCTCAGGAGCGAGAGGTGCTGCGGCTCGTGGCTGAGAGGGAGGCGGGCCATTTGCGTGAGCAGCTTGCGCGAGCTCAGCCGGCCGACGCTCTTGAGACAGGACTTCTCCGGGCGGAGGTGGAGCGCTACCGAGCGGAGGTGGAGCGCTATCGAGAGGAGGTGGAGCGCCACCGAGCGACGATAGCGGAGCTGGAGCCTTTCAGGACCGAGGCTCTTGTGCTGCGGGGCCAGGTTCAGGGTATGACGATGAGCCGTTCGAGGAGCCGATCGGTCGTACCGAGTGGCAGCCAGGCTACTCACACCTCGGTAGGACGTTACATGGCGAGTTCCTCTCAGCGGGAGAGGAACGAGAGTGATGAGCGACGACGACGTCGCGATGATGCTGAGACTTCTTCGATGGCCCCGCCAGCGAAGAGACAGGAGGGAGGTGGAGACAGTGACAGGCCAGAGGGTGAGGCCTGATTTTGTACTTTTTCCTCTTTTTTTTCCCCTTTTTTTTATGAGATTTTTATGTTTTTGGGATGATGATATGTATATATGATGCACCCCCTTTTTTTTAATTTTTGTATGGATGTATGAATGTATGCAAATGGATGAGTGTATGTATGAATGACAATGGGTGAGGGAGGCGATGACAGACTCGGGTGAGCTGCGTGAGAGGTAGCGAGGTATGCCGACTCAGGGTGAGCGACGCGAGCGGGGGTGAGGCACGCCGACTCAGGGAGAGTGACGCGAGCGGAGGTGAGGCACGCCGACTCAGGGCGAGTGACGCGAGCGGAGGTGAGGCACGCCGACTCGAGGTGAGCGACGCGAGCGGAGGTGAGGCACGCCGACTCGAGTTGAGCGACGCGAGCGGAGGTGAGGTACGCCGACTCGGGGTGAGTGACGCGAGCGGAGGTGAGGCACGCCGACTCGAGGTGAGTGACGCGAGCGGAGGTGAGGCACGCCGACTCTAGGTGAGTGACGCGAGCGGAGGTGAGGCACGCCGACTCGAGGTGAGTGACGCGAGCGGAGGTGAGGCACGCCGACTCGAGGTGAGTGACGCGAGCGGAGGTGAGGCACGCCGACTCTAGGTGAGTGACGCGAGCGGAGGTGAGGCACGCCCATGAGTTTAGAGAACAACGGCCAGGAAAAAACCGTTTTGGAAAGAATGACGGCCAAGACAGGGCCGTGGGTTGCTTAAGAAAAACGGCGATGCCATAGCCGTTATGTAACATAACGGTCAAGGGAAAGCCGCTATTTGGCGCTGGCCGACTGAAGAACGACGGTCCATGGTAGACCGCGGACATGAGAATAGCGGTCTCCATTGGGCCGTGCTTAGATGAATGACGGTCTATCGTACGACCGCCAATCAGCACGATCTTAGAAGCCAAATTGAATTCCCTTAAGCCCATTCAATCCTGGTGTGCTCTCGTGCATCATGCGTTCCAGTGGAGCGAAACACGGGATGAGACCTCCTATAAGTAAGGGGTGCTCTGCCTTCAGGCTGAACCCAACCTCTTCTTCTGCTTCTTAAGTTTCTTCCCTCTAAATCACCACCAAATCATCATGAAGAGGAGTTTTGGTGAGCATTCTTTGGGTGAGGGAGACCATTCAGGCCCTAAGGCTGCGAGGAAGGAGCGAGAGGAGATTGCGCATTTGGGTTCTATTCCTCGACATCTCAGTTCAAATCCTTCTAGAGAGGTATGTTTAAATCACTTCAAACTTGGTTCATTTGATTCTGTTCGTCTAATATCTCTTTCTTTCTGCATTACTTTCCTCGTTTTCTCCTTTTTAGCTCCTTCCTGGCTCTCGCCGATACTCTTCTCTTAAGTGGGTGGCTCCCATGGTTCGTGCCTTGCCCCTAGGGGTAACCCACATCCTTAATTCTTGGCACTTACAATCCTTGCTGTTCTTAGGTCGTAACTTCCAAAAGATTTCCTTTGACTGGCACAGCATTTCAGCCCTTATAGAAATGTGGCACCCACAGACCCACACTTTTATCTTTCCATCCTTTGAGGCCACCGTCCTTTTAGAGGAAGTAGAGGCTTATCTGTCTCTCCCCAAGTCTAGGGTTGGGGAGGAGGATCTAGTGTGTCACACAGTTGCCCCTATAGATCCAGTTGCCATCTTTAGCGAATTCATAGAAGACCCGAGTGAGATCAAGACCTTTGTGGGAGCCCGTCATATTCACCTTCTTCCTCTCAGCCAGTGGGTGGTGGCACATTGTAAGAACAAATGCGGGTGGCATGAGGCTATTGCCAAGGCTGCATCCATTTGCTTGTGTGGTGCTATCCTCTTTCCGTCAGCCGACCACGTGCTAGATCTTCCCATCCTTAGCACCATCAGTGGTTTATGGAGAGGGCTTTCTATTTCCCAGGCTATCTTAGCCTATTTTTATGAAGGGCTTAGCTCTGCTGCCCTGAGTGGTCCACTGTTTGGTTCTATGATTCTCTTAGAGTGTTGGGTGGGCGTGAGACTGAAGTTTATCCCTAGGGCAAGCATAGAGACTGAGAGTAGGATCTTCGGGAGCCATCCACTTTCCTTTATCGGTGGCGGGTTTGGTTTCTCTTCGCAGGTGGAGTGCCGTACGGGGGATATGCGGACCAGAGAAGAATGGCGCAGGTACCTGAGTCGGCTACCCGTGGAGAGGTTCGTGATGCGGCCTAACTTCTTGGTGACTACGGAGGTCAGACTGCCCAGAGGACAGGGTCTGGATTTGAGGCTAGTGAGTGATACCGTACTGGCCGTGTATTATCCACACAGGTGCCATTTGCAGGTCGGTGTACCGCGGACCTTGCTTCCTCCGTTGTCACACTTCCCTTCTCTTCAGGCTAGACAGATTGGCACTGAGCACGATGAGCAGAGTGTGAGGAGTGCACTAGCGATGTGGGGAATCAGCAAGGTGCGTGCCTTGCCAGCAGAGGTGGAAGAGGCGACCGAGACTCGCCAGGCGTATATCAGAGAACTGAGAGAGATGTGCCCCTGCGGGAATGCCCAGCGGAGGATTGAGTGATTGTACTTTCCCTTCCTTTTTATGATGCTTGATAAGTGAGAGTGCCTTGTTTGAGAGCGAGAATTGTTTGTATCAGGAATAAAAGTTGGAGTGACTGATTTTGCCCCTTGCAGTTGTTCTGTTGTTACTTCGTCTTCTTGCTCCATCGTCCTGCACACTATTAGCAATGAAACAGGTTAAATCTGTTTTAGGCTTAGCCCCTTGCCTTGTGACAAGTGCGGAGGTAACCAGTGCTCGATTTTTGGTCAAGGGGCAAGCCTTATTAAATAAGCGAAGGAAAAGAGAAATGATAACAATGCAATGCATGCATGCCATGAATGCAAGTCATGAATATTTTTGGATGTTTGGATTTTGAAATATCCAATGTTTTTTTGGTTTTTTTTTTTTTTTTTTTAAAGATATTTGTTGTTTTTTGGATTTTGAAATATTTGTTGTTTTTGGATTTTGAAATATTTGATTTTTTTTTTTTTGAAATATTTGATTTTTTTTGTTTGAAATATTTGATTTTTTTGGATTTTGAAATATTTGATTTTTTTTGAATTTTGAAATATTTGATTTTTTTTTTTTGAATATTTGATTTTTTTTTTTTGAATATTTGTTTTTTTTTTTTTTTTTTTTTGGAAAACCGATGCTTCCGTAACAAGACATGCCTCCCTCGTAACCTGAGGATTCCTCCTGAGATTGGCGTGTGATTGAAGGGACCCTCCTGGTCCGAACTTATATTTGCCTGACGGTGTTCTGCCAGGGCCACCCCCAGGGTACTCAGCTTTGTCCTGAAAAGAAAAAAAGAATACGGAGACAAGCTTACACCCGTCATGTGAGGTTTTAAGACTTGAATTCTTTCCTGGGTACCCCTCAAAGCTTCGGTCTGTTGCGCCGGGGTTTTGTGTTCGTCATCGAACCTTAAGCTACCACAGTTGTTCCAAATATTTTCATTTATTCATTTTCCTTTTTGTTCTTTTCCTCTCTTTTTTCTTTCTTTTTCTTGTGGCTTCAGGTCATAACGAACTGCCCCTATTTGAGACTTATCTCGTATTAGGGTACCCAGGTCAGGCATCGCCTCCTTATTTACTCCTCATTCTTGGGTTCAGCCGAAGCAAGAAACGTACAGGGACTACAACTTTCCTCCAGAGTGTGGCCCCGGGAAACGGTGTTTGGCGGAACTGGGGACAGGACCAAAGGGTCGTGTTTGTGTGTTCAGCTTCTCTCAGTGATTCTTATGAACAGGGGAGGCTTGCATTGCTAGGGAAGCACGTGGTTAGATTCTTTTTTAGGGATAGAAGCGTTTGAGATATAACCCGTTCCACGGATTTGCCAGTTCTTCTCCTTCTGAGTTTGTCAACCGATAGGCATTACCTGGATAGACTTCCTTGATGACGAACGGCCCTTCCCAGTTTGGCTGCAACTTAGCCCTTGGACCACCTGTTCGGATGAATTTCCTTTTCAAAACCATATTACCTATTTCAAACTTTCTTTCGATTACCTTCTTTTGAAAATGACGTGAGACCCGCTTTTGATAAACAGAAGCGTGATTGGCCGCATTTAACCTCTTCTCATCTAATAGTTCCAGCTGCGCTAGTAACGCCTCTCGACGCTCGTCGAGATTAAGTTCCTTATCTAGCTGCACTCTTAGGGAAGGGATGAGAATCTCATACGGGAGTACCGCCTCCATCCCATAGGTGAGGGCGAAGGGAGTCTGCCCTGTAGGAGTTCGGACAGAGGTGCGATAAGCCCATAGAGCGTCTATCAATTTATCAGCCCAATCAGCGTGCCGGTGGGATTCACACGTTTTCTTGATGATTTTAAGAAGGGTTTTATTGGTGGCTTCGGCTTGACCGTTGCCTTGTGGATAATATGGTGATGAATGATGCAATGCAATACCAAATTTCTTACAGAGGTCCTGGAGTTCTTGAGACACAAATTGTGGCCCATTGTCGGTGACAATGTCGCTTGGTACCCCGAACCGCGAGATGATGTTCTTTGTGATGAAGCGGCAAACTGTGGTAGCTTTGATCTCTGCATAGGCTTCAGCTTCCGCCCACTTCGTGAAATACTCTGTAGCGGTGAGGATGAAGGATTTCTGTTTTACTTGGGCGTTAGGGTCACCTAACGGACCGACAATATCAAAGGCCCACATGGAGAAAGGCCATGGGGCGGATAGTGGGCGAAGAGATGAAGCAGGGGCGTGGATTTTGTCAGCATGGAGCTGGCACTGAAGGCACCTACGGACGTAGGTAGAACAATCTTCCTCTAGGGTTGGCCAGTAGTAGCCCTGCCTAAGGATCTTCTTAGCCAATGCCTGTCCATTCACGTGACCTCCACATTCACCGGAGTGAGCAGCTTCCACTACTTTCCAAGCTTCATTGTCGTCTAAACACCGCAATAGAACTCCATTGAGAGCGCGCCTGTACAATTCTCCTGCAACGATTGTATACCTCGAGGCGACTCTTCTGATGGCTTTTCTTTGTGTCGCATTGGCTTCCTCCGGGAGAGAACCATCCCGACAATATTGCTCAATCTCATGGAACCATGGCAACTCATCTTCGTCCAAGATTTCTTCCAATTCTGCCAAGGATACTTCCTTAACCTCTTCTTTAGCCGCTTTCTCTTCCATAATCTTCCTAAGGTTAGCAAACCAAGGATCTTGCAGAGAGGGAGCGTCCATCCGTTGGACCACAATGGTCTCAGTGGAACGACTAAGGGAGAAGGATAAAGAGGAAGCGAGAGATGCTAATGAATCAGCAAGAATATTTTGAGATCGGGGAACATGAACGTAGATGAGTTTGCTAAATTGTCTAGCCAAGAGTGTGACCAAATCTTGATATGGCTTTAGTTTGGGGTCACGGGTGCGATAAGTTGACAGAACTTGACGCAGCACCAATTGAGAATCTCCCATGATGTTGAGGTATCGTGCGCCTAAGAGATAGGCGTGCTTTAGTCCAGCTAGGAGAGCCTCATACTCGGCTATGTTGTTGGTGGCAGAGAAAGAGAGCTGGTAGGCAAAAGGGACGGTGATACCTTCGGGAGTAAGGAGGACAGCGCCGATGCCACGGCCCTGGGAATTGAGCGCACCATCGAAATGTAGAGACCAAAAGGGAGGCGGATGAGAGATAACTGCAAGGTGTTCATCAGGGAATTCGTCCTGGATTGAATCAGTGTAGGGGATAGGAGAATGAGCAAGATGCTCAGCAATAGCATACCCCTTGATGGCCTTCTGGACGACGAAGGTGATATCAAATTGAGAGAGAAAGCTCTGCCAGCGAGCTAATCGACTAGAGAGGACAGGTTTCTCGAGGAGGTAGCGGATTGGGTTCATTCTAGAGATCAACCTTACCTCATGGGCTAGGAAATAGTGTTTTAACTTCTGAACTACCCATACCAATGCTGCACTAGTCTTCTCCATGGCAGTGTACCGGGATTCGGCAGAATTGAACAATCGGGAGAGATAATATGCTGCCCTCTCTCTTCCTTCATCATCCACTTGTGCCAGGACAGCACCTAGGGAATCCTCAGCGACAGAAATGTATAGGATCAAAGGCTTTCCGGGGACAGGAGGTTGCAAGACAGGAGGGTTGGACAAATAGACCTTAAGCTCCTCATAGGCCTTCTGACATTGTTCGTTCCATTTAAACTCGGCCCCCGCCTTTAATAAGTCGTAGAATGGGCGGCATCTTTGAGAGTGTTGAGATATGAATCTTCTAACGAACTGCAAACGCCCAATCAGACCACGAAGCTCCTTAAGATTCTTAGGCGGTGGCATTTCCATTACGGCCTTTGCCTTATTAGGATCAATCTGAATCCCTCGTTTGCTAACCATGAACCCAAGTAATTTCCCGGATGCGACTCCAAAGACACATTTCTTAGGATTCATCTTCAATTGGTATTCCCTAGCCCTTTGCAACACTTTGGCTAAAATGGCGGGGTGTTCTTCTTTTGTCCTCGACTTCACCAGAATATCATCCACATAGGCCTCCATGTAGACGTGCATCATGTCGTGGAAGATGGCCACCATTGCCCGTTGATAGGTAGCACCTGCGTTCTTCAATCCAAATGGCATGACGACATAGCAGTAGGTGCCCCAAGGCGTGGTGAAGGAGGTTTTCTCTTGATCTTCTAGAGCAAGACGGATTTGGTTGTATCCTGAATACCCGTCCATGAACGAGAGAGCCTCAAACCCAGCGGTATTATCTACCAAAACATCGATGTGAGGAAGCGGGAAATCGTCTTTCGGACATGCTTTGTTTAAGTCCCTGAAATCAATACAAATTCTGACTTTGCCATCTTTTTTTATTACCGGGACTATATTGGCCACCCACTGTGGATAAAGCACAACCCTGATGAATCTGGCCTTATGTAATTTGTCCACCTCTTCTTTCATTCTCAAGGCCATATGTGGGTGGAATCTTCTGAGCTTTTGTTTAACAGGAATCGCCCCTGGCCTTAAGATTAACCTGTGTTCCACTAAAGCGGGGTCGAGACCCGGCATGTCCTCGTAGGACCAGGCAAAAGAATCGCTGTACTCTCTCAAAACCTTGATGAGCTCCTCTTCTACCTTAGGAGGGAGATCAGCTGCAATAGATATGGGCCTGGGATCCTCTTCGGTCCCTAAATTGATTTCTTTAGTGGGTTCATCCACTGCTGACGAGGGTTCGTCGAATCTTCTCAATCCTTGTGCGTATAGGTCAGCAATGTCCTCCACATCACTTTCCTCATCATCCGCTGGGTCTTTCTCGTCTACAATTTCATACACTCCTAGTCCGTCATTGCTCCACACCCTGCCTTCTGAATCCTCATCCTCTTTCAAGGAGACGGTGGTGGCTATGAATTCTGGGCATCTGAGGAGGGCCTGGCATCTCAAGGCCAGATCCTGTAGGAACCTATCGGGAATGGAACGGGAGTGACATGCCAGTGGTGGCGTTGCAGAGGTGGATGGGCTATCTAAGGGGGAACATGCTTCTACCCTGACTGACTCGACTAACCTAGGAGACCCAACTACCTGTACATCTGCCCTAGGAGACAGAAAATCTAGTGGAGAAGGAGCAGGGGTTTGGTGCCCCTGGGGAGTGGATGAGCAGAAGACAGCATAGTCTTCGACTGAAATGTAAGTTTGAAAGTTGACGTTTTTTTTTGGGTATCTTCTACTACCAGAAGAGAGCAAGAAGAATCAGAAGGTGGAGGCAGAGGAAGGAGTTTTTTTGTGAAGAATTGAGGAAAGAGAGAGAGGAAGGTATCGGGGGAGAACCACATCCCGCGAACTCGGGGGTTAGGAGAAGGTGGTGAAGATAGATCGAGTAGATCAACGGGCGGACAGTGCCCGCAATTGGAGGGAATGAATAGAATTTTTGACGGTCTCCCTGTGAAACACGGTTTGACCAGTATTGGAGGGGATCGAATCACAAAGTTTGGGTAAACTGTTGAGGCCAAATGAGCAGGAGGAATAAAGAAGGAAATGTCGGAGCTTCCTGCCTCTTGTATCTTCTGTGGCCTTATCAGAGCATGCCTAACCATGGGCATCTCTGTCTCCTTCATTTGAGTGGCTGGATCAGTAAACAGACTTGACATTTCAGCAAAATAATCTTCAAGATCCCCTACCAACCCCTGCAGAGGCGGCGGTGGGTCAGCAACAATATTAACAATGGGAGCATCTTTCTTTTCTTCCTTGGGTTGTGGCTTATTTGCGGTGCCGGGCTGTAGTGGACCCTTTACAAAGTGTTGCCGGTAGTCCCAGGTTAGTGGCCCAGAATCTGCCTGAATGGTAGTGTTATGATAGCCTAAGCCCTGACGACCCATCTTCTTGCTTTCAGAGATGGGTTTGGTCTTTCCCTGTAACCGCGCGCCGAGACCAAGGCCTGGCTGATAGCCTAGCTTCATGATCATGTCCCAGCCTTTAGAATTTTTGGGTTTAGGCTTAGCTCCGGCATTCTTGCGTGTTGTAATGGGTTTGCCTGCCGCATAAGCCCATGGGTAATTTATGTCCATAACTGACAATACTGGCCTATTGCTCGGCCATAGAGTGGGGAGAACCTGGTCAGTGATGGCGTCCACTGCCTGGACGGTGGAAACACTCTTAACTTTGACCACCCGCCCCTGGAAGGAGAATTTCAGGCACTGATGGGCGGTGGAAGGTACCGCTTGCAGAGCATTTATCCATGGACGACCCAGAATAGCCTTGAACATCGGATCTATGTCTAGGACGTAGAATTCCACCTCTATTTGTAACGGCCCTAGCTCAGCCTGTAATGTGATGACCCCGTGACATGCCCTTCTGGAATTGTCATAGGCGGCAATGGTTGTCGGTGTCGGCTTCAGCATACTTTCAGAAATGTTGCAGGCACGCAGAGTACTTAATGGACAAACATTTATTGAAGCCCCAGTGTCCACTAGCACTGAGTCTACCACTACCTGGTTCAAGGTGATGGTGACGCATAGCGGCATTTGGCGTGCTTCAGGGGGCGCGAGTTCGGCCTCAGAGAATGTGATAGCGGGCCCTTTGGTAACAGTAGCCAACACTGACGGCAAGCTGTCTACCGCCACATCTTCGTTCACTATGACCCTTTGCAGAAACGTCCTTAATGCCTCTTGGTGTAGAGGTGAACGTCTGATCAACTCCAAGACAGAGATCTTTGCCGGCATGCGGTCAAGATGTTGCAACAGGTCGTATGTGGAACCGGGCGCGGGGTCAACTTCATTGTCTTGTGCTGCTGATGCTGAGATGGAGGGTATTTGGGGAGGTGCACTAGTAGAGGGGTAAGTCCTTTGAAATAACCGCCCGCTCCTGAGGGCAAGGTTTTGTGCTGGCATGGCTGTAGGTGGGCTCCCGCTTGACCCAGTGGGGTGAATGAGAATGGAAGGGATGGCAGTCTTGGTGATGGAGGATATGATAGGCATAGTAAGCGAAGGTTGTGGTGAAGGTAAAATGGGCGATGGGTGAGGTAAAGGGGCGGTTAGTGGACTGCAGTGATTGGTGGACAAGATAGTGGAGGGTATAGTAGGTGGGGAAGTATAATGTTGTGGGGGGATAGGCGAGAGAATATGGCTTCTCGGAGTGGTAAGTATGGTGGAAGGATGGATGACGGGGGAAGTTGTGGAAGGCATGGAAGGCCGAAGGATGGAAAAGACGGCGGGTGAGGTAGAGTGCGTAGGGATGTGGCGTAAGGTTAACAGGTGTGCGGGATCGTCAATGGTCCACCCTGCGTCAGGAGCCGGGTGGCGTAACATGTTGACTTGGGCCGGTGCCGGCGGCTGCTGTTGTTGTTGAGGAGCGGGTGCATGTACTGGCATGGGATTTTGGTGGATCCCTAAGTTTGGCTGCTGCTGCTGTTGCTGTGGCTGTTGTGGCTGGAATTGCTGAGGTTGTTGCTGAAACTGCTGTTGCTGTGGTGCTGCCTGTTGCGGCCTTGCTGGCCCTCTTCTCAGATCTTCAATCAGCTTCCTCATCTGAGCCCAATCGATCCTGTGACCTTCGTGCAGGTCGTATACCAGGTCCCTAAAATGATAACACCTCTCAATGGTGTGCCCCGGCTGCCGGTGATATACACAATATCGGGACAGATCGGCGGCCGGATTCATGTTCGGGCGCTCAGGTGGCAATTGTAAATCGCCAGTATGCATCAGCGCTGCAAAGACATTAGTGAGCGTCTCTGGGAGAGGAGGATAGTTGGCTCTTTTAGCAACCGGACGAGCAGGTGCGTAGGTAGCAGGCGGGGGAGTGTTATGGTATTGCAGTGGTTGCTGGGGCTGTTGTGGTGGTGGCGGAGATTGTTGTTGAGGGTGTTGCTGCGTGGGAAAGGAAGGGCGAGGTGATGCGGAGAAATGGGGGTTGCTTTGCTGGGGGAAGTGGGAGGTGGCAGTCTGGCTAACTACCTGCACCTGCTCGTTTGTTTGGACTCCCTCGGTAACAGGGCCCTGTGGTTTTCTGGAACTCTTGGGCTTCTGGGCTTCGAAGAGAGAATGAATGGGGGAGTCCTTAAACTGGGTCTGGATAAACCGGGCCCGACTGTACAGTTGATGCATACTGGTGATGTCATTCATCATTAGGACATTCCGGAAGAGAGGGGTTGCATTAGAAATGAGCAGTTTGATCTTTTCTTCTTCCGGAATCTGCCCGGGCACACGGGAGGCTATCTGCCTCCACCTATCAGCATAGGTAGCGAAGTCTTCATCAGCTTTCATCTTCTCGGCCACTAAGTCCGTGAATGAGTATTCGGGTCCGACCCGATCTTGGAATCTTTGCACGAATTTCTCCTTGATCGTCTTGAAGCTCCCAACCTCCTCCAATGGCAGAGCGTAAAACCATTCGAGTGCCACCCCGTCCAGGGATCGCCGGAATAGATATGCAAGGAGGTGATCGTCATGCTGGTATGGTCCTGACTCGTACAGGAATTCCTTGACGTGGATGAACGGGTTGCCGTTCCCATTGTACTTTCGGTATGTCGGGAGCTCTGACTGAGAAGGGAATCGGATGTCCCGGAAATTAGGAGTGAGAGCATCTGCGAAGGATGGTGGGCCAACCCTCTTATTGAGGAGATCGATCTGCTGTTGGAGAACTGCCAAGCGATCGTCACTTCCTTGTTGAGGTAGAGGGACTTGAGGTGGAACTGAAGGGTAGTGAGAGGCAGCTGGATGGACAGTAGAAGCCGAGGGATAATGGGAGACAGCCGGATGGATAGTGGGGGCCATGAGCCCGTAAGATGGATGTTGAGTCCAAAAAGGACCCACATCAGCGTAAGCGAGTTGAGCTATTCCGGGCTGTAGTGGAGTAGAATCCACTTGGGCCAGAGGGGCCGGTGGTGCTGATGAGACGGCCGCGTGGGCACTAGCACGAGGAGATAAGGGAATTTGACTCTTCCCTTTGTCTGCAGGAGGGTGGGCTGAGGTAGAAGCCTGGCCAGATTGATATATTGGAAACTGGAGGACCTGTGGGCGAAGAGGGGTATGGTCCACTGGGGCAACAGACGGTGCTCCGGACCTCTCAGCAGGATGGGTGGAAGAGACAGGAAGGGTTACAGCGGGCGGGACCTCTGCCCCGAGGGCTTGCTTGAATATCTGGAGTTGATCCTGGTCAAGTTGGGACATGAGTTGGAGTAGTTGGCTCGCCGACGGGGAGCCAAACTGAGGGAGCGTGGGTGGCGCAACCTCAGCGATGGAGGAAGGGGGAACAAAGACGAACCCCTCCCCATTCAGGGAGGAGGCAACCCCGGAGACGTCCTCGAGGAGCCCCTGAGGAAGAGAATCCTCGCGGGCGGGGATGGACCCGAAAGAAGACATGCTGGATGATGATGAGTTGAATAAAGGGTTGCAATAGAGGGAGAGTAGAGAATCGCCCCTAGGAGATGATCCCGAGGGAGGGGAGCAATGCTGCATGCAATGGGATGCACAGACTAGAGAGACTTAAGACCAAAGTACACAAGTAGAAGCAAAGCAACCACACAATGAAAGGTGGAGACGAGAAGGGAGTCAACCAAGTATGCACACACTTTGAATGATACCGCAAGTTTTCAGAATTCTTTTCTCTTAGGCTTAGTGTTTTGATTAAAATGTAGAGTTCGCTCGGACACTTGGGAGCCTAATAACGGTATGATGGGGGAACTGGCTGACTCTAAGGGGGATCACACTCCACGTATGCAGAACCTAGACACGGTGTGGCGATGGTACAACCGGCCCGGCGTCCGTGTGGGAATCCACGGCTCACGGGGGCTTACGGAGGTCCTCGGCAAGATTCCCTAGTCGGCTCCAAGGAATATGGAGACGAGAGGAAATCCTACTTCGGTAGGAAATGCAACTACAGTATGAAGTGAATGATCCTAGGTGCACCGGAGTGCATGCAAAGCCTAACCTAGAAATCTAGCAATCACATATGAAATCAAATGATAAAATCATGAAGCAATCAATAATATGATAGAAAATAACAAGTGGACAGCAGGGGGACCAATGCTGGGAATAACAATCAGGGATAACAAGTGCCAGCCGTAGACTCTACACCAAAATAACGGTCTACAGGGGACCGCTGAATTGATTATAACGGCTCTGGAAGAACCGCTAAAGTGCAGAGCTCAAAACGCAAATGGCGGCCTGATGATGACCGCCATACAAGTATGACGGCTTGATGGAAGCCGTTAAATGAGCAGAGTACAACAGTGATAATTGCGGAGAATACCAGACAACGACGGCTGAAAGAGAACCGTTTTACACAGAACGACGGCTGTTACAGAACCGCTGAACTTCACAGAGACAGAGAATGGTCAGCAAACCAGAAGCACGATGGGCATCAGAAGTCCCACCGTGATCGCCAAAAAAGGAGAGGTGTTGATATGTTATTCCTCCTCGAGTTAAATAATATTGAAGTGATAAAAAAAACAACAGGAGGAAAGATGAAGCTGTTGACCGTGATCGCCACCCGGTGAAAGCGCCGGGACTCGGAAGCTACGGGAGAATGCGGGTCCGTTCCTCCACTCCTCCTGGCCGGCCAGAAGGTGCGGGCCTCGTGCTTTTGGTTGCTGACCTGAAAGCAAACGGTGAAACACACAGATAAACGGAGATTAGCTAAATGATGGTGTAGTAGGTGTACTAATTGAAATAAAGCAAAGGAAGAACATGGCCCGGCGATACCTGGAGGTTTTGAAACCCCGTTTAGGGCGCCGGAAACAGTAGGAAAGATAAGAAATGCCAACTAAATGATGTATGTGATGTGTGATGCAGTGAAGAAAAGGCGTGTGTGGTGAGCAAACAGAGAAGGAAACACAAAGACACGAAGCGTGAAGTTCCCTGCACCGGGGGCCTGCGAGGGATGTAGAAGGCCCCCACTCCCTGACGAACGGGCGTATGCTGTATGAGATTTGGCGATGGAATTCGACAGCACTTCGTGATGGTCCCCCCCCTCTCTTTTCTGTCAGAACCCGTGAGCTATATATAGAGCCCACGGCTTCGAGCTTAATCAGGGGTTAAGGGGAATGATGGTCGGTCAAAGGCCGGTAAATGAGAGCATCGTGTCAATATTGCCAACGACATTCTCCTCTTAATCCGCCTGGAATCACGGGGGTCTAATCTGGGTGGCCTTAAAAATGACGGTCTTACGAAGGCCGCCAAACATATATGACGGTCTTGGAGGGAACCGTTCAATACACATGACGGTCCTATAAAAACCGTTATACTTAAAGACGAGTCAACACCCAGACAAACAACTTTTCGTGAAGCACGTGGCTATGACCGACTGTCGGGCCTCTGAACCCTTTTCTTGTCGGCAAATAATGACGGCCCAGGGACGACCGCTATATTGACTATAACGGTTGGAATTGAGCCGCTATAAAAAGCGTATCACGAGATACAAATAACCCGGGGCAGCGGAACACAACGGCCAAGTGGGGACCGTTATATTGAGAAACACGGTTCATAACAGACCGTTAAATCCAATGAGAGGGAGGGAGGCCGTCTTCGCTGGGAAGAGCCCAAAATACTGCCAGAGGAATAATCTTTCATGTGATTGACTGTTCGGGACATCAATAACTGAGACGCAGGAACTGATTCGATTCATCGGTAAAAAAACGGGTGTCAACAGCCCCCACCTGGGCGTGGTCGCGCTTGGGGTGAACTCCCCCCCGGGCGAGCCGCCGTCATGAGGGGCAGCCCCGGGGTCTTCCAATGTCATTTATCGTTGTCCTTTGATGGACTTAGGTCTCCGGGGTACTGGGATTGACCCATGGGGGTCAATTGTTTAATGTTGTTGTTGTCGCTCGCAAAGTGTTCGGGAAAATTCCCAACACACTCTGGGTTGCCAAACGGCTCAGGTAGCTGGCTGGTCGGGTTTAGATTTGGCCCCTGAGTGAGGATGATACCCCGTAGGAATTGAGGGAAGGCGTTTCGAGCATGTGGGCCCATCCTTGGTGAAGCATGCCGTGTTGTATGGCGGGTTGACGGGCAGCCCCGGGTTGGCCCGGGGGCTAAAAGTTAACGACCCATTGCCGTGTGTTTGAGGGTCGGGGTGGCCCCGACAAGCTGGAGGGTCACTGTACGATAGGGCAAGTGTGTCCTAGCTTGTGGGTCGGCCCTGGCTTGTTGTAGAACGGCTGGAATATACGTGCCCACGAGGTGCTCGGGGCAATTCCCGATACGCGATCATGGGCTGTATAGGCATGCTAAGGACTCTTGAATCCCATGGCTGACTGGGAAAGGTACTCCTTTGGTTTTTGAATGCTGAAGGGAGGCATTATGGGGATGAATCCAGGCCTCGTTGCTGGGTGCCACGTGTCATGGCTTGTTATCAGGGAGCCCCCGAGTTTTCCTGGGTGGCTTAGTTGAAGGCGGGCAAAACCGCGTGCTAGGTGATCGTGGGTGGCCCCCATTAGTTGTTGATGTCACTGTGAGTCACGGCCAGCTAGGTTGGACCCTCGGCTAGGCCCGACATGTCATAGAAGGGGCCGGATAGATAACACCTTGAAGGTGTTCAGGAAAATTCCCGAGCCCTTATTTCTCATTATTTTCTCTTGGAAAATGTTTGGGTACAACAAATGCCCCCCAAAGGGCGTGCGTCAGAGGCGGAGATGAGGGCGGACAGCCCGTGAACTCCTTGTTTGCTATGTTGTAGTTGTGTTGAAATTTCATATGCACTTTATGTACATACATTCTTTTTTCTATGTTAGCATCATGTATGTTGCTAACATTATGTACTCCCCCCCCCCTTTTTTGTGCAATTGTCTTGCATGTATGGCGATATTTGGCAGAGATGATCAGGCACAGAGGCGCACTGTTCGCGAGGAGGACAATTGGGTGAGGCGGACCGGCCAGCCGATGCCTTCTTTAGGCCCGCCCATCATCACTGCGGCCAATGTTGGCAAGCTGGACTTGGGGCGGTCTCTGGTGGCCGAGGGTCCCAGTGGAGAGGGGACATGTGAGGCTGGAGCTGTGGACTTAGCCATGATTTTTGAGACGGGTGGTATCTACACATATGATCGCTCTGGAGGCTACCTAAGAGAGTTCCCTCTAGACCGTCACCAATTCGAATTCATGAGGAGCTTCATCCCTGCTGGCACAGAGGAAGGGGATCCCTCAGTGGCTGGAGAGCACCGCCGGTCGGAGCGAGCCATCTTGCAGGTGATGGGGACATCACCAGCAATCCCATTTGTTCAAGGATCCCAATGCTCGCCAACTATGCTTCATCTTGTTCGCCACTTTATTTCGAGTCATATGATGTAATTTTCATTTTCTTATCATGTACTTTTCCTTTTATTTAACTCCAGTACCTAGGTTAATGAGTCATTTACCTAAGTCTTGAGTCATTATGTTAGTTTGGTAGGTTAATAGGCCCAATTCAATGGGCTAGGCCCATGGGCACCCCCCCTTCCCTTGGTTTCTTGTTATTAGTCCAAAAGTCAGGGACTTATGTTAAATTGTGGGATTCCTATAAATAGGACCCCACTCCCACCATTTGGAACTAATGAATTGTTAAAAAAAATTTGAAATCCACCAAAATTGTGTGAGATTCTCTCTCTCTCTCTCTCTCTCTCTCTAAGGGGTGGATTCCCCTCTCTCTCTCTCTCTAAAAGGGGCGACCCCCCCTCTCTCTAGGGCGCCACCCTCTCTCTCTCCCCCCTACCACCTCATCCTCCACATCAGTCCCAACCCCTCATCTTCCCTAGCTAGGTCCATTCAATCCCACCATTATTCACACCAAGCCCCAAGCACCCTTTCACATTCTAAGGCAACCTTTCCTCTTCCCAAGCCACCCCTCCATCTCCCAAGGGAGAATCCCATTCTCCCACACACCCCTTCACCAACCCCAAACAACCTTTCCTCTCCCCAACACACCCTTTCCCATCCCCAAGGCCACAATAACCACCCACCATTAACCACTCATTCAAACCAAGGGAGAGATCTCTCCTTCCCTCTCCCCTTCCCAACCCAAATTCGCAGCTCCCCCTTCCTCCACCTGTTAGACAACCTTCGAACCACCATTCTGCCCCTCCCACACCTTGGATTGCCCCCTACCAGACCCCCACATAGCCAGGGGTCACCCCCACACCCATCCACCCCATTCCCCATCCCATCTACCCCATTCCCCATCACCTATCAACACCCTGTTTCATCTCAGTTCGCGCACAGCAGTCAAGGGTCGAGTTGCAGAGGCAGCCACGTCTTCACCAAGCACCTTATGGAGGCATATCATACATTGCTGGAAATCTCTTCCAGTCAGCTTCGCAGGTGAGGTGATCCCGCCTCGATCCGAGGTCGGAGCCGTCCACGACGTCCGTTCTCGTCTGACTGCGCATCTAGCACCCGAGCAGAGACCAGAGCCCTAGTTCAGAAGCTACTGCGACCACACCCCGGCTCCCCTTGGCGCGCCACTTGACCGAGACGAAGCTCTACCAGTACTCTATCCAACGCAGGCAGCGGAACATCGTTTCGGGTTCGGAGTACCCAGTTCCAAATTTTCTCCCTCAGGTACGTAGGGCAGGCCAGTCAGGGTTAGTCCTGATACCCCCCCCCCCCCACTCTTCGGGCTGGTTCTCTCGACTCCGACCTCCTCTGGTGCCATTCTCAGTTTTTGATCAAAGAAGACTCGACCACGCTCACGACCGTCCTAGTCCCGCATCGTTCGGATCTTGGAAGTGTTCGTGGTGAATCTGACATCCTGCTGCAGCATCCAGGGACCAGTCAGATCCAGAACAGAGCAGCACCGGTCCAGCGTCTACCCCGGCCGCCAGCGACGAATCAAACTCACAAGAAAATTCAGAAGCCCTCCCGGCTCAGTCAGTGAATATTCAACGCTGGTTTCGACGAATTCCAAGTTCGGGAGAACCCGTGGCAGCGTTAACAGTGAGTACCTGTCAGGCAGTTCCAGAAGCGGGCAGAATCAGCGAAGTCCTCAATCGGCTTCTTCCTTAGCTTTCCTCCCTATCCCGCTTGGCCGGCTGACTGCCCCTCCCTATGTGGAGGTATTTTTGATTGTAATTGGATTATCCCTACCCCTAATCCACCCCCTCTGTGAGGGCGTAGTGATTGTACTAGCAGGTAAGCGGCTGAAGCATCATCGGCGCGGCGTGCGGGTAGCCCACGCCTCCCCGCTCGCCCTCATCTCCGGCCGAGATCGGTGTATTCACGCCGATCAGGTGAGCTTTTGGTCACTTCCTCTGCTGGTTTTACTTTTGCTTGTCTTAGTATTGTTTCTAGTTGCCCGTTGGCGGTGAGGTGAGCGCCCGATCTCAAACTTCATTGAATTGTGCGACCACCGCGGAGTGAGTTGAGAGTGCGACCCTACAACCCACGCCCTTGGCGTGCTGGCCGCCCACGGAATTGGGCATCCCAGGCCCTTTGGGGGTCCATCCTAAGCTTGACAAACCCCCGGAATAGAAAGGTCCAACCTCGGACCCTCACCACTATCGCCGGTCCACCTACGGACCCGGGTGTACGCGACGCGGGTGAACCAGCTTAGGTGAGTCCGTCGTTCGGTTCGGTTGCTTGCGAATCTAGGTATGAGGGGTCGTGTCACATCAATTTGGTATCAGAGCAAGTTCTAGACTTATCTCTACTAAGTCTTGTCCTAGGGCCATTGCATTCGTCACCCATTCATCATGACCACTTCCTACTTAGCCTATTCGCCATCCTTAGACCCATTAGCGGCTTTTGTGTTTGATGGATCCTGCCCTAGCATATATCTAGAATGGGAGAAGTCCATAGACCGACACTTTGGGAGGTTCACCCTATCAGGGTCTATCCAAGTCAACTATGCCAAGAGTTTGCTCTGGCGCCAAGCTAAGAAAGAATGGGAGTACATTGTAGGTTTGAGAGAAGCCAAAGGGGAAGCACCCATTGAATCTTGGGTTGAAATGAGGGCCGATCTTAGAAAGATCTACGGACCCCAATCCAGACCTCCTCAACCAACCACTTTTCCCCCCCAACTCCAACCCAAGTACTTCCCCTATCAAGCCCAACCCAAGCTCGTCCATGTTCACCACCCCCGGAGTACCATGAGCCGGCTATCTCCACTCCTCCACCAAAAGACCCATTCCTCCCCTTGGAAGAGGAGCCCATGATCCAAACACCTGATCCCTTGGAAGTAAACACCTCTTCTCTTGGAAGTAAGACCGACCTAGACCCCCTCCCGACCCTCGAGGAAACCCAAGCCCACACCGTTGAGGAGGAGGAGCCACAAAACTCACCCACCCCTCCTAGTCCGGGTCCTCATGAGCCGCACACCGTCACCATAGATGAGTCCATACTCCAATGGCTCAAGCAAAGTCCCACCCTCCTGAGATCACCACCATTGGGATATCAATCCCAAATTGTTCCCACCCGGTCTCCCCATGTCACTTTACAAACCTTCTACTTCGCGGGAGACTTGGGAGACCTAGTGGATTGCCTATATTGGCAAGTCCACTTGACTGGCTTGCTTGCCATGGGACCTTCGGAGCCTAGCACCATTAACTTTTCCCACCCCACCATTGGCTCCATCACTTCCGTTTGCATGAGTGGGCATTGCACTATTGAGATTCTTCTATTTCTCCCCTTGGAGGAAGAACCCACTCCGGTCTACTCCCCACCCATTGAGACCCCAAATGCCTTAAACGGTCAACTCACTAGAGATCTTGGACCAATTACTTTGGAGGAGGATGACTCACCACCATATTGTGAGGACCTTGAGGATGTTGAGATAAACTTAGAGCTCCTTTCCCCCGGATACACTTATGTTGATCCTTTTGACCCCTCCCAATGGGAACCCAGGAACCCATGTGGTCCACCCACATCACTTATCACCCACTCCTTCCTACCCTCACCCACCATGTTAGACCAAGCCCATCTCTCCCAAGACTCAGATTACACCATGGGAGCCATGACTTTGGGCAATACACACTTAGGGATCGAGGAAGTGCCCCACTTCATGATATCCACCTTCCTAGACCCCTTTGACCCATTCCAATGGAGGTCCAAAAGCCCACACATAGGAGACATCTTTGGTACAAAAGTGCATCTTGACGTACAACACCACTTGATATGATTCTTAAGTCGGGTCAACTCGTTCATATCACCCACATGTCAAGTAGGATGCATGATTGGTTCATATTCGGGTGTATCGGCCCTCCCTCATTTAACATTGGTCATACATATGTCAAAGGCATCTACGGATGTCCGGGTCCCCGGATATTTATCACCACTTTGCATGATAGGTACACCTACGGGTGCCCTGGCCCACCTAGGTTGACCAAAGTCTACACGACATCATTGCATGATAGGTCCACTTATGGATGTCCCAGTCCTCCCAATTCCATCAAAGTCTTCTTGGCGTCAAAGCATTGTTGGGTTCGGTGCTATGTATTCAGAGGGGGGGTGAATGAATATAGCCCTTTAAAAATTTGCCCAATCAAAAACCTTATGCTCACAAGATAGATTTAGACAATCTGAAGATCTAATTGAATTCTCTTATAAGCAACTAAGCAGAAAAGTATGGAATCTCAATATCACACTTAAGCATATAATGGGCACAGTTCGCTTAACTAGACAAACTTGAAGTCTAATAAGCGATGGCAGAAATAAACAAACACTCAGTGTGCAATCAACTAAGATTTCGCTCACTTGATAACTGGAATACTAACAAGACAAATTAGACATTCATCTACTGAACCTATGATCAAACACATGGAGCGCCCATATGCAATCATCTAGCGGAAGCAAACAGATAGAAACATCAAACCACTGCACAAGGGATTTTTAGGTGGTTCGGTCCAGTAGACCTACATCCACCCCACACTCAACCCGAGTGTGGCTTCCTGCTGACTCACAGCTTGAACAGCTGGGCATCACAGCTAGCCATACAACCGCTGGGCAACACAGCTTGCCGTCCGAGGAATCCTCCTCGCCCGCTGAGCAACACAGCTTGCTGTCCAGTGGAATCCACCACTGCAACCGTTGGGGATTACAGCTTACCCGTCCAGAGGCAGCACCTCTGCAAATGCTGACTAACAGCTTGAAGAAAGTATAAAATGGAAAACGAAAAACAAGTAGCTACAGCAACTGAAAGCTTGAAATAATGAAAGCACAAATGTGGCTCCTAAGAGCTGGCTGGCCTGGATTTGATCCACGGTCCAGTGAATGCAGATCTCTCTCGATCTCACTATCTCTCCTCTACCTCTTTCTCTTCTTCTTCTCTCGATAGCTCTCTGTCTCTCGTTTTTCTCTTCTCTTCACACTCTGCTCTTTTCTTTTGTTCTTCTTTCTGTCTGGATCGTGGAAGCTCTCACTCTGCCTCTGCTGCAGTCGATCACGATCAGTCTCCTTCAGACAAAGGAGACTCCCTTATATAGCATCAGCAGATTAGGGCGGTCGTGTGCTCTCCACATCTCCCGCCAAGAAACCTCAGTCCACGTGGCAGCATTTCAGCACAGTGTTTCCACATGTCACGATCAGGGAGCCTCGTCCTTCCTTGGTTTACGAGCCATGTCAGCAATCCCAGTACCAAATCCCTGTCAATCAGTCGAAATAAGCGTATCAGTTCAAGTGTAAGCTCTGTACACACTTTGAAGATGAAATGCATTGTATAGTGTAATACCCCGTATTTAATTAATAATTTTATTTAATTTTTCCTTGTCAAATTAAAATTTTTAGGAATTTATTTGAATTTAGTTGAATTAATAATTGGATAGAAATTAAAATAAACCTTTAAAATTTTAAATTAAATTGAAATGAAATGAAAATGAAATGTAACCCAAATGAAAATAAGGTTTAGGTGAAATGAAACACAAATGCAATTGGGTTGGAATGAAAATGAAATGAAAAGAGAGAATTTGAAATTTGAAATTCGAATTTAATATTTTATTATTAAATGAATAGTGAAGTGAAATTTCGTTGACCATACTAAAATCTTGAAAAATAATAATTAGGTAGAAGACCATGCAATTAGCAATTGTGTCTTCTAGGGCTAAACCTACTAAAATCATTTATTAGGCTGAATTAGTGGATTAAGTCTTCCGAACTTAATATTTAACTATTTACGGAATAGTAGAAGTGAAAATTTTGTCTACCATATAAAAATTCATAAAAATAATAATTAAATAATAGATGCATCGACTAACACTTTTTTCTTCTATGACTAAGCCTAATAAAAACAGTATCTAGGCTTAATCAGTGGGTTAAGTCTGACTTTCAACTCACCTAACCCGAAATTCGTGTTCACTATTCACCCCATTTTAAAACATCAAATTAGAGCCCATTTCTTAACCAAATGCGATGAGGTTAGGGGCAAATGAAAACTAGTGACTGGTAGATTAATAGCCCCCAACAAATTTCGTGTAAGATTAACTAGGATAAGAGTGATTAGACGAGTTTAGTCTAGGTCAATTATTTCGGCGGCGTAAACAACACGCCTCTTCAAGGTCGAAATTCTCCCTTCCTGGAAGGATCCAGAAGGTGTATGAGCTATAGATAGAAAGCTCTTCGAGTCTAGTTTCATTTGGTTACTGTGGTGTCGGCAGAGGAGTTAGATCTGGGGAGATCTTGGCGATTTTGTGGAAGGTGGTCTGCTCCCCGTCATTTTTCTATCTCCAAGTTTTGGTTCATCAAATCAGGTTAGTACCTCAACCAAAATAGGCATATGAGTAGGGGTTTTTGATCAGCTCGACGAGATCTATCATCTGAGACTAAAAGCCCTAATTTTTATAGGGTATTGAGGGAGGAATCAGGAGATCTTTGAAGGGGATTCTTATAGTTCGTGGGTCTAATCTATCTCGTGGTTTAAGTCTTCAATTGAGGTAGGTTATAACTGGCCAAATGTTAATTATTGTATATCAAATTACAGCTTAGCATGTTATCTCTCTTTTTGCGTAAAAATCCATTTGATCCATCAATTCTATTTAGAGAATTTGAGGTTTGAACATGAACTTGTCCATATGGTGATTTCATATACTTGGAACCTGATTAATCCATGAATTCGAAACATAAATGTTGAAATTCATAGCATGTGTGATACATGGTTGGAAAGCCCTCTCTGTTAGCTTTCCAGTGATATAAAAGCCCTAAGAGTTATCATGTATACGTAGAGAATTTGATGTTTTAGTAACACACTGTCCTAATTAGGGTTTTTCTTTTTCCTGTCAATACAGAACTTAATTACAGAACCTAAATCTGAAATTGACCTTACCAAATGATAGTACTCTGTCTTAGCTTTCCATTGATATATCATATGCTTAATTCCATTAAGAATTTAGGAAGATATAGGCTTTTTAATCCCTGGATCTCACACACATAACAAGCTGAAAACAGCCTTGATGATCGCGGCCCCCGGCGGGACCGCCATCCTGGTCGCGGTCGCGCGACCAACCGCGATCAGGTGGTCGCGGTCTTGTGGGCGACCGCGACCCCAATAAAAAGGGGCCGGGTGACCGACCTCCGCCCTAAACGCGATCCGAAGTTATTAAATGAATAATTAAAAACCCTGAATCCCTGTAAAACATATTCTTCTGCTACCAGGAGATTTAAAAGTTATTCTTCTGCTACCAGGAGATTTAAAAGTTATTCTTCTGCTACCAGGAGATTTAAAAGTTATTTTTCTGTTACTGGAAAGTATTTTAATCTATTTTTTATGCATATAAACCTATTTTTCCTATAATTAATAGAATATAAATGTATAAGAAATTATGTCCAGCATGCAAAAATTATTATTAAATAACTAAAATGCATGGAAAATTTGTATTATAGTAGCAGCATGTGAGAAGTTAAATTCTTGTGGATTTAGGTGGATTTAGAATATTTTATCTTATAAAAATCTATATTTCTTCTATAAAATGAAAGAAAATGCTTATAAATTATATGTGGTATGTTAAAAAGATCTCAAAGGTATGAAAATTCATGAATATTATGCTCTGATATAATTATCATGTGAGACATAATTTTATGTGAAAATTTGATATTTTTACCAAATATAATTCATTTACTCTCCATATAATAGAGAATAAATGCATGAAAATTATATTAACTTGTTAAAAATAACCCTTACAGCATGAAAAAAGTTATTACAGCATAACAAAAATTTTCCAACATGTTAGAATGATAACAGCAAGTCATAGAAGAATTTTTATACTTAAAAAAAAATTTAATGTATTTCTTCCATTCAATAAATAGCATAAATGGTAGAATAATGTAGAAAAATTAATTTCAGTATGCTAAAAATACTATGGGTATCATGAAAAATGAACAACCAGTAAGATGATTTATTCTTAATAAACCATCCAAAAATTTCATAAGGAACTTTTTATAGCACACCAAATATGGGTTTTTTTGTGTTTAAAAAGGTATTTTTAATGTGTAAAATTCCATTCCAATAACAACAATGGATATTTACTATCATTTTCCAGAGGAATCATGTGCTGGAGTTACTTAAAAATATTAGGGAGATTTTCACAATGATAGGATTTATTTCTATGAATTAAGTGAAATTCTTAGTAATTTACTCTAATAATACTAAATAAATCATTTCTTTGGCTTTTTGCATCCAATTAATTTAAGGCATTTCCAGTATGATAAAACTTGTAAAACCAATAGAATAAAATGTTAATTTATGGAATTGAATATATTTTAAAGATTGTATTTTTCCTACTTATCCTTTCATTCTTGGATTCCACGACTTAATTGTCGTTAAACATTATGCCAAAGTTTAATCCTTCATTTTCGTGTTATTCTGATTTTTGCTAGATCTGTACTTGTTACATTTTAGCTTATTCCTTAAAATTCATTAGCCATATTTATACAAGAAATGTCTAGACAATTGGGATCATCGATCCATAAAACCAATGCCATCGCATCATAAGGGCCCGGTCTGGTCCTGGGGAGAGCGCCCGAAAATTAGTGAGCCCATGGGATGTTAATGACAAGGTGTGGCATTGCACCGAGTACTTGACTAGTGTGTGTCTACGACATTTGACCTATTGTTATTCCTTTTACTTGATTATGAATTATTGAAATACTTGCTTGTTGGCCAATTATTATTGTTTCAATTGCTCTTAGTGAATTTCTTATACATGATATTATTGATCATTAGAATTTATTCAATTCTTGACTTTGCAAGACCTTCTACATTGTTCTTGATCTCTTTATTCAATTCCTTGTTCTCTGTTGCATACAACTGGTAATTAAGATGTTAACTACATAAATATGCCGTTATTTCCTACTGAGCGTCAGCTCATAGTTGTGTTTCCCCCTTTTTCGGGCTTTTCAGGTGACGCGCTTACCGATGGGGAGGGTCAGGAGTGATCCTTGAGTGCTTTTGTACCTAGTTATTGAGTCAGATTAGTATTTACTTCCAGTTTGATTTTACGTCAGTGTTGTATTAGAATTTCATTTGGAAGACATGTTTGATCGAGTCTTAGTATGTTGGTTATTGTAATAAAGTTAGAATTATTTTGATTAATGGAAGTGTTTCTCACTTTATAATTTGTCTAATTGTTTAGATTAGAATTTATTGTTAGTGCTAGCTCGTATCTGACTGTACGCGCCGATCTTCCGCGTCGGGGCGTGACAATTTAGTTGGTATCAGAGCCCTAGGTTTCATATTCCTAGGTTCCCCTAAGTTTTAGATTTCTCATTGCATCCAATAACCCGGTATATCGAAAGGTGTTGTCCGAACGTTAGGCTACGCCTATCGGGAAGGTCACACACTTGCGCGAGTGGTCTTCGGACCGATTATCTCCGCCAGGTACCGAGTTTTTGGTCGTGTCTAGGTGCATTAGAACCTTAACCTTGTAAAAGTCTAGGACCTGACCTGGTGAGATTGGGTAGAAACTTGGGTTAAGTCCGTATCTTAATCGCGATATTACCTATCTTATTGGACCTAAGTAATCTTGTTCCTCGTGTAGGCTTTTGCAATGGCAGCTGATCGTGCTGAATGGAGGAACCTGCAGCGCACTGTTCAAGGCCTTACTCAGGCCCTACAGCAAGTGGCTCAGGCAGGAGCGGCACAGCATGGCACCGATGATTTATACCGGAACTTCCGCGGGATGAATCCACCTAGATTCGCTGGTTCGACCGACCCTGATGAAGCCGAGCACTAGCTTTTTGATATGGGAAGGATTTTTGGAGTCATGCAATGCACCGACCAAGAACGTGTTCTTTTATCTACCTTCCAATTAGAACGTGATGCACGTACGTGGTGGGATTCTATCAAGGCGACTCTCGTGACCGGCAGGTTACGTGAGAAGAGTTCGAGGAATTCTTCAACAACAAGTACTTTTCTGACCGAGTTCAAGAGAAGAAGGCAGCTGAGTTCGCGGCTCTAAAGCAACGGAGCTTATCTGTAGCAGAGTATGAAGCACAATTCTCCAGACTATCTCGATATGCTACTCATCTCATTTCTACTGAAAAGATGAAGGAGAAGCGCTTTCTTAATGGTTTGAAGCTTTATTATATCAACCAGTTGGCACCTATGGAGATATCAACTTATTCTGAGATGGTAAGGAAGGCACAAGTTCTGGAGGACACTCTTGAGATGACGGAAAGAATCCGTGGCAAAGGCATGAAGAAAGAGCAACCGAAGGAGTTCAAGAAAAGCAAGATCGGACCTAGCTTTATTAAGAAGAGGCCCGCGAGTGGGTCGAGTTCGTGGACCGGAGCAGGCTCATGGAAGGGAAAGATGCCGAAGCAGGAGGAAAAGAAGCATGTCCATGTTGTACCCTTTAAGGGCGTGTGCAGATATTGTGACCATCCTGGTCACAAGATGGAAGAGTGCTGGCGCAAGTTGGGCGCCTGTCTACGTTGCGGAAGTAGGGAGCACCGCATCCCAGATTGTCCATTATTATCGGAGCAAGCTACACCGGCGAAGCCTCAGGTCTTCAAGAAGCCGCAAGGCAAGCTCCAGGCACTTCAGGTTGATGAAGCAGACACAGCCGGAGAAGGTGGACTCGTCGAAGGTACTCTCATTATACTCGACAAGCCAGCCTTTGTTCTTTTTGATACTGGTGCTACGCATTCTTTCATTTCTCGGAGATTTGCTAAGTCTTTAGCTGTGGAACCTATTTTGATGAGTTCTTCGTTAGCAATATCTACACCTATTGGTTCTAGATTGGCAATTCAGCATTTTTATCCTTCTAGCAAGGTGATGGTTCATGAGCAGAATTTACCTGCTGATTTAGTCTACATGGACATGAAGGATTATGATGCAATCCTAGGAGCTGACTGGTTGGCCAAGTATGAGGCCAATGTTCACTGCAGTTCTAGCTCGGTGTCTTTTAATAGGCACCCGGAACTTTCATTTATGGGAGCTAGATACCATCGCTCTATCTCACTTATTTCGGCCCTTCGTGCTGATAAACTGATGAGGCGAGGTTGCGAGGCATTTCTAGCCTTTGTCTATGCTACTCCCGAGCAGCAGGTGGAGATTAAGGACATCCATGTTGTCTGTGAATTTCTTGATATATTTCCTGAGGATCTACCGGGACTTCCGCCTTAGCGGGAAGTTATCTTCTCTATTGATGTTATTCCTGGTTCTTCTCCTGTCTCTAAAGCTCCGTACCGTATGTCTTCTGCGGAGCTAAGAGAATTAAAGCAGCAATTGATGGAGTTACTTGAGAAGGGTTTCATTCGCCCTAGTACTTCCCCTTGGGGAGCCCCTGTACTATTTGTCCGGAAGAAGGATAGTTCGTTGAGACTGTGCATCAATTATCGGCAACTGAATCAGATAACTGTCAAGAACAAGTACCCATTGCTGAGGATTGATGAGTTATTTGACCAGATAGCAGGAGCTCAATTCTTTTCTAAGATCGATCTTCGATCTGGATATTATCAGTTGCGGATTAAGGAAGAAGATATTCATAAAACGGCTTTCCGCAGCAGGTATGGTCATTTCGAATTTGTCGTTATGCCTTTTGGTTTAACGAATGCACCAGCGGCTTTCATGCAGTTGATGAATAGTGTTTTTTGACCCTATCTTGATCGATGGGTGGTGGTATTCATTGATGATATCTTGATTTATTCTAAGAGTGAAGTAGAGCATGCCAAACATCTGAGATTGGCACTATAGATATTAAGAGACCATCAACTGTACGCCAAGTTCAATAAGTGTGGTTTTTGGATTCAAGAGGTGTCTTTTCTAGGACACATTATTACCAAAGATGGTATTTCTGTTGATCCTTCGAAGGTGGAAACAGTGAAGAATTGGGAACAGCCCACCAGTGTGACTGAGATCAGAAGTTTCTTAGGCCTGTCAGGTTATTATCGTAGATTCATTCAAGACTTCTCCAAGATCGCGGTACCCCTTACTAGATTGACCCGCAAGGAGAATAAGTTTGAATGGTCGGATGCTTGTCAGAAAAGCTTCCAGACATTGAAGGAATGCTTAACTTCATCACCCGTGTTAGCTTTACCTTCTGGTGAAGGAGGCTTTGTGGTCTACACCGATGCATCAGGTATTGGCTTAGGTTGTGTGCTTATGCAGCATGGGAAGGTAATTGCTTATTCTTCCAGGCAGTTGAGGAAGCATGAAGAGAACTATCCTGTTCATGATTTGTAATTGGCAGCCGTCGTCTTTGCTTTGAAGATTTGGAGGCATTACCTGTATGGAGAATCTTTCACGGTATTTTCAGATCACAAGAGTTTGAAGTATTTATTCTCTCAGAAGGAACTCAATATGCGGCAGCGCAGATGGCTAGAGTATTTGAAGGACTTCGACTTCTCTATTGAGTATCATCCTGGTAAAGGTAATGTGGTGGCAGATGCATTGAGCCGGAAGCCTATAGCAAAGTTATCCAGTCTTATGATGCAAGAATGGAAGCTATTGGAGCAGATGGCTAGTCTGGATTTGAATTTCAATAATGATCGGGTCATTATTGCACAAATGCAACTTAAACCTGAATTATTGATGGAGATCAAGTCCTTGCAAGATAATGATCCCGAACTGGTAGAGATCAAGGGAAGTTTGAGCAGCAGACCGGATTTCATGATTTCTGAGGATGGAAGACTTCTATTTCAAGGACGAACGTGTGTACCTGACGTAGCTGAAATCAAGAACAAGATTCTCGACGAAGCTCATAGATCTAAATACACGATTCATCCTGGAGGCACTAAAATGTTTAAGGATTTGAAAAGATCCTTTTGGTGGCCGAATATGAAAAGAGAAGTTGCAGATTTTGTGAGTAGATGCCTGGTATGTCAGCAAGTTAAGGCCGAGCACTTCAGGCCGGCAGGAAAATTGAAGCCACTCGATATATCCCAGTGGAAATGGGAGAGTATTGGCATGGATTTCATCATGGGTCTGCCTAGAACTCGTGGCGGTTTCGATGTAATTTGGGTGATCGTCGACAGACTGACAAAGTCAGCCCATTTCTTGTCCATTAAATCTAAATGGACAGTTGATGTTCTAGTAGCTCTGTATATAAAGGAAGTGGTGAGATTGCATGGTATTCCAGTGAATATAGTATCCGATCGAGACCCTAGATTCACTTCTCATTTCTGGAAAGGACTGCAAGAGACTTTGGGTACTCGTCTAAATTTCAGCACGGCATTTCATCCACAGACAGATGGGCAGACAGAGAGAACCAACCAGATAGTGGAAGATATGCTGAGGGCATGTATGATTGACTTTGGTGGTAATTGGAATGAGCATTTGGCATTAATTGAATTCGCCTACAATAACAGCTATCAGTCTAGTATCCAGATGGCTCCATTTGAAGCGTTGTATGGGAGAAGCTGTCGATCCCCGTTATGTTGGGATGAGGTAGGTGAGAAACAATGGCTCGGACCAGATCTTATCTCAGAATCGTCACAGAATATCCGTATTGTCCGAGATCGGCTACAAGTGGCTCAGTCAAGACAGAAGAGTTATGCCGATAACAGAAGAAGAGCATTGGAATTCCAAGTAGGTGATCATGTGTTTCTAAAGGTCTCTCCTACGAGAGGGATTCGCAGATTTGGTATTCATGGCAAGCTGAGTCCGAGGTACATTGGCCCGTTCGAGATTTTAGATAGAGTGGGGGAAGTGGCTTATCGATTGGCGTTACCGCCGCAGTTGTTTGGCGTGCACAACGTCTTCCATATTTCTATGTTGCGAAAGTATGTGTACGACCCCACTCACGTTATTCAGCATGTGGACTTCGAACTGAAGGAGGATTTGACCTATGAGGAAAGACCGATAAAGATTTTGGACCGGAAGCAGCAACAACTCCGGAGTCGATCTATACCTATGGTCAAGGTCCAGTGGAGTCGGCGTGGAGCTGAAGAAGCCACCTGGGAATCCGAAGATATTATGTGAAAGCGATATCCCGACCTTTTCTAGGTGAGCTAGTTGTCCCTTGAAATTGTTATCATTTATTTTCGCATCGTAATGCAGTGAATTTGGAGGACCAAATTCCTTAAAGTAGGGGAGGGTGTAATACCCTGTATTTAATTAATAAATTTATTTAATTTTTTCTTGTCAAATTAAAATTTTTAGGAATTTATTTGAATTTAGTTGAATTAATAATTGGATAGAAATTGAAATAAACCTTTAAAATTTTAAATTAAATTGAAATAAAATGAAAATGAAATGTAACCCAAATGAAAATAAGGTTTAGGTGAAATGAAACACAAATGCAATTGGGTTGGAATGAAAATGAAATGAAAAGAGAGAATTTGAAATTTGAATTTCGAATTTAATATTTTATTATTAAATGAATAGTGAAGTGAAATTTCGTTGACCATATTAAAATCTTGAAAAATAATAATTAGGTAGAAGACCATGCGATTAGTAATTGTGTCTTCTAGGGCTAAGCCTACTAAAATCATTTATTAGGCCGAATTAGTAGATTAAGACTTCCGAACTTAATATTTAACTATTTACGGAACAGTAGAAGTGAAAATTTTATCTATCATATAAAAATTCATAAAAATAGTGATTAAATAATAGATGCATCGACTAACACTTTTTCCTTCTATGACTAAGCCTAATAAAATCAGTATCTAGGCCTAATCAGTGGGTTAAGTCTGCCTTTCAACCCACCTAACCCGAAATTCGTGTTCACTATTCTCCCCATTTTAAAACATCAAATTAGAGCCCATTTCTTAACCAAATGCGATGAGGTTAGGGGCAAATGAAAGCTAGTGACTGGTAGATTAATAGCCCCCAACAAATTTCGTGTAAGATTAACTAGGATAAGAGTGATTAGACGAGTTTAGTCTAGGTCAATTATTTCGGCGACGTAAACAACACGCCTCTTCAAGGTCGAAATTCTCCCTTCCTGGAAGGATCCAGAAGGTGTATGAGCTATAGATAGAAAGCTCTTCGAGTCTAGTTTCATTTGGTTACTGTGGTGTCGGCAGAGGAGTTAGATCTGGGGAGATCTTGGCGATTTTGTGGAAGGTGGTCTGCTCCCCGTCGTTTTTCTCTCTCCAAGTTTTGGTTCATCAAATCAGGTTAGTACCTCAACCAAAATAGGCATATGAGTAGGGGTTTTTGATCAGCTCGACGAGATCTATCATCTGAGACTAAAAGCCCTAATTTTTATAGGGTATTGAGGGAGGAATCAGGAGATCTTTGAAGGGGATTCTTATAGTTCGTGGGTCTAATCTATCTCGTGGTTTAAGTCTTCAATTGAGGTAGGTTATAACTGGCCAAATGTTAATTATTGTATATCAAATTGAAGCTTAGCATGTTATCTCTCTTTTGGCGTAAAAAGCCCTTTGATCCATCAATTCTATTTAGAGAATTTGAGGTTTGAACATGAACTTGTCCATATGGTGATTTCATATACTTGGAACCTGATTAATCCATGAATTCGAAACATAAATGTTGAAATTCATAGCATGTGTGATACATGGTTGGAAAGCCCTCTCTGTTAGCTTTCCAGTGATATAAAAAGCCCTAAAAGTTATCATGTATACGTAGAGAATTTGATGTTTTAGTAACACACTGTCCTAATTAGGTTTTTCTTTTTCCTGTCAATACAGAACTTAATTACAGAACCTAAATCTGAAATTGACCTTACCAAATGATAGTACTCTGTCTTAGCTTTCCATTGATATATCATATGCTTAATTCCATTAAGAATTGAGGAAGATATAGGCTTTTTAATCTCTGATCTCACACACATAACAAGCTGAAAACGGCCTTGATGATCGCGGCCCCCGACAGGACCGCCATCCTGGTCGCGGTCGCGCGACCAACCGCGACCAGGTGGTCGCGGTCCTGTGGGCGACCGCGACCCCAATAAAAAGGGGCCGGGTGACCGACCTCCGCCCTAAACGCGATCCGAAGTTATTAAATGAATAATTAAAAACCCTGAATCCCTGTAAAACATATTCTTCTGCTACCAGGAGATTTAAAAGTTATTCTTCTGCTACCAGGAGATTTAAAAGTTATTTTTCTGCTACTGGAAAGTATTTTAATCTATTTTTTATGCATATAAACCTATTTTTCCTATAATTAATAGAATATAAATGTATAAGAAATTATGTCCAGCATGCAAAAATTATTATTAAATAACTAAAATGCATGGAAAATTTGTCTTATAGTAGCAGCATGTGAGAAGTTAAATTCTTGTGGATTTAGGTGGATTTAGAATATTTTATCTTATAAAAATCTATATTTCTTCTATAAAATGAAAGAAAATGCTTATAAATTATATGTGGTATGTTAAAAAGATCTCAAAGGTATGAAAATTCATGAATATTATGCTCTGATATAATTATCATGTGAGAGATAATTTTCTGTGAAAATTTGATATTTTTACCAAATAGAATTCATTTACTCTCCATATAATAGAGAATAAATGCATGAAAATTATATTAACTTGTTAAAAATAACCCTTACAGCATGAAAAAAGTTCTTACAGCATAACAAAAATTTTCAGCATGTTAGAATGATAACAGCAAGTTATAGAGGAATTTTTATACTTAAACAAATTTCTAATGTATTTCTTCCATTCAATAAATAGCATAAATGGTAGAATAATGTAGAAAAATTAATTTCAGTATGCTAAAAATACTATGGGTATCATGAAAAATGAACAACCAGTAAGATGATTTATTCTTAATAAACCATCCAAAAATTTCATAAGGAACTTTTTATAGCACACCAAATATGGGTTTTTTTGTGTTTAAAAAGGTATTTTTAATGTGTAAAAATTCCATTCCAGTAACAAAAATGGATATTTACTGTCATTTTCCAGAGGAATCATGTGCTGGAGTTACTTAAAAATATTAGGGAGATTTTCACCATGATAGGATTTATTTCTATGAATTAAGTGAAATTCTTAGTAATTTACTCTAATAATACTAAATAAATCATTTCTTTGGCTTTTTGCATCCAATTAATTTAAGGCATTTCCAGTATGATAAAACTTGTTAAACCAACAGAATAAAATGTTAATTTATGGAATTGAATGTATTCTAAAGATTGTATTTTTCCTACTTATCCTTTCATTCTTGGATTCCACGACTTAATTGTCGTTAAACATTATGCCAAAGTTTAATCCTTCATTTTCTTGTTATTCTGATTTTTGCTAGATCTGTACTTGTTACATTTTAGCTTATTCCTTGAAATTCATTGGCCATATTTATACAAGAAATGTCTAGACAATTGGGATCATCGATCCATAAAACCAATGCCATCGCATCATAAGGGCCCGGTCTGGTCCTAGGGAGAGCGCCCGAAAATTAGTGAGCCCATGGGATGTTAATGACAAGGTGTGGCATTGCACCGAGTACTTGACTAGTGTGTGTCTACGACATTTGACCTATTGTTATTCCTTTTACTTGATTATGAATTATTGAAATACTTGCTTGTTGGCCAATTATTATTGTTTCAATTGCTCTTAGTGAATTTCTTATACATGATATTATTGATCATTGGAATTTATTCAATTCTTGACTTTGCAAGACCTTCTACATTGTTCTTGATCTCTTTATTCAATTCCTTGTTCTCTGTTGCATACAACTGGTAATTAAGATGTTAACTACGTAAATATGCCGTTATTTCCTACTGAGCGTCAGCTCATAGTTGTGTTCCCCCCTTTTTCAGGCTTTTCAGGTGACGCGCTTACCGATGGGGAGGGTCAGGAGTGATCCTTGAGTGCTTTTGTACCTAGTTATTGAGTCAGATTAGTATTTACTTCCAGTTTGATTTTACGTCAGTGTTGTATTAGAATTTCATTTGGAAGACATGTTTGATCGAGTCTTAGCATGTTGGTTATTGTAATAAAGTTGGAATTATTTTGATTAATGGAAGTGTTTCTCACTTTATAATTTGTCTAATTGTTTAGATTAGAATTTATTGTTAGTGCTAGCTCGTATCTGACTGTACGCGCCGATTTTCCGCGTCGGGGCGTGACAGTTTAGTTGGTATCAGAGCCCTAGGTTTCATATTCCTAGGTTCCCCTAAGTTTTAGGTTTCTCATTGCATCCAATAACCCGGTATATCGAAAGGTGTTGTCCGAACGTTAGGCTACGCCTATCGGGAAGGTCACACACTTGCGCGAGTGGTCTTCGGACCGATTATCTCTGCCAAGTACCGAGTTTCTGGTCGTGTCTAGGTGCATTAGAACCTTAACCTTGTAAAAGTCTAGGACCTGACCTGGTGAGATTGGGTAGAAACTTGGGTTAAGTCCGTATCTTAATCGCGATATTACCTATCTTATTGGACCTAAGTAATCTTGTTCCTCGTGTAGGCTTTTGCAATGGCAGCTGATCGTGCTGAATGGAGGAACCTGCAGCGCACTGTTCAAGGCCTTACTCAGGCCCTACAGCAAGTGGCTCAGGCAGGAGCGGCACAGCATGGCACCGGTGATTTATACCGGAACTTCCGCGGGATGAATCCGCCTAGATTCGCTGGTTCGACCGACCCTGATGAAGCCGAGCACTGGCTTGATGATATGGGAAGGATTTTTGGAGTCATGCAATGCACCGACCAAGAACGTGTTCTTTTATCTACCTTCCAATTAGAACGTGATGCACGTACGTGGTGGGATTCTATCAAGGCGACTCTCGGTGACCGGCAGGTTACGTGGGAAGAGTTCGAGGAATTCTTCAACAACAAGTACTTTTCTGACCGAGTTCAAGAGAAGAAGGCAGCTGAGTTCGCGGCTCTAAAGCAACGGAGCTTATCTGTAGCAGAGTATGAAGCACAATTCTCCAGACTATCTCGATATGCTACTCATCTCATTTCTACTGAAAAGATGAAGGCGAAGCGCTTTCTTAATGGTTTGAAGCTTCATTATATCAACCAGTTGGCACCTATGGAGATATCAACTTATTCTGAGATGGTAAGGAAGGCGCAAGTTCTGGAGGACACTCTTGAGATGACGGAAAGAATCCGTGGCAAAGGCATGAAGAAAGAGCAACCGAAGGAGTTCAAGAAAAGCAAGATCGGACCTAGCTTTATCAAGAAGAGGCCCGCGAGTGGGTCGAGTTCGTGGACCGGAGCAGGCTCATGGAAGGGAAAGATGCCGAAGCAGGAGGAAAAGAAGCCTGTCCCTGTTGTACCCTTTAAGGGCGTGTGCAGATATTGTGACCGTCCTGGTCACAAGATGGAAGAGTGCTGGCGCAAGTTGGGCGCCTGTCTACGTTGCGGAAGTAGGGAGCACCGCATCCCAGATTGTCCATTATTATCGGAGCAAGCTACACCGGCGAAGCCTCAGGTCTTCAAGAAGCCGCAAGGCAAGCTCCAGGCACTTCAGGTTGATGAAGCAGACACAGCCGGAGAAGGTGGACTCGTCGAAGGTACTCTCATTATACTCGACAAGCCAGCCTTTGTTCTTTTTGATACTGGTGCTACGCATTCTTTCATTTCTCGGAGATTTGCTAAGTCTTTAGCTGTGGAACCTATTTTGATGAGTTCTTCGTTAGCGATATCTACACCTATTGGTTCTAGATTGGCAATTCAGCATTATTATCCTTCTAGCAAGGTGATGGTTCATGAGCAGAATTTATCTGCTGATTTAGTCTGCATGGACATGAAGGATTATGATGCAATCCTAGGAGCTGACTGGTTGGCCAAGTATGAGGCCAATGTTCACTGCAGTTCTAGCTCGGTGTCTTTTAATAGGCACCCGGAACTTTCATTTATGGGAGCTAGATACCATCGCTCTATCTCACTTATTTCGGCCCTTCGTGCTGATAAACTGATGAGGCGAGGTTGCGAGGTATTTCTAGCCTTTGTCTATGCTACTCCCGAGCAGCAGGTGGAGATTAAGGACATCCCTGTTGTCCGTGAATTTCTTGATATATTTCCTGAGGATCTACCGGGACTTCCGCCTGAGCGGGAAGTTATCTTCTCTATTGATGTTATTCCCGGTTCTTCTCCTGTCTCTAAAGCTCCATACCGTATGTCTCCTGCGGAGCTAAGGGAATTAAAGCAGCAATTGATGGAGTTACTTGAGAAGGGTTTCATTCGCCCTAGTACTTCCCCTTGGGGAGCCCCTGTACTATTTGTCCGGAAGAAGGATGGTTCGTTGAGACTGTGCATCGATTATCGGCAACTGAATCAGATAACTGTCAAGAACAAGTACCCATTGCCGAGGATTGATGAGTTATTTGACCAGATAGCAGGAGCTCAATTCTTTTCTAAGATCGATCTTCGATCTGGATATCATCAGTTGCGGATTAAGAAGAAGATATTCATAAAACGGCTTTCCGCAGCAGGTATGGTCATTTCGAATTTGTCGTTATGCCTTTTGGTTTAACGAATGCACCAGCGGCTTTCATGCAGTTGATGAATAGTGTTTTTTGACCCTATCTTGATCGATGGGTGGTGGTATTCATTGATGATATCTTGATTTATTCTAAGAGTGAAGTAGAGCATGCCGAACATCTGAGATTGGCACTACAGATATTAAGAGACCATCAACTGTACGCCAAGTTCAGTAAGTGTGGTTTTTGGCTTCAAGAGGTGTCTTTTCTAGGACACATTATTACCAAAGATGGTATTTCAGTTGATCCTTCGAAGGTGGAAGCAGTGAAGAATTGGGAACAGCCCACCAGTGTGACTGAGATCAGAAGTTTCTTAGGCCTGGCAGGTTATTATCGTAGATTCATTCAAGACTTCTCCAAGATCGCGGTACCCCTTACCAGATTGACCCGCAAGGAGAATAAGTTTGAATGGTCGGATGCTTGTCAGAAAGCTTCCAGACATTGAAGGAATGCTTAACTTCAGCACCCGTGTTAGCTTTACCTTCTGGTGAAGGAGGCTTTGTGGTCTACACCGATGCATCAGGTATTGGCTTAGGTTGTGTGCTTATGCAGCATGGGAAGGTAATTGCTTATTCTTCCAGGCAGTTGAGGAAGCATGAAGAGAACTATCCTGTTCATGATTTGGAATTGGCAGCCGTCGTCTTTGCTTTGAAGATTTGGAGGCATTACCTGTATGGAGAATCTTTCACGGTATTTTCAGATCACAAGAGTTTGAAGTATTTATTCTCTCAGAAGGAACTCAATATGCGGCAGCGCAGATGGCTAGAGTATTTGAAGGACTTCGACTTCTCTATTGAGTATCATCCTGGCAAAGGTAATGTGGTGGCAGATGCATTGAGCCGGAAGCCTATAGCAAAGTTATCCAGTCTTATGATGCAAGAATGGAAGCTATTGGAGCAGATGGCTAGTCTGGATTTGAATTTCAATAATGATCGGGTCATTATTGCACAAATGCAACTTAAACCTGAATTATTGATGGAGATCAAGTCCTTGCAAGATAATGATCCCGAACTGGTAGAGATCAAGGGAAGTTTGAGCAGCAGACCGGATTTCATGATTTCTGAGGATGGAAGACTTCTATTTCAAGGACGAACGTGTGTACCTGACGTAGCTGAAATCAAGAACAAGATTCTCGACGAAGCTCATAGATCTAAATACACGATTCATCCTGGAGGCACTAAAATGTTTAAGGATTTGAAAAGATCCTTTTGGTGGCCGAATATGAAAAGAGAAGTTGCAGATTTTGTGAGTAGATGCCTGGTATGTCAGCAAGTTAAGGCCGAGCACTTCAGGCCGGCAGGAAAATTGAAGCCACTCGATATACCCCAGTGGAAATGGGAGAGTATTGGCATGGATTTCATCATGGGTCTGCCTAGAACTCGTGGCGGTTTCGATGCAATTTGGGTGATCGTCGACAGACTGACAAAGTCAGCCCATTTCTTGTCCATTAAATCTAAATGGACAGTTGATGTCTAGCAGCTCTGTATATAAAGGAAGTGGTGAGATTGCATGGTATTCCAGTGAATATAGTATCCGATCGAGACCCTAGATTCACTTCTCATTTCTGGAAAGGACTGCAAGAGTCTTTGGGTACTCGTCTAAATTTCAGCACGGCATTTCATCCACAGACAGATGGGCAGACAGAGAGAACCAACCAGATAGTGGAAGATATGCTGAGGGCATGTATGATTGACTTTGGTGGTAATTGGAATGAGCATTTGGCATTAATTGAATTCGCCTACAATAACAGCTATCAGTCTAGTATCCAGATGGCTCCATTTGAAGCGTTGTATGGGAGAAGCTGTCGATCCCCGTTATGTTGGGATGAGGTAGGTGAGAAACAATGGCTCGGACCAGATCTTATCTCGGAATCGTCACAGAATATCTGTATTGTCCGAGATCGGCTACAAGTGGCTCAGTCAAGATAGAAGAGTTATGCCGATAACAGAAGAAGAGCATTGGAATTCCAAGTAGGTGATCATGTGTTTCTAAAGGTCTCTCCTACGAGAGGGATTCGCAGATTTGGTATTCATGGCAAGCTGAGTCCGAGGTACATTGGTCCGTTCGAGATTTTAGATAGAGTGGGGGAAGTGGCTTATCGATTGGCGTTACCGCCGCAGTTGTCTGGCGTGCACAACGTCTTCCATATTTCTATGTTGCGGAAGTATGTGTACGACCCCACTCACGTTATTCAGCATGTGGACTTCGAACTGAAGGAGGATTTGACCTATGAGGAAAGACCGATAAAGATTTTGGACCGGAAGCAGCAACAACTCCGGAGTCGATCTATACCTATGGTCAAGGTCCAGTGGAGTCGGCGTGGAGCTGAAGAAGCCACCTGGGAATCCGAAGATGTTATGCGAAAGCGGTATCCCGACCTTTTCTAGGTGAGCTAGTTGTCCCTTGAAATTGTTATCCTTTATTTTCGCATCGTAATGCAGTGAATTTGAGGACCAAATTCCTTAAAGTAGGGGAGGGTGTAATACCCCGTATTTAATTAATAATTTTATTTAATTTTTCCTTGTCAAATTAAAATTTTTAGGAATTTATTTGAATTTAGTTGAATTAATAATTGGATAGAAATTAAAATAACCTTTAAAAATTTAAATTAAATTGAAATGAAATGAAAATGAAATGTAACCCAAATGAAAATAAGGTTTAGGTGAAATGAAATACAAATGCAATTGGATTGGAATGAAAATGAAATGAAAAGAGAGAATTTGAAATTTGAATTTCGAATTTAATATTTTATTATTAAATGAATAGTGAAGTGAAATTTCGTTGACCATATTAAAATCTTGAAAAATAATAATTAGGTAGAAGACCATGCGATTAGCAATTGTGTCTTCTAGGGCTAAGCCTACTAAAATCATTTATTAGGCCGAATTAGTGGATTAAGTCTTCCGAACTTAATATTTAACTATTTACGGAATAGTAGAAGTGAAAATTTTGTCTACCATATAAAAATTCATAAAAATAGTAATCAAATAATAGATGTATCGACTAACACTTTTTTCTTCTATGACTAAGCCTAATAAAATCAGTATCTAGGCCTAATCAGTGGGTGAAGTCTGACTTTCAACTTACCTAACCCGAAATTCGTGTTCACTATTCACCCCATTTTAAAACATCAAATTAGAGCCCATTTCTTAACCAAATGCAATGAGGTTAGGGGAAAATGAAAGCTAGTGACTGGTAGATTAATCGCCCCCAACAAATTTCATGTAAGATTAACTAGGATAAGAGTGATTAGACGAGTTTAGTCTAGGTCAATTATTTCGGCGGCGTAAACAACACGCCTCTTCAAGGTCGAAATTCTCCCTTCCTGGAAGGATCCAGAAGGTGTATGAGCTATAGATAGAAAGCTCTTCGAGTCTAGTTTCATTTGGTTGCTGTGGTGTCGACATAGGAGTTAGATCTGGGGAGATCTTGGCGATTTTGTGGAAGGTGGTCTGCTCCCCGTCGTTTTTCTATCTCCAAGTTTTGGTTCATCAAATCAGGTTAGTACCTCAACCAAAATAGGCATATGAGTAGGGGTTTTTGATCAGCTCGACGAGATCTATCATCTGAGACTAAAAGCCCTAATTTTTATAGGGTATTGAGGGAGGAATCAGGAGATCTTTGAAGGGGATTCTTATAGTTCGTGGGTCTAATCTATCTCGTGGTTTAAGTCTTCAATTGAGGTAGGTTATAACTGGCCAAATGTTAATTATTGTATATCAAATTGAAGCTTAGCATGTTATCTCTCTTTTGGCGTAAAAAGCCCTTTGATCCATCAATTCTATTTAGAGAATTTGAGGTTTGAACATGAACTTGTCCATATGGTGATTTCATATACTTGGAACCTGATTAATCCATGAATTCGAAACATAAATGTTGAAATTCATAGCATGTGTGATACATGGTTGGAAAGCCCTCTCTGTTAGCTTTCCAGTGATATAAAAAGCCCTAAAAGTTATCATGTATACGTAGAGAATTTGATGTTTTAGTAACACACTGTCCTAATTAGGGTTTTTCTTTTTCCTGTCAATACAGAACTTAATTACAGAACCTAAATCTGAAATTGACCTTACCAAATGATAGTACTCTGTCTTAGCTTTCCATTGATATATCATATGCTTAATTCCATTAAGAATTGAGGAAGATATAGGCTTTTTAATCCCTGGATCTCACACACATAACAAGCAGAAAACGGCCTTGATGATCGCGGCCCCCGGCAGGACCGCCATCCTGGTCGCGGTCGCGCGACCAACCGCGACCAGGTGGTCGCGGTCCTGTGGGCGACCGCGACCCCAATAAAAAGGGGCCGGGTGACCGACCTCCGCCCTAAACGCGATACGAAGTTATTAAATGAATAATTAAAAACCCTGAATCCCTGTAAAACATATTCTTCTGCTACCAGGAGATTTAAAAGTTATTCTTCTGCTACCAGGAGATTTAAAAGTTACTTTTCTGCTACTGGAAAGTATTTTAATCTATTTTTTTATGCATATAAACCTATTTTTCCTATAATTAATAGAATATAAATGTATAAGAAATTATGTCCAGCATGCAAAAATTATTATTAAATAACTAAAATGCATGGAAAATTTGTCTTATAGTAGCAGCATGTGAGAAGTTAAATTCTTGTGGATTTAGGTGGATTTAGAATATTTTATCTTATAAAAATCTATATTTCTTCTATAAAATGAAAGAAAATGCTTATAAATTATATGTGGTATGTTAAAAAGATCTCAAAGGTATGAAAATTCATGAATATTATGCTCTGATATAATTATCATGTGAGAGATAATTTTCTGTGAAAATTTGATATTTTTACCAAATAGAATTCATTTACTCTCCATATAATAGAGAATAAATGCATGAAAATTATATTAACTTGTTAAAAATAACCCTTACAGCATGAAAAAAGTTCTTACAGCATAACAAAAATTTTCCAGCATGTTAGAATGATAACAGCAAGTTATAGAGGAATTTTTATACTTAAACAAATTTCTAATGTATTTCTTCCATTCAATAAATAGCATAAATGGTAGAATAATGTAGAAAAATTAATTTCAGTATGCTAAAAATACTATGGGTATCATGAAAAATGAACAACCAGTAAGATGATTTATTCTTAATAAACCATCCAAAAATTTCATAAGGAACTTTTTATAGCACACCAAATATGGGTTTTTTTGTGTTTAAAAAGGTATTTTAATGTGTAAAAATTCCATTCCAGTAACAAAAATGGATATTTACTGTCATTTTCCAGAGGAATCATGTGCTGGAGTTACTTAAAAATATTAGGGAGATTTTCACCATGATAGGATTTATTTCTATGAATTAAGTGAAATTCTTAGTAATTTACTCTAATAATACTAAATAAATCATTTCTTTGGCTTTTTGCATCCAATTAATTTAAGGCATTTCCAGTATGATAAAACTTGTTAAACCAACAGAATAAAATGTTAATTTATGGAATTGAATGTATTCTAAAGATTGTATTTTTCCTACTTATCCTTTCATTCTTGGATTCCACGACTTAATTGTCGTTAAACATTATGCCAAAGTTTAATCCTTCATTTTCTTGTTATTCTGATTTTTGCTAGATCTGTACTTGTTACATTTTAGCTTATTCCTTGAAATTCATTGGCCATATTTATACAAGAAATGTCTAGACAATTGGGATCATCGATCCATAAAACCAATGCCATCGCATCATAAGGGCCCGGTCTGGTCCTGGGGAGAGCGCCCGAAAATTAGTGAGCCCATGGGATGTTAATGACAAGGTGTGGCATTGCACCGAGTACTTGACTAGTGTGTGTCTACGACATTTGACCTATTGTTATTCCTTTTACTTGATTATGAATTATTGAAATACTTGCTTGTTGGCCAATTATTATTGTTTCAATTGCTCTTAGTGAATTTCTTATACATGATATTATTGATCATTGGAATTTATTCAATTCTTGACTTTGCAAGACCTTCTACATTGTTCTTGATCTCTTTATTCAATTCCTTGTTCTCTGTTGCATACAACTGGTAATTAAGATGTTAACTACGTAAATATGCCGTTATTTCCTACTAAGCGTCAGCTCATAGTTGTGTTTCCCCCTTTTTCAGGCTTTTCAGGTGACGCGCTTACCGATGGGGAGGGTCAAGAGTGATCCTTGAGTGCTTTTGTACCTAGTTATTGAGTCAGATTAGTATTTACTTCCAGTTTGATTTTACGTCAGTGTTCTATTAGAATTTCATTTGGAAGACATGTTTGATCGAGTCTTAGCATGTTGGTTATTGTAATAAAGTTAGAATTATTTTGATTAATGGAAGTGTTTCTCACTTTATAATTTGTCTAATTGTTTAGATTAGAATTTATTGTTAGTGCTAGCTCGTATCTGACTGTACGCGCCGATCTTCCGCGTCGGGGCGTGACATATAGACTTTATAACAGATGCATGCAATACACTTAACAATGTATGGACTTGGCCTATGCAGACTCGTCTGATGTATAGACTTTGCCAGGGCATGCACAATGCAATGCGTTGACGCTTCACTACATGCCAATGCACTGCGTTGACGCAATACAATGTGACTTTGAAGGCTGTGAATAACAAGGCATGCTGTACAGGCTTTGATATAAAGCATGTAATGCAATATGGACGATGTATACACTTTAGCCTTTGAGGAACGATGTATAGACTTAGAAAGTGAAGACAGGCTGTATATACTTGAAGAATAAGCCAGTGTATAGACTTGAAAAATTGGAACCAATGTACAGACTTGTAGATGCGAAGCCAATGTACAGCCTTGAAGATATGAAGCCAATGTACAGACTTTGAGCTTCAAAGCACAATGTGCAGATTTTACCACTGTATAGACTTGATGAGCGTTCAGCAATGTATGGACTTTGCATAAGACGGTGCATGAGACGCAGAAGTCTGTATAGACTTTGCTCAATACGTAAGACGCTAATTGAGACGGTCCACTGTACAGACGTGGACTTTGCATATGAACAACGCTGTACAGACTTAATTCAACTGATGCATGCGATGTGTAGACTTTGCTAAAAGACAAGGCTGTACAGACTTTGATGTCCAAGGGCAATGCAGACTAATGTATGGACTTTGGCGAAGCAAAAGGCTGTATAGACTTGGAGACCCAAAGCCATTGTATAGACTTTGCCTTAACAATGAATGTGTAGACTTGAGACAGAAGTCAGGCAAACGGATGTGTAGACTTGGCCAGAACGTAGGTAAAAGATATGGCTGTATAGACTTGGCCAGAACGTAGGGAAAAACACCAATGAGCATACTTCAAATAAGACGCTGAATGAGACGATGCATGATGTATAGACTCTGCCCAATGTATAGAGTTCCTATATGCAGTGCTGTGCGATGTACATACTTGGGCAAACACAGTCTGTATTGACTTTACCAGTGTGCAGACTTTGAAGAGCATTCAGCAATGTGCAGACTTCACTGCATATGAAGCAGTGTATAGACTTAACCAAGCAATGTACACACTTGCTGAGTTGACGCTACAAGACACACTGAGTTGACGCTTCATGAAACATGGACAGTGTACAGACTTTATGAATGAAATGCATTGTGCAAATGAGAAAGTCTATACAGACTTTGTGAAGCGTGACTTCAATGTACAGACTTTGCTGAATGAACGTTGTGAATACGACTCCAGTGTACAGACTTAGCCGTTGCAGACCAATGTATGGACTTGAGATCTAATGCAAATGGCTGTATAGACTTGAACGTCAAGTGAGACGATGAATGAGACGATGCACTGAACAGTAGTGTACAGACTTTGACTCAATTATGCATATGAGACGCTAATCAAGACGGACCAATGTACACACTTAGCCAATGCAATGTATGGACATTGCATAGACGATGCATGAGACACAGACACTGTGCATGAACAGTGCAGTGTATAGACTTATGCACTTTGAGTGCGTGCATCTACAGTGCAAATGTATAGACTTAATGTAATGCACTGGCTGTACATACTTGACTGAGACGCTGCATGAGACGATGCAGCTACAGTGATGTACAGACTTTGCCTAACGCAGTCCGTTGTACATACTTCCAATGCAATGCAATGTACACACTTCAGCTAAGCAATCTTCATGAAATATATCAGATATATGCATACAAATCAACATGCCATCATCATAACATGCCATCATCATATAAATAACATTTCATGACACTGTCTAAACAATATCCAAAGCACTCATTGTGTTTCAATCATCAAAACAAAACAACATTGCTATCATCAAATTAACATAGCACATGCTTGTGCCTAAGGGGCACAACAAGCATGACTGGTCTACATATGGTTGTCTCGGTCCACCTTTACACACCAAGCTTTTCACACCCACACCGCATCATAGTGCATGGCATACGCATTCACGCAAGCATCTAGCAACGAGTGGTGAGGTTCACAAAGAGCAGGCAAAAGCTTGCGAGCGCCACTTGGAATTCCAAGTAGGCAACTTATCGATGGTGACATTGGAGTGGCTCTACCCTAGGGTCACCTCCAACTTGAGGGCATGAGGACTTGGATCTTGCCAAGTTTCGAGTGGCTTTGGCAACCCGGCTTACGGGTTGGACTTATTAATGGGTTTTGGGATTCACCCCATTTCCCACGTGGCGGATCCGGCACCCTATATGGGCATCGTGGTGGATCCTAGTGAGTACCTTGAGCCTATATCTTCCCTTGTGAGTGATACCCTCGGAGAGCCACCAAAAATCAGCATGAGAGCCCGACGTGTGCACACAGAGGCAATACTAGGCAAGCAGGGTACCATCGCTAGCAAGTGGGTGTGCCCAAGCCACCATAAGAGGATGAATGACCATCCCCTGGTTGCAGACGCAGGGTTGAGTTTGGAGGTTGAGGTTCACCCCGAGCTGCTTTAGAGGACCACTTCCCCGGTGGACCCATACTCGACGGAGTCGAGTTCTCCGCACCCCGGGGGTATGATGGAGACATCACCAGTAATCCCATTTGTTCAAGGATCCCGATGCTCGCCAACTGTGCTTCATCTTGTTCGCCACTTTATTTCGAGTCATATGATGTAATTTTCATTTTCTTATCATGTACTTTTCCTTTTATTTAAGTCCAGTACCTAGGTTAATGAGTCATTTACCTAAGTCTTGAGTCATTATGTTAGTTTGGTAGGTTAATAGGCCCAATTCAATGGGCTAGGCCCATGGGCACCCCCCCTTCCCTTGGTTTCTTGTTATTAGTCCAAAAGTCAGGGACTTATGTTAAATTGTGGGATTCCTATAAATAGGACCCCAGTCCCACCATTTGGAACTAATGAATTGTTTAAAGAAAATTTGAAATCCACCAAAATTGTGTGAGATTCTCTCTCTCTCTCTCTAAGGGGTGGATTCCCCTCTCTCTTTCTCTCTCTCTTCTCTCTCTCTCTAAAAGGGGCGACCCCCCCCTCTCTCTCTAGGGCGCCACCCTCTCTCTCTCCCTCCTGCCACCTCATCCTCCACATCAGTCCCAACCCCTCATCTTCTCTAGGTCCATTCAATCCCACCATTATTCACACCTAGCCCCAAGCACCCTTTCACATTCCAAGGCAACCTTTCCTCTTCCCAAGCCACCCCTCCATCTCCCAAGGGAGAATCGCATTCTCCCACACACCCCTTCACCAACCCCAAACAACCTTTCCTCTCCCCAACACACCCTTTCCCATCCCCAAGGCCACAATAACCACCCACCATTAACCACTCATTCAAACCAAGGGAGAGATCTCTCCTTCCCTCTCCCCTTCCCAACCTAAATTCGCAGCTCACCCTTCCTCCACCTGTTAGACAGCCTTCCAACCACCATTTTGCCCCTCCCACACCTTGGATTGCCCCCTACCAGACCACCACATAGCCAGGGGTCGCCCCCACACCCATCCACCCCATTCCCCATCCCATCTACGCCATTTCCTATCACCTATCACCACCCTGTTTCATCTCAGTTCGCGTGCAACAGTCAAGGGTCGCGTTGCAGAGGCAGCCACGTCTTCACCAAGCACCTTCTGGAGGCATATCATATATTGCTGGAAAGCTCTTCCAGTCGGCTTCGTAGGCGAGGTGATCCCGCCTTGATCCGAGGTCAGAGCCCTCCACGACGTCTATTCTCGTCTGACTGTGCATCTGGCACCCGAGCAGAGACCAGAGCCCCAGTTCAGAAGCTACTGCGACCACACCCTGGCCCCCATTGGTGCGCCACTTGACCAGGACGAAGCTCTACCAGTACTCTGTCCAACGCAGGCAGAGGAACATTGTTTCGGGTTCGGAGTACCCAGTTCCAAATTTTCTCCCTCAGGTACGCAGGGCAGGCCAGTCAGGGTCAGTCCTAATACCCCCTACTCTTCGGGATGGTTCTCTCGACTCCAACCTCCTCTAGTGCCATTCTCAGTTGCTGATCTAAGAAGACTCGACCACGCTCGAGACCGTCATGGTCCCGCATCGTTCGAATCTCAGAAGTGTTCGTGGTGAATCCGACATCCTGCTACAGTATCCAGGGACCAGTCAGATCCAGAATAGAGCAGCACCGGTCCAGCGCCTGCCCCGGCCGGCAGCGACGACTCAAACTCACAAGAAAATTCAGAAGCCCTCCCGGCTCAGTCAGTGAAGATTCAGTGCTGGTTTTGACGAATTCCAAATTCGGGAGAACCCGTGGCAGCGCCAACAGCGAGTACCTATCAGGCAGTTCCAGAAGCGGGCAGAATCGGCGAAGTCCTCAATCGGCTTCTTTCTTATCTTTCCTCCCTATCCCGCCTGGCCGGCTGACCGCCCCTCCCTGTGTGGAGGTAGTTTTGATTGTAATTGGATTATCCCTACCCCTAGTCCACCCCCTCTGTGAGGGCGTAGTGATTGTACTAGCAGGTAAGCGGCTGAAGCATCATCGGCGCGGCGTGCGGGTAGCCCACGCCTCCCCGCTCGCCCTCGTCTCCGGTCGGGATCGGTGTATTCACGCCGATCAGGTGAGCTTTTGGTCACTTCCTCTGCTGGTTTTACTTTTGCTTGTCTTAGTATTGTTTCTAGTTGCCCGTCGGCGGTGAGGTGAGCGCCCGATCTCAAACTCCATTGAATTGTGCGACCACCGCGGAGTGAGTTGAGAGTGCGACCCTACAACCCACGCCCTTGGCGTGCTGGCCGCCCAGGGAATTGGGCATCCCAGGCCCTTTGGGGGTCCATCCTAAGCTTGACAAACCCCCGGAATAGAAAGGTCCAACCTCGGACCATCACCACTATCGCCGGTCCACCTACGGACCCGCGTATGCGCGACGTGGGTGAACCCGCTTAGGTGAGTCTGTCGTTCGGTTCGATTGCTTGCGAATCTAGGTCTGAGGGGTCGTGTCACATCAGTAGGGTTGGGACAGCCTGCACAGGGTTGTCGTATATAGCTTTCTGAGCTTTTTAGTGGACTTTTGGAGGCAGAGGTAGTTCCCTAGTGTGGATTGCCTAGGGTTCTTCAGCAGAGCAGACAAGTTCTTGGTCTAGGGTTGGAGTTTTGAGCATGGCCTCCTAGGATTTGCACGGCCATCATCGGGTTGAGGCTGAGGGAGTGACAGGCTTGACACTGGAGCCATCCGGGCTACAATGTGTTGGAGAGGGGTATGATGATCACAGTCTTCTAGACGGGATACTGTGTCAGACCGTGGTTAGCTGGTTCGGTCGATGGTCAGTGATTTTTTCTTACCGATACCACCAGGGCACGACAGAGTGGCTGATGGGTGTTGTCCATCATTACCAGATGTTTCTGGACAAGATGGGGATCCGATATGCAGTGACAATAGCTTTGTATGGGTACCAGTGTTACACAAGGCTCATTCAGACATTAACGGAGCGCTTTAACTGCCAATGGAACAAAGTGGCCATAGCAGAGGGAGTGACCCCACTAGACTTGTGGTCTCTCTTCATGATATTAGGTTTGCTGATCAGCGGCGAGGGGTATGAGGACATGGTGATAGATGACCTCCATCGCAGCCATACTGATGGACTGGGATGGTACCCGGTATCGCACAGCTACCGGTATCTATTGAAGTGCTGGAGGGATTTGGCCCTAGTGGGTAGGGAGAAGCTGGCATAAACTCCGAGGGTGTCATTAAAGGCATGGATCCGTCATTTCTACAACGGGCCCTTCTGCTTTTATAATGTGTTCATATAGGACCAGACTCCATGGGAGGAGTACTCAGAGATCGAGCTGAGATTCAGGAAATATTCTCGATACATATATGCACCGAGGGGGGGGTGGAACCCACATGCGCTTTCAGACGTCTCCTACTTGGTCGCGTACCTGGCGTACTAGTTGGCGACCTTTGGGGTTTCTCACGGCGAGGACAATCTTCTGCAGGCGGAGCTACTGTGGCCCGCGTGTCTTTTGGCGGAGGGACAGAGGTTGGCGTTGGCCCTAGCAGCCTTGGCCAACATCTACCACGGACTGGGGGTTTTGTCATTACACCCAGCACCGTGAGAGAGGAGTCTTGTTCAGCCGACTCACTACCTGAGCGTGTGGGCCAGTCTTCTCTTCCCAGGGTTCGTGACGAGGGTAGTAGTGGCAAACCTGGCGGCTCATTTACTTTTTGGTTTCACCGGTCAGCCGGATGAGGATGCCATAGATCAATTAGAGAAAGCCAGGAGGGCCTTGTCCTACTTGCCTCGCAGAGGCGAGGATGGGCTTCCGTTTGACTATGGGTTGAGGGGCTTCCGGCCCGTGTTAGTGCCGACGAGTGACGGGGCAGCCTGCGCCCTATCGCACCAGCGAAAGCCAGATGCTCCAATGTATACTGAGTGGCTAATCAGCACTCGATCGACTGCTTTAGCATTGCATCGGTCTAGTGCCAATGTCTTGGAGCCCTACTACCAACACCTGTTCACTAGGAACATCAGGTACGACCAGGAGATTCCACCGAACCGGGTGTTGAGTGGTATAAGAGGATCTAGACGGGTGGTGAATAGATCCCCACTCTTTTTGACCACTTTTGAAACAACCGAAAACTTGAAAGATAACGAAAGCAATTTCGAGCACGGTTCTATGCTAGTGTATGAGATAATCGAACCACAATAACATGAGACACATCAATAGAATCACAACGCCTGCGAAGGGGGGATAGAAGAAAAGGTGTTCAAATAGCAAACCATTAGACCAAAATTTTTAAGGTGGTCCGGCTGCTACCTAGCACGCCTACATCCACCCCTCACCAAACCTGGTGAGGCTTCCCGCTTACTAACAGCTTGAACAGCACTGATACACAGCTTAAACACCGCTGATACACAGCTTAGACACCGCTGATACATAGCTTGACACCGCTGATACACAGCTTAGAGTTTGAGATGAAGAGCTCAAAACAAGAAAAAGAAAAGAAGGAAAAATGAAGTCCAGCTACTGCAGAATGAAAAACTTAACAAGACCACGATGTAGATCAAGACTTCTTGAAAAAACATGGCTGGCTGGTTTCTTTTGGCTGCTCGCTTTCTTCTCCTCTCTTCCTCTAAGATCATCTCCTGGAAGCCCAGGACAAGCACTCTCTCTTTCTCTTTTCTCTTTGCTCTTCATGCCCAAGTCTTCTTCAGGCACCACCAGCAGCAACGGCAGCATCGGCCCTTCATGTGGGGTGCTTCTATTTTATAGGCACAAGCAGTAGAAAATTTCCCTCCAAGCTTCTCCCATTTGAATGGCTGGAGTAAAATAGGAATTCTTTGGTCTAATAGCTCTTCCAGATCCTCCTTCTGATTGGTTCAGGACAGGTTGGTACACTCCTCTGTCTTAGACACCTTTTAGGACAGCAACCTGATTGGTTATGTGCAAAAAAGATGTTACCATGAAAGGTGACCTTTCACACAATTGCTACATGATAGATCTTCTGACCAAAAAGCTATTCTGGCAACCTTATGATGACAAGGACAATTATATGTCTTTGGAGCCTTTTCCAGACCTCAAAAAAAGTGATTTTGGAGGTTTACGTCACTTGTCTTTGGTCTCTATATTGTCTTCGAAATATGGCAGATTTGATAGAAATTATCTGAGGAAGCTTCAGGTCCGTCAACGCAATGAACTTGCTGTGTCGACGAAGCTTTATGGAATCCTAAAGTGCTAGCGAGTTGACCTTCATGGAGTCGACGCTGTGAAGGGGTGCGTCGACGCATCCTTTGTGAAAGGCGTTTACAACGGCTTCTGGGAAGCCCTTCACTACAAGAAAATTGGCATTTTCCTACGTTTTTAAAACGTAGCTATAGGGCCAAAAAACGTAGGTAAATCCTTTACGTACGTTTCCTTGCCACGCTTTCAAAGCGTGGCGCTAGCCTGTGTGACTATAGGTTATACCTGCATTTCTATAAAACGTGGTTGTAGATCGACCTATTCCTACGCTTTTGAAGCGTAGGAATAGTCCAACAGATGCGTAGGGTAAAGTCACCTATAGACACATATATAAAAAGATATGCCTACATTTCGAAAAATGTAAGTATTACCTTTTGCCACATAGTAAAAAAACGTATGAATAAGGATTAACATCACTTTTTAAAAAACGTAGGAAAATGCTTTAACATCACTTAATAAAAAATGTAGGAATAGGTTTTCTTTTTTTAAAAAAATTTCTATTAGTATATGTGCTCTCATCATCTATAAGAGTGCATCCATTTATATCTTCACATTCATGAATTGTATCTCTCACAACCATGTTAATCCATATAATTCTCATTCACACCTATTTTCAAATCTCATTCTCCAAAGATAATTGAGGAATATACATTTATATGATTAAATCTTAAAGACATTCATTCAAAAAATAATAAACTCATAGTACATCTAAAGCAACTTCATAAATCTCCATAAATGAAGAACAAAGCAATCTACATCCATCTCAAATGTATATAAGAATGAAACCAATATAGCTAAGGACTGAGATTCATACAACTGGCCAACAAATAGTTGTTCTGCCTTCTCGTCCAAAGTCAAGGATTGACTTTGAAGCCCTAGATATGGCAAGACAGATGCTTCTGTCAGACCTATCAGAACAAAACTGCCTGAACAAACTTCAGTAAATTTTGGTAAAAGATAATCTCTACATAAAGCAATCATGCAAATATAATCTAGACAAAGTTGATTTTATTGTATAGACATTCATGTGAATCTATAACTATTCATATTTGAATGAATCAAACCACCATGTGCTCAAAATGTAAAAAATGGTGCTTTACCATAACAATAGTAATTTCAACAGCCAAAAAATTAGGCAAAGTCTCGTTGAGAAATATAGGAAACCTTAAAGTCATTTTAAAAGATGATATGAATTTTCCCATCTTCCATGACTCTTGCCCCCTATCACTCTCTCTCTCTCTGTGTGTGTGTGTGTGTGTGATATTGCACAGCTTTCTTGGGCATAATTCTCCTGTTTCACGTCACTTCAGTGTCACAATTTGAGAAGTAATTGTACTAAAACAATGAAATGAAAAGGGAACTGCATAAGTGGACATATTTATTTTTTTCATTGCACCATTTCTAATTTGGAAGATCAAGTTGTCTCAAGATTTTCCCACTAAATTGGAAAAGCACAGTGCTATTCCTATCTCTTGTTAGTCTCAATTAGATTTGGTGATTCCTATCATCACCATCAATAAAGAACCTTATCCCATCAGTGTGGGATCAATTAGATCCAATAAAGAAATACAAAGTATTTGGAAAAGCTCTCTCTAGCTGCTTGACTAGCATCAATTCTATGCAAAAGAAAGTTAACTGCTCAGTGAGCAACTTTGAAAATGAGTGTCGATCAAAAGTATCAAAATGCCACTTGACAGGTAAGAAATCTACTACTTTATTGCATAGTTTAAGCTCATTCAAGTGCAAAGCAACTGGAAGGTTCTCCCAGACTGGGGAAAGAGATTGGATGAATAGGGAGAGACAACTTATACTTTCCACAAAAAAGTTCACCAAACAATCAGAATCCTACAAATAAACACACAAAATGTAGAATTCCTAGACTTATTATCTAAAGACAAAAAATGGCATGCCTGTACAGCAATGATAAATTAGTTTTACCTCTTCAACAAATTCTTTCCTGGGTGCTCCCATGTGCCTTTTAATTGCTACAATGGTACCATCACAAAGCAAGCCCTTGTAAACTGAACCAAAGCTGCCCTTGCCAACAAGATTGGATTCACTAAAGCTCTTTGTAGCTTGTTCCAACTCCTCCTGCATAAAATGCCTGGCACCCTGGGGTTCTGATAGAGGTCCAGAACCTGCAGAAGAGACTCGACCTCCCCTATTCCATTCCACTGTCACTTCAGATATGAAAGAAATATCATCATAACCCTTAACAGTTAAGCATGTCTTAGCTTTCAATCTCAATTGAAACCCTCGAATAGCTGTATACCTGGTGCAGGTGGATCTGAAGAACCAGTCTCAGAGTTTTTGCTTGAGAGGTCCTTTGATGGAGGCATCACCCACGACTCCCTTTGGCTCGGGTCCACTTCTTCACATTCGGGAGCTAGTTGAGTTTGGGCCTCACTCTATTAAGGCCCCTTATCCATTTTGTAGTTTTCCTTTGAGTCATTTTGATGTATTTCCATTTTATTTGAGTCATTTCCCTAAGTCTAGCACTTATTTTCCTATGTTTGGTATCATCATGATGTCTAATGTAATCTATTGGGCCCCATTCGTTGGACTAGGCCCATTAGCACTCCCAACCCCCTTGGTTATTTGTAGTTGTTTATTTTGTCAGGGACTTATTGTAAAGAGTGGGTTGCCTATATATAGGACCCCACTCCCCTCATTTGAAGTTAATGAATGATTACATCCTTTTGAGTTAAACTTGCCATTTGAGTTCAAATTGGAGTGATTCCTCTAATTTTTTGGGTGAGAGACCCTAGGGGAGAGATTCCCCACCCATTCCCCTCTTAATCTCACTATTTCACCCCTCTTTCTCTCTCCTCCAACCCCAAATCCGAATTTCCTTCTCTCTCCTCCCTCCTCCCATCCACTTCCAACCTCCAACCACCTCCTTTAATGCCCTCCACTTCCCCATGGCCTCCATTACTCCACTCCCTAGTTCCTAGGTAGAAGTCTCCCCATTCCAACACCTTCCTCCACCTTCCAACCAAATCTACCCCATTCCAATGCAAGCACTCCACTTCCCAACATAATCACCCACCTTCCAAGACCTTTTGAATTTGAAATCCACCCTTCCCTCCACTCACTTGTGCCCCCCTCACCTTCTCCTCTCACCCACCTTCCCCAAATTCGTAGCTCTTCCTCCTCCACCTGCTAGCACTTGCTTCCAGCCATTCTCCACCTCATTCCCCATCACCATTAGCTCCCTTCTCCACCCCACAAGAGCCCCCACTCTCCCTTAGGTCATTCCTACCATTTCCCTCCACCAAAGAAGCCACATCTCCCTCTCATTTCTTCTAGTAGGTTGGAGCTGTGCAGATCTGCAGAACAACCCTTGTTGCAGCGTCAACCACGGATTCATCCTAGTTCTTCAGAAGGCGTGGCCTACATTTCTGGAAAGGCCTTCCAGTCTACTTCGCAGGCGAGGTGGAATCAACACGATCGGAGCTCGGAGCTGCCAGATAGAGCCATTCTCCCAACAGTGCGCAGAGAGGTCTTCATCCTGGACCAGAGCGTGGAAGATCCTTCTGCCATGACAAACCCCAGCAGATTCAGGCTGAAGCCCCTTCATCAAAGTTCTTCCTCTACCGGTCATCTTTCAAGATCAAGAAACAGAACCCCGTTCGGCCACCGGAGGAAGAAGTTACGAATTTTCTCCCCCGATCTATCTAGTTCTGTTTTCTGCTGTCTACTCCGACCAGTACCCACTCTTCTGGGTGCCCCGGCCATCCTGGACCTCTGAATGCATCTCCGTCACCTCCTGCTGAAATCTACCTCGACCACGAAGATGATGCCGCTGGTTTCGTGCTGATCGGAGCTCGGGAGGGCGCTCAGTCACTTCTGCAACTTGCTGTTACAGTCCAGACAGTACCTGCAGCCAGACAGAGGAGGCTACTTCCTATTACTGGTGCAGCCACTTACGACCGTCTGAGCTTCCCCAAAAATTCTGGAGTCCACCTCTTCCAGTCAGGAAGCTTCAGGAGCTAGTTTCGATCAATTTGGAGTCCGGACAAGCCCGGCATAGCCATCACTGCGACCCCCTGTCCAGAATTCCAGATTAAAGCTGCAACTTCCCTAGTTCTCATTTCTCTTCGTTTCGGTCCACCAACCCCTCCCCGCTTGGCCGGCTGAAGGCCCCACCCTGCGTGGTGGTAGTGTTTGAATGTATCATATTAACCCCTACCCCAAGATCCCCCCTCCTGCGAGAGGAGTAGTTTTGTAAGTGGTTTGGCAGGTCAAGCGACACCGCCGCGGCGTGTGGGGAACCACCGCCTCCCCGCTCGCCCTCGTCTCCGACCGGGACCGGTTTCTTCAAACCGGTCGAGTAAGTGTCTCTTCCTTGCTCACCTAGTGTAGCTCTCTCAATATTTGATTCATGCACCGCTGAATTCGTGAGGAGCGCCCGATCCTCAAGTCCATGACTTAGAGTGATCGCCGTGGGTTAGTGTGACCCGGTGCCCGAGTGCACTTTGTCTGCCCCAATCGAATTGGGCAACCAACCTTGGGGAATCAATTCTTGGCCTTGCTGGCCCTCTACCAGCAAGGGTCCATTCCCATAAGTCACCCTTGGTATCACATAGTCACCCCGGGAATAGAGTGCAACGAAGAGAGCGGTGGCCCATTAAGGCCCATTTGGATGCTTAGATGTGCTTGTTTGACTAAGTCCGAGGTTGTGTCACATCAAGTGGTATCAGAGCAAGTTCACAACTTGTCTCTATCAAGTTGGTCCTAGGCCATTTTTATGCATTTAGAGTCCTCAGTTGCATCTCCCATGTCCACTAGAATGGCCGCTTCATACCCGTCATATCCATCCCCATCAACTTTCCCAAGAAGCCCAAATCCTCATGGAAGTTCCATTACCAACAAAGTGGGTAGCAACACCTCTATCATAGAAGCCCTACCTAATGTCCTTAATCGGCTTGAAGATATCATGTCTCGACTCGACCGACTTGAAGGAAATAGCCGTGCACCAAGAGTAAATGAGAGTGACCTTTGGGGAAATCTAGAAACCATATTTTTAGAACACTTGAAAATTAAAACCCCCCCCTTTGATGGATCCAATAGCCCAAGTCTTTACCTAGATTGGGAGATTTCTCTCGACCAATTCTTTAAAAGTTTCCCCTTGAACGAAGAAACGAGAATGAGGCTAGCCAAGGCACACCTCTCCAAACAAGCTAAAACTCATTGGTTAGTTGTGGAAGGTTTGAGAAAGATCCGTAGGGAGGCTCCAATTAGCACTTGGGATGAGATGAAGACCGAGCTTAGAAAACCCTACACTCTCCAACCCTCTCCCTCCTACTCAAATCACCAAAGTCCAAGGAGCACTTCAACTCCATCATCCCCACCCGGTCAATCCAAGACCCTAATCGACCCAATCCCCTCCATGATGACCACCACTCAACCAACCCTCACCATTCAAAATCAAGTGGACACCGTGTCCACCCCTCCACCTAGGCCCATGATTGTCACCACCCTCCAATCCAGAAGCTCCCACCAAACCCCTACCCCACAAAACCCCTTGGTCCCCACCACCACCCCTCCCTTGTCCCCGAAAAAGGACATTCCCCCCAAAACCAATCAACCCAAGCCACCCCAACCAACCCATCTCCCACTCCCTACCCCAAAAGTCCAAAGTCCTAGGCTTCCACTACTTCCCCTCCCTATCCAAGCCAAAGTTTCCCATCACCCACCACCCCGGGTACACCATGCACCAACCATCATCACCCCACCCCCAATAGACCTTCCCATTCCCTTGAGAAAGGAGACCACAACCATCCACATGGGAGTAGATGAACCCATCCCCATCATTGAGGAAACCCAAGTTCATATCCGTGGTAAGGAAGAATCACAAATGTCCCCTAGCTTGGACCCCCAAGAGCCACAAGCCTTCACAAATAGCACCATAATCATAGATGGGCCCCTAGCTAGATGGCTAAAGGAGAGACCACTTCACCCCATCGTGTCCTATGTTTACCCACCCATGGAGAAAAACATTCCCATTGCACCCATTAACTCCTATCACACCATAATACAAACATCCTACCAAGTGGAAACCTTAGAGAATCTTCTTAAGGGCGTAGCATGGCAAATTGAGTTCACTAGCATGTTGACCCCTATGGCCAAACCACCTAAGAGCCTTGGCCTCCTACACCTATGCATAGGGTCTATCACCTCGATTTGCACCATTGGTTGCTACACTAGTGACCTCCTTCTATTCCTCCCTACACCCGATGAGCCCAACCTTCTCCTCGATTTAGAGCTTCTTATCTCGGGTAGAAAGCCTAGTCCTCCATTCATGGCCGACCATCCCATCAAAAACTTTGGCCCGATCACTTTACTAGAGGAGGAGAATCCACCATCAAGGGGTTGTGAGGACCAAAAGGACCTAGGGTTCCTCTCCTTAGGTGACCCTTACCATGACCCCTTCGATCCCTTCCTATACCCACCCATTAAGATCCCAAACACTTTGTTCGGCCAACCCACTAGAAAACTTGGCCCACTTACCTTGGAGGAGGATGACTCACAATTTGGGAACCTTGAAGACATAGAGTGCCTCCCTCTAGGAAGACCTTTCTACGACCCCTTTGATCCCTTCCTATGGGAGTCTAGTTCCCCATGTAACCCAACCATCTTACCCACCACCCACCCTTTCCTACCCTCACCCATCATATTGGGCCAAACCAATCTCATCCATGACCCGGGTTACACCTTGGGAGCCAAGACCTTGGGCCACATATCCCTAGGTAATAAAGTTGTGCCCCACCCCATGATGACCACCTTCTTAGATCCATTCGATCCGTTCCAATGGGAATTCAAAGGTTGTCCCACCCCTATACACATGGAAGTCACTTTTGGGAAAAGTATGCATGTGTCTAGGCTTTCCACACCCCTTGGCATGAACACTATGTTGGGTCCATTCATTCATATCACCCACATGTCAAGTAGAAAGCATGAGTGGTCCAAATTTGGATGTAGTGGTCCACCTTCATTCATCATGGGTCTTAAGCATATCAAAGGCATCTACGGATGTCCGGGTCCCCCGACATGCATCACCACATTGCATGATAAGTCCACATATGGTTGCCCCGGCCCACCAAGGCTCATCAAGGTCCATATGGCATCATGGCATAAATGGTCTATATATGGTTGTCCAGGTCCACCCATAACCACTAGAAGGTCAGCACTCACAAAATTGCATGAGGAAATCCGCAAGCACATTAGCATAAAAAATGAGGCTTATAAAAGGTTGGCTGACTCTCACCGGCGTCACTTAGAGTTCCAAGAGGGTGACTTTGTGATGGTAAGGACGGAGAGGCTCTCCCCAGGAGCCAACTCCAAGTTGAGACCACGTGGGACTGGGCCCTTCCAGGTCTTGAGGCGTATTGGTGCGAATGCTTATGAATTAGATCTCCCCGAGGATTATGGGGTAAGTCCTACATTCAATGTCGCCGACTTAGTGTCTTACAAGGGCCCCACGGTGAGACCTAGTGAGGAGATCGAGCCCACTCCCTCCTTTGAGAGAGCACCCACCCGAGAGGAGAGTCCACTAGACAAAAGAGCTCAGCGTGATCGCATTGAACAAATATTGGATGAGCAGGTCACTACCACCCGGAGCAAGGTCTATGAGCGCTATCTCGTCAGGTGGAAGGATCGGCCTCCGTTGGAAGACTCATGGGTAAGTCGGGAGGACCTACAGCGATTGGATCCAGATCTCCTCGAGCGGTACCTTAGCCGGATGGACCCTTACTCGACGGAGTCGAGCTCTTTGCGGCCCAGGGGATTTGATGGAGGCATCACCCACGACTCCCTTTGGCTCGGGTCCACTTCTTCACATTCGGGAGCTAGTTGAGTTTGGGCCTCACTCTATTAAGGCCCCTTATCCATTTTGTAGTTTTCCTTTGAGTCATTTTGATGTATTTCCATTTTATTTGAGTCATTTCCCTAAGTCTAGCACTTATTTTCCTATGTTTGGTATCATCATGATGTCTAATGTAATCTATTGGGCCCCATTCGTTGGACTAGGCCCATTAGCACTCCCAACCCCCTTGGTTATTTGTAGTTGTTTATTTTGTCAGGGACTTATTGTAAAGAGTGGGTTGCCTATATATAGGACCCCACTCCCCTCATTTGAAGTTAATGAATGATTACATCCTTTTGAGTTAAACTTGCCATTTGAGTTCAAATTGGAGTGATTCCTCTAGTTTTTTGGGTGAGAGACCCTAGGGGAGAGATTCCCCACCCATTCCCCTCTTAATCTCACTATTTCACCCCTCTTTCTCTCTCCTCCAACCCCAAATCCGAATTTCCTTCTCTCTCCTCCCTCCTCCCATCCACTTCCAACCTCCAACCACCTCCTTTAATGCCCTCCACTTCCCCATGGCCTCCATTACTCCACTCCCTAGTTCCTAGGTAGAAGTCTCCCCATTCCAACACCTTCCTCCACCTTCCAACCAAATCTACCCCATTCCAATGCAAGCACTCCACTTCCCAACATAATCACCCACCTTCCAAGACCTTTTGAATTTGAAATCCACCCTTCCCTCCACTCACTTGTGCCCCCCTCACCTTCTCCTCTCACCCACCTTCCCCAAATTCGTAGCTCTTCCTCCTCCACCTACTAGCACTTGCTTCCAGCCATTCTTTACCTCATTCCCCATCACCATTAGCTCCCTTCTCCACCCCACAAGAGCCCCCACTCTCCCTTAGATCATTCCTACCATTTCCCTCCACCAAAGAAGCCACATCTCCCTCTCATTTCTTCTAGTAGGTTGGAGCTGTGCAGATCTGCAGAACAGCCCTTGTTGCAGCGTCAACCACGGATTTATCCTAGTTCTTCAGAAGGAATGGCCTACCTTTCTGGAAAGGGCTTCCAGTCTACTTCGCAGGCGAGGTGGAATCAACACGATCGGAGCTCGGAGCTGCCAGATAGAGCCATTCTCCCAACAGTGCGCAGAGAGGTCTTCATCCTGGACCAGAGCGTGGAAGATCCTTCTGCCACGACAAACCCCAGCGCATTCAGGCTGAAGCCCCTTCATCAAAGTTCTTCCTCTACCGGTCATCTTTCAAGATCAAGAAACAGAACCCCGTTCGGCCACCGGAGGAAGAAGTTACGAATTTTCTCCCCCGATCTATCTAGTTCTGTTTTCTGCTGTCTACTCCGACCAGTACCCACTCTTCTGGGTGGCCCGGCCATCCTTGACCTCTGAATGCATCTCCGTCACCTCCTGATGAAAGCTACCTCGACCACGAAGATGATGCCGCTGGTTTCGTGCTGATCGGAGCTCGGGAGGGCGCTCAGTCACTTCTGCAACTTACTGTTACAGTCCAGACAGTACCTGCGGCCAGACAGAGGAGGCTACTTCCTGTTGCTGGTGCAGCCACTTACGACTGTCTGAGCTTCCCCAAAAATTCTGGAGTCCACCTCTTCCAGTCAGGAAGCTTCAGGAGCTGGTTTCGATCAATTTGGAGTCCGGACAAGCCCGGCATAGCCATCACTGCGACCCCCTGTCCAGAATTCCAGATTAAAGCTGCAACTTCCCTAGTTCTCATTTCTCTTCGTTTCGGTCCACCAACCCCTCCCCGCTTGGCCGGCTGAAGGCCCCACCCTGCGTGGTGGTAGTGTTTGAATGTATCATATTAACCCCTACCCCAAGATCCCCCCTCCTGCGAGAGGAGTAGTTTTGTAAGTGGTTTGGCAGGTCAAGCGACACCGCCGCGGCGTGTGGGGAACCACCGCCTCCCCGCTCGCCCTCGTCTCCGACCGGGACCGGTTTCTTCAAACCGGTCGAGTAAGTGTCTCTTCCTTGCTCACCTAGTGTAGCTCTCTCAATATTTGATTCATGCACCGCTGAATTCGTGAGGAGTGCCCGATCCTCAAGTCCATGACTTAGAGTGATCGCCGTGGGTTAGTGTGACCCGGTGCCCGAGTGCACTTTGTCGGCCCCAATCGAATTGGGCAACCAACCTTGGGGAATCAATTCTTGGCCTTGCTGGCCCTCTACCAGCAAGGGTCCATTCCCATAAGTCACCCTTGGTATCACATAGTCACCCCGGGAATAGAGTGCAACGAAGAGAGCGGTGGCCCATTAAGGCCCATTTGGATGCTTAGATGTGCTTGTTTGACTAAGTCCGAGGTTGTGTCACATCATCCTTACAATGTAGTATGTAAAACCATACTAGCCCTACAACTATCACCATCAATGCAAGACCTACCGCACTACCTCCAAGTATTGCTGCAAGTGTCCTTGACATCGGGTAATGTCTCTACTCCCCGCCAAGTAGAATGTAAACATCGAATCTGGAATTGAGTTGAGGAAGGAAAGAACAAGCTGAAGATGGAGAGGAGAATGTGAATAAGCTTCAGCTGAAAATGGAGTTCAATAGAAGAGAGGGGGAGCTTAAAAAGGTTAGTTTAAAAGGGGTTAGTGTGACAACTTATATACTAGCCATTTATTTCCAAAATGATGGATATGACACACTAGTGACCACTTAGAGTTGTGATCAACCTGTGAAATAAAAACTTGCAGATACACAACATACATTCAGCAGTGATGCTCGATCCAGGGTCACTTGTCTCAGCAGTGATTCTCTTTTATTTTGTTCTTCCTATGCCAATCGGGTGTGGAAACAACGGGGAACTCTCAACCTTGAGAATCCATTTCACATAATTTACATAGAACAAAACCAAAAGCAAACCATTGTTGAAAAATGAAGACCCAAAACTCACATCCAAAAAATAAAATGAAATCACACCACAAATTCATAATCAAATGTCAATGTAAGCATCAATACAATAGTGGAGAAATTTGACTGAACAGTTCAATAAGAAACTCCAAAGAGGAATAAGCACTTTGAATAAAGCCTCTTCATGAAGACAACCATTTGAGGCTTTTACATAGAAAGAAGACCTACTTACATGACATAAGAAAAATAATCAATCGCTAGTAAAAAAAAAGGTTGTCTGGATGAGTGGCAAAGCAATTTATCTACTAATAAAAGAGATGATAATAAAAAAGATAATGTGACTGTCTGGATAAGAGAAGATGCACCTAACAAACACATCGAGTACTCAGAACCCCATAAATACACTTGAAACTCTTAAGATATCTAAAATTCACAGATCAAGAACACCAAAAACCAATGGAAACATAATTGCAGCCCAAAAGTCACATAAAAAATAAAATATAGAATGTTTGAAATGATTTAAAAGTCTTTAACTAAAGCTACAAAAAAATATACAGCATATACTAATAATAAAAGAGATCTATGGCGAACCATATTGTCACTAAGAACTTGAACTTTTGCTCGTGTTCCAGGCCACCCTGCGAAAGCCAACAAATTGGATATGCATTTAAATCCAGCAACTAAGCTAGACCATAATTTCAACGCAGAGACAGGAGTAAAGTAAACTCATTCCCACCTATGCAGAAAAAAGTGACATACATGAACATATGAATTGGGACATCCAACTCAAAATCTTAAGGTGTGAAGTGGAGAAGGCTCCACTCTTTTAAACACATTTTATTTTAGCTCGTTTCCAATACAAGATTATTCTAACAAACCATCTACAGACTCAAGCCAAATCAAAATAAATTTTCCTAATGTACTCTCTATCATGGATAGAAGATCACTACACAAACATGAATGCATGACAGAACAGATAGTGGAGTCATAACCGTAATAGGACAAGCATCAAGACTATAGGATAGCTTTAACAGAACAGCAAGCCAGAGACAAAACTCCCTTCAAGCAGGACAAGCATCAAGACTATAGGATAGTTTTAACAAAATAGCAATGCCATAGACAAAACTCCCTTCAAGCGCACCACATTCATCTTTAATCGAATTTCATCTAACTCAACAAATGTTGCATCAATGTTGGTACAAACTTCATTGTGATGGACACCTTTTATGAAATTTTTTCATCCATAGTAGAAACATCATCAGAAACTACTAAACACGAGTAATTGACACTAAAATACCCCCTACTCTGATGGTGTGATGTGATTCGCAAGCAACTTAAAGAGTGCATTCCTACATGACAAGTAAGAGCTCCAAGCTTCATAAAATCAGAAAAGGGTAACATCAGATAACCATACCAGTCCTCTGCGCTATGATAGAATCCCTACAGGATTTGCCACAGTACTCATTTCACTAGAATTGTAATGTGCAATACAAAATAAATCTCATACTAGTTTTAATCCAACCAAAAAGTATCCTCATCCACATCCAACAAAAGTATGAAAAAGTATTTATGTGAAAGTCCATATCTTTACCAACACCTCACTTTTCATCATGTATCCATCTGGTCACCTACCATGCTTCTTTATGATACAACTTTATCAAATTCAAGCCAAAAGTCAAACTTATGTTAACTTGTGGTGTCAGGTTAATTATCAGTCCATTTAAAAGCCAACAAAAACACATTTGAATATCAGTAAAGCATCCATAATCTGCTAAAGCCTATTTTTTTCACAAATAACTTCAAAATAATTCAAAGCAGGCGACCTTAAAAGCTTATAGTGCAGTCCCAGCTTTCAGCCTACTTGCGTATTTAAATTGATCAAAAGTTAAATTCAATAATGGATATCCAACTAACATGCATGTGGATGTTAAAATAGATGCTCTAAAGGGTATGAGAAAACAATGAAAACTTAACAACATGAATTCTTTGCTCTGAAAAATAATATCTATTAAACTACTTACTGTGCCAGGAAGAGCATATGCAACAACAAGAGGTGGAGATGCAAGATAGTTAGCTCGAGTAAGGGGATGTACACGACCCTCAAAATTCCGATTACCAGAAAGAATAGTAGCAGCAACTATGTCTGAAACAAATGTAGTATAGATAAAATATTAAACAAATCAGATAGTATGCTTTAACAACTGTAAAAAAATGCATTGGCAGAAGAACATAAAGTGTAAAATCCCATAAGAACTGAAGTCACCATTATCCGAAATTGCAGCAGCAATAGACTCATCAAGATCCCGAGAGTTACTCATGCATGTAGTGCACCCATACCCAACAATGTGGAATCCTTGCTGATTCAAATACTTTTGCAATCCACTGAGGAAGCACAAAGTTGACAGTGATAAACAATTGTAAAATGTTAAATGTAGGCATCAGTCATATCAAAATCAGCATTCATCACATAAATCATCAAAAGTGTACCTCTCAAGCAAGTATTTGGTAACAACTCCAGAACCTAGGGCAAGACTTTTTTTGATCCATGGCTTAACCTGGACAACAACAGAATCAACAAGTATCTAAAATTTTCAAATCTGAGGGGAAAAAGAAAGCCATCCACACTAATGCAATAAGGAATTTATCCGAGAAGCTATCTGAAGCTCATCTACATAGTCAGTAGCATCAGGCAGGACTCGACCTCAAATGGCTGGCCAAGTGACTCACCATTTGAAAGAACATTGTCAAGGAAAAAAAAGAACCAAAATATAGAAAAGCCTAAAAATGTGAGACGTTGACAGAAAAATGAGCAATAGAAATTTGAGTAAACATATGAACTCAAATTATCAGATAAAAATATAAAAATATATTAATAAGTGCCAAGTATAATCTTCCATGGATAAATTAATAAAGCAACCACCTTCGTACACAGCACACAGCCTAAAATGCCTTGATTTTCCTTTTCAAATTTATGATGATGATAAAAGAACTGACAGAGAGAGGGGAAAAGAGAAAGCAAGTGGTAAAGACAGCTAAAATGATCCTACAGAAAGTGGTTTATTCCCCAATATGGGGAAACATAGAACCTCTGAAATGCTCTCCCTATAATTTCTGCTTCCCCGAGTCTCACTGAATCTCCAGCTTTTGCCTAGCTCTACATCACAAGAGGAAATCAAAGAAAATGGTGTTCCATCATTGGAAACAATTGAACAAGTATTAATGGCTAGCTATATTTGATTTGTGCTAGCACTTGGTAGTTAAATAGATACTCAGCTGCTTCTATTCCTTTTTACCAATTTTCACTTGTAGATTGTAGCTGAGGTTGGCAGATTGACTAAACTGAGAGAGATCTTGACTTATGTACATTTGAGATGGATGTAGACTATTTTTTTCTTTGTTTATGGAGTCTTATGCAGTTTTTGTGGATGTACTATAGATTTAGTATCTTTTGAATGAATATTTTTAAGATTTAATTATTGTGTAAATGTACTATAGGTTGAATGAAGCTAAGTCCAACTCTCAGAATCTGGATGGTAAGTTTTATCTGTCATAGTTTATTCTTCAGAATGATCACCCCCTTTCTTTGTTATGTTGGCTTTAGAATACCTGTCTGCTCGATCAGTCATAGACATTCTAAAGTCAACCCTAAGATCTGTATGTTTGGCATTATTCAACAATAGCATTCAGATTTTCTCAAGGTTGCTTGTTAGGACTTAAGTTTAGTGGTGGTTATCAGGTTGTATTTCCTCAAGGAATCAACCACGAGAATTTATAAATGGTAAAGAGTTTCTTCTGGGTAGACTTTTGTCACCTTACACTCTTTACTTGTTATTTTTACTGATCTGCTATTCAGTTTCTTTTGACAGATTTATATCTAGACTATCATCAGATTTTGTTTTAACTGCACACTATTTCTGTAGTAGATCCTGAAAGTATGTAAAGCTCAGCTCCAGTAATCGATTGCATCATTCATTCAGAAATCATTTAAGGTTGTTGATTTTCATGCAAGTTTTGTTGTTCCCATATGTAAGTTTTTGTAACTATGTTATGAATTATTTGCTCTCATATAGGGTTTTTCTTCATATTTAACCATCCACCTTGTGTTGAAATCCATATTTCCTACTAGTGGGCTATATATTCCAAGTTATGCCAACCCATATCCATATATTGGAAGGAAAAGTGATTGAGAATTCATTGCAGACATGCAGTTGCTGAGAATACTCTCAGAACAAGGAATTAAGGTGGAACTGAGAATCCTGTTTTTCCTTTAACCATCTACGTTGTATTGAAATCCATATTTTCTACTAGTGGGCTATATATTCCAAGTTATGCCAGGACAGAATGTGAATGAACACCTAATAATTATGAATCTATGTATTACAAAGCACTCGAGAATCTGTGTTAATATATTTTTGGGTATTTAAATGAGTTTTTGATTTTAATCATGTATTCTTCCTTGCTAATTTTGATTCCAATCAAAGCAAATCAACTTGGTGACATCTGGGCGCGGCGCAGAGTAAACAACCATGAGAGGGGATTCCTTCATGATCAGAATTATAATGTGTTTCACATTCTCCACAAAAACCTGGAAAAAGAGTAATGTAAACAAAGTGAAGCTCTCTAGCTTTCCACAAACTAGAGCTTAATAAGAAACAAGCTAACCAGAACCACTTACCACCAATCACACTTCTAGGCTGCCTCTCAGCAAGAAGAAACAAGATGATGTAAAGAACCTACAATGTAGAAACTTGATTTAATTAAAAGAAGAAAAAAAGTGAAAGGGGGGAGGGTTGCAATCAGTAGTATGATAGAATTAATTGCCTCAGATCCAACACAACAAAAGCCCATGAACAATCCCTACCCATAATATGCCTTCAAAAGCCAATTGCTCGAGTCTTTTACATCTTTGTGGCTAGCCTTTCCTGACGGGAAAGTGCTGAAATAGAATGAATCGAACATAAGATATTGCAGTAGGAATATAAAAAGTTCACTCAAATGAGCCCTGCTGGAGACACTCCATCATCTTTTCTAGATCTAATTTTTTTTTGGGCTCTTATTTCAGATCGTTCTTTTGCTTAAGCCCTGCTGGAGACACTCCATCATCTGCCAGCTTGTTTGACGCAATTGTCAGTGGGTGTATTAGTGACGAGCTGGATTCAGATTGGATTTATGTGTAATGTTTATGTTTACTGTTTGGATAAGACAATTGATCCGAATTAATATTTGTAATGCTTATGTTTACTGTTTGGATGAGACAATTGATCCGAAGTAATATTTGTAATGCTTATGTTTACTATTTATCTTTGCAGAATTTTGGCTGCATTGACTTAGATGGAGAAAGGTGGAAACTATTGAACGCTACAGTTTCTAACTCCTGAACAATGCAAGTTTTGTTTGAGACAGTATTTAAACATGGAAAAAGGTTCCCACTTATATAGGCCCAGCAATGTTACTGTGTGTACAGATGAAATTGGAGAACTTTTATTTGTGGATACTGTAGATATATTTTTCCTCCTCATTTATCTTAAAATGGAATGGTGTGCTATGAAAGGATCAACCAGACAATGAATAAATGAAAAGCAACCAGAGGAGAAAGGAAAGTGACAGTAATCGTGATCGCCACCAAAGCACCGGACGTGATGAACACGCTGTGCTTTGGAAGTAGGGGGGAGACACTCGCCTAGCTGCAGCACCGGTGAGATGTGCGGTCGATGTAGAACCGCCAAAAGGACACGCGGTCTTACAATAGGCCGCCTATGGGCGCTGCAGAACACACGGGAGAAAGCGCTCCTGGATGATGGACGATTTCACGTAGACCGCAGGAAGAAGAAGGGCGGTGCAGAATGGGCCACACGTCTCCTTGAACGGTCAGTAACGAACCGCGCAGGTCCACCACGCCAGAAGTCGCTAAAGGGGTTCACCTCCACCCTCTCCGGCCGGCCAGAGGGGATGGGCCTCGTGCTGCTGAAGTGCTGACCTACAAAACAACGTGAAGACACAGAAAAGAATACCTAGATCATGACTGAATGGTGTAGTAAATGTCAATATAAGAAGAAATGAACATAAAAGAATGGAAAGGGGGAATACCTGGGGGGTTTTAAACCCCTAGGGTGACAAAAACGTGGGTGGAGGTGTGCATGATGATGCGAACGAAGGGGGACATGGGGAGAAGGCAATGCATGCAAGGGACACGATGAAAACTATAAGGGAACGCAAACGACTCGAAATATGAACTACTCTCTAGACCGGAGGCTCGTATGGACGTAGAGAGGCTCCCACCTTGGTGCTAGGTCGCTCAAAAGTGCAGCAGGGCTTCGCCGTCGATCAAAATCTCCCCCCCTTTCGACGTCCGGCCTTTAGGGTCTATTTATAGAGCCTAGAAAGCCAGCCCCGAAACTAGGGTTTAGAGCCATTTCCGGGATGAGATTATTGAAGATAAATCATAGATAATATTATTATCTCTCCTCCAGTCGAAACGGCAGCCAAAATGGTTGATTATCCACGGAGATATTGATAAAAGAAGTTGGGGATAAAACCATGGATAAAAAGATTAAAATCTGTTAAAATTCAGCAATCGACGGGATGAACGGTCTCACGATAGACCGCTCAACCGTTGGGCGGTTACCTTTTGACCGTCCAAGATCGTCGGTGGAAATTCAAATAATCAAAAAATAAATCCAATTATCCCTCGAACTGATCGGAACGCCCGCCGTTGGACTCTGAAAGAGGAACGGCTCCATGGAGACCGTTCAAATGTAGCGCGGCCAACAACAAGCCGTTCTTGCCTTGTCGGTGATAATTCAAATAATTGGATAATTATCTGAGAAAACTGTCAAACATAGGACTCTGAAATATAGGCGATTAGAATCGGCCCGTTCATTAAGTTGAACGGGCCTAATGGGGCTGCACAAAAGTCTGTTGGTGAAAATTTAGAAAATCCTCAGAAATCAACCAAAAGTGCATGAACGGTATGTATACAACCGCCCCAGCATTGACCGGCTGATGTTGGACCGTTCATGCTCTTGAACATTTGATTTTCATAAACATGTTCAATTAATCAAAACCAAGTTCCATTAAGCCCTGAATTGATATGGACTCCACCAAGGAGGGAGGTTACGCATAAAACTAACCCAAAATACACTTGAAAACAGCCCCAACGAGTGATGGGCAATTCGAGGCATCAACAAAAGGGAGTAAAAGAAACGACTTAACTTATCGGCATAAAACGGGTGTCAACAGATGCCCCTCCTTAACGTCCTCTTTGCAGGGGAGCAAGCGGAGATGAAGCGGAAGTGACATGGCACATGGAGATGAAGCGAAAATGCAGCGGAGTGGACCGAAAAAGCGGGCGTTAAGGTAAAACTACATCCTTTTCTACCAATAAGCGATAGGAATCTTCGGGAAAACTCTGAACCAAACGCAAGGAATGATAAAATCAAAAGTGACACCAGTCTGGAGGAACTAAACTAAATGAAATAAATCGACAAGACCAACCTCTGGGGGACACAATTCCGCGGTCCAATGAGGAGGCCAAAAGCAGGCAGCAAAAAGTAAAGGAAATAGGCTAAAGACGGGGACCTCTTAATTAACCAAACCAGGCGAATTGACCAGAGAGAACCTTCCAACTCAGAGTGGAATTAGTTCCTCTTACTCAAACACTGAACGCACAGCTAACCCTCACTGATGGGACATTCTACAGGCAAACCATGGGTCATGAAAGCTCAAAAGATGCGTATGATGCATGCTGGGCTAAAATAGAAGAAATCGTTAAAAAATGCGAAGAAAGATTAAATCATAAAATACTCGAGAATAATATTGTTAAGCTAGGAAAATCAGAGTCAAGATACTATCTGCAACCACGGCGTGCAGGATAGAACCATCCTCCCCGTGACATCCCAACCTAACGGCCTATCCGAAGATTAAGTACGTGAACCTGGATCGTCATCGTTTTTGTTGAAGGGGAACATCAGACCCTGGAACACGTAGATAACCAATGGTTCTCGAGATAATATGTAATAGTACCGTATAATAATGCAATAAGGGATGTAGGGATAGAAAGCCATACCTGGCTTACCTGTGCAAGCGAAACGGCGGGGCTGGATGAAGTGATGCTGCATAAGATGGTTAGGCCACAATGTTCAAACAAATATTGACATTCATGATTCAAATTCATCATCCCAAGATAAATGGCCATACTTACACCGCATAACTTACCAGAACGGTCTTCTTTTAACCGCACTGACCTGGCATTTGAAAAGAGGGACGAACGGTCGACATAATACCGCTTCATGAAGAACGGTCCATCATGGACCGCTCATGCCTGGAATTCAAATCGGCTTAAAGCTAACGGCCATTGGAGAAGTGCAGTCATACGTTAACCGCTCAAACCATACACGGTCTAACGATAGACCGTTCAACCCTGCAACCTCGAAAAACTGAAACCCCTTCGCCTCCCTCCACTGTAACCCACGGTGGAGGGGACGAAGGGGGCCACACACCCCATTCCCATCTCCCCATATCACACTCTCAAACCCCCAAGCCCTCTCTCCCCATCTCAAAATGCCCCCCCTACTTTCATGATGACGAGGACGAAACATCAAGCGGCACGACCGTCGACCACCGGCGAAGGCTCGCCATCGCCGCCGCCACCGCCACCGCCACCGTCGGCCGGGGAAGAGGAAACGCCGGAGGTGACTATGGAGGAGCTCGTCGTGGTCGCCGACGAGGAAGAAGCCCCCGTCGGGGAGGGAGAGGTCACCGGAGAAGAAGCACCTGCGAGGCCGGCCAAGAAACCCCGTGACCCCGAGGTAGGACCCCCCTCTTTTCTTTCGTTTAAAGTTAATTTCGTTCAATGCATGCTAGCTTAGGGGCCTTTAGGGGTGTTTTTAGATGCTTAGGGGCCAGTTAGGGGGGCCATGGCGGCCTTCCCGCCGGCGAGGGGTCTGTCGCCGTCGTCGGGGAAGACGACGGTCAGGCGGTCAACAACCGACCGCACAAACCAAACCATGTGGTCCCCAAAGGACCGCTCAACTTAAACATGGCCCATGGGTGGCCGTCCAAACCCAGAAACCGACCTAGGACATGCGGTGATACACCCACCGCCCCAACGAGGAACGGTCAGAAATTGGCCGTTCGAAAGCTGAACTTCAAGAGACCTATGCGGTCTAACTCAGACCGTCCATTCTAAAATGGCACAAAGGTGACCGTACCAGGAAGCTCAAACCATAGAACTAGATTATTTGTTTTATTTGATGAAATGAAGTGCTTAAAACAACTCACTGAATGAAAATGAATGCAGGGTAAGCGTAGGACCCCCATCTCCTGGCTGCAGGTCCGCGCAGTGTATCTCGCACTGCCGGATTTCCAGAGGGAGCGGTTAGCTGCCATGGGGTTCGCCCCCTTCCTGAGTATCGAGGTGTGTCAGTTTGACACAGCTCTGCTCTACGCCTTGCATGAACGCTGGGATCCAGTGAGTCACGCTTTCCTTTTTTCGTGGGGCCATATGGTCCCCACGTTGGAGGACGTGGCCAGACTCACTGGCCTACGCGTGCACGGGCGACCGGTTAGCGGGACCACCTTTCCTGACTACCGGGGGATGGCTCGGGGATTGCTGGGCTTGGAGTTACGGCGCCCCGAGAGGCAGTCGACTCTTCTCCCTCGGGCTGGTCTGCAAGACAGCCTAGGATTGCGGCGAGCTGGAGTCGTAGTCGGTGAGTGACCAGAGGAGCACCTGCAGCGGCTAGTAGAGCTGGTACGACCGAGAGTAGCTGCGGGACCAGGAGCGGAGGCAGATCGAGTTCTGCGATGGTTCCTGATGCTATTATTCGGTCGGCTCCTTTTACCGACCAGAGCGGACGTGATGAGTTGCCGCTTTCTTCAGTTCCTTGAGGAGCTGGCGTACGTCAGTGAGTACGTGTGGGGAGCAGCGGTTCTTGCGTTCCTCTTTGACACCCTCAGTTCGACGGCGCGTCGGACGATGCTCGGGGGCTTCTCCCCCTTACTTCAGGTACAACTCTCACCTCAGATCTGATTACATGACCTCCTCGTGCTTGTTAGATGCTGACACGATGCTTTGTGATGCAGGTGTGGGCCTACGTGTACCTACGTGGGCTGGGTAGAGGGGAAGAGGCTCGTCTTGGGCTCTTTCCCATCGCCAGGAGGTGGACAGTACCCCGTGAGACAACAGCTCTCCGGAGGCAGATCCGGGAGCTACAGGATGATTTGGATGCCCTACCGTATGCGTCGGTATGCTTCTAAACTTAGACTCTTTAATTTAAATGCAATCTTACATGACTATGATGCTGATGAGACTTTTTATTCTATGCAGGTACGGTGGACACCTTACACGGGGGAGAGCCAGGAGGGCCAGCCGTGGGTGGCTGAGGCTCTTGCCTTCTCTGGGCGAGACGTGTGGCTTCACTGCATGAATGTAGTGGAGCCACTACACTTTAGGTTGGTGATGAGGACCATCAGGGTCCATCAGCCAACAGTGGAGTTTCCTGCGCCTGAGAAGGCGGGGGAGCGAGTGACTAGGACGATGCGAGGACTCGGCGACGCGTTTGATTGGACAGCGAGGAACACCACTCAGATCGCCGACTGGATCGCATGAGGGCGAGTAGTGACCGCCCGAGCCTAGAGCGACATCGCGTACTACACAGCGTACGCACGGCACTACCGGGACCAGGTTTTCCGGGGTGCTCACCGACCGGTACGACTTCTAAACTTGAACTCTCTCTATTATGCTTATGATTCCTATATGACTGACGTATTGACTTATGGACTTTTAAATGCAGATCGACCCGGTAGGACGAGTGGCGGAGTTGCAGGGACTTCTGCACTCCACCATCAGGGAACGAGACGAGGCCCGGCAGGCCCTGGCCTTACTGGTGAGTCTTCTAAACCTTACACTCTTTAAATTATGCAATTCTATATGATTATGCATGTGACTGACCTGGAGTATTTGGATGCAGCGTGCCGAGGGAGTTCAGAGGGCGGGACCGGACGCTCCTTCCTCCTCCACGACCCGGACTCCAGTCGACCGGGCCGAGAGAGACGCAGACTTCGCCAGGAAGGTGATGCGGGCAAAGGCGGCCGAGGTGGCGCTCACCGAGAGGGTACGTAACTCTAAACTTCCCTTTGCTTATCATGCTTATGAATGAAATGTTTATGCAACTGACTAACAATGATATGTGGATGCAGACGTCTGAGCTGACCCGCCTCCAGGCAGAGCTGGAGCAGAGCCGGGTAGCGGCTAGAGAGGAGGTGGCCCGGGTGCAGGAGGATGCTGCGCGGAGCCGACCGGCGGACACGTTGGAGACGGCACTTCTCCGGGCCGAGCTAGAGTGACTCCGGGCCTGTGCGACCGAGGCGGATCGCCACCGGGCCGACGCAGAGCATTACCAGACCGAGGCGGAGTGGTGCCGGACTGAGGCGGCTGAGCTACGCAGGGAGCTGCGAGCGTATAAGGACATTAGCCGGTGCTCATGCAGCGGGACTCCGAGCGTCAGCCACGGTACGCATGGTTCTGTCAGGAGTTACTTCACGGGTTCCTCCGGTCAGCGGAGGAATGAGGAGGACGAGCAGCGCCGGTGACGTCAGCGTGACGAGGCGACATCAGCGATGCCTCCCCCGAAGAGGCATGAGGGCGGTGGAGACAGTGACAGGGGCCAGGGAGAGGGGGAGGCTTGACTTTGTACTGGGCCCGACTTTTGTACATGATGTGACATGATATGCATGTTTTGTTTTTTGATTTTGTGGGTGAATGTGTGTATGCATGAATGAATGTGACTTGATTACTAGAGAGAGCGAGACAGACGGGCGAGGTTGAGAGATGCGCACGACTTGAGAGAGGGACGCACACGCCGACTTGAGTGAGATGAGTGACGTACACGCCGACTTGAGTGAGATGAGTGACGTACACGCCGACTTGAGTGAGATGAGTGACGCACACGCCGACTTGAGTGAGATGAGTGACGTACACGCCGACTTGAGTGAGATGAGTGACGTACACGCCGACTTGAGTGAGATGAGTGACGCCAAATGAGTGAGAAACGAGCGCGCCAAATGAGTGAGAAACGAGCGCGCCATAGTAGTTGAATAGGTTGACAACTGATCTACAGATCAGATGAACGGCTTTCATGGGACCGCTCAGAGATAAGAACGGTTCATACTGGACCGTCTCAAGAAGAATCTGCCGGTTGCATGTTGACCATGCTGAATGATGAACGGTCTTCCATAGACCGTCCTATGGGAAGAACGGTCACTAGGAGGCCGCTTAAAGCCCAGTCCTCCAGATATTAAACGGTTGATAATGGTCCGCACAATTGGATGGGCGGTCTATCGTAAGACCGTCCATAAGGTGCACCCTGCGAATCCAAAGGGGACTCTCCTGGAGAGTCCTTAACCCGAGGGGAAAACATCTTGTACCTATCCCAACCTCATCTTAACCCGTCCTAGACTCATCCAACCCAATCTCAAGAGGCCTAGGCTTCCTAACGAGCCCTATAAGTAGGGGGGGAAAAGCCTAGATTCGTATTCCTCACAATCCTCCTCTCCTAAGCCCTAAAACCCTTATAATTCTCCATCCAATCACCATGAAGAGGGCCCTAGAGGGAAGCTCTATGGAGGGAGGGTCTTTTGAAGGGCCGAGAGCGGCAAAGAAGGAGCGGGAAGTGCTCCAACGGCTAAGTTTAATTCCTCGGCATCTCAGCGCAACTCCGATGAGAGAAGTAAGTTCATCATGGGTTCATTCAATTTCTTTCCCTCAACTTCACTTATACATCCTCTCTTACGCTCTCTCTTTTCTTCTTCTCAGCTCCTTCCGGGCCCGAGGCGCTATTCTGGTTTGAAATGGGTGGCTCCCATGATCCGTGCATTGCCCCTAGGGGTGACTTACCTTCTCAAATCTTGGCACCTACATTCCCTTCTAGTTCTAGGCCAGAACTACCCGAAGCTTTCCTTAGATTGGCAGAGCATCTCAGCTTTGATAGAAACTTGGCATCCTCAGACCCATACCTTCTTCATTCCATCCTTCGAGGCCACTATCCTATTAGAGGAGGTAGAGACCTACTTCGGGTTCCCTAGGTCCAAGGTAGGGGAGGAAGACTTGATATGCCATACCGTTGCCCCTATAGACCCAAAACTTATCCTAGGAGGATTCATTCCAGATAGCAGAGATGTTCATACCTTTGTAGGCCCTCGTCATATTCACCTCCTTCCTCTTAGTCAGTGGGTAGTGGAGCATTGCAAGAATAAGTGTGGGTGGACTGAGGCCATAGCCAAAGCTGCATCCATCTGCCTGTGCGGGGCCATCTTTTTCCCTTCGGCTGACCATGTCTTAGAGATCTCCTTGCTTAGCACCATTAGTGGCCTGTGGCAGGGACTTTCCATCTCCCAGGCTATCTTAGCCTACTTGTATGAGGGTCTTAGCTCTGCAGCCCTAGGAGGTCCTCTCTTTGGCTCTATGATTCTATTGGAGTGTTGGATGGGAGTCAGGATGAAGTTCATTCAGAGGGAGGATACTACTTCTGTTAGCAGGATCTTCGGGAGCCACCCCCTTTACTTCATAGGAGGCGCCTTCAGGTTCTCTCCACAGGTTGAGTGCAGGACGGCCGAGATGAAGACCAGGGACGAGTGGCACCCGTACATCAACAGGCTGCCCCTGAATAGATTTGTGATGCGTTTGGACTTCCTTCACGACACCACCATCAGGCTACCTAGGAGGGCAGGCTTGGACTTGAGGCTCATGAGCGACACTGCCTTGGCGATGTACAGCCCACACCGGTGCTACCTACAGGTTGGATTACCCCGGACCGTGCTACCGACGCTACCCCACCTTCCCGTGCTACAGGCGAGGAGGATTGGGACAGAGGAGGACGAGCAGGCGGTCAGGAGCGCGCTGATTATGTGGGAAGTGAGCAAGGTGCGCACCCTACCGGTGGAGGTTGAGGAGGCTCCAGAGACACGATAGGCTTACCTTAGGGGGCTGAGAGAGATACGTCCCCGCAGGGATGCCCAGCGACGAACTGAGTGATCTTTTTCATGATGATATAGAGATGGATGATTTAGAGTTTGATATGATAATGAATAAGTTTGATGGTTGAGTTGATTTTGAGTTTGGACTTTCTCTGATGTGATTGCGCGCGTCCATGGCTTGGTTGTATCTTCAATCTTCTGTCAACCCCTGTGGTTACATGAAACAAATAAAGAAAAAAAATAGGTCAAATCTGTTTTAGGCTTAACCCCTTACCTGTAGCAAGTTTAGAGAGTGACCAATCCTTGATTTTGGTCAAGGGGGTAAGCCTTATCAACATAGGCAAAAAAATAATGAAATGTATGCGATGCATATGATGGAAAAACCTAGATCTTTTCCAGATTTTGAAATATTCGATTTCTTTCAGTTTTGAACTATTTTTTAAGTTTTGAAATATTTGATTTTTTTGGAATATTTGATTTTTTTGATTTTTGGAATATTTGATTTTTTGAGTTTTGAAATGTTTGATTTTTTTTTGAGTTTTGAAATGTTTGATTTTTTGAGTTTTGAAATATTTGATTTTTTTTGAGTTTTGAAATGTTTGATTTTTTTGAGTTTTGGAATTAGCTCAAGCTTACCAACGGGGGCCCTCCCGTCTCGCTATGGGTTTCCCAGATCCAGCATGTGCGAAAAAAAGGGGCCGCCTGTGGCCGGGGTCAACTTGCTCAACGATGCCTCTACCGAGGCCATACCCGGGGTGGGATTCGTTCCTTGGGAGATTGAAAAAGATTCAGTAGGGAAGCTGGTGGTAGGTGTAGAGGTTTTTAGGGCTTGAGTTCTTCCCAAGACACTCCCCCTTTTCAAAGAATTTAGTCTGTTGCGCTGGGGCTTTGTGTCCGTCATCGAACCTACATCCGCTCTAGGCACGCATACGACCGGGCTCATGACGTCCCGCGGGGAAACTGTACTGCCACTCTTGCCATGCATAGTTTATCATTTGAGGACTTCCAAAATTTTGAGAGCTTTGAACTTTGTGCTTTCAGCTTTGACTCTTGATTTTGCCCCTTTGTCATTTTTCCTTTTCTTGCTTTTCTTTTACCCCCTTTTTTTTGCGGAATAAGGTCTTAACGGACTGCCCCTATTTGAGACTTCTTTTAGAGGGGGATCCAGGTCAGTTCTCGCCCCCTGATTCACCACTTGCCCCTATTTTCAGCCGAGAGAGAGGAGAGACAAGGACCTTCACTTTCCCCCAAGCATGGCCAAGAGAGAAATGGTGTCGTGCAAATTAGAAGAAAATCGAACCACAGGCAGTTGTGTAGTGTGTGAGATGCTGGACCGACGTCTTCCTTTCGCGATCAGGTGGGGTGTACCCCGCCATCGAGCCGTTGCTGATTTTGACTCTATGGATAGAAACGTTTTAAGTATAGTCCATTCCACGGGTTTGGCAACTCCTCACCCTCCGCGTTGATTAGATGATACGCGTTACCCGGATAAGCTTCCTTGACTACAAATGCCCCTTCCCAGTTGGGTTGCAGCTTAGACGTAGGACCTGTTGATCTGATGAATTTGCGTTTCAAAACCATATTACCCACTTGAAATTTTCTTTTAATGACCTTCTTTTGAAAATACCGCGAGACACGCTTTTGATATACCGAAACATGATTGGCCGCGTTAAGCCTCTTCTCGTCTAAGAGTTCCAGTTGGACTAGCAACGCCTCTCGACGCTCGTCGAGATTAAGTTCTTTGTCCAGCTGCACTCTTAGGGAAGGGATCAAGATCTCATACGGGAGTACCGCCTCCATCCCATAGGTGAGAACAAAAGGAGTTTGCCCCGTAGGGGTGCGGACGGAGGTGCGATAAGCCCATAGAGCTTCTACTAGTTTGTCAGCCCAATCAGCAAATTTATGTGACTCACATGTTTTCTTGATAATTTTAAGAAGGGTTTTATTCGTGGCCTCAGTCTGGCCATTACTTTGAGGGTAGTATGGTGATGAATGATGCAAAGCTATATTGAATTTCTTACAGAGGTCCCAGAGTTCTTGTGACACGAATTGAGGCCCATTGTCGGTGACGATGTCGCTTGGCACTCCAAACGGTGAGATGATGTTCTTCACAATAAAGCGGCACACTGTGGTGGCTTTGATCTCTGCATAAGCTTTAGCTTCCGCCCACTTGGTGAAATACTCCGTAGCAGTCAAAATGAAGGATTTTTGCTTGATTGTGGAATTTGGTGTTGTGCATCCCTTGGTTTTGATGATGACAATAGGATATGTTTGATTAATCAAGTTCTATCTTGTTTCATAACAAATACAAGTGGTTTGATTGTTCCTTCAAAGTATTGGACTCATTCAATTTACCTCTGATAAGTTAAGTAATTTCAGGTCCACTGAAATCCAAGTGGAATCAACAAATCAGAAGAAGTGTCAAAGGCCGCTTGTCGACCAGGGAAGTGGTTATGGTCGACCAACGAACTCAACCAGAAAAGCATCAGATCATCTGTCTTCTGGAAGCATCTTGGCTGTCGACCAAAGCCCTGCCTCTGGTCGACCACAGAAAAGACAGAAGCAACAGACAGAACTGCTGGCCATCTGGAAACTGCCCCCTGTCGACCAGCGACCAGGCTGTGGTCGACCAACGGGCGACGTGAGTTTCAGCCAGAAGAACCGGCCGTCTGGGGACTGCCCATTGTCGACCAGCGACAGGGTCATGGTCGACCACGGGTTTATATATCGTCCAAAACCGAACTCTAACCGAATTCTATTTTGGTTCCTTAAAACCTGCAGATGGTTGTTGCAGGTTGTTGGGCTGCTCAGGAGATAAGCTTCCGCACGGGAATCAAGGAAACAATCTTGCTTAGAAGTGGTCAAACTCGTTCTAACGATTGGATTTAAACTGATCCCTGTTTTCTAGCAGATTGGCGCTCGATCTGAAAATTGAGCGGGAAGAACTTTATTCTTGAAAATAAAAAGAGCTATATGAAGAATATAAGGCAACTAATCACGAAGAAGGAAGCGGTGAGAGAGCACGGAATAGAAGCCAAGGAAGATACACACAGAAGAGGAAGAAGGAGCTCTCCACCAATCAAAAATCTGCAGAAAGGTTAAAGGCAATCTCGTTGCTGCAGAAGGAAGACTTAGCTCAAGACTGTGTGATCTCCAGCAGCAGAACAATCGAAGGCAACTGACTGGAAGATCAACAGGGAGTCTAGGCTTCTTCATAAGCGTGATCAAGTCCCAGGCTGAACACCTATTCTTCTACACACGCCAATATTCAGTCCTGTCTTTCATCACCTGTTCTTATCATCTTTTCATTTCTGATTACAATTATTGTCAAGCTGTGAGGCAGCAGAGTCAAGCTGTGTGTCAGCAGGTACAAGCTGTGTGTCAGCTGTGTTTTGATTGAGATCAGAGATTCTCATAGTGAAGCCTTGCTTGAGTTAAGCAAGGGGTGGATGTAAGTCTCAGGAAGAGACTGAACCACCTTAAAAATCCTTTCTTGTGGTGTGCTTGTGTGTGTTTGATTTCCTATACGTATGCTTGCATCTTTACTATCCGCATTAGTTCTATGATTCATTAATTACCAGTAGCTCATCTGGTCGATAGTCAGTAAATTATCAAAAAGGGGGAAAGATCTATTCACCCCCCCTCTAGATCTATTCAGTCCGTATCCAACACGTGGTATCAGAGCAGGTTCTCCAAAAATGTGGTCTAACAACCAGGAGAGACCGGGCGGACTGAACTCTAAAAGCCTCATAGCTGAGGGGCACTCTGTAACTAGACCTCCATATTTTGATGGAACTGATTATTCTTATTGGAAAAATCGTATGCAGGTGTTCTTACGTGCGCAAGACCACGAGATGTGGAGGGTAGTGAGCCGCGGACCTTTTGAGCTACCGGAAGATGAAGAAACCTGGACCAGAGAACAGGTCAGGAAATCAACTGTCAACTGGGGAGCCATGAACGTGATGCAGTGCTCACTACACCCCACAGAATTCTCAAGAGTTTCCCATTGCGCAACAGCCAAAGAAATGTGGGATCGTCTAAAGGTAATCTACGAAGGTACTTCCGAGGTAAGAGAGACAAAAGCAAATATGCTAGTCTCAGAATATGAGATGTTTAGGATGAAAAATGATGAAAGTATTTCTGAGATGTATGCCAGATTAGTACAATTGACTAATGGCTTGAAGAGCTTAGGGAAGACATACAAAGAGCAGGAATTAGTGAGGAAGATTTTAAGGTCTCTCACATCGATGTGGCATACCAAGGCCACAGTCATTGAGGACTCAAAGGATCTCACAACAATGACAGTGGATGAGTTAGTAGGATCCCTGATGGCCTATGAGGTCAATCTGAAGAGAAAGGAAGATGAGGGCAAGAAAAAGAAGCAACTTGCCCTAAAGACTAAGACAAGCACCTCTGAGGTGTCTGACAATGATGACTCATCTAGCTCAGGTGAAGAATCTGGTGAGCTAGCCATGCTTACAAGAAAATTTAAAAAAATTCCTGCGGAAGGAAGGTAAAGGATTCAGAAATCCAAAGGGCATGGTAAGGAAGTCATCCCAGTTTAAATCTGATAAACATAAGGCTCCTTCTAACAAACTCATTTGCTACAATTGCAGGCAGCCTGGACATATGAAGGCTGAATGTCCAGAAGCTCCTAAGAAATCAAGCTTCAAGTGGAAAGGCAAGAAACCCAAGGCGATGATTAGCACTTGGAGTGAGGAGGAAGAGAGCAGTGAAGAGGAAACAACTTCCGAGGAAGAAGAAGGAAAGCTCTGTCTGATGGCCAAGGGAGACAACAGTGATCTTGAGGTAAGTTCCCCATTTCAAGACTTCTCTAGTTCGGATTGGGAAGAAGTATATTCAGAATTGCTTGATACTTATGAAAGAATAAGAAAGGAAAATAAACATTTGAAGAAGAAGATCAGTCAACTGAATAAAGACAGCAATTCAATGGAAAATAAAACTGAACTAGAAATGGAAATCAAGTCACTGAAAAACAAGCTGAATCAAATGGACTTAGATGAAGAAAACCGCAAGAGAATGTCCGAAGAGAATGAAATGCTAAAAAACGACATTGATGAGTTAAAACTAAAGACTCAAGAATATGAACAGGAAACTAAGTTAAGTCAAGAAAGAAACAATTCACTCAAGGAAGAAAACAACCAACTCCTAAGAGAAATAGAAAGAATTAAGAGTGACCTGAAAAACAAACAGGAGACCTTGGAAAAAATGACTCAAGGTCAAGAAAACTTAAATGCTGTCTTGGGAATAAAAGTAAACTTTCAAAAAGAAGGGTTAGGATACAATCCTACGGCTAAAAAGGAATTCCAAATAAAAACCGTAACTGGGATTGCTGACTCAAAAGGAAAAAGGCCCCTGATTAATCTATACCAAGATAAACAAGAGGATGTAGCTGAATGCTCCTCCAAAAGGAACAATGTCACCAAGGAAGAGAGAAATTTTAAAGAGAAAACAGTCAATCAATATAAGATTCAAAATAATAAACAAGAAACCCAAATTCACAGAAATCACCAAACAAACCAAGGACTAAACCAAGTTAAAAGACATAAATCTGGAAAACAAGATGTCTGGAGACAGGCTGGTCGACAACAGACCCTTCATCTGTCGACCAGAGGATCTGCCAGAACAGGCGCTGGTTACTGGAGAAGCAGTGGTCGACCACAGGTACACCAGATGTCGACCAGAGGTGCTGCCAGAACAGACGCTGAGTTCTGGAGACGCGATGGTCGACCACAGACATACCAAAAGTCGACCATGGCCAGACAAGCAAACAGAAATCACAGGTTTTCTCGGGTAAAACAAAATGAAAACTTGAATACACAAAGGTGGACTCAGATTAAAGAAGCTTTAGAACAAAAGCAACCCAACCTGAACAAGTTCAGAAATAAAAATTTACACTGCTCTAACAGAATCTGGGTTCCCAAAGGATTACTGCAGCAATTTCATAATTTCACAAGCTATCTTGGACCCGGGTACCATTGGGGTCCAAAAGTTTCTGTGTAACTTGTGATGCAGGTGTGTTTGGCAGCTATACACAACAAGTGGTACTTAGATAGTGGCTGCTCAAGACATATGACAGGGGACAAGGCAAAATTCTCCGAGCTAAACTCAAAAGATGGAGGACATGTGACATTTGGAGGAAATAACAAAGGCAAGATCATTGGGAAAGGTAAGGTAGGTAAGACATCTACAAATTGCATTGAAGATGTACTGCTAGTGGATGGCCTGGAATATAATCTTCTAAGCATCAGTCAGCTATGCGACAAAGGCCATCAAGTAGTCTTTGATTCTAAGATCTGTAAAATTCTTGAACCAAATTCGGCTAAAGTTAAGTTTATGGGCAAGAGAGTAAATAATGTCTACATGATAGACTTGGATGATCCAGCCCACTCCAACTTGTGCCTCACCGCCAAGAAGGAGGACCTGACTTGGTTGTGGCACCGAAGGCTAGGGCATGTTAGCTACAGGGTGCTGCACAAATTGGTTAAGAATAAAATGGTTTCTGGTTTACCTGAAATTTCGTTTGCTCAAAATGTCAAAGTATGTGAATCATGTACCCAAGGTAAGCAAACAAGAAAATCATTCAAAGGTAGAACTGAAAGTCAATCTTCTAGACCACTAGAACTTGTGCACATGGACCTTTTTGGCCCAACAAGAACTGCTAGTCTTAGTGGTAAGAGGTACGGTTATGTACTAGTTGATGATTTCTCTAGATTCACATGGGTAATGTTTTTATCACATAAAAACGATGCCTTTCATGAATTTCAGGATTTTTACAGAAGAATGAAGCAGGATGGTAAGTCCAAAGTGTGTTCAATAATATCTGATCATGGGGGAGAATTTGAAAATTCAGAGTTTGATGAATTCTGCAGGAACAAAGGAATAAATCACAGGTTCTCCTCACCAAGGACGCCAGAGCAAAATGGAGTGGTGGAAAGAAGGAATCGCACACTTGTTGAAATGGCCAGAACCTTGTTAGTTGAAGCCAATCTTCCAAGAAGATTTTGGGCTGAGGCGGTCAATACAGCATGTTATATTGTAAACAGGGCAATGGTAAGACCATCTAGTGCGAAAACTCCATATGAGGTGTTCAAAGGTAAGAAGCCATCTCTAGCTCATTTTAGGATCTTCGGTGTAAGGTGTTTTATTCATAACAATGACAAGAGATCATTGGACAAATTTGAACCAAAGAGTGACCCAGGAATCTTCTTGGGATACTCTGACCGATCAAGAGCCTATAGAGTCTACAACACCAAAGATCAGCTAGTTGAAGAATCCCCACATATCACATTTGATGAAAATAATGACTTTGACAAAACTGGACAGGTAGGCAAAGATGAAGATGGGGAATTTCTGGAAGGCAAAGAGGAACCAATGGAGACTGAAGCAGAACCAAAGCAAGGTGATTCCAATGATCAACCCGAAGGAGAGATCACCCCAGGTAACAATTCTGAAAATCTGAGATTTCTCAGAGATCATCCTCTAGATAACATCATTGGAGGAATTAATGAACCGAGGAAAACTAGATCTCAGCTTAAAACAGTTGATGAATTAGATCAGCTAGCCCTTGTATCTCAAGTTGAGCCTAAAAATGTAGAGGAAGCTTTAAGAGATGAATCTTGGATAAATGCCATGCATGAAGAATTAAATCAATTTGAAAGAAATCAGGTTTGGAAACTTGTTCCCAGACCCTCATCTCATCCTGTTATTGGAACCAAATGGGTTTATAAAAATAAGCTTAATGAAGAAGGAGTTGTTATGAGGAACAAGGCTCGGTTGGTGGCTAAGGGGTATAACCAAGAATTTGGAGTTGATTTTGAAGAATCATATGCTCCAGTTGCAAGGTTAGAAGCCATTAGAATATTGTTAGCATTTGCGGCGTCCCATGGAATTAAATTGCAGCAAATGGATGTAAAAAGTGCCTTTCTAAATGGCTTTGTAAAGGAAGAAGTCTTTGTGGAACAACCCCCTGGTTTTGAAAATGATGATCTTCCTAATCATGTCTTTAAACTGCATAAGGCTTTGTATGGTTTAAAGCAGGCTCCTAGGGCATGGTACGACAGACTGAGTTCATTCCTCACCAAAAAGGGCTACACAAGAGGTAAAATTGATCAAACATTATTCTCCAAGACCCAAGGTAAGAATATACTAATTGTGCAAATCTATGTGGATGATATTGTGTTTGGATCCACTGAAGCTTCATTATGTACTGAATTTGCAAATCTAATGACCAATGAGTTTGAAATGAGTTTAATGGGTGATTTACAGTTCTTTCTTGGATTGCAGATTCTACAATGTAGAGAAGGCTACTTCATAAATCAATCCAAGTACATAAAGGAGATGCTGAAAAAGTTTGGCATGGAGAGCTGCAAACCAATAGAGTCACCCATGGGGACAAATGCAACATTGGAGGCTGATGTAAAAGGTAACATGGTAGATGCCAAGAAATACAGAGGTATGATCGGATCCCTACTATATTTAACTGCCTCTAGGCCAGACATTCAGTTCAGTGTATGCATATGTGCTAGATATCAATCTAGCCCTAGAGATTCACATTTAGGGGCTGTCAAGCGTATCCTTCGTTACCTTGCCGGTACCCAAGAATTGGGTTTATGGTATCCTACTTATTGCAAACTAGATTTAATTTCATATTCAGATGCTGATTATGCTGGTTGCAAAATTGATAGGAAGAGTACTAGTGGTTATTGTCAAATATTAGGTGGATGTTTAATATCATGGGCTTCTAAAAAACAGCATTCTGTGGCACTCTCCACTGCTGAGGCTGAGTATGTCGCAGTAGGGAGCTGTGGTACACAGGTTTTGTGTATAAAACATCAACTCCAAGACTACAATGTAGATCTTGGATGTGCACCTATTTTCTGTGACAACACTAGTGCTATTAATTTGTCTAAAAACCCCATTCAACACTCTAGGACAAAACACATTGAGATCCGTCATCACTTTCTAAGAGATGAGGTCTCCAAAGGAAATTTCATGCTTCATTTTGTAGAAACTGAAAAACAACTGGCAGACATTTTCACAAAACCCCTTAACAATGACAGATTTTCAACTCTAAGAAGGGAGTTAGGAATTTGTAGAATTTCTCCTGAAATTTTTTGAAATAATCATATTCATGTGTTCACTGCATAGATTCTGTCATTTCTGTCTAAGTTATGTCAACTAGGTCTCTAGTACTGGTCAAGTTTTTGAGTTTGGAAAGTCTTGTGTCGGGTGCTACTTCAGCAAGTTCTACAGAATACTGGTTCTCTACGACTCATCTCTTGTGGTCGACCACAGACAAGGCGCTGGTCGACCAAGGCATCAGGACAGGAAATAGTTAGCTCTGGGAATTCGCAGCTGTCGACCACAGGCGATCCAATGGTCGACAACAGGTTTGTCAGAACGCAGTCTTCTCAACAGGCAGGTTCTGTGTCAGCACAAAGGTCGACCACAGGCCACTCCATGGTCGACAAAGGACCTGAAAAAGGGAAATTGGATCTAATCAAGCTGCTGGCTTTGGTGGGAAATCTTCTGAACTTTTTGGACTCTGAGCTCAGTTTTGCTTTACTCACTCATCCTTGTTCACACTTCCTATTCCTTGTGTCTCTATATCTCTTTGTGGCCAACTTATTGTTTTCTATCTTCAGCAAGGACTCACAAATTGAGGGGGAGTAAAAAGTGTAAACTCATTCCTTAATAAATCATTGATCAACCTAACCATATCTTACAAGAAAATCACCAAAGTCATAAATGAGAGTAAAGGTTAAGTGTAGTAATGAGAATTTGACCTGTACTACTGCAATAAATTCAAACCATAACTATGACTCTGACTCAAGACTATTGAGAACTTATATTTTTAGTAATGAGACTGTTTCTCTACCTGTGTCTGTGTTGGACAGTGAAAATAAAAGCTGCTATAGCATGAATGTATATGGAATACGCCATAATTCTGCCTTCTTGGTAGAGCAATGGACTGAGTTCTGAGAAACTACTGTTCTCTATCACAAAGCAAAATTGGCTGAAAAGTTAAGTGGGAGACATGTATGTCATGAAGACTCAATCTACCTCTGCCACTCTCAAAATTATTAATTGGGCATCCTGAGTAACTGGGGATATTGGCGTCTGATAAACGTATATCCTCACGGATAAAAAGTGTGTCCCAGTTAAAAATGGAATGGTTAGGCATGCTAAGTAGCCGGGGTTTCTGGCGTGTAAAAAGCGTGTCTCCTCGTGTGGAAAAGCATGTGATAAACCTGACCACAGCTCTTAAATATTTCAAAACGAAAAGGCAACAAAAATGGTTGACCTAATGCACTATATGCAAATAGAGGCATAAAACACTGTTCAGCTTGTTCAGCTAGTAAAATTATCTCATGAACAATATTATAAGTTTAAGGAGCCGTGAGTAAGAAAGTGGATATGGGGAGTCAATTTATTGGGGCAATACTTTCAAATTCTTTGAACCACAAGACCCACTCGAATTTGTCACAAGGTGGTCTTTGAGAAAGGGAGGAAAGGTTACTTAATTGTCTTATTAAAGAAAGGGGGTACACTTCAATAATTTCCCAAAATATGAGTTATGCTGATTAATCGTGACCGCTCGTTCTTTGCATCGCGATGGTTCACTGCCCTAACAATTAAGGGCCAGCCTTAATGCCCTACCCTATAAATTGTCTCGGCTGGGTCCCTGAAATTTTCCCATCCGCAGCCCTAGCCCTCAGAATGAGAAGTATCACAAGGATACTATCTCAGAGATCCAGAAGCTCAGGCTCTCCTATGCCCACATTGTTGACAAGCTGGATCGCATGGCAGAGAACGTGAAGCCAGAGACCTCCTCATCCTCCTCAGAAGGATTGTTCAAATGATCTTCTTTTTGCTGTTGACAAAGGGGGAGATAGGACTTTATGTGTCATTGTGTGTCTAGTTGTGTGTCTAGATGTGAGTCTAGATTGTCAAATTTACTTTGTCTACGTGTCCTCAGTGTCTTTATCCTTTTTTGAGTCTCTCATGTAATTAGTGCTATTGTTTTTGAAAGACACATCAAACGAATTGACTGAATGAAATCTGTGCTATGATAGCCTTGCATGCAATATCAAATGAATTTTATAATCTGTTGTTTGTCACAATGACTCATGGTTGTCATCATCAAAAAGGGGGAGAATGTTGTGCATCCCTTGGTTTTGATGATGACAATAGGATATGTTTGATTAATCAAGTTCTATCTTGTTTCATAACAAATACAAGTGGTTTGATTGTTCCTTCAAAGTATTGGACTCATTCAATTTACCTCTGATAAGTTAAGTAATTTCAGGTCCACTGAAATCCAAGTGGAATCAACAAATCAGAAGAAGTGTCAAAGGCCGCTTGTCGACCAGGGAAGTGGTTATGGTCGACCAACGAACTCAACCAGAAAAGCATCAGATCATCTGTCTTCTGGAAGCATCTTGGCTGTCGACCAAAGCCCTGCCTCTGGTCGACCACAGAAAAGACAGAAGCAACAGACAGAACTGCTGGCCATCTGGAAACTGCCCCCTGTCGACCAGCGACCAGGCTGTGGTCGACCAACGGGCGACGTGAGTTTCAGCCAGAAGAACCGGCCGTCTGGGGACTGCCCATTGTCGACCAGCGACAGGGTCATGGTCGACCACGGGTTTATATATCGTCCAAAACCGAACTCTAACCGAATTCTGTTTTGGTTCCTTAAAACCTGCAGATGGTTGTTGCAGGTTGTTGGGCTGCTCAGGAGATAAGCTTCCGCACGGGAATCAAGGAAACAATCTTGCTTAGAAGTGGTCAAACTCGTTCTAACGATTGGATTTAAACTGATCCCTGTTTTCTAGCAGATTGGCGCTCGATCTGAAAATTGAGCGGGAAGAACTTTATTCTTGAAAATAAAAAGAGCTATATGAAGAATATAAGGCAACTAATCACGAAGAAGGAAGCGGTGAGAGAGCACGGAATAGAAGCCAAGGAAGATACACACAGAAGAGGAAGAAGGAGCTCTCCACCAATCAAAAATCTGCAGAAAGGTTAAAGGCAATCTCGTTGCTGCAGAAGGAAGACTTAGCTCAAGACTGTGTGATCTCCAGCAGCAGAACAATCGAAGGCAACTGACTGGAAGATCAACAGGGAGTCTAGGCTTCTTCATAAGCGTGATCAAGTCCCAGGCTGAACACCTATTCTTCTACACACGCCAATATTCAGTCCTGTCTTTCATCACCTGTTCTTATCATCTTTTCATTTCTGATTACAATTATTGTCAAGCTGTGAGGCAGCAGAGTCAAGCTGTGTGTCAGCAGGTACAAGCTGTGTGTCAGCTGTGTTTTGATTGAGATCAGAGATTCTCATAGTGAAGCCTTGCTTGAGTTAAGCAAGGGTGGATGTAAGTCTCAGGAAGAGACTGAACCACCTTAAAAATCCTTTCTTGTGGTGTGCTTGTGTGTGTTTGATTTCCTATACGTATGCTTGCATCTTTACTATCCGCATTAGTTCTATGATTCATTAATTACCAGTAGCTCATCTGGTCGATAGTCAGTAAATTATCAAAAAGGGGGAAAGATCTATTCACCCCCCCTCTAGATCTATTCAGTCCGTATCCAACATTTGGGTCACCGAGGGGTCCGATGATATCAAAGGCCCACATGGAGAACGGCCAAGGAGCAGAAAGAGGATGAAGAGAAGAAGCCGGAGCATGGATTTTGTCGGCATGAAGCTGGCACTGAAGGCACCTACGGACATAGGTGGAGCAATCTTCTTCTAGGGTCGGCCAGTAATAGCCCTGCCTAAGAATTTTCTTTGCCAACGCCTGTCCATTTACATGCCCTCCACATTCACTGGAGTGAGTGGCTTCTACTACCTTCCAAGCCTCATCGTCATCTAGACACCTCATTAGAACTCCATTCAGAGCTCGCCTATATAACTCACCAGCAACAATTGTGTATCTTGCGGCGACTCTTCTAATGGCCTGTCTCTGTTCAGCATTCGCAGCCTCCGGAAATGTACCATCCCTGTAATATTGCTCTATTTCATAGTACCACGGCAATTCTTCTTCTTCAATGATCTCTTCAAGCTCAGTTAATGATACTTCTTTCACTTCTTCCCTTTCTGTCTTCCTCTCTACAGACTTCCTAAGGCTGTCGAACCAGGGATCCTGAAGAGAAGGAACATCTAGCCGCTGGACCATAATGGTCTCAGTGGCACGACTGAGGGGGAACAATAGAGAAGAAGCCAGTGATGCAAGTGCATCGGCCAAGATGTTTTGAGAGCGAGGAGTATGGATATAGATAAGCTTCTGGAATTGCCTAGCCAAGAGAGTGACCAGGTCTTGATAGGGTTTAAGCTTAGGGTCACGGGTGCGGTAAGTTGACAGAACTTGACGCAGTACCAATTGAGAGTCTCCTATGATGTTAAGGTATCGCGCGCCCATGAGGTAGGCGTGTTTCAGACCGGCAAGGAGAGCCTCATACTCAACTATATTATTAGTGGCAAGAAATGAAAGCTGATAAGTAACAGGGATGGTTACTCCTTCCGGAGTGAGGAGAACGGCGCCGATTCCGCTGCCCTGGGAATTGAGAGCACCGTCGAAATGGAGAGACCAAAAAGGAAGATGAGCTATTGCCGCCAAGTGTTCATCAGGGAACTCGTCCTGGATCGAATCAGTATGGGGGATAGGAGAATGAGCGAGGTGTTTGGCAATAGCATATCCCTTGATTACCTTCTGGACGATGAAGGTGATGTCGAACTGGGAAAGAAAGCTCTGCCAGCGAGCTAGTCGGCTAGAAAGGACAGGCTTTTCTAAGAGATAACGAATGGGGTCCATTCTAGAGATCAGCCTAACCTCGTGGGCAAGAAAATAGTGTTTAAGCTTCTGAGCTACCCATACTAGCGCTGCACAGGTCTTCTCCATGGTAGTATACTTGGATTCGGCAAGATTGAATAACCTCGAAAGGTAGTATGCTGCCCTTTCCCGTCCTTCATCATCCACCTGTGCCAAGACAGCTCCTATGGAGTCCTCAATCACAGAAATGTACAAGATCAGGGGTTTCCCAGGGACGGGTGGTTGTAGAACTGGGGGATTAGAAAGATAAATCTTAAGCTCCTCATATGCCTTCTGACATTGCTCATTCCATTCAAAGTTCGCGCTCGCCTTTAATAATTCATAAAATGGGTGGCATCTTTGCGAGTGTTGAGATATGAATCTCCTAATAAATTGCAAACACCCAATCAAGCCTCGAAGTTAGGTAATGTTTTTCGGCGGCAGCATTTCCATGACGGCCTTTGCTTTATTTGGATCGATCTGAATCCCCCGTTTACTAACTATGAACCCGAGCAATTTCCCCGATGCAACTCCAAATACACATTTCTTTGGATTCATTTTTAACTTATACTCCCTAGCCCTTTGCAACACTTTGGCTAGAATGGCGGGGTATTCCTCTTGAGACCTCAATTTGACCAAGATATCATCCACATAGGCTTCCAAGTAAACGTGCATCATGTCGTGGAAGATAGCCATCATCGCCCTTTGATAAGTGGCACCTGTATTTTTCAATTCAAATGGCATAACAACATAGCAGTACGTGCCCCAAGGCGTAGTGAACGAGGTCTTCTCTTGATCCTCCGGAGCTAGACGAATTTGGTTATATCCAGAATAAGCATCCATGAAAGAGAGGGCTTCATACCCAGCTGTATTGTCAACTAAGACATCGATGTGAGGAAGTGGAAAATCGTCCTTCGGACATGCCTTATTCAAGTCCCTGAAGTCAATACAGATCAGAATTTTACCATCTTTCTTCATCACCGGGACTATGTTCGCCACCCATTGCGGATATAGTACAACCCTAATGAACCTGGCCTTATGCAATTTATCAACCTCTTCCTTAATTCTCAAGGCCATCTGCGGGTGGAATCTTCTTGCTTTTTGCTTAACGGGTGTTGCCCTTGGTTTAAGAATCAACCGATGTTCAACCAACGTGGGGTCAAGACCCGGCATGTCCTCATCGGACCAGGCAAATGAATCGTTGTACTCCCTCAAAACTTTGATAAGCTCCTCTTCGACCTGAGGAGGGAGGTTGGCGGAAATAAGTATGGGCCTGGGATCCTCTTCTATTCCGAGATTGATTTCCTTAGTGGGTTCATCCACTGTCGAGGAAGGTTCGTCAAACATCTTCAAGCCTTGTGCGTACAAGTCGGCAGTGTCATCCACCTCACCTTCCTCATTATCGGCTGGATCCTTCTCATTCACAACTTCATACACCCCTAATCCGTCGTTGCTCCATGCCCCTTCTAGTCCCTCATCATCTCCCAAGATAATTGCGGTCTCTACAAATTCAGGGCATCTCAGAAGGGCGTGGCATCTTTCAGCCAGATCTTGCAGAAACCTATCGGGAATGGTTTTGGGATGATGCATCACGGGGTGCGCCGCAGATGTGGATGGGCTGACTAGATTCGAATTGGATCCTACCCTAACTGACTCGACTATCCTAGGAGACTCTGCACACTGTACATCTACCCTAGGAGAAAGGAAATCTACTGGAAAAGGAACAGGGGTCTCGTGCCCCTGGGAATCTGAGCAGAACATAGCGTAATCTTCCAGTGAGACCTCCGTTTTGAAATTGGCATTTTTTTTTGGAGGCCGGAGGTGATCACACAGCAGGAGGAGGAAGAGGACGGAGGAGGAGGCAGCTGCATGGGGAACAATTCAGGGAATATGCAATCAAAGAACGGATCGGAAGAAGAAAACCACATCTCATGGAGCTGAGCTCCGGGGGGAGGAGGAGTGAACAGGGTTGACAGATCAATGGGCGGGCAGCGCCCGCAAGCACATGGAACGAATAAAATTTCAGGTCTCTCTGTGAAGTGCAGATCGACCAGGATTGGAGGAGAACGGGGAACAAATCCCAATTGTTGAAACCAGGAGGCAAGACGAGATGGAGACATAGAATAAGTAGTGATAGAGCTCCCCATTTCCCGTGGCCCCTGGCGGACCAATGGCATCGGAGGACGCTTCACCAGCTGCGTCTCCTTCTTCTTCGGCTGGCTTTCTTTTTCACAAAATAACTTTCCAACACAATCAGAAAAATCTTCTAGATCACCAACTAGCCCTTGCAGCGACGATGGTGGATCAGCAACAATACAGGCCTCATCTGCCTTTTCTTCAAGACTGGACGGTGATTTCTTCAAGGTACCAAGCTGTAACGGGCCTTTTACAAAATGTTGCCGGTAGTCCCATGTTAATGGCCCAGAGTCTCCAAGTACTGACATTGAGGATTCACGGTAGCCGAGGCCTCGGTGACCCATCTTCCTTCCTTTGGGAACGGGGTTGGTCCGGCCCTGTAATTGTGCGCCAAGACCCAGGCCCGGCTGGTAGCCCAGTTTTAGAATCATGTGCCACCCTTTGGAGTCTCTCATCTTGGACTTGACTGGTGCAGTGGCGAGCTTGCGTGACGCATATGCCCATGAATAATTCAAGTCCATTACTGACAGAACTGGCCTATTACTTGGCCACAACGTAGGCAGAATCTTGGCTGCTATCGCATCAACATTCTGGACTGTAGAAATACTTTTTACCTTGACCACTCGCCCTTGGAAGGGGAACTTCAAACATTGGTGGGCGGTTGAGGGGACGGCATTTAAACTGTTCAGCCATGGACGACCCAGAATAGCTTTGAACATCGGATCTATGTCTAGCACATAAAATTCCACGTCCATAACCCTAGCTCGGCCTGTACAGTCACGACCCCGTGACAAGCACGTCTGGAATTATCATAGGCTGCTATTGTAGTCGGTGTTGGCTTGAGCATATCTTCTGAGATGTTGCAAGCACGGAGGGTACTTAATGGACATACATTTATTGACGCTCCCGTGTCCACAAGTGCAGATTCTACGGCCATTTTGTTCAGAGAAATGGTAATGCATAATGGCATCTGCCGTGCCTCAGGGGGTGCTAGTTCTAATTCAGAAAATGAAATGGAAGGCCTCTTGGTAATTGTTGCCAAAACCGACGGCAAGCTATCCACTGCCACGTCCTCACTCACCATGACCTTCTGCAGAAAAGTCTTCAAGGCGTCCTAGTGTAGTGGCGACCTTTTGATCAATTCCAAGACTGAGATCTTGGCCGGCATCCGGTCCAAATGCAGCAATAAATCATATTTCATGCCCGGCACGGGGTCTACTTCTTCTGTCTCAACTGTGGCGGAAGGAACTTGTAGGTTGGGTGCAGACGCACCGGAGGGAGGAAACATTCTTTGGAAAGGACGCCCGCTCCGAAGGGCACAGTTTGGTGCCGACACGGCCTGAGATGGACCCCCGCTTGGCCCGGTGGGGTAGGTGGAAGGTGTAGAGATGGGGGTGAGGATGGCAGAAGTGGGTCTAATAGGCCCTGGTGGAGGGGAGATAGGCGAGGGGTTAAACGGAGGGGTGATGATAGAGGTCTAGGGGGTGGTGGTGCAAAGACTGGTGGCGTGGAGGGGAAGGTGACGGGCCTGATGGATGATGCGGAGGGAATGACGAGTGGTGTAGTGGTCAGAATGGCGGGCCTGAGGATGGAGGGGGTAGCAAGTGCAGGGGAATGATTGTGGTGGAAGGCCAAAAGGTGCGCGGGGGTTTCATCATCAAAAGTCCACCCAGCGTTGGGGGCTAGGTGTTGGACAATGTTTACCTGTGCTGGTGCTGGTGTCGGCCGCTGTTGTTGTTGCTGAGGAGTGGGTTGATGCATTGGCATGGGATTCTGATGGATCCCAAGGTCTTGTTGTTGCTGCTGCTGATGGGGTTGCTGCTGTTGCTGGGGTTGCGGTTGCTGCTGTTGCTGGGGTGCCGCCTGCTGCGGCCTGGCCTGTCTCTGCCTCTACTTGATGTCTTCAATCAGCTGGTGCATCTGAGCCCAGTCGATCCTCTGGCCCTCATGCAAATCATACACCATGTCTCTGAACTGGTAGCATCGCTCTATCGTGTGCCCGAGTTGCCGATGGAATATGCAATATCGAGACTGATCGGCGGCCGGATTCCAATTTGGACGCTCAGGAGGCAACTGAAGATCACCGGTATACATCAAAGCAGAGAAAATATCGGGCAAAGTTTCAGGAAGAGGAGGGTAATGGGCCCTTTTTGGACTCGGTCGAGCAGATCCATAGGCGGCGGGTGGGGGGACACTGTTGTATTATGGTGGCCGCTGAGGCTGTTGGGGTGGCTGTGGTGTTTGTTGCGGGTATTGTGGGATTTGGAAAGCGGGATGGGGGACTTGTGGCGTGGCGAACTGGGGGTTGCGCGGGGGCTGAGGGAAGCGAGGTGAAGCGGCCTGGTGGGGGAACTGAACAGCCTGGACCTGCTCGTTAATCTGTACTCCCTCAGTGACGGGGCCCTGGGATTTTCTGGCAGTTTTGGGTTTCTGGGCCTCGAACAAAGAATGGATGGGAGAGTCCTTTGTTGGGTTCGGTGCAAGTATTCAGAGGGGGGGTGAATGAATATAGCCTATAAAAACTTTCACCCAATATAAAATTTCGCTCAATTAGAATTTCGCTCACTCAACAGATTAAACACTTAGAATAAAATCTGATCAAATCATCTAATGAACCTGTGATCAAACACTTGGAGCGCCCCTATGCAAACATCTAGCGGAAGCAAACCATAAGCAATCAAACCACAATGCAAGAGGGGTTTTTAGGTGGTTCGGTCCTGCAGACCTACATCCACCCCACACTCAACCCGAGTGTGCCTTCCTACTGACTCACAGCTTGAACAGCTGGGCATCACAGCTTGCCTCCGCTGGGCAATACAGCTTAGCCATCGCTGACTCACAGCTTGAACCCACTGGGGATTACAGCTTAACCCGTCCGAGACCAAGTCTCGCCAGCTGAGGATTACAACTTTACCTGTCCAATGGAGACCTCCACTGCATCCGCTGACAAATAGCTTGATAAGAAAGTATAAAAAGAAAACAAGAAAAGATGGAAACACAGCAACTAAAGGCTGAACAATGAAGCACGAAATATAGCTCTAACAATGAGCAACCTCAGATCTAGTTTTGAACCAAAGATCTGAGGAACGAACTCCTTCTCTTCCTCTCTCTCTCTCTCTTCTTCTTCTTCACACTCTGCTCGAGCTCTCTATCTCTTTCTCCTTCTTCTTTCTCTTCTTCTTCTGCTCTTCTTTCACTCTCTACTCTTCTCTTCTTTTCTTCTCTCTCTGTCTGGATCGTGGAAGCTCTCTCTTCTTTTTCCCTTTTTCTTCTCTCAGCTTCTGCTCTCTGCTTTTTCTTCTCTTCTTCTGCTCCCAGGCTTCGATCACGATCGATCTTCTACAGAGGATGAAGACTCGTATATATAGCAGCAGCAGCAGGGAGATAGGGCGTGTGCTGCCCACGCCTTCCGTCCAGAAGATTCCTCCTCGGATCACGTGCTCAGCACCACCTCGGATCACGTGTCAGGTGCCAGCTTCAGGTCACGTGCCCATTCATCAATACGCTCAGCAACTGGAGTTAGATGGCGTCAACCCACTTACTCCAAGGAGTTGACGCACCCTTCAGAGATCTTCAACCCTTTTTAACGGCTGCATCGACGCTTCCAACCCGTGGCGTTGACACGTTGATGCGTTCTAGTGAGCAGGTCTTCAGCAGATAGACGTGCTGCGTTGACGCTCTCAGCATGCTGCGTTGACGCATGGAGCTGCAGCGTCGATGCTGCCAATGTACTCCAGAGGCTGCAATAAGGGATACTTGAACTGCTGCGTCCACGCTACTTGATCAATGCGTTGACACACCAGAGTAATCCACAAGCTTCTTTCTTGATTGTTTGAACTACTGCGTTCACGCCACTTGATCAAGGCGTTGACGCATTGGTGTGTTCTAGCAGCGGAAATTGGATGGCTTCACCCCTCTTGCTTTAAGGGGTTCATTAGCCTCTTCAGTCCCTGTCAGACAGATGAAACGAAGTCATCAGTTCTAAGTTTATGCATTGCATTGTATAGACTTTGCTGTGAAGGTAAAGGCTAAAGCAACATACAGACTTTATGATACTTAGATGAAAAATAGGCGAAAGCAATGTAGAGACTTCAGACTGCAGGAACGTGTGAACAACCAATGTGTAGACTCTTCAATCGACAGGCTTTGAAGCACAAAGGAAATGTACAGACTTTGCCTTAAAATGAATGTAAAGACTTAGAATCAAAGAGGCCTTGTGTAGACTTTGAACCAGTGTACAGACTTGGAAGCTTGAGCCAATGAATAGACTTGAGACGCTTAAGGCGATGTACAGACTTGTTGAGGCTCAAGCAGTGTACAGACTTCGAAGTTCCACTGTGGATGTACAGACTTCATGAAGCGAAGCGATGTGTAGACTTGAAGCTTCTGAAGCAATGTACAGACTTCAAAGATCATTGTGGATGTACAGACTTCATGGAGCGAAGCCAATGTACAGATTTAATGTGTAGCTGAAGCCTTGAACGTAGGAATAGGCTGGAGTGTATAGACTTCAGGCTTCAGAACCGAATGTTCAGACTTCGCCTAAGAAACGTAGGGAAAGTCCCCAGTGTATAGACTTTGCCTTGAGCGAAAGGTAAGTGATGAATGTATAGACTTTCACGATGTGTAGACTTGAATATATGAAAGCTACAGTGAAAGAGTGTATACACTTGACCAGATCAAGGGCAATTCGGATGTACAGACTCTGAGGTTCAAAGCCAATGGCTGTACAGACTTAGAATATTAAGACTGATGTACAGACTTCATGCGTTGACGCTGTACACACTTAGCGAGTTGACGCTGTACACACATCCAATGAAGTGCGTTGACGCTGTACAGACTTTGCCTAACTCATGCATGAACTAACGTTGTATATACTTAGCCAATGCAATGCACTATGAATGTATGGACTTACATGAGATGCTCATTGAGACGCTCAATGTATACACTTCAAGCCCAGTGTATAGACTCTCAGCCATGAACAAAGCATGAAGCACACTAATGCAAGAATGTATAGACTTGGAAGTCTATGTGCATGACAAAACCAATGTATAGACTCTGAAATGCAAGCGATGCAGCAATGCCTAGACATTGGGCTTTACCCTGCAGTGTATAGACTTTGCTACCCAAACAATCAATGTTCTGATGGGTCAACGCATCAGCAAGGGTGGGTCGACCCACTACTGTTCAGACTGTAGATACATGCAGAGACATGATATCTGACAGAATGCAATGCATATATATAAAGAACAAATGCCATCAATGCTAAACATCATCATTCATGTTGCTATCATATGCAGAATGCTCAAGGATAAGAATGCACAGAAATGCACTTTGTTTATTGCAATCATCAAAACACAATAACATTACTATCATCAAAATACAATATCAAATGCACTCAAATGCACTCACTGTCTTGCTATCATCAAAACCAAATAGCATTGCTATCATCAAAGTAACATAGCACATGCTTGTGCCTAAGAGGCACAACATCCTTGAACTGGGTTTGTATGAACCGAGCTCTGTTGTATAACTGGTGCATATTGGAAATGTCATTCATTGCCAAGATATTTCGGAATGTTGGCATGGCATTGGAGATCAACAACTTCACTTTCTCTTCTTCCGGGATCTGCCCGGGCACACGTGAGGCCATCTGCCTCCATCGGTCTGCATAGGTCGCAAAGTCTTCCTCTGACTTCATCTTCTCGGCTACCAGGTCAGTGAAGGAATACTCGAGTCCGACCCGGTCTTGGAATCTTTGAATAAACCTCTCTTTAACGGTTTTGAAGTTCTCGGCCTCCTCCATGGGCAACGTATAAAACCACTCAAGGGTGACCCCTTCTAATGATCGTCGAAATAAATAAGCCATCAGACGATCGTCTTGCTGGAACTGCGCCGACTCATATAGGAACTCCCGGACATGGATGAATGGGTTGCCATTCTCGTCATATTTGCGGTACACAGGGAGCTCAGACTGGGAAGGAAAATGAATGTCCCCGAAGTTAGGAATAGGGACGTCAGCCAAAGATTGCGGGCCAACCCGCTGATGGAGGAGATCGATTTGTTGCTGCATAGTAGCCCATTTATCAAGAATCTCCCGTTCCCGGGAGGGAGGAGAAGGAGCAGGAGGAGTAATGCCTGGATAGGTAGCCAAAGGATAAGCCGATTGAGGGGGCGGCACGTAAGATGGATAATGGGCCGAGGAAGGGCCCATATCCGCATGAGCCAGCTGGGCGGCCCCTGGTTGCAACCTAACAAAGTCTGCAGGGGCTACGAGGGCCTGCGGCGATGGAGAAACTGTGGCGTAAGGATCAAGGTAAGGAACAGAGGGGATTTGAGACTTTCCCTTATCGAGCTGCTGATGGGCCGAGGTGGAAGCCTGGCCCATTTCCACATTGGAATAGCGAAGGATCTAAGGACGGGTAGGAGTGAGGTCGATGGGAGCCACAGAGGTGGTCCCAGCAACGGGAGATGTGATGGCAGCGGCAGTCGTGCCATGAGAAGGAATTAAGGTCGGGGCATCGGCCCCCTGCAAAGCTTGCCGGATGAGATGGAGCTGGGTAGGGTCTAGCTGGGCCATCATATTGAGGATCAGATTGGCTGAATTCTGATTGGCCGGATTTGAAAGAGAGGGTTGGGAACCCTCGCCGAGAATGGTCGGGAGTGGAGGGGCATTCCCCTCTCCTCCATGCAGGTGGGCAACCCTAGGTGGGTCCTCAAGAAGGCCACGAGGAAGGGAGTCCTCATGAGACTGAGAGAAGTCGTATGACAACATGGAAGATGATGAATCAAACAAAGGGTTGGAGTATGAATGGAAACAAGAACTAACCCTAAGAGATGATCCTGAGGGAAAGAAACAACCCCACATACACCAAGACACCTAGGACTAGGAAGGACAAACCTAACCAAACCAAACCTACAAAGCAAACAACAAGCATGCAATGGAAGGAAGAGATGAGAGCAAACTCACCCAATTATGCAATCAAGTTATTAAATGACGCTCGTCAATTTCTCATGATTTCCTCTTTGAACCTTAGTGGGTTAACGAAAATATAAGTTCTCTCAACCACTAGATGCCTAATTGGGGTAGGAAACGAGGAACTGTGTGACTCTACAAGGATCTCTCACTCGTGGATGCAAACCCTATACTGGGGGTGGATGCGATACAACCTGCCCGGCGTCCGTGTGGGAATCCACGGCTCACGGGGGCTTACGGAGGTCCTCAGCAAGGTCCCTAGTCGGCTCCAAGGAATATGGAGACGAGAGGAAACCCTACCTCGGTAGGAATGCAACTACTATGAGAAGAGATGGATGCTCCTATGCGCACCGGAGTTCATGCACAATCTAGCCTAGCAACTATCAATCAATGATCAAGCATACACATGAGCAATAAAGGAAACGATGGTGCAACAATGGTAAGAAAGTAGGGGGAGATCAACAAGCAGCACCAAGAGCAGCAAATCGCATGGAATATGACAATCAAAATAGACCATGAGTGCACTGTGGCAGTCGATGAATGGCCCTTCTGCGACCGCTCAAACAGTAAAACGGTCCGTATGGGACCGTATGAACCAGGGAGAAATAACATGAAAACCTACAGAATAGACACAGAGTGCTGAAAATACGATGCAACAGTGGCAGGAGAATACCAGAAGAACGGTCTGTACCCAACCGCGTAATCTCCTGAACGGTCTTCCAACAGCCGCGTGCCTACAATCAAAACACAGTAAAGCGTACCTGTGCCGAAGAGATGAACGGCTTGATGACAGCCACTCCAAATTATGGACGGTATATCATGCACCGTCGGAAACAGAGAACAGGAGTGGGACTGGCTCTGGTCGCAGGGGATGGACGGTGGATGATCAGCCGCTCCTGAAGATGGACGGCTCTCAGAGAACCGTGCACGTCCCAGAAGGCAAAAAATGCATCTAACCTGCAAATCACTCCAAGAAGAGAACTTGCACAACGAAAGGGGGTCAGCAACTCAAAAGCACGATGGGCATTAGGCGTCCCACCGTGATCGCCACAAAAGAAGGGTGTAGATATATTTTTCCTCCTCTTTTATCTTAAAATGGAATGGTGTGCTATGAAAGGATCAACCAGACAATGAATGAATGAAAAGCAACCAGAGGAGAAAGGAACGTGACAGTAACCGTGATCGCCACCAAAGCGCCGGACGTGATGAACACGCCGTGCTTTGGAAATAGGGGGGAGACACTCGCCTAGCTGCAGCACTGGTGAGATGTGTGGTCGATGTAGAACCGCCTAAAGGACATGCGGTCTTACAATAGGCCGCCTATGGGCGCTACAGAACACACGAGAGAAAGCGCTCCTGGATGATGGACGGTTTCACGTAGACCGCAGGAAGAAGAAGGGAGGTGCAGAATGGGCCGCACGTCTCCTTGAACGGTCAGTAACGAACCGCACAGGTCCACCACGCCAGAAGTCGCTAAAGGGGTTCACCTCCACCCTCTCCGGCCGGCCAGAGGGGATGGGCCTCGTGCTGCTGAAGTGCTGACCTACAAAACAATGTGAAGACACAGAAAAGAATACCTAGATCAGGACTGAATGGTGTAGTAAATGTCAATATAAGAAGAAATGAACATAAACGAATGGAAAGGGGAAATACCTGGGGGGTTTTAAAACCCTAGGGTGAGAAAACTGTGGGTGGAGGTGTGCATGATGATGCGAACGAAGGGGGACGTGGGGAGAAGGCAATGCATGCAAGGGACATGATGAAAACTATAAGGGAACGCAAACGACTCGAAATATGAACTACTCCCTGGACCGGAGGCTTGTATGGACGTAGAGAGCCTCCCACCTTGGTGCTAGGTCGCTCAAAAGTGCGGCAGGGCTTCGCCGTCGATCAAAATCTCCCCCCCTTTCGACGTCCGACCTTTAGGGTCTATTTATAGAGCCTAGAAAGCCAGCCCCGAAACTAGGGTTTAGAGCCATTTTCGGGACGAGATTATTGAAGATAAATCATAGATAATATTATTATCTCTCCTCCAGTCGAAACGGCAGCCAAAATGGTTGATTATCCACGGAGATATTGATAAAAGAAGTTGGGGATAAAACCATAGATAAAAGGATTAAAATCTATTAAGCAATCGACGGGATGAACGGTCTCACGATAGACCGCTCAACCGTTGGGCGGTTACCTTTTGACCGTCCAAGATCGTCGGTGGAAATTCAAATAATCAGAAAATAAACCCAATTATCCCTCGAACTGACCGGAACGCCCGCCGTTGGACTCTGAAAGATGGACGGCTCCATGGAGACCGTTCAAATGTAGTGCGGCCAACAACAAGCCGTTCTTGCCTTGTCGGTGATAATTAAAATAATTGGATAATTATTTGAGAAAACTGTCAAGCGTAGGACTCTAAAATATAGGCGGTTAGAATCGACCCGTTCATTAAGTTGAACGGGCCTAATGGGGCCGCACAAAAGTCTGTTGGTGAAAATTCAGAAAATCCCTAGAAATCAACCAAAAGTGCATGAACGGTCTATATACAACCGCCCCAGCATTGACCGGCTGATGTTGGACCGTTCATGCTCTTGAACATTTGATTTTCATAAACATGTTCAATTAATCAAAACCAAGTTCCATTAAGCCCTAAATTGATATGGACTCCACCAAGGAGGGAGGTTACGCATAAAACTAACCCAAAATACACTTGAAAACAGCCCCAACGAGTGATGGGCAATTCGAGGCATCAACAAAAGGGAGTAAGAGAAACGACTCAACTTATCGGCATAAAACGGGTGTCAACAGATACCTTTTAAGCACTTGAGTATTATAGTGACTATCTGCAAATTCTCTTGAGACCTAAGTTTCTCGGTAACGTGTAACTGTTATTCTACTATGTGGATCCGAAATTGATCCATTAGATCTGAAAATTCGGATCCTCTAACTCATTCCCTATTAAAGGTGTATATAATAAGATATCGGGTTAGATCCAAATCCAAAATTTTAAGTTCGGATTCGAATCAGATCCCGATTTGAAACAGTGTGTAATTTCAGATTCGGGTCATATTCGGATTCATTGTTATCGGATCCGGATTCGGATCACAAAGGATCCGATCCGAATCTGACCTGTTGACACCCCTACCTAGCCGGTTCTAGTTTCAGACAGTTTTGGACAGGGACCTATCTATATCAATATAGGTCAAGAAGATATGCACAAACAGACACACATATATATACATATATACATGTAAGTATGATAGGGAACAAATAAAGTAAAAAAAAATCAATATGGTATATCAGTATCATTTGTGTCACAGTTAGGACCAAGTAAGTAGCTGTCACGCCATTGCACAATTTTCCAGATAACTTAAACCCAACAACACTGGGCAAGACCATGCTCATAGGCTATCCAATCAAAGATGAAGCAACTTAGAAATAGGCAAGATGTATCTATGAAGTAGCAATGACTATCTAAAAAGCACAAGTAAAGAGCAGCGACCACTGCACTACACTAGAAACAATATATTACCATATACATAGACAACATACAATATACTTTCAAACATCAATGGTATGCACATGCGTATGCATACCTAGGTTAAGCAGATTAGCAATGGATCATACTAGATACATGTTCGCTCAGGACGTTACTATTTCAGCCTATTCAAAATTCTAAAGAACACTTGATCCAGATGTAACAAAGGATCAATATAAGCATCTTAGAGCATGAATTCAAAGAGTAATTCATCTTCAATTCTTCATGAAGAAGGAAATAATAATGCATAGCTCTATATGCATATTGCAAACAATACCTGCCCAAGCATTGCAGCCTCAGCTTCAATTCCTCCAACTCCCCAGCCGGTAACACCTAATCCATCAATCATTGTTGTATGAGAATCAATCCCAACCACACTGTCAGGATACATGATCCCATACGTGTTGAAGACGACTCGACCAAGGTATTCCAAGTTAACCTGAAATTCCAACTTGGCATCTTAATAGAAACTTGAAAGCATTTTAGAAAATCAAGGTTCTTTTAAAAATATATCTAGAAAACTAATACATTTAGGGGGAAAATGTAGCAAAGAAAATAAAAGTTAGCTACTTGACAAGCAAGACACACACACACACACACACACACACACACACACACACACACACACACACACACACACACACACACACACACACACACACACACACACACATACACAAACACAGAGAGAGAGAGAGAGAGAGAGAGAGAGAGAGAGAGAGAGAGAGAGAGAGAGAGAGAGTATGTAGGAAGAGTCAGAGAGGTGGCAAGAAATAGGGCAGGAGTGAAATCACCCTCCCCCTCTTCTTATTCTCCTCGGAGTCCTCCTGGTGTTAGCGCACGCACGCACTTGAAGTTGATCACCGTGCTATGTGGTGGGGGATCCATCCAGTCAGCTAGATCTGTGCTCTCTCCGCCTCCACGTCCACCCTCCGGTCGCGCTTGTCCCACCCAGATCCGGCCACCACCGGCCCTCTCTTCCCCTCGCCTGACCACTCCGGTCTAATCGACCGTCGGATCTGGCGACGCCGGCTAGCTAGAGGTTACTTTTTTTTCAAAACTCTTTCCCCCTTCCCCGCCGCCCCCAAAATCGTCGGCACCGTGCCACGCGTCTTATTTTGGTTCTTGTTTTTTGCCTCTGCTTGCGGGATACATACAATTTCCTGATGATGTTGATGTCTTCGTTTCGCTCGATGTTGCCAGGGGTGAAGCCGGATCACCAGATCTCACCCGCTGATCTGTTGATCGAGGTCCGGCGTTTGTAGGGGCAGGCGAAGAGGAGGCGGCGAGGAGGGGCAGAGAGGGGGCAGGGAGGGAGCGGGTGGTCGGTGATCTGATCCGGCGAGCAGACAGACATGGTGCTGCCCAGCTTGATCCACAAGGTCTTGGGAGCCGTCAAGGACCAGACCAGCATCGACCTCGCCAAGGTGTCCAACACCATGGCACCGGAGCTGGACGTGGCCATCGTCAAGGCCACCGGCCATGACGATGAGCCGGCCGACGACAAATACCTGAGGGAGATCCTCAGCCTCACCTCCTAGTCCAGAGGCTACGTCGACGCTTGCATCGCCTATACTTGATGGGGGGGAGGGAAATCAGGTGTTAAAATGCAAAAAATTGAAAAGTATCGGGCGGCCGTTTTGCCGCCACCTGGGTCATCCCAATTACTACGTTTTTAAATTTTTTATTTTTTTTATTTGAAGCGACTTAGTGTTATGTTTTGTTAAAAATGAAACAATATCTAAGATCTATTATCACTTTTACAAAAAAATGTCAGAATATAATATATGTTCTTACATTTATTTTCAAAGCCTCGGAATAACATGACCATATAGCTATGCTATAATAAAACGTTGGAAATTTACCAACGTTTATTTAAAAATGTCAGAATATGCCGCCTATACTTACATTTTTTAAAGGCGTAGGTAAAATGTGTGGCTATAGGCCAATTTTCTTGTAGTGCTTGCATTGACGCCCTAACTTTATGGAGTCAATGCTACCTTGAGAATCACCTGGGCTATTCTAGCTTTTGCTTAGAGGAGTCGACACTGAGGAAGTCTAGAGTCGACACAGCCAGTTCTCGCCTGTACCGCTTGCATGCTGATCTTGATAGAGTCGATGGTACTTAAGGGGTGCGTCGACGCATCCTTTGAGGCATGCTTCTACAACGGCTTCTGGGAGGTGCCCTGAGTTCATGGGGTCGACGCAGCGTTGAAGGCTGCTTGAGTGCTTGCTAGAACTGCGTCCGGAGTCGACGCAGTGAGGTCGTGAGGTCGACGTAGATGAGTGTTCGCCTTGGCTGTTCTTCCCTTGGTGAGAAAAAGGAGTCGACTCAACTTCATGGTGGCGTCGACATAGCCCTTTAAAGTTTGTTAAGCTCCTTTACACCTAGCCAAATAAAGTGATGATTCATGAGTCGCTTGAATAACTGGCCAATGACTTATAGTAGGATATCATCAAAACATAATATACACAACATTCTCCCACTTTTTGATGATGGCAACTATGAGTCATTGTGTCCAAAGTTTTTGACAGTAAATTTTGGCATTCAACAAACTATCATATAGATTTCATCATAACTATCATGAAGCATATCAAGGATTTGAAAAACATGAAGGACTCAGCATGACATGCAATGAAAACATGCAGACTGGGGGACTCAAATAGATGATGACTCAAACAACTTCTCCCCCTTTGACATCAGCAAATCATGAAAGGTGCTTTCAGAATGAGCAGTGGAGAGGAGATGTGGAGAAAATTGCAAAAGAAAGATTCAAGTCTAAGACAAGTTTGATTAGAGAACAGGATCAACCCCAAATTTAGATATCTCCCAGCACAAGAGCATTGCATGGTAATGGAGTATGAATTGATGGATTAAAATCAATAACTGTTAGAAGTAGGAGAGTCCAAGTGGCTATTAGGAGTATGTCCATTCAAGATTACTAAAGCTGATGCACTTAGTATCAACTATCATTAGTATTCCCTGTTCAATCTATCTCATAAAATCCAGTGACCTTTTAGGATCAACTACCATTAGTATTGAAGCCAAACAAGCTGGAACAGTGAGATTTTATCTTATCATGCACCTCTAGTTTTCACGATGACTGTACTGACACTCAAGTTCAACTAACACCTTTTTACGTGAGGAATCACATTGGTTAGATGCAATTGCCCCAGTTACTCAATGTAGTTAACTATCATGCCTCATTTAGACAAGAGTTAGCTTGTCACATCATGCCTGACCCTCGATCAATTCATTGGTGAAGGGGTACAGTTTCTTAGCGAACAAGAGCCATTGCTCTGTGAAGCTCCTTCTGCTCAACCCCCCCTTTTTTAAAATAAGTCTACCAGATCAGAGTTAGTCAAGACATTACTTTTTGACGTGAACCACCTCACGTCTCAGGTGAAGTACATTCAGTTACTAAGTAAGCCCCAATCATTGCTCCGTGATGAGTGCTTTGGATAAATCTCAAATAATATGGTTGTTTGATCACAATACTCAATGTGAAGTTTATCAACCAAAATTGTTACTGAGCATGCATAGGCAGACCATGGGACATTAGAACTTATTACACTAAATGCATCAACAGGAGTAAACCTGAGGAGTCCGTTTACAGACTTCAGGAAGTTGTTGACCTTAAAATCTTAATTCATTTAAACACCCATGATATAAAAATGCAGGAGATTTCTTTCAGAGAGGTTAGTTAATGAAAAATAGTCTTAGATGAAACAATCCACAAGGAAGTGGAGGGATGAACAATGAGTGGAATACGCTCCCCCTCAACACGTGCAAGTGCTTGAATCATGAAAGATACATTTGGAGTCTTCACAGGTGTGTCGACCTAGGCTGGACAGTGTGTCGACATAAAACTCTTCCACAGAATGAAGAATTTGGGCAGTTTGAACTATGGCGTCGACGCACACTAATCAGTGCATCAACTCACTTGAGTCAGACAGATGCAACACTTCAAATATAGCAGACCTAATAAAGAACCTGTCTCAAGAAAATCAACCAACTCCCCCTCAACCCATGGACACTAAAATGTAGTATGTGAGGACCCTTGGTACCTGACGGAGTATCTTCTCACACATAGTGAGTGCTCCCAGACTGACTGAGCCTTCCCTTTCATACATCACCATTTTATATACCATTGGGTCATGCAGAGAGAGGAAACAATCTACAACTTATGAACAATGAAACCAACCAGACATGCAAAATAGGACTCCCCCTGACAGTAGTAACTAGTGACCTCTTGAACTTATTTGACCAAAATAATGCAAGCACAATCAAGTGGGGGGTCTACACAGACCCAATTCTCTTCTTAAGGTAGAAAACCTTTCATTGCTCAGAGGTTTTGTAAAAATATCTGTAATTTGCTTTTCAGTTTCAATGAATTGCAATTCAAAATACTTTATTGCTAACCTCATCTCTAAGGAAGTGATGTATTATCTCAATGTGTTTTATTCTTGAATGCTGGATGTGGCTCTTTGTTAAATTGATGGCACTTGTATTATCACACAATATGGGTGTGCATCCAAGGTCTATACCATAATCTTGAAGTTGGTGCTTTATCCACATCACTTGGGTCCCACAGCTTCCTGTAGCTACATATTTTGCATCTGCAGTAGATAGGGCCACATAGTGCTACTTCTTAGAAGCCCAAGAGACTAGACACCCACCCAAATATTGGCAATACCCACTAGTACTTTTTCTATCAATTTTACACCCAGCATAGTCAACATCAGTATAAGAAATTAATTCAAAGCAGCATGATGCTGGATACCATAGGCCGAGATTATGTGTGCTAGCAACATATCTTAAGATTCTTTTCACAGCAATTAGATGGGATTCCTTAGGATGGACTTGATACCGTGCACACTTGCATACACTAAATTGAATATCAAGCCTAGAAGTAGTGAGATACAAAAGAGACCCGATCATACCTCAGTATGTTTTAGGATCTATAGATTTACCATTCTCATTTGCATCTAGAGATGCATTTGTTCCCATGGGCGTGGATATGTGTTTGACATCCTTCGTTCCAAATCTCTTGACGATCTCCAATGTGTACTTGGACTGATTTATGAAAAAGCCTTCCTTAGTCTGTGTAACCTGCAATCCAAGGAAGAATTGGAGTTCCCCCATGAGGCTCATTTCAAATTCTTTTGTCATAAGATCAACAAATTGCTTGCACATATTGGAATCAGTTGAACCAAACACTATATCATCTACATATACCTGTACTATAATGATATGTCCATTCATCACTTTTGTAAAGAGAGTTTGGTCAATTTTACCTCTGTTGTAGTCTCTGCGGGTCCGATGTGCACTTAATCTGTCATACCAGGATCGAGGGGCCTGCTTTAGTCCATACAGTACTTTGTTCAATTTGTATACATGGTTAGGCAAATCATCATACTCAAAGCCAGGAGGCTGCTCTACAAAGACTTCTTCTTTTATTAAGCCATTCAGAAAAGCACTTTTAACATCCATTTGATAAGTTTTATGCCTAGCGAACATGCGAATGCTAACAAAATTCTGATGGCTTCTAGTCTTGCTACAGGGGCATATGATTCTTCAAAATCAATTCCAATTTCCTGATTATACCCCTTAGCTACCAACCTAGCTTTGTTTCTAGTTATTGCTCCATCTACATTTAACTTGTTCTTAAATACCCATCTAGTTCCAATAATAGGCTGGTTGGTGGGTCTGGAAATCAGATTCCATACTTGATTTCTTTCAAATTGATTAAGTTCCTCATGCATGGCATTAACCCATTGTTCATCCCGCAAGGCTTCTTCAATATTTTTGGGTTCCACTTGAGACACTAATGCAATGAGGTCTTCATCATTAACATCTTTATGAAATGATCTGGTCCTAGGGGGATCATGAAGGTTTCCTATGATGTTTTGGACATGATGATCTTTTAAAGTTCGGATGTTGGTAGAAGACTCACTGGGTAGAATTGACTGTGCTAGAATTTCGATTGACCGACCTATTTCTTCTACTGTGAGTTGTGGTTGGTTGCCCTCTCCTTGTTCTTCTTTAGACTCCAGAAATGTGCCATCATTCTCCTCCTTTTCCATGTCAGCAACATTTTTATCTGAATCATTTGACATTTCAGTAAACACTACATGTGGAGTTTCTTCCACAATTTGATTCTTCACATTGAAAACCCTATATGCCCTTGAAGTTTCTGAATACCCTAAAAATAATCCAATGTCACTCTTGGCTTCAAACTTGTCCAAATCAGATTTGTCATTGTTATGCACATAGCATTTTGATCCAAATGGTTTGAAGTATACCAAGTTGGGTTTCTTACCTTTCAGCATTTCATAAGGAGTTTTATTACTCTTTGGCCTTATCATGGCCCTGTTGATTATGTGGCAAGCCGTGTTTGCTGCTTCAGCCCAGAATTTTCTTGGGAGCTTGCTTTCAATCAACATGGTCTGGGCAATTTTCACAATTCTTCGATTTCTTCTTTCCACAATGTCATTTTGCTCTGGGGTCCTGGGAGAAGAAAATCTATGTGTTAATCCTTCATGGTTGCAGATTTTAGAAAATGAGGAATTTTTGAACTCTCCTCCATTATCAGATAAGATGGTGGAAACTCTGAATTTACCTTCTTGTTTCACTTTTTTGAACAGTTTCTGGAATTCATGGAAGGCATCATTTTTGTTAGTTAAGAAAAAGATCCAAGTGAAGCGAGAGAAGTCATCAACCAACACATAGCCAAATCTTTTACCATTAAGGCTGGCTGTTCTAGTTGGACCAAACAGGTCCATGTGCAGAAATTCAAAGGGCATGGACGATAATGACTCACTTCTAGTTTTAAAAGTTTTTGGAGTTTGTTTACCTTTGGAGCATGCTTCATAAACCTTGGTAACCTTTTTATAGGACAATTTAGGCAACCCCGTAACCATTCCATGCTTGGACAGTTTGTGTAGTGTACTATAACTGACATGCCCTAATCGTCTGTGCCACAGCCATGCATCATTGGGCTGACTGGCAGACAAACATAGATTTTCAGAAAGTGAGGTATCAAGGTCTACCATGTAGACATTATTTACTATATGAACTATAAACATCACAAAATTAGAGTTTTGCTAAAAAATCTTACATTCATTGGCATCAAACAGTACCTTGTGGCCTTTGTCGCACAGCTGGCTTATGCTGAGCAGATTGTGCTCAAGGCCTTCAACAAGCATAACATTTTCAATGAAATTGGAAGAGTTCTTAGCCACTGTACCTGTGCCAATGACTTTTCCTTTGTCTTTACCTCCAAACCTCACTTGACCTCCTTCTTTCTTGACCAGATGACTAAACTTCTTTCTATCTCCTATCATGTGCCTTGAGCAGCGGCTATCCAAGTACCATCGGTTGTGATGGGCTGTTAGGCATTCGTGCATAGAACACATTAAGCAGAAGTTTTTGGAACCCAAACAAATTTGGGCACACAATCATAGTTGAAAGCATGCAATAAGCTCTTTGGGATCCATACTTGCTTAAATGGTCTCATTCTCTGGCCAGACTAGCATTGGTTGCTAGTGTGTCCAGGTTTGTTGTAGGTGTGACAAACAGGTTTCATGAATTTCATGAAGTATGAATTGAATTGTGGTCTATTTCTTGGGTTTCCAAATATGTTGAATTGGGTATGGAAGGTACCCAAGTTTGGCTGTCTGTACGCCTTTCTTTTATCACTAGACCAATTTTTCTTTTCGAAGTAACAAGATGAGCAGCGTTGATGCATGCCTCTAGTGTGTTGACCTGACTAACTCAGTTGACCACAGACGCATCGACCTGATTGGTCATTACGTTGACCCTGGGCCCTAGCCGTCTCTAGCTGAGTAGTGTTGCGTCGACCCAGTGAGCCAGTGCGTCGACCTTGGGTTCCAATTTTTTTTTGTTACTAGGCTGATGGTTGCTTCCTTGATTCTTAGGGTACTTGACCGTGAATGTTATTATTTTGGATTGTTTTGGACTTAGAGGCATCATGCCTTGTTGATTCTTCTATTATTAATTTTCCCTTTCCTTTTTCTGGACAGAATGAGATAGTCTTAAATTCAAAAGGCCTTTTTTTAGAGGGGTTAAATTCCAACCCTTCCTTCTTGAAATTAACCCGAGTACCTAAGATAACATCTAGGTTGGATTTACCCTAGGTCATTCTTTCGAGGACAAACTGTTTGTCCTTCAGCTCTTTTTGAGCCCTCTCAAGACTTTTCTACAATTCATCATTGATAGCTTTTATTGCCTCATATTTCTCAAGGTTGAGTTGATTTTCCCTTTCACATTCTTGGAACCTTAAACTATCTTGGTTTAACTATTTTCTGAGTTCTTTAGTTTCTTCTGTTGAACTTTTTAGTTCTGAGCAATTGAATTCAGATTGCTTGATTTGTTTCATTAGTTCTTCATTTTCTGTTCTTAGGGTCTCCAGATCTTTGTTAGCCGGATTACCATGAGCTAAAGCATTCATCTTCTTTTTCAGTTGCTTGTTTTCCTTTCTATACATCTCACATTTTTCAAATAGGTCAGCATATGTATCTTCCCAATCTTCAATCGAGAAAATTTTAAAAGGAGTGCTTACCTGATCTTCATCTGCCATCAAACATAATTCATCATCATCTTCTAGTGCAGATGAGCTTTCATCTTCCTCCTCGTTGTCGCTCCAAGTACAGACCATTATTTTGGGCTTCTTTCCCTTGGCTTTGGCCATCCTTTTGAGCATCTCGGGGCATTCTGCTTGCATATGCCCTGGTTTCCTGCATTGGTAGCAGATGACATTGTCAGAATTTTTAATTTGGCTAGATTTAAGATTGTAGATTTTCCTTACCTGTGCCGTCCTCTTTTTCTTCTAGAATTTACCTATATTTCTTAGAAACTTCTTAAATTGCCTAGTGAGTAGGGCATAGTCAGCTAGGCTTGCCTCTGGAATGTCATCTTCATCATTCTCACAAGAATAGTCTGTGCTCTCAGAAACTTTGAGAGCCACAGTCTTCTTTTACTTGGTGTCTTCCTCATTCCTTTTAAGATTGGGCTCGTATGTCATGAGCGAGCCTACCAATCCATCAACCATCATCACAGACAGGTCCTTTGAGTCATCAATTACAATGGCCTTGGTGTGCCACGCTGGTGTGAGAGATCTAAGAATCTTCCTAACCAAATCACTGTCAGAGTATTCTTTTCCAAGTAACTTTAGATAGTTTGTTAATTGGGTTAGTCTTGCATACATCTCAGATGTAGATTCATCAGGTTTCATTCTGAACATTTTGTAATCAGAAATTAACATGTTGGCCTTGGTGGCCCTTACCTCAGCTGTTCCCTCATAAATTAACTCAAGCCTATCCCACAGTTCTTTTGCAGATTTGCAAGTGGATACTCTTGAGTATTCTGTGGGATGGATAGTGCACTGCATTATGTTCATTGCACTCCAATTAGTTGTGGACTTCTTGACCCGGTCAAGAGTCCATGTATCATCTTCTTCCAGTAAAGCAAAGGGACCTCGACTGACTACACGCCAGAGAAGGTGATCTCGAGCACGGAGAAAAACTTCCATTCGGTTCTTCCAGTATAAGTAATTTGTTCTATCAAAGAACGGAAGTCGAGTGATGGAATGGCCCTCAGGTATGAAGCTGCTGATGTTCACAAACACTCGTCGTTGAAAATGCCACGCACACAATTTCAAAATAAATATCGTACTCACTCACTAAGAAGATTTTGAATCAAAGTAAAGCGATGAGCACGGGTCGATCCCACGAGGAAGAAGAATCTTTTATTAAGTTGGGAAATCCTTGTATTTTTAGAGAAAAATTATGAGTGAGTTTGAAAAAGAAAGAAAATTAAGATTGCATGAAATTAAATCTATTTAAAGAATATTGGAGCGTTGAAGAACAGAAAATTGGAAGAAGTGGAGAGAGAGAGAAAATAAGAAGAACAATTGCAACAAATGAATTTTTATTGCTAAGAAGAAAATTACAATGCTATGGAAATAAAATTACAACTCAAAATAAGCTAAAGAAAAGGGAAGAAAGTAGAGTCGGGATGTAGACGAGTGACGCCACCCAATCCGTGCCGAGCCTTGGAGTTCACCCCGCCTTGGTGAGCACCGTGGTGAGAGGACCGAAGGAGAGTCTCCGCCTTGAGGAGTTGAGAGAAAATAAGAGGAGGGAGAGGATGATGGAAGAAGAAGGTTAAAAATAGTAAAGATTAAAGTTGAAAATAGCATGTGATTAAATGTAGAATAACTTGAAAACCAAGAAGATTTGGAAGATGAGGAAGAAGAAGAAGTTGAAGAGCATGAGAAGAAGAAGAAGTTTGTTAAAAGGAGCAGAGGGATAAAAGCAACATAAATAGGAGAAAAGATAGAAAGAATAGAGGGCGTGGTTTGGGTGCGGGTGAACATTAAAAGAAGAAAATAGAACGTTGAAAAGTGGAGAATAACTTAAAAATAAGGAAGAATTAGAGAAGAATAAATTGTAGAACACAACAAAACGAACAACTTTCATAAAAGAATCAGGATGAGAAGAAGAGCATAAGAATGAGATATAGGATGAAGAACGGAGGAAACGCTGGTTCGCGGATGAACAGTGTAGACCATCGGAAAATCATAAATAACTTAAAAATGGTGCAGAACTAGCTAATGAGGAAGAAGAAAAAATTGTAGAGCATAAAAAAAGAACAACTTTTGTAACTATAGAAAAAGGAGAAGAGAAGTAGAAATGGGAGAAAAAGGTCGAAATCCCTTTCTTCTCCTTGATGTGGGCTATTTATAGAGGAGTCAGGCCACATAAAGGGTGGAGATTGAACTGAATGGAGATGGAGGGCTGAGATTTGATGAGAACAAGATGGAGGATCGGGAGAGGAGAGAGGGATGCCCCCCATAGCTAGGGTTTTGGGCGCTGTTTTCTGATTGCCCTTTTTGGTGGGATCCTCCTCCTATTTCTTCTCCTTGAGTTTCTCTTCAAGATAATTCAAGATAATCCTTTCCTTATCTCCTCTTCTCAAAAAATATGGATGGTGACTGGCTTTTGACTTTGTCAACATGATGGGGAAAGGAGGGGGCGCCCTAGGGCAACCCATGGCCAGGCTTTGTGTTGATTTTGCCCATGGCTCTTCTAGCAATTGTCTTGGTCGTCCTACACACACAATTTGGATTAAGCCCATTAAAAATTATTACTTTGTGCATAAAAATCATGAATGCTTACAATTATGCAATGAAAAATTAATTCTCATGACCCTCAATTCCTTTTCATTGAATAATTATCCACAAATTAAGTTTATTTCCGTGAAAGGCATGATCTATGTGAAGTTGAGGTTAACTGTGAAATATGCATAATTGTCTAATTATGTGCAGGTGAAATGGTGTGTTTGACATAAATTATTGTAGAGAAATAAACACTCATCAACTGCGAGGCTTGTTCCCGTCTGATCTCCCATGGTCATTGGACCACATCTCTAGGGAACCTGCTCTGATACCAACTGTTCAGTGATATGAGAGGATCTATAGGGGGGGTGAATAGATCGTGTCACGTCCCGAGCCTTTATTACAGCAGAAGACTCACTCGAGGAACGTAAACAACCGGCATGGTAAGCCTCTTGTAAGCAAGAATGATCAGAGCGCAAGGCAATCACACATAAGAATGCAATCGCATAATAATTAATCAAACTCCAACTTTATTTCATTGGTAAATCGAGTATTCAAGTACAATAACCTTTTCATACTTCTTCCATTCCACTAGACTCAAGAAATAAGAAATTATAAAGACTCGATCTAAACAATATAGACTTTCCTAAGTCTTCACTCTCATCTTGACAACACTTTCATTCGCTCTCGGACTCGCTACTTGTATAACCTGAATCTGAATTCGAATCACTTTCATTTTCTGAAAAAGATTGGAAATAGGTAATGAGCACACTTGCCCAGTAGGTATCTTTGCATCAACATGATTAGCACTATTAAAGTAATTAGCATTTTAGCTCTAAAGAATTTAGGTAAAATCATGCGAAATGTGATCAATCATGTGAGTAACTAAAGTAACAAAATGATCATGTAAGATAGAATGAGAGCAAGAATGAATTAGTAAGAATGTAACAAGAACATGATATTGGCCTTTCATAAATAAGAATGTATCGAGAATGTACTAGCAAGCCACATAATCATCACTCTAGTATCTTTTGTTTATGAGCAAGTACTTCATGAATTCCTGTGGAATATCAAGCAAGAAAGTCATGTACAAGAATGTCATGTCGTGCCGTGGATTTTCACTTATTTATAAAGAAAGTACTCCCAGCGTAATGCGACGCCAGTAGCATCATACCCCATGGTTTATCATAGTATGTTTCCGACAATCAGCCGAGGGGACTAGCATAGAGCCCTTGAACACAATCAGTGCTCGATCGCATCTTCAAGTATAAATCAAGCTACTTCCACGCATGTAACAATAAAGAATGGCCAAGAATGCAATAAGTTCAGTAAGTTCATGATAATAATAATCAATGAATGAACGTTTCAATTTAGAATATGAAAGATCAAGAATGACTTATACTATGTTATGCTCATGGAAATAAATCGGTAGTATAACGGTACATTTCCTGCTTTCCATAAATTAAATTAGGTATCTTGAATCAATTTGGTAAGTCCAAGACCATTATCAATCCATCTAGAAACCTTAGAATATCAACCAATGGGTCAAACCTTGGGTTAACAAAATATAGAGCTGTGACGATCTTGTACTGGGCCGTTACATAATGTGACGCTCCAGTATTAGGCCGTTACAATGGTCTGAATCCAAAAGAAATAAAGATGGACTCAGTATATGTGACGGTCGTTTATTGGGACGTTAGATGAGCCTGACGGTCCAACCTTGATCCGTTACATATTCGAAAATCAGAAACCATCGATAGTGTTTTCTAATGATTGGGCTTTCATGGTACAACCAACTCGACGTCCTAGTGGGAATCCCAGGCTCGCGGAGAATTACAGAGGCCTTGAAACAAGAATTCCTAGTCCATTGGAAGGAATATCTAATAGAGAGGTCTTCATGTCCAAGAATAATGTTCCTATAGTATAAAGTGTGAACTAATGGACAACATACCGGAATATGCGCCATGTACTTAAAGAAAATGACTCTATTGATAGAGAGAGAATGTGTAGCAATGTGAAACCAAAATAAAACTCTGTCAATGCAATATTGGAAAAAAATCATGATTTAAATACAAAACTATAAAGTTAGTCGATGAAAATAACTCAAAATAACTTAAAGGGCTTGTAATCATGCAATTCCTATCATGAATCAATAAATAAACTCAAAGTCATGATATCAGGTCAAAACTTAGATAACAAGGCTTATTTATAAGTAAATTGACTATTTTCCAATTCTATCTACAGTTCTCCTGACGGTCGAGAGTGGGGGCGTCACAATGATTGTGACGGTTTATCGTGATGCCGTTACAGTATTATAACGCTACATCTATGGTCCGTCAGAGACACAGAGCAAATTTTCATACAACAGAGAGTGTGACGGCTTATCGTAAGGCCGTTACAGTGTTGTGACGGTCTAAGTATGATGCGTCAATGTCCCTGCTAACAGTATAAAGAAATTAAAAGACTATGATTTGAAACCATGTCATGTTTTGAAAAGATTTAACTATCCCAATCATGACAAAATGAAGTAAAGGTCATGTAGATGCATAGGTTGCAGTGAATTGACAAGATACTATCTTTGATCTTTGATTAGGGCTAATGATATGTATGTATGCATGAACCCACTAAAACATGAAATCCATGATCTATAGTGCATGAAATCAAGCACAATCAGAGGGCTTTAATCCCTAGCAAGATGTTTTTGCTAATCATGCGATGACCTACTTCTTAACTGGGCTTTAAACTTCTGATTTGAGTCTGAAAGACGTACCCTAGTTCTTTCATTCCAGTGAGTTTCCAGCAACTTCTCGCTGCTCTAGCTCCTCACCTTCTTGACCTAAGGATGTGAAATTTTGAGGGTAAGAAGATGAAACTACGGGGAACAAAAAGTTCTAAATAACCAAACTCTAATTACCTCGTTTAGATGTCTAAATCTCTTGATCTTCAGAGGACTTGCGTTCAGTTTCCTGGGTTGCTAAGGTCCGACCAGCAACTTTGGAAGATTTAATCTCCTCGGTTGGTTGATCTCCTAGCACAAAATTTGGAGAGCTATTAGTCTAATGTGTTATAAACAAAACCTTCTAAAGAACTTACCCGAAATTCTATCTCCTTACCTTGATTCTTCACGAGCCAAAAATAAGGGTCGCTCAGTTCAGAACTGGGTCTTATTTATAGGGATTTGGCTAGGGTTTGAGGATTAGATTGATTCCAAAGTCCTTAGTTGGCCAAAACCTGATCCCTAAGAGTCCCTAATAACCTTACATGTTCTCCTAATTAGGTCTCTTGCAGATAGGATCTCAAAGATCCAATCTTTTTGCAAGTTCCTCCATTCACGGAACTGATAGAGGTGTAACGCATCAGGTCTAGTGCGTTACATAGCTGTAGCGGTCGCCCGATAGACCGTTACATCTAACGTGTATAGAGTTTCAATTTATTAAAACTCTTTTATTCGTTTATCCTTCTAATTATCTAATTAAGGGATATTTATCCTTTAAAATCTGTGAATAAGCTAAATAACCTTCTAGAATATGGGCCAAACTTAATGGGCTTGGTCCTTAAATCTTTTGTTGAAACAACCGAAAAGTTGAAAGATAATGAAAGCAATTTCGAGCACGATTCTATGCTAGTGTATGAGATAATCGAACCACAATAACATGAGACACATTAATAGAATCACAACGCCTATGAAGGGGGGATAGAAGAACAGGTGTTCAAATAGCAAACCACTAGACCAGAATTTTTAAGGTGGTTCGACTGCTACCTAGCACGCCTACATCCACCCCTCACCAAATCCGGTGAGGCTTCCCACTGACTAACAACTTCAACACCACTGATACACAGCTTAGACACTACTGATACATAGCTTAGACACCGCTGATACACAGCTTAGAGTTTGAGATGAAGAACTCAAAATAAGATAAACAAAAGAAGGAAAAACAAAGTCCAGCTACTACAGAATGAAAAACTTAACAAGACCACGATGCAGATTAAGGCTTCTTGGAAAAACACAGTTGGCTAGTTTCTTTTGGCTGCTCGCTTTTGTTGACACCCGTTTTAAGCCTACAAGTTGAGTTTATTCTCTTATTCTCCTTCATAATGTTCTGAATTATCCGTTGTTTTGGAGTCTCCTTTGAACGTATTTCGAGCCCATTTCTTGACCGTTTTTCGATCCCATTGAGCTTTGGAGGCTTTTATCTTTGATTCCCCCACTTTCGGGTCCATTTTGGGTAGTTCGGATGGCCGAATGGACGTCCGGAAGAACCCTGCACAGTTCTATGAAGGCAGTCTCCTAGGAGACCACATTCATGAGAAGGTGGTCTCCTAGGTGACAGTGTTCTCAATGAACAGTAACTTCTTCTTATTTTTTATTATTTATTTATTTTTAGAATGCCAAGTGACGGTCTTCTTGAGACCGCCACCTTAAGGTAGCGGTCTCTTTAAGACCGTATTCTTAATTTTTATTCTAGAGTCTCGCCAGACCCGTCGGCTCGACCGTTCGACCCTTGTTCTGATCCAATCAAGTTGCAGTCATCCCATGACCGTTTTCTTCAAGTTGCGATCATGCAATAGGCCGCCTTCTCCGTGTGAAATTCGTATGATTCTGAACTCCGTTTTCTTTAGTCGAGGACTCTTTGGAGTCCTTGTTTGATCCATTTTTGAGGACATAGGCCGCCACCTCGATTTCCATCCATGCTGGACTCTTATCCTCACTATTAACTCAAGGATTTGTCAATCAATATCTCTATTTGTGGGTCATTATCCCCTATTTTGACCTAGGGTTGTAGGCTCTCTATAAATAGCACCATGTTTGCAATGCGCGAAAGGGGGCACTTCTTCGGTTCGAGGTAAAGCCATGATGCATCGTCAACTCAATCCTTCGACCCCAACCTGCTCAAGGAAGTATTAGCATCATTTTCCATCGCTCAGGACTCTTAATCTTCATCTCTTCTTTTAGTTCTTCGCTCCTACTTTCTCAGTTTTATCACAATTCTGTAGTTTTCTGCACATCTCACTACAAGAAAAATGGCCTATAGCCATGAATTTTACCTATGCTTTCGAAACACTTAGGTATAGATGACATATCCCGACGTTTTTAAATTAACGTTGGTAAATTTCCTACGTTTTATTATTGCGTAGTTATATGGTCATGCTATTCCGACGCTTTTAAAAAAATGTAGGAAAAATTAATATATTCTGACATTTATTTTGTAAATGTGAGAATAGAACTTAGATATTGTTTCGTTTTTATTGAAATGTAACAATAAGTCGATTGAAAAAAAATAAAAAAATGAAACATCACAATAGACTCTGAACCGAATGGCGGCAAAATTGCTGCATGATACTTCTCATTTATTTGCATTTTAACACCTGATTTCCCCCCGCCCCCCACCCCTGAATCAAACCCATTCCTCTCCCTACTTCTCTTCCTCCCCCATCCCATTTTCCTCTCTTCTCCCTAGATCCTGAGAACATTGTGATTGAGCACGGCGGGCGAAATGGAGAGATGAGGCCCCTCCCCGGCCACCGGGTCCCCTCGCCGGCATCTTGGCTCTGGGGTAACATTGGGAGGTTCTTGGCGTCCATTCTGACCCTCGAACATGCGGACTCCGACGACGGTGAGAACGTCTCGCTCCTCCACTCTAATGGCACTCTAATAGTGGCGATCTCGTCCATCACTCCCCGATGAACCCTAGTTTCCTGTGCGATCGCGTGGAGAACGGGATCTCCCGCTTGGATCTGAACGGCCATGGGAGGCAACTGGGAGAGCAACGTGAGGAGGAGGACAAGGAAACGACGGCGACCGTGGAGAGGGAGAGGGAGGCGTCGATATCCAGGGCGTTCAGCGAGGATGAGAGCCGGTGGAGCGCACCCTTGACGCGAGAGAATGTGGCGACAGTCATGGAAGCCATGACAGGGGTGTCGTTTCCTGGGTGCCCCCCCAATGGGTGGGGCAGGTGCCCGAGGACAGCTGGGTCGACCAGCTCAGGAGACTCAGAAGCGGCGACTCATCTTCCGCACCTCCAAGCTAAATGGAAAAAGGTGTGAAAGGAGAGGTATTCTTTCCTTCCATTTTCTGTTCTACTCAGTAATATCCCGTCAAAACCAACTGCATCTTTTCTCTTCTTCTCCGACAGTTTTGTTGTCCTCGTAACCATCTAATGTTCTATCCATCCTATTTGATTTTATTCATATGTGGTTTCGAGCAAATTCAGAATTTGGGTCTGATAGAACCACTTGAATACCATGCCTATTTATTTTTTCATGACAAGTAGTATTTGCTCACAATGGATTCAAGTTCATACATATCCGAGGAAGATTACTGTTATCAATAACGAGTGTAGTTTTCCTTTAGCACGCATGATACTTTGTGAATGGGCCATGGGCACAACTTCTTTAAGCACACTTAGTTGAATTCCCCCTTCTTTGAATTCCCCTTTTATTTTTGGAAGCACTATCTTGTTGATGAGTGAAAAACACTCATTTTATGGTAATGGGGAAGGAGTGTCTGTCTAAGGATTCATTGCACTAGAAGATGAAAGTATTCCTCTTGCATTTGGATGCACTAAGGATATTGGGACCACTGTCTAACTGAATGATGTGGTTCTTCATGCCCTACGATTATTTCAGGCTTAAGTCACTACTGATAGTTAATTGGTTACCTATTTCTCCCTTTTTTCTAGGCCTGCTTCTATCTCTGCATCAGCTGCAGTTTGAAGTTTAGCAGTTGATGAGGTGGATTCTCCTTTAAGTAATGAATAAGAGAAATTCAACATAAATGAAGCTGTTGATGGTTCTGTATGTTCTAGTAATCCATCCATCATACTATTTTTCTAGCTCCAACATTGTCACCTTAGTTCTGTTCAAATTAGGCTTCAGAGTGCTTTTTGTCTGTATTGATATGGTTTCAATAAGCTAAGATCTTTCTTATGAATCGGCAACTCTATCTGTGTGGTGTTTATCAAGAGTATGAATAAGCTTATTATCTGCTTTTCTTGCTTTAGGAGCCTGAAGAAAGTACCCGGGGTAGGGGATGCAAGAGAGCTGCTCCAAGAGGTCGGGGTAGAGGCTCAAGATCAACAAAATGAGTAAGTCAGATAACTCTTCAATTAATAGTTTGTTCATTAGCAAGGATGATGACGAGGATGATGATGACATGCTAGGCAAACGAAAGACCCAACTTCCGGTATATGACTTTCTAGATATCTTATTTCATGTCTTCTCAACATTTTCACTTTTTTTTCTAGTTTGATTGTACTTCTTCCAGGGGAACACCTAATTACTTTCTTTGCATTGATAATCTAATCCTATGCTGACCTAGTGGATCACAGACATTGCTTCTATGATCATGGTTTTTCTTCATAGCCTCCACGAATTTTGTTCTTTTCCTCATTGTTAATGGTCTTGAATTGTCCTCATGTATTTCTTACCCAGTTCACATATTCTTGTTCCAAATGTCACCATTTGAGTTGTATCTGAATTCAACTATGAATAGCTAAATCTCCATGACTTGAATTTAGCTTAAGTTAAAATGTAAGTCCACACATTCATTTTGAAGGAATGGATTATGGAACAATGGGAAAAAAACTACTATATTGGTGCCATAGCAGGTGCAAATAATGGGAGTTCTTTGGTTGTGATGTCCAAAGGTAAGTTTATTTTTCTCTTTTGTTTTGCTTGAATTTTCAACATTCTTCTAGTTTTGTTTGACTTTTCATCATTCTTTTTGGTTCAACATTAATTTGTTTTATTGATGCAAGTACACAATATGTACAGCAGGCCTACAAGGTTAGAGATTCATTTCCTTTCAAGTGGATCAACAAAAAATGGAGGGAGGGGTTCTATGTCACCTCCATGGCTACTGTAGGAAGTAGATGGGCTGTTGTCATGTCTCGTAGTGCTGGCTTTTCCGACCAGGTCTGATTTCAAGTTATCTTATTTACCGTGCATAGTGGTGGGATAGATGTAATTGTATACTGAATTTTAATGTGCAAGCTTCAGGTGGTTGAAGTTGACTTTCCATACCCTAATGAAGGAATTCATCGGAGGTGGGGTCATGGTTATAGGATAATTGCAACTGCAGCAACTTGGGACCAGGCTGCATTTGTTTTGAGTATACCTAGGAGAAAAATATGCAGATGAAACACAAGAGACACTTCGAACTTATGCCTTTCCAAGTCAACATGTGAAGGTGGGTTCAACTATCCCGATCATGTGGTTTCTTATGTTATTTATATCTTTGCTAAGAATGTCTAAAAGTATTTTCTTCCTGTTTGTAGGAAAAGTGGGCAAAAATTTGTATATTGCCTCTATTTGCTATGGTCGAACTGTTTCATGAGCCTCCCTTTCTAAGGTTTGGGGCATTATCAAATACTACACACAACAGAGTCTCTCACATACTATCTTAAAGGCAGGAAATGTCTGGCTGTTGCAAAACCAGAGTTACCCGACAGAAGCTGTCTGGGCCACCTCCTCTACCTAGTCGCCCTTCCTTGCTCTATCCGGAGAGCATGTACTTTTCCCCCTTTTTCTGTTTTACTGATAGTTATTGTGAACATTGCTCTGCTAGATGTTCTTATTGAAGTTACTTTTAAAAAAACTTATAACATGCACTCCTTTAATTTTTGAATGGCTTTTCATGACTATAGAGTAGCTTGCTTGGCTGATAGTTGCTATTCAAAGCTTACTTATAATATCCTCCTGCAAGCATTACACAATAGGTGTTGCTGTTGCATGGTACAATGGCAAATTTAGTCTCTTTTTTTTTAATTAAATGCACAGAAGATGTTGTTGTTGCATGGTACAATACCAATTTAGTCTACTATTAAAAAAAACTTCTCATTACCTAGTAATGTATAAAATGTTACATTTGTTGTTAGGTACACGGTAAATTTGGTTGTGTTTTTTGTTGATAAGAAACTACCAGGTAATGTTGAGTATCTTCTCTCTAGTGTTGGCCTTCTTCCAACTTACTTTTAGCCTTGATATTGTCAAGATGACATAGAAATATCATCCTCAATGCAAAAATGTTTGATCATAGTGTGGGCACTTCATCATGACTATTTGGATTATTATCCTTAACTCTTGTGAAAGCACTGTAAAATTGTAGGTTCAAATGTTCAACAAATATATGTGGCTTCTTCAAAATGACCTTTCTATTAACATTGGGCATTAGTTGGATTTCACTGTCTATTGACCTAATGATCAATCTATATGGCCCTACAATTTCATTCCTTGTTAATCAAACTTTTGTCCTTCGTCACATCCTTTTGTAATCCACTTTTTTATCTTGAGCTAGTTTATAATTAAAAAGTCATATTCTCCTTAATTACCTTTTAGCTTGACCAGGATGGGGGCCTCCTCCTTCTTTTAGCTTGATCTCTGCTGGGGCATGGCTGTTGCATGGCTGTTTTTCATTCCTTGTTAGGGATTTGTGTTTATGATTATGCCATACGATTACTCCAATCATGGTTTTTTACATTACAATTTAAAGCTTTAGAAGCATCATGACACAATTCTTGGTTCTTTTTGTTTCGCCTTCCAGTGCTATGGAGAGTATGTCAGTGGCTCTATTAACGATGATCAAAGAATTAATGTACTACATAATTCACACCTGTACACACATTTTAAGATAAGGCTAGCTTTTGCATTCATGAGGTAGAGTCATTCATGTAATTTTCACCATGGAACTAAAGGAACTGGCATTCTCTTGAGTTTCAGAAACAGACTGTTGCAGATAAAAGTTATTTGCTTAATTTACGTTTGCTTTTTTAGTCTATGGGGCATTTTTTCTAGTAACTCTCATGAATGTTGATATTTTTCTATTGTTTTGCTGAAACAACATATGTATGGCTGTGGGCTGTAGAACATGTGCCCCTCTAATTTGTAAATGTAAATAGTTAACATCAATATTAGGTGTTCATCCACGTGGCTACTTGATAATGCTATCTAATAGGATTAGATTAAAGTCACTATCAAGTAAAGCTCGAACCTAACTCAATCTTGTTTCTATTCCACACTTCCTCTTCTTCTTCTGACTTTGATTGTGAAGTCAGGGACGAGAAGCAGATTCTACTTTGATTGTTGAACTTTTACCCTTTTCTCTTTACATGAATCATTATGCAATCTTTCTCTCCAATGGTCCTACAAGCATATATACGCCATCAGAAGCAGATTCAACCAAATCGCATGAGGTGCAAAAGATACCATCATCTCACAAATTTGTCAGGCGAGAGACACAAATGGATGAATCTGATCTGAGGAGGAAGAAATGGACAGGTGGCATTTTAGTATGGCAAGATTTCATATCTAAAATAGATTCCAGAAACTGCATGGTTTAGAATTGGTCTGCTGATTTTTCAGCTGCTTGTGCTAATTTTGATCGTTCAAGGTTTTCTGGTGACAACTGTACATCACAGAGCTATTCAAATGAAATGACATGTCCAACACATCTTAAAGAGCACTAAGGATGGATACAACTCAATAATGAAGAAAAGTGCCACCAAGGTAAATTCATGTTCATGTATCTACATGTATATGTATATATCTTGTATCGAGATGTATATTTGTATATAGGAACATACACATATAAGGTTTATATAAGTGGATTTGCTATATTGAAACTCATTCCAAGTTTAGCACATATGGTTATGCATTTCTGATGGCTCCTTAAACCCATCATGTTTGGTTCAGCAGGACTCATCTCTATCTTTGGCAAATGGTCATTCTGCATGTTTGTATAGTTGTTTGTCTGCCTAAGCTCTATTAATATATCTGTACATGTTCATTCTTGCAATTGCATTATCTCATCTCATGAAATACTTGACTATCTCATTGTCCAGTCACCGATGTTGTTGGCATGTTTCCCTTTAGTTTTGAGATAAATTTGTGAGGCTAGCTATGTATGCATATGGATATTGGATAATAGCAATTTCATATTGGATTATCTAGGAAGCTGTGATACTACTGCTAATGTATGATGTTTGTCTCACCATTTTGCCTTACCCTTTCTTTGGATGCATTTATCTAGGAACTGCCTTTTTCAACAATCACTATGATTTGGGTTTATTGGCTTGTGCATGTACTGTTGTCTTACAACATAAGATTGCATTAAAGTTTATTGGCTTTTTCAGCAATCACTATGATATTCAAGCTACCAAGCATAATGAGGGTGCAACACAAGACCACAGATAAAATCAATAGATCAAACCTTTAATTGTCTTTAGACTTCCCCCTTCATTAACTCATTTCATCCTTGCAGCTCCCTAGCTCTGCCAGTCTTCATATCCAACAAACACTGCCTGTATTTTAGAGCACCAAAGGGGGGAAAAACATCATCATCTACTTCGCTTTGCTTTTTAACTGGAGTATAGCCCTTTATCTCAGCAGCAGCCTCATTTGACATCTCGTCAAGATTACATATCCTTCTTCAAACTAGATTCAATAGCTTCCTATTTATCACTCCATCTCATCAAGATGACATATCCTTCTTCAACAAAATTCAGTTGTTTCCTGTTTATCACTCCACCTATCTTGTTTACCATTCAAACAACTCAAGCTTGATAAAAGCTCAGCCAAGTAATAAATGAACCAAGCTTGAACAACGTGGCATTGGGCTGGACTTGGCTCATTTGCAGCCCTAATCCTACTACTACAGCTATTGCTGCTTATATGGGCTATGATTTGTATAACGTATGGTGATTCACTAGATGGGCTATGATTATTTGGCTGGTTATATCACTTTCAAGAAATGATGCACAAGATGTTTACATGCAATATATTTAATTGAACATTATGTGTATGCACTGATGTGGGATATGTAGGAATCTATAATTGTATAGGTCTTTCTATTTTATTTAATTGACTGGCTTGTGGAGGTTGCTGAAGAATATAGGCTTGTACCTGAAACGTTGTACTTGACCATGAATTTTATTGACCACTTCCTTTATGGCAATGAGATGAACAGGCAGCAACTACAGTTGCTTGGCGTTGCTTATATGCTGATTGCTGTGAAATATGAGGAGATATGTGCCCCACATGTGGAGGAATTTTGTTATATTACTGATAATACATATGTGAAGGAGGAGGTCTTGCAAATGGAAGCTGCTGTATTAAGATATTTGAAATTTGAAACGACAGCCCCAACGGGAAATACCGTAAAATTTTGTCTTACAAATAACTCTTATCTTCACCTCAGCTCGTTACATTAAGTTAGAGTTCTTTGATTCTTAATGAAATTCATGTAAGCAACTGTGTGGATTTTTGCCATTTTTTATTTCTTCAGTTGGGTTGTAACATTGCTTCTCAGTGTAGAGCTTTTAAGGACAATTACTGGGTTCATGTTGCATTTGAGGACACATATTGGATTAAAGCTGAAGAATCTAGTTAATAGCTTTTGCAGCAACTGAGATTTAGCAATAATCACTCTATTTGTTGACTAGTCATCTCCCATCTCAACACCAGATTTTTCCCACAATCCAAATCTTTTAGACAGAGAAAAAAATTGGTAGACTGTTGTTCTAGACTGTTGCCCAGTTGGTATGATCGAAGTCTTAAGTGATTCATCAGTTCTTCCAGTATGCTCCTTCAATTGATTATCTTATGTCAATATCATACATCATTACTTCCAGTAATCTTTGATCAATTTTACTATTTGTATATGTAGAAATTGATGATTCCCTTGAACACTCAGGAAAAGAATGTCCAAAACTGTAATGCTGCATTGCAATATAGTATCCATGAAATGCTTTGTTGGAGATAGCTTGTTTATTAAAGGTGATGAGAGATGATCTCATTAGACCAATTGTTTGTCCTGTAGTCATTGCAGATGGCTTAACCAATTCCATGTTCTGATATGCAGCTTCAGACTAGTGGAGTTCTTGTGCCATGTGATATAGATCTAGAGGGGGGTGAATAGATCTACCCTAAATTTTAAACTAAGATTAATCAGATATAATGCGGAATTAAAAGTTGCTTAATTAAGACAACCGATTTAGACACAGAGTCACTAGAGCCACTAAATTGACAAAAGACTTAGTCAAGTGATATTAACAGAGAGAATGAGTAAATTCAAATCAACAGATGAAACACAGTAGTAGTAGAACTAAATTCCAGAGATATGGAGTGTGAAGAGGTACTTGGCGGAGGTTGAACTCAACGAGTGTCCTCACGCAAGATAAACCACTTTTCAGATAGGCCTAACTTATCCTTCGAGCAGTACCTTTTGATGTACCTTCTCCACTCTCTAGAATACCCAATATATCAATCAAACGAAACAAGATAGCAGCCAGATATGTAAATTCAACAGTCACAAACCATCAAGCATGGACACACGATTTTTAGGTAGTTCGATCTCGTGTAGAGATCTACGTCCACCCTACACTTAATCCAAGTGTGGCTTCACTGCTGATTCGCAGCTTCCAATCTACTGATCCACAGCTTCGGGGAAAACTTCCCAACACACGCTGAGCCTTACAGCTTAAGTTATCAGAGGAATCCTCCTCTACCGCTGGGGATTACAGCTTATCCACCGCTGACTCACATCTTGCTATAACAAGAGTTCGAAATTGAAAAACAGAAGCAACAGATAAATAGAAAATAGTAAAACAATCTGTAGCTCTTAAAAAGAGCAGATTGGCTCTGGCATTGTACCAAGAAGCCAGAAACAATGACTCACAGAAACTCTGACTCACACCCTTCAAACGACTCTAAGCTCTTCTCTCAAATCTCTCTCCAAGCTCTCTCAAGGCTCCTCTTCTTCTCTGATTTCTCTCTCTCTTGATATTTCTAGAACGTCCTCTTGACTTGGCTGCTACTATCCTCTCTGTATATGCTTCTATGTAAGGTCAGTGTCTTCTTTTCTATATCTCTTCGACAATGGGTGATCTGCCCCTTTTATAAGGCAGCAGATGATGGGCACGTAGAAACCACGTTTCCCGCCCAAAAATTCATTCAGATTTGAGCTTGGAATGTCCATGTGGCAGCATCGTGATTAGGTTGCTTTCCACGTGTCAAACATAGAGCTTCACCTTTTACTTTGGATCACATGCCTTTTATCCTAGTACTTTAGTTGTTCGTGACTTGGAGTTCGTAGGTAGTTGGGACACATGTCAGGTGTTTGATCAGAAGTCTCACATGTCAAAAGAACAAAGTATCAGTCATGTGTTATGGATTTAGACAATTCACATGTCTATAGGTATAGGCACAGATGCAAGGGTGAGGAACTAGCACAGATTATATCATGCAGCTAGCACAGACTTGAAATGCACAAGCACCGACCTTAGGTGTGCATGAGGCACAACTTGTTATGATATAGAACAGATAGTGCACTGACAATCTATACTCGTAAGGCAAACAATGCACTAACCTTGGTTATGTAGGATGCAGGTGTGCACTGACCTTATTACGCATGTATGAAAACATGCACGGACCTTAATATGCATGAAGCAGACAGTGCACCGACTCTTTGCATGCGAATAGCATAAAGATGCACCGACCTATTATGTGTAAGGAAAAATGTGCATAGACCTTAAATGCTCACATCAAAACTTGCACCGACCTTATGTGGTCACAGTGAAACCTGCACCGACCCTAAATGCTCACAAAAAAACCTGTACCGACCTTATGTGGTCACATCGAAACCTGCACCGACTCTAAATGCTCACAACAAACCCTGCACCGACCTTATGTGGTCACAATGAAACCTGCATCGACTCAAAATGCTCACAACAAAACCTGCACCGACCTAATGTTGTCATAGCGAAACCTGCATCGACCCTAAATGCTCACAACAAAACCTGCACCGACTTTATATGCTTACAACAAAACCTGCACTGACTCCATATGCTTAATGTGGACGCTGCACCGACTATGTATGCACATGGTAACTTGCATCGACCTCACTAAGTAAAGACGACGGCTAGCACCGACCTGAGGTGTGCGAGCAGCACTACTTACACCGACCTTATATGCTTTTCTTACACAAACATGCACCGACTGAATGCAAGCACAATGCACACATGCACGGACTAAATGCAAGCACAATGCAGACATGCACCGACCTTAGATTCAGAATAACAAAGTGTGCAGAAATGTTTTATGAAAAGGTCTGACATATAACTAATTCATCAAAATACACAATATTACCATGATCAATATAAAGTCATCAAAGTCAACTCTACAGTCAACAAAGTATACTCTATTGTTGTCAATCATTCAAAACACAATCAATGCATAGCAGTCTTCACACTGCTGATCAACTCCAGAAGAGACCCAACATTCTCCCCCTTTTTGATGATGGCAACATCCAAAATTATGATGTATTTTGATGAGACAAGATTAATCCAATATCGGACGTATTTAACATAAAGCACAGTCAGACAATGCACCAGACAGACACATAGATGCAGACCTATCATATAGTGAAAATCAGATGCAGCATGCAGGCAAATATAATCTATCTGATACCAATTGAGCATCACTCCCCCTGAATCTGACACAAGTGTCTATCTCTCCCCCTGAAGAAGCTCTCCCCAAACACATCTACCCCCTAAAAATATTCTCCCCCTTTAACAAGATTATCCTGAAATACAGCTCCCCCTTAATCAAAATACCACGAAGTACGTTTTCTCTCCCCGTTTGCCATCAGCAAACAAGGAGCAAGGGATACTGTGGAAGAGAAGAAGGGAATAGAGTACCACCCTTTGCAATAGTTCGATAGATAAGCAGATTATAGGGAAAGTCTTCAGACAGAGAATCACAATTATACATTCTTGACAGATGACTAGTTTAATAGTGATAAAAGGTACAGTAGATTCAATGAATGTCATATATAAGGTTGTAGTTCCAGTTTATAGTAATAAACCTAAGTCACATAACCATGATAGACTTAGTCAATATTGTATCCTACTGATTTCAGAACCAATGAATATCTATGGGAGTAAGTAGGATATGTATTGAGGTTAAACAATTTGACACTTAGTGAAACTAGAAGTGCAAGGGTTACAACAAACTTTTTTAATTTTAATTTTAAAACTGAGCTTATTGAATAGACATGTAACTTCTATACCTTTGACATTAAGGGTACACGTGGGTTAGATGCCAGTACCCTCAGTTACTAAGCATAGACTGCCATATCTGTCTCTAATCAAAAACAGCAGTCATGATTACACCTTTTTGTATAAGGGTACACGTTTATTAGACGCCAGTACCCCCAGCTCCTCAGTGAAACCAATTCTACAGATTTGATCATGTGAACAGAGTTAACATGGAGCACTTCATGACATGAGTTTGTATCCATTTCATTGATGAAGTACTCAGTTTCTCAGTGCAGTTCAGTCATTGCTCTGCCAATTGAGTTATTCAATTCTTTTAATAATGATTTTCTTTTTGCTGCCCTTTTTAATTTTTCAAAGTGACTTCTTTAAAAACATTACACTATCTGAGTTTCTCAACCTAGATTTCACTAAGTCTTTCATTTTCATATACTGTAAAGATCTTATCTGTCACAACATGAGAAAGAGGTTGAGAGCTATAAACAGTTTTCCACCACCCTATATTTTGAATACAGTCTTTAAACTCTACAGTTTATGAAGATTAAACCAATAGTTTATTCATGAAGCAAACATGATTCTTATAGAAGACATATGATGGTTACTGCTTAAGATAATGAACTGATTGCAAGACTATCATCTATTCAGAAAGAAGGAATTGAAATTGAAGCACAAAATCAACTCTTAGGGAATATCAAGGAATGGAAAATACATCAAATGATGGGAATGGATACCACGTGATACAATTGATGTAATTGAGTCCAAAAGAGACTAAGTGATGAGGGTTTTTGTATCTGGAGAGAATGTAAATGATAGGGGTTTGAAGTTTCAAACACACTGATCTGAACACTGACAGAATATCTTGAACAGATCACACCCAGACAGACTGAACCATACTCCACCTGACAGAATAATGCAGCATGGACATGCAATCTTGATCTAAGCAAAAACTCCCCATGTCTATATGCATATTTATTCAAGCATTCAGATACAGCTATCCACAAGGCACTAGACCCAACATGTAAGAAATGTAATGCAATGCATGGACTCTCTTGATTCATGGTACCTGGCGGAGGATAGTCCTCTACACATGGTATGGGCTTTCAGACAGATAAAATCTGTCTTTCCACCACATATCATTTTATATACCTCTGAAATCAAGATCACTCAACTATGACACAGATAAAGCTATTAGCAAGCAGACTTGAACCATTCTCAAGACAGATCAGAACATTTATTCAAGAATTTTAAAGACATGCTGACACACACTCATTCTCAGAATTAATCCAAACATCAATACAAGAATGAAATCAGAATTAATCATCATGCTGAAACTTACATAAACCTAGTTCTCTTTTTAAAAATTTAAATCTTTCATTTCCCAAAGGTTTAGTAAATACGTCAGCAATCTATTTTTCAGTTTCATTGAAATTCAGTTCAATTTCATTCTTGCTTACTTCATCTCTAAGAAAATGGTGTTTAATTTCTATGTGCTTAGTCCTAGAGTGATGAACATGATTTTTAGTCAAACATATAGCACTAGTATTATCACATAAAATTGGAATGCATCCCAATTTATTCTGATAATCGGTGAGTTGGTGCTTGATCTAGAGTACCTGGGCTACACAATTCCCTATTGCGACATATTCTACCTCAACAGTGGATAGAGCAGCAGTGTGTTACTTCTTGGATGCCCAAGACACTAGACAACCACCTAAAAATTGGTAGTATCCACTAGTGCTTTTCCTATCAATCCGACACCCAGCATAATCTACATCAGTGAATGCTATTAGGTCAAGCTCACACCTAGCAGGATACCAAAGGCCTAATTCTGGGGTGCCTGACAAATATCTAAAAATCCTCTTAACAGCACTAAGATGTGACTCTTTAGGACTAGCCTGAAATCTAGCACATAAACACAACAAATTGTATATCTGGCCTAGATGCAGTGAGGTAAAGAAGGGATCCGATCATACCTCTGTACAGGTTGGTGTCAACCAATTTACCTTTTGGGTCATCATCAAGATTAGTTGATGTACCCATTGGTGCTATTATCTCCTTGAGATTTTCCAATTTGAACTTCTTCAGTAGATCCCTTATATACTTGGACTTAGTGATGAAAGTTCCTTCTTTAGTCTGTGTCACCTGCAGTCCAAGAAACAATTTTAGCTCACCCATAGAGCTCATTTCAAATTCATGTGTCACTAAATCAAAAAATTCTTTACACATTGTCGGGTTAGTTGAACCAAAAACTATATCATCCACATATATTTGAACAATGAGAATGTCTGGATGACATACCTTTGTGAACAAGGTTTGGTCAATTTCACCTCTTGTGAACTTCTTGTCTGAGAGGAACTTACTGAGCCTATCATATCAAGCTCTAGGAGCTTATTTTAGTCCATATAGAGCATTATTCAACTTATAAACATGATTAGGAAAATCTATGCATTCAAAACTAGGAGGCTATCTTACAAAGACATCCTATTTTATTTCTCCATTTAGAAATGCAGATTTCACATCCATCTGCTGAAGGGTGATTCCTAATGAGCATGTATAAGCTAGCAGAATTCTAATGGCCTCTAACCTAGCCACAGGGGCAAATGACTCTTCAAAGTAAATACCATACTCTTGATTGTACCCCTGAGCTACCAATGTGGCCTTATTCCTAACAACATTGTCCTGCTCATCAGTTTTATTCCCTAAAACCCATTTAGTCCCAATGACAGTCCCATGATTAGGAGATGGAACTTGGTGCCATACCTTGTTCCTATCAAATTCATTTAATTCCTCATGCATGGCATTGATCTAATGCACGTCACTAAGGGCACTGTCTATGTTTTTGGGTTCTATGTGTGACACTATTGCAAAGGAGTTTAACTCATTCTGAGCTCTAAGATAAGATCTGGTCCTAGGGGGTTCATGCAAATTACCAATTATGTTATCTAAAAGATGATCTCTAAGAAATCTGACATTGATAATTTGATTAACTTAAACCTCATTTACCTCCCCCGAAGAACCAGGCTCCTCTGCATCACTATCTTCAGATTGGTCTGTAGGATTTTAATTTTTTAGAATTTCTCCATTGTTCTGTTCCCTGTACAAACCATTTTCAAGCTTAGTCATTGTTTCATCAAAGACCACATGTGGAGATTCTTCTACTATTTTAGAGTTTAAATTGAATACCCTGTAGGCTCTAGATGTTTCTGAATATCCTAGAAAGATTCTAGGATCACTTTTAGGTTCAAATTTATCAAGATCTCTTTTAGCATTGACATGCACAAAACACTTACAACCAAAGACCTTGAAATAAGCTAGTGAAGGTTTCTTACCCTTGAGAATTTCATAAGGAGTTTTCTGGGTAAATGACCTTACCATGGCTCTGTTGACTACATGACATGCAGTGTTGACTGCCTCAGCCCAAAATTTCCTTAGTAGGTTACCTTCCACCAGCAATGTTCGAGCCATCTCCACAAGGGTCCGGTTCCTCCTCTCTACTACGCCATTTTGCTCTGGAGTCCTTGGAGAGGAGAACCTATGAATAATACCATTATCCCTGCAGAAGTCATCAAACTGTGAGTTATCAAACTCACCACCATGGTTAGACAAAATATTCAGAATGTAATTATCACTATTATGTTTTATTTTTAAATAGAACTCCTGAAATTCATTAAAGTCTTCATGTTTGTGTGTGAGGAAAAACACCCAAGTAAACCTAGAGAAGTCATCAACCAGCACGGAACCATATCTTCTATTTGATAAACTAGCTGATCTAGTAGGTCCAAAGAGATCCATATGAATCAGCTCATATGGTTTAGAAGACAGGTTTTCTATCCGAGACTTGAATGACTTCCTAGTCTATTTGGATTGAGTGCATGCCTCACATACAACATTATCAATCTTAAAAGATATTTCAGGGAGTTCTCTAACCATGGAATGCTTATTTAGTTTGTGTAGCTGATGGGGACATCTCCGACCACTCCACATTTTCTTTGAGGTTCCTGATGATCACTAGCAATGCTACACCTTGTTCGCCACTTTATTTCAAGTCATATGATGTATTTTCCATTTTTTTATTTGAGTCTTATCATGTAATTTTCCTTTTAATTGAGTCAAGTACCTAGATAAATAGGTCATTAGAGTGGTTAATGTGTCATTTGGGCCCAATTAAGTGGGCTAGGCCAAGGGGCGCCCCCCCTCTTTCGTTTGTATAGTCATTAGTCTAAGAGTCAGGGACTTATTGTAAAATGTGGGATTCCTATAAATAGGACCCCATTCCCCCACTTGAGAAGTATTGAATGAATAGTTGAAAGATTTCAAAAATCCAATTAAATTTCCCTAGGGTGAGAAACCCATCCCTCTCCCTCTCTCTCTCTAAAGGGGGCGAACCCCATTCTCTCTCCTCCCCCCCCAATTTCAAAATTCCTCTCTCTCCTCCCCATTCACCTCTCATTAAGACCCCTCTCCCCTTCCCCATACATCCATTCAATTCCCCTCCAACCCCAAGGTAGAACCTCCACCTTCTAGGCACCTCTTCAATCTCCCAAGCAACCCTTCCTCTTCCCCAAGCAACCTTTCAACTTCCAAATCACCCCTCCCTCTTCCCCAAGCCCAGCCATCACTCCTCCAACCCTTGGGGACCTCTCCCACCCTCTCCCATTCCCCCCTTCCCCACTTCGGTTGCACACCTCACCCCCTCCACTTGGCTGGTCGATCAGCTCTCTCCCCCTCCCATACTCTTGTGAGCAGACTGCACCCAACCACCCAGACCCATCTCCACTTCATCCTAGCCCCAGCTCCACCCTCCCTTGCACCTCTCAGCCCCCCAGCAAACCCCCCAACATCCCCCTCCACCTTCCACAGCCATTAGACCCCACCTCATTGCAATCCCTTCACCCCTTACCACCACTAGCAACACCTATCACCAACCTGCTCAGCCCAGTTCGATGGCAGCATCAGAGGCACGAGTTGCAGGCTCGACCACGACATCACTTCAAGGATTCAAGTGGCTTATCTTTTATTTTTGAAAAGCTATTCGAAGCATCTTCACAGGCGTGGTGGTCCCGCCTCCTTCCAACGTCCGTGCTGTCTGGTGGAGCCATTCTCGCCAGACTGCGCAGATCATCTCCAGCTGACAGCCAGAGAGGACTTGTAGAAGACCTCACGATCAGCTCGAAGAATTTCATGGTGCGCCCTTCAGAGGAGGACATCTTCTGCAAGTCCTCTACCAGACCCAAGAAGAAGGGAGTCATTTAAGTACCGGAGCACCGCGTTCCAGCATTTCTCCCCGGAGTGCGCAGGTTAGTCTAGCAGAACCAGTTCGGACACCCTATCACTTTTCTTCTTCCTGCACTCAGCTCCGACCTATTCTCAGAGCTCCATCAGTTCCCTCTGAAAGAGGAGTCTCCCACAAGTACGTCAGCGCCAGCCCCGCCTCAATCCGACGCCCCAATTGAGAGTACGATCCCAACAAACAGCTCTCTGGCCTGCCAGGATTGTCACCTTCGCAGCTCCGCAAGATTCAGTAGCCCGGCTTCATCTGAGATTAGAATTCAGCGATTCTTCCTCCTATTGATTCTCAATTCAATCAACTATCTAGAGACACCAGCCCTGCCTCCGTCAGACATCCCGGAAGAGAGTTCTACCTCTGACAAGGTGCTGGTTGCAGTCAGCCAGGGCAGTGACTCAGTCTGTGTAGGCCGGGTACCAATCTCCTTCGGCCACACCGATCTCCCCTCCCCGCCCGGCTGGCTTACAGCCCCTCCCTGTGTGGAGGTAGTTTTGGGTGTAAATTTAAATCCCCCACCCCTTGATCAACCCCTTTGCGAGGGAGTAGTGAATGTATTAGCAGGTCGTCGACTGAAGCATCATCGGCGCAGCATGCGGGTAGCCACGCTTCCCTGCTCGCCTTCATCTCCGGTCGGGATCGGCATTTTCACACCGATCAGGTGAGCACCTGATCACACTTCTCTGCTTGTTCACTCTTGCTTAGCTTAGTATTGCTGCTAGTGGGCCGTCGGTCGGTGAGTTGAGTGCTCGATCTTGAATTCAACAACGCGAGTGACCACCACGGAGTGAGGCGAGAGCTCCTTACATCCCACGCCCTTGGCGTGCTGGGCGCCCGTGAAGTTGGGCATCCCAGGTCCATTGGGGTCTGTCCCAAGCTAGCCATACCTCTGGAACAGCGAGGTCCCACCTCGGACCCTTCCCACCATCGCTGGTTTGCCTACGAGCAACCGTGAGCGCTATGAGTGTCGGTCCGCTAGAGTGAGTCCATTGCTCAAGTTGCTTGCTTGCGATTGTAGGTCCAAGAACATTGGTCGAGTGGCTGCCACCCCCAAGGTGGTTTCACATCAGATTGGTATCAGAGCAAGTTCACAACTTGTCTATATCAAGTTGGTCCTAGGGCGCATATGTATTTTAGAGTCACCCGATGCATCAACCGTGCCCAGTAGAATGGCTACCTCTCTTTGGTCATATCCTTCCCACTCGGCCCTCCACAAGGGTCCGATCGACCCCCCCTTTGACATAATCACATTTGAGGATCTCCACTTTGATGGATCATGCCCTAGTGCCTACCTAAAATTGGAGGCTTCCATGGAAAAGAACTTAGATATGACTATGGTATATGGATCCGCTAGAGTCCGTGCAGCCAAGGGGCGACTTCGGGGTCATGCCAAGAGTAAGTGGGAACACATAGTGGGCTTAAGGAGGATTAAGAGGCAAGAGCCCATTGACACATGGGAAAACATGAAAACTGAACTAAGGAAGATCTATGTTCCCCGAACTTTTCCCTCCTACTCGGAAAGCCATAGCCCAAGGGGCACTTCCACTCCTCATTTCTCTCCCGGTCAGTTCAAGGCCACCATAAAGGCCCAACCTCCACAACACCCATCACCTCCTACCCCGACCAACACCTCTACACTCCATCACCCAACCCTCACCATTCAAATCGAATTGGACCCCGGGTCCACCCCTCCACCTAGGCCCATGACGGCCACCACCCCCCAACCCAAAATCCCCCATCAAACCCACACCCTACAAGCCTCCATGGTCCCCACCACTACGCCTCCATCGTCCCCTAAAAGGGACACACCTCCCAAAACCAATCAACCTAAATCCCCTCACCCAACCCACCTTCCACTTCCAACCCCAATCCTACCCCAACCTAGGCCTCCACTACTTCCCCTCCCCATCCTAGCCCAAGTCCCCCTTTACCGACCACCCCGGGTGCACCATACGCCGATCATCATCACCCCACCTACAAAGGACCTTCTCACCTCCTTGGTAGAGGAACCCATGATCCCCACACCCGACCCCATAGTGGTGAACACCCCAGAACTACTCCCCACCTTGGAGGAAACTCATGCCCAAATCGAGGAAGAAACTTCACCTTTTACGCCACCCCCTCCAATTGGGAGTGAACTTATCATAAGTGGGCCCTTGGTTAGATGGCTAGAGGAAAACCTGGCTCACCCTATCCTGCCCCATGCCTACCCTCCCGTGGGATGACACCTCCCCATAGTACCCTTCTCCACCTATCACACCACCATCCAATCATCCTACCAATTGGAAACTTTAGGGGACCACCTTAAGGGCCTAGCTTGGCAAATGGAGTTGACTGGCATGATGACAACTGTGGCCGACCGACCTAGGAGCCTTGGCCTCCTACACCTATGTGTTGGGTCTATCACCTCAATATGCACCATTGGTTGCTACACTAGCGACCTTCTTCTATTTCTCCCCACACCCGATGAACCCGACTGTATCCTCGAATTGGAGTTCCTCATATCGAGTAAAAAGTCAAGCCATCCCCTCATGGCCAACCCACCCACCAAAAACTTTGGCCCAACTATTTTATTAGAGAAGGATGATCCACCACCATATTGTGAGGACCTTGAGGTTGATAAGATGGATTTAGAGCTCCTTTTTCCCGGGTAGACTTATGATGATCCCTTTGATCCCTTCCTATGGGAGTCTAGTTCCCTATGCGACCCACCCACCTTACTCACCACCCACCTTACCCTACCCCCACCCACCATGTTGGGCCAAACCCCTCCCTTCCGAGAATCGGGTTACACCATGGGAGCCATGACTTTAGGCAAAATACACACAGGGATTAAGGAGGAGCCTCTCTCCAAGATGTCCACCTTCCTAGATCCCTTTGATCCTTTCAAATAGAAGTTCAAAAGCCATCCCTCCACCCCACACATGGAAGTCATCCTTGGAGTAGGAATGCATATGTCTTGGCACCTCCCACCACTTGGCATGATTAGTAAGTCGGGTCCTTTCATTCATGACACCCACATGTCAAGTCGGAAACATGAGTGGTCCATATTCGGGTGTAATGGCCATCCCCCATTCGTCATTTGTCTTGTGCATGAAGGATACACATTTGGTTGCCCTAGGCCCACAACACTTGCCACATTCAAGCATGATAGTTTCACCTATGGATGTCCCGGTCCTCCTAGGTCCATCAAGGTTTACATAGCCGCATTGCATGATAGATCCACTTATGGTTGCCCCGGTCCACCTTTGCATAGCATACACTTCCCACCCGCACCACACCGTAGCTCATGGCATAAGCATTCAAGCAAGCATCTAGCAACGAGTGGTGAGGTTCATATTGAGCGGGCAGAACCTCGCGAGTGCCACTTGGGATTCCAAGTAGGCAACCTAGCGATGGTGACATTCAAGTGGCTCTACTATAGAGGTCACCTCCAAGTCGAGGGCACGAGGACTTGGACCTTCCCAAGTTCTGAGTAGCTTTGGCAAACTAGCTTAGGGGTTGGACTTCCTGATAGGTTTTGAGATACACCCCACTTTCCACGTGGCGGATCTGGCACCCTCTAAGGGCACCGCGGTGGATCCTAGAGAGCACCTCAAGCCTATACCCTCCTTTGAGAGAGATACCCTCGGAGAGCCTCCACATATCAGCCTGAGAGTCCGACGTGTGCACACAGAGGTAATACTAGGCAAGCAGGGTACCATCACCGGTTAAGGACGCGGGGTTGAGTCAGGAGATCGTGGTTCACCCAGAGCTTCTTTGGAGGACCATTTCCCCGGTGGACCCATACTCGACGGAGTCGAGTTCTCCACACCCCGCAGGTATGATGGGGACATCTCCGACCACTCCACATTTTCTTTGAGGTTCCTGATTATCACTAGCAGTGCTACATCTTGTTCGTCACTTTATTTCAAGTCATATGATGTAATTTTCATTTTCTTATTTGAGTTTTATTATGTAATTTTCCTTTTAATTGAGTCAACTACCTAGGTAAATAGGTCATTAGTGTGGTTAATGTGTCATTTGGGCCCAATTAAGTGGGCTAGGCCCAAGGGCGCCCCCCCCTCTTTAGTTTGTATAGTCATTAGTATAAGAGTCAGGGACTTATTGTAAAATGTGAGATTCCTATAAATAGGACCCCATTCCCCCACTTGAGAACTATTGAATGAATAGTTGAAAGATTTCAAAAATCCAGTTAAATTTCCCAAGGGTGAGAAACCCATCCCTCTCCCTCGCTCTCTCTCTCTAAAGGGGGCGAACCCCATTCTCTCTCCTCCCCATTCACCTCTCATTAAGACTCCTCCGCCCTTCCCCATACATCCATTCAATTCCCCTCCAACCCCAAGGTAGAATCTCCACCTTCTAGGCACCTCTTCATTCTCCCAAGCAACCCTTCCTCTTCCCCAAGCAACCTTTCACCTCCCAAAGCACCCCTCCCTCTTCCCCAAGCCCAGCCATCACTCCTCCACCCCTTGGGGACCTCTCCCACCCTCTCCCATTCCCCCCTTCCCGACTTTGGTTGCACCCCTCACCCCCTCCCCTTGGCTGGTCGATCAGCTCTCTTCCCCTCCCATACTCTTGTGAGCAGACTGCACCCCACCACCCAGACCCATCTCCACTTCATCCCAACCCCAGCTCCACCCTCCCTTGCACCTCTCAGCCCCCCCGTAAACCCCCCAACATCCCCCTCCACCTTCCACAGCCATTAGACCCCACCCCATTGCAATCCCTTCACCCCTTACCACCACTAGCAACACCTATCACCAACCTGCTCAGCCCAGTTCGCAGGCAGCAGCAGAGGCACGAGTTGCAGGTTCATCCATGACATTACTTCAAGGATTCAAGTGGCTTATCTTATATTGCTGAAAAGCTCTTCCAAGCAGCTTCGTAGACGAGGTGGTCCCGCCTCCTTCCGACGTCCGTGCTGTCCGGTGGAGCCATCTTTGCCAGACTGCGCAGATCATCTCCAGCTGACAGCCAGAGGCGACTTGCAGAAGACCACAGGATCAGCTCGGGGAAGTTCTTGGTTCCCCCTTTGGAGGAGAACATCTTCTGCAAGTCCTCTACCTGACCCAAGAAGAAGGAAGTCGTTTGAGTAACGGAGCACCGCGTTCCAGCATTTCTCCCCAGAGTGCGCTGGTTAGTCCAGCAGAACCAGTTCGGACACCCTGTCACATTTCTTCTTTCAGCACTCGGCTCTGACTTCTTCTCAGAGCTCCGTTGGTTCCCTCTGAAAGAGGACTCTCCCACGAGTACGTCGGCACTGGCCCCGCCTCAATCCGACGCCCCAGCTGAGAGTACGATCCCGACAAACAACTCTCTGGCCTGCCAGGATTGTCACCTGCGCAGCTCCGCGAGATTTGGCAGACCGGCTTCATCTGAGATCGGAATTCAGCGATTCTTCCTCCTGTTGATTCTCAATTCAATCAGCTTTTCATAGACACCAGCCCCGCCTCCGTCGGACATCGCAGAAGAGAGTTCTACCTCCGACAAGGTGCTGGTTTCAGTCAGCAAGGGCAGTTACTCAGTCTGCGTAGGCTAGGTACCAATCTCCTTCGGCCGCACCGATCTCCCCTCCCCGCCTGGCCGGCTTACAGCCCCTCCCTGCGTGGAGGTAGTTTTGGGTGTAAATTTAAATCCCCCACCCCTTGATCAACCCCTCTGCGAGGGAGTAGTGAATGCATTAGCAGGACGTCGATCGAAGCATCATCGGCGCGGCGTGCGGGTAGCCACGCTTCCCCGCTCGCCTTCGTCTCCGGCCGGGATCGACATTTTGATGCCGATCAGGTGAACACCTGATCACACTTCTCTGCTTGTTCACTCTTGCTTAGCTTAGTATTGCTGCTAGTGGGCCGTCGGTCAGTGAGTTGAGTGCTCGATCTTGAATTCAACAACGCGAGTGACCACCGTGGAGTGAGGTGAGAGCTCCTTACATCCCACGCCTTTGGCGTGCTGGCCACCCGTGAAGTTGGGCATCCCTGGTCCATTGGGGTCCGTCCCTAGCTAGCCATAGCTCTGGAATAGCGAGGTCCCACCTCGGACCCTTCCCACCATCGTTGGTTTGCCTACGAGCAACCGTGAGCGCTACGCGAGTCGGTCCGCTAGAGTGAGTCCATTGCTCAAGTTGCTTGCTTGTGATTGTAGGTCCAGGGGCATTGGTCGAGTGGCTGCCACCCCCAAGGTGGTTTCACATCAGTAGAATTGTATAACTAGCATGACCTAGTCTACGATGCCAAAGATAGGCTAGGTCATCCTTGTTATCAGTAAGGCACATGTTTGAATGTGCTACATCATGTAGGTCAACTATGTAAATGTTATTGACTCTTTTACCAAAAAATTTAACATTATCAGAATTAAGATCATAAATGTTGCAACCAGTAGAGTCAAAAACTACCCTATGACCTTTATCACAAAGCTGGCTAATACTTAACAAGTTATATGCATGACCTTCTACCTGCATGACTTCATCAATACAACAGGTAGAGCACTTACCTACCTTTCCTGATCTGACAATCTTACCCTTGGTGTTGCCTCCAAAGGTGACAAGGCCTCCATTCTTTTCAACCAGCATACAAAATTTAGCACTATCACCCGTCGTATGTCTAGAGCAGCCATTGTCCAAGTACCACAGATTTTGCTTGGCTACCAAGCATACCTGCATCACAGATCAAGTAGAAAAGTTTGGAACCCAAAAATATTTGGGCCCCAAAACAACAGATGAATCATCAAAATAAGATAGCAAACATTTAGGTATCCACATTTATGTTGGAATAGATTGCTTTGTGGATTTGTTTGTTTTCTTTTTGTTGTTCTTATTTTTGTTGTCATTAATGGTATGGAAAACATTGGGTGGAGTATACCCTGGGTTGGTCCTAGGCTGACCATAGGAAGTGTGTTTCCTTGGGTTCCATGTCTTGGATTGCCTCAACCAATTTTTAACCTTATATCTATACTTCTGAGTGGGATTTGAGTGGTATGTAGACCTTCCATAAGCTCTATCTTTTCTAGACCTACTGAACTGATATGACTGTGCATAATGGTATGCATGGTAGGTCTGAGCTCTGGGATGGTTTATGTTATTCTCTGATCTCCTGACAGTAGTAGGTCCACCTGGAATATACATGGGAGTGGTTTGTGTTTTCCAGTTACCTTTCTGTGGTGACCTACTGGAGTTACTCTGGGGTTTTGATATTGTAGAAGGTTTACCCTTATATTGGTGTCTGCCCTAAGGTGTAGACTTGTGTATGCGTGAATTGCTGGACACCTCCACTTTTTGTTTGCCCTTGTCCTGAGCACTGGGCTTTTTCTGATTAGCAGTTTTTACAAAAAATTTTTGACATTGTTTCCACTATACATTTTAATAAGAGGGGTGTTCTTTCCCTTTTTTGCTATAAATGAACCAGTTTTGAATTCAAAGCTTCTTTTAGCAGTAGGATTAAAACTAAGCCCCTCTTTTCTGAAATTCACTCTTGTTCCCAAAAGAGCATTTAAGTTTTTTGTACCTTGGGTCATACTCTTAAGGGTTTTATGTTTATCCTCATTTTCTTTCTCAAGATTTTCTATTGCTTTGTTCAATTCAGCATTAACACTCAAAACAGCTTCATACTTTTCATTAACAATTTTCATTTCATTTTCATAATTTTGTAATTTCAGCTTTAAGTCATCAATCACATTTTTCAACATATCATTCTCCTTCCTAGCATCAATTAAAACAGATTTTATCTCATCAAATTCAGCAGCAGATTATTTTAGACAGTTATTTTCTGTTTCAATATATGCAATTCTATCAGACATGGTAGTATCATTAACAAGAGAATTGACTTTTCATTTTAACTGTCTATTTTTTTTCTAATATCATCAACTTTATCTAACAATTCACCCTAAGCATCTTCCCAATCAGTAAGAGTGTAATTTTCTAAGGGAGATGTTACCTCATCATTTTCTTCTTCTCTATCGCAGTCCCTGGCCATCAGGCATACTTGACTTCCTTCTCCTTCACTCTCTGAGGTATAGCTGAGATTGCCCTCATTCTCATCGCTCCAAGTACTTATCATAGCTTTGCCTCTAGTGTTTTTCTTCTTTGCTTTTTCTTTCAGTTTTTGGAGCTCCGGGCATTCTACCTTCATGTGGCCTGCCTTCCTGTAATGATAGCAAACAGTGGTGTCAATCTTTTTGGCAGGATTAGTTTTATACATTGTCTGTCTTCTGTCACTATGCTGTCTTCTTCCAAAGTTTCTTCCCTCTTTTCTCAGAAATCTTTTGAATTATCGAGTCAGCATAGCAAGCTGATCACCTTCAATCTCCGACCCTGAGGAGTTGTGGTCGCTGGATGACCCACTTTTACAGGAGTTGGCCTTCAATGCAATGGGTCTCTTCCTCTTCTCCAACTCATCTGCCTTTGGCAAGTTCATCTCATACGTCATGTGTGAACCGATTAGCTCATCGACCTTGGTCGTCTTTAGGTCCCTAGACTCCTCAATAACGGTAGCCTTTGTGTGCCAGATAGTAGTTAAGGAACGCAAAATCTTTCTCACCAGCTCATATTCAGAGTACACTTTGCCAAGGCTCCTGAGTCCATTGGTGATAATCATGAGGCGAGCATACATATCTGTGATAGTCTCATTCGGCCTCATCCTAAATGCCTCATACTCAGAGACCATCATGTTGGCTTTGGTCTCTCTCACTTGGGATGTCCCTTTGTATATAACTTCCAATTTATCCCACATCTCCTTAGCTGATGAACATGATGAGATCTTGGAGAACTCATTGGGATGAAGGCACACTGAATGGCATTGATAGCGCTCCAGTTGAGTGTTGATCTTCGGATCATCTCTCGTGTCCATAAATCCTCGTCCTCAGACAGTTCAAAGAGGCCTTTGCTAACAACTTTCCAGAGATCAAAATCTTTTGCCCTCAAGAAAACTAGCATACAGTTCTTCCAGTTTGCATAGTTTGAACCATTAAAGTATGGAGGCTTGGTTGTAGATTGTCCTTCGGCTGTCATTCCTCTAGCATCCATGATGTCTATCTCTTCAGGATGTTAGTCACTGCAGAAGAGTTAGGCTCTGATACCACGTGATATAGATCTAGAGGGGAGGTGAATAGATCTACCCCAAATTTTAAACTAAGATTAAGCAGATATAATGCAGAATTAAAAGTTGCTTAATCAAGATAACCGATTTAGACACAGAGTCACTAGGGCCACTGAATTGACAAAAGACTTAGTCAAGTGATATTAATAGAGAGAATGAGTAAATTCAAATCGACAGATGAAACACAACAGCAGCAGAACTAAATTCCAAAGATATGGAGTGTGAAGAGGTACTTGGTAGAGGTTGAACTGAACGAGTGTCCTCACGCAAGATAAACCAATTTTCAGATAAGCCTAACTTATCCTTCGAGCAGTACCTTTTGATATACCTTCTCCACTCTATAGAATACCCAATATATCAATCAAACGAAACAGGATAGCAGTAAGATATGTAAATTCAACAATCACAAACCATCAAGCATGGACACACGATTTTTAGGTGGTTCGATCTCCTGCAGAGATCTACATCCACCCCACACTTAATCCAAGTGTGGCTTCACTGCTGATTCACAGCTTCCAATCGGCTGATCCATAGCTTCGGGGAAAACATCTCAACACGCGCTGAGCCTTAGAGCTTAAGCTATCAAAGGAATCCTCCTCTACAGCTAGGGATTATAGCTTACCCACCACTGACTCACAGCTTGCTATAACAAGAGTTCGAAATTGAAAAATAGAAGGAACAGATAAACAGAAAATAGTAAAACAATCTGTAGCTCTTACAAAGAGCAGATCAGCTCTGGCATTGTACCAAGAAGCCGGAAATAATGACTCATAGAAACTCTGACTCACACCCTTCAAACGACTCTAAGCTCTTCTCTCAAATCTCTCTCAAAGCTCTCTCGAGGCTCCTCTTCTTCTCTGATTTCTCTCTCTCTCGATCTTGCTGGAATGTCCTCTTGACTTGGCTACTGTTATCCTCTCTGTATATGCTTCTATGTATGCTCAGTGTCTTCTTTTCTATATCTCTTCGAGAATGAGTGATCTGCCCCTTTTATAAGGCAGCGGAAGATGGGCACGTGGAAACCACGTTTCCCGCCCAAAAATTCATTCAGACCTGAGCTTGAAATGTCCACATGGCAGCATCGTGATTAGGTTGCTTTGCACATGTCAAACACAAAGCTTCACCTATTGCTTTGGATCACGTGCCTTTTATCCTGGTACTTTAGTTGTTCATGACTTGGAGTTCGTAGGTAGTTGGGACACGCGTTAGGTGTTTAATCATAAGTCTCACCTATCAAACAGACAAAGTATCAGTCATGTGTTATGGACTTAGACAATTCACATGTCTATAGGTATAGGCACAGATGCAAGGGTGAGGAACTAGCACAGACTATATCATGCAGCTAGCACAGAACTGAAATGCACATGCACCGACCTTAGGTGTGCGTGAGGCACAACTTGTTATGATATAGAACAGATAGTGCACTGACAATCTATACTCGTAAGGCAAACAATGCACTGACCTTGGTTATGCAAGATGCAGGAGTGCTTTGACCTTATTACGCATGTATGAAAACATGCACGGACCTTAATATGCATGAAGCAGACAATGCACCGACTCTTTGCATGCGAATGGCACAAAGATGCGCCGACCTATTATGTGTAAGGCAAAATGTGCATAGACCTTAAATGCTCACATCAAAACTTGCACCGACCTTATGTGGTCACAGCGAAACCTGCACCGACCCTAAATGCTCACAACAAAACCTGCACCGACCTTATGTGGTCACAGCGAAACGTGCACCGACTCTAAATGCTCACACAAAACCTGCACCGACCTTATGTGGTCATAGCGAAACCTTTTTTTTTTGTAAAAACCCTTCCTAGGGGTGAGTGGGAGGGTGCACCCCTTACCAGAGTTAAGGAGAGTAGCCACTCCACCACCCAATCCTAGGAGGTATGTTTTATTAATAACTAAAAGAATAAAGTCAATTACATCAGGCGGATGCTAGGCATTCCTAGCTTATCCAGTCGAGCTGCACCTTTGACAAAATTTGGTAGCTCATGGTAAACAAAAAAAGAATTACATTTGGAGCTACAAGCTAGAGATGCCAAAGAATCAGCAACACTGTTTGCTTCTCTAAAAATGTGCAAGATAGTGTCTGCTATGGAGATGATGTGCCAGATGTCTCTAATATAAGTGAGAATGACCCACGTGCAAGCGTTTTCCTTTTTAACACTCTGTATTAAAACCTTAGAGTCACACTCAATATAGGCTGGCCGATCAGTGATAGTATGCAGATATTTAAGTCTATAATATAGAGCTCTGGCTTCTGTAATAAGACTATGGGACTGGGCATAGAAATGAGAGAAAGCAAGCAGGACATTGCCATATGGGTCACAACGAAATCGGCACTGACTCTAAATGCTCACAACAAAACCTGCACCGACCTTATGTGGTCACAGCGAAACCTGCACCGACCCTAAATGCTCACAACAAAACCTGCACCGACTCTATATGCTTACAACAAATCCTGCACCGACTCCATATGCTTAATGCGGACGCTGCACCGATTATGTATGCACATGGTAACTTGCATCGACCTCACTAAGTAAAGATGACGACTAGCACCGACCTGAGGTGTGCGAGTGGCACTACTTACACCGACCTTATATGCTTTTCTTACACAAACATGTACCGATTGAATGCAAGCACAATGCAGACATGCACGGACTAAATGCAAGCACAATGCAGACATGCACCGACCTTAGATTCAGAATAACAAAGTGTGCAAAAATGTTTTATGAAAAGGTCTGACATATAACCAATTCATCAAAATACACAATATTACCATGATCAATATAAAGTCATCAAAGTCAACTCTACAGTCAACAAAGTCAACTCTATTGTTGCCAATCATTCAAAACACAATCAATGCATAGCAGTCTTCACACTGCTGATCAACTCCAGAGGAGACCCAACACCATGTAGCTTGCTTGTTTAGACCATGCATCCTAGATGGTGTCGTTGAAGCCTGGCAAAGTGATCGCGTGGAAAAATCCTACCACTTCTTTTTTTGCCGCTTCAGCCATTTTTTTGTGTGCAAGTAGGATCATTCTTGGCATATAGTGTATAAAAGAAATATTAGATTAACCAATTTATTTTAACTATTTCTTTGATGGAATGGAAGACTATTGGAGTTTAGATGGAGCCTTTTTGTTGATGTTTATGTGTTCAATAAGTGTAAAAGTCTTTTTTGTTGTAGTGACAGTTTGTTTCCAATAAGTGTTCTTAGTTAACAGCTAGTTTTTGAGAATGAATGCATGGTTCTGATTTTTTTTATTAATGTGATTTTAGGAGAATGTATCACTTGATATTGATATGTTCAATGTGAGATTCGTACAAGAAACATTACATGAATGTATACATGTATAATGCAACTGCACAATGAGTGTGTAAAAAAAACAAAAGAACAAATTACCTACGTTTTTGTTTAATTGAGACTAGTTCCTCCGTTTTTAAGATAATGACGCTAATATCTTTTCATACATTTTTTTCACTACGTGGCCAAAAGTAATACTTACGTTTATAGAAATGTAGGTACAACCTCTTATATGCGTGCGTATACATGTTTTTAACCTACGCTTCTGTTGGACTATTCCTACGCTTTCAAAGCGTAGGTATAGGTCGATATCTACCTACGTTTTTTGCTAGACTATTCCTACACTTTGAAAGCGTAGGGATAGGTTGAACTATACCTACGTTTCATTGAAACGTAGGTATAATCTATAGTCACGCGAGCAAGCGCCACACTTTGAAAGTGTAACAAACAAACGTGACTAAAGGCTTTACCTATGTTTTTTTGGATCATTACCTACGTTTTTCAAATGTAGGTAAAAGTCAATTTTCTTGTAGTGTCTACACTTTTTGCACTTTTGCATGCACGTTTTCCGCGGCATGGCTGCGTGTTAATTCACTTTCTTCACCCTATTCTCATCACAACACACACACCTATCTTTTGCACCCGTTTACAGGGGTTAAAAACCCTCCCTCAGTGCGTTCTCCCCCTTTCTTTCACAGTGATTTATGCATCCGAGATAGATTCTACACTTTATGTTTATAATGGATTTTGTCTTTGTTTCTTGTCTTTGTTTCACAGGAGAGCAAGTACAACATGAGGCCATGTACTTCTATCCAGCTAGAAGGCAAGGAGGTTGATCCACACATCGTTCCCGCACCCGTCTCTCAAGTGCGATCAAGTCTTCATCCTTTTTCCAAGGTACACGGCACCGTTGCATTCTTTTCTCAATCCCTTTGGCGTTGTCATCCTTTAGTGGCGATCACGGTTAGTATCTCTTATCGCCTTTTGCCCTTTCATGTTTATGCAAGCATATTATTTGCTTAGTTTGGGGCGGGTAGATTAAACATCTACAACTCTATTTTTTGGCGATCACGGTGGGACAACTAGTGCCCATCACGTGTTCTTCCTCTTCTACAACTTGGGTGTGTGTATGCTCCCCTTTAGATAGCCTTTCTTTGTGTTTTTCATTGGTTTTTCAAGTTTTAAGGTTCTGGGATCAAAAGGTGGTCTCCAGGAGACCTCTACCTTCAAAAGGCGATCTCTAGGAGACCTCCTTTTGTTCTGGCAGACTCTGCGCACAGTCCCACACGTGCGTCATTTGTTGGTGTTTTGACCTAGTTTTCAGGGTCTGATTGTGCTATTTTTTGGCTCTATCCTATAGTCCTATATATTATCTTCATTTTCATATATCATTTGCATTTATTCTGTGGTGTTTTCATATTTTAATGTTGTCTTGATTTTCGAGTTTTATGCAGGAAATCTGCACGCAGACTCTGAGGTACGTTGTTCATTGAGGATTTAAATTGCTTTCCAGGGTCTGATTGTGCTATTTTCTGGCTATATCTTGTTGTCCTTCATATTATCTTCATTTTCATATATCATTTGTAGTCATCCTGTGGTGTTTTCATATTTTAATGTTATCTTGATTTTCAAGTTTTACGTTGGAAATCTGCACGTAGACCTTCAGGTACGCTATTCATTGAGAATTTAATTTGCTTTCTAGAGTCTGATTGTGCCATTTTCTGGTTCTATCTTGCTGTCCTTCGTATTATCTTCATTTTCATATATCATTTGCATCCATATTATTTTGTTTGCATAATTTAATAATGCCTTGTTTATCCAGTTTTATGCTAGAATTCTGCATGCACTCCGGTGCACATAGGGTCATGCATTGCATACTATAGTTGCATTCCTACCTTGGTAAGTGATCATCTCGCCTCCATATTCCTTGGAGTTGACTAGGTGATCTTATCCGGGACCTCCGTAAGTCTCCGTGAGTCGTGGATTCCCATATGGACGCCTAGCCGGTTGTACCTTTTCGCCCTTAGGTTTTGCATTTGCATACGTGTGAGGGAGTTAACCTTAGTCAACCCAAAGTTTGGACCTTATTCCCATATATTTCTATCTTGAGGGAATTATTCTTAATTCAAAACATTAAAAGGTCCATTAAAACCCCTAAAAAATCTCGTATCATATTAACTTGTTTGACATGGGTGAAAACTCTCGCATCATATTGTTTGTGTTGTTTGGGCTTGTCCAAGCCCATTTGTGGTTTTTGGTGCTGCATTCCCTTATCATCCACATAGACTTTTGTTGATAGACCCATTTAGCTTAGCCCTTTTGTTGTGTCCATTGTCTAGTTCCATAGTCCTAGGTCGCATTTTGCCTTGGTCCCGTGTATTAGTGAGTCAGCCCTGCTCTCTTCAGCCCATTACACCCTTACTTCCCTAACTATATTCCTTTGATATTCCTTATATTAAGTCTCCATTTGCCCTCATGGAGCATTACCGTCATCCCTTGTACCCTTCTCCTTCCCAATCTTATTCCTATTCCCGTGTGGAATCTTCTTTCCACGCAGGTCCATCCCCTCCTGGTCCCTTTGACCCGTCTGAAGAACAAGCAAATCTCATGGCCCATGTATCATGTCTTGTTCGACAAATGGGCCCGGCCCAAGCCCAAAAACTCATTGCAAACCATCTTAATGGGCCTTCTTCTCTTAATGGGCCTTCTTACCTTCATGGACCTCCTTCTTCTCCTGCTTATGCTGCTAGCCCGATTGGTCCTAATGTTCATGTTTCTTCTAGGCCCATGCATCCTTCCACTCCCGGAATGGGCTTTTCATCTTCTCCTCAGCCAGGATCCTCCTATCCAGCCCATTATCATAGTCCTGGTCTAAATTCACAACCTCTTGCTCAAGCTGGCTCACATTTCTCTCGATCTCTCCCTACCCAGGAGATGATTTCTCAAACCTAATGCCAGCTTGATGAGCTCCAACGCCGAGTCAATCCCAAATCCTCCTTAAGTGTACCATTCGCTTTCCAAAATCTTCGACTTCCACCTCATTCGCAAATTCCTACATATCACCGTTATGGTGGAACCGATGACCCCTTTGTGCACATTAAGGAGTTAGTGTATGAGTCGACCGAGTTTCGACATGACCAATGCTTGATGTCATATTTGTTCGATCTGTCTTTGGAAGGCCCGGCCCGGGATTGGTTCTTTTCTCTTCCGCAAGGGCAAGTTGTAAATTTTCAAGTTGTTCAAGAGAAGTTTGTTCAGCAATATCGAGACCAGGTTGGGTCCAAGTTTTCCATTGTGGATTTGGCCCATGAGAAGATGAAGCCTGATGAAGAATTTTCCGCCTTTGCTGACCGCTGGCGTCGCCTCGCATGCAAGTCCCGGGGCACAATCTGGAGGGAGAGCAAATTAAGATGCTTATTTCTAATGCCACGCCCGAGTATCGCTTTGTCTTGGCCTTGAATGATATTACCCCTTAGCAGCAATTGTATAGCCGAGCCCGCTTCATTCGCCAACAACTCCAATATTTCCCTGACACCGAGTCTTCTCTGCCTTCCACACCTGCATACACCTCTCCATCCTCCTATACCCACTCATCAATCCCCACGAGTCAGCCTTCCGCCACATATCTACCCCCCTTCATGAGCCCACCAGCCGCAAACCTATGCGCCTCCACATATCAACCCTCAATGAGTCAACCTTTTGCCATCCACAGTCAGCCTTCCACCGCCAGGTACCCGCTTATGTCTCCACCACCAGTCAAGGGAACACCACACCCCAAGCAAGTGGATGTCGTCCACTACATACCTCTTCATCCCGCTCATACATCTCTGCCTAGTCCTTCCGCTAGTTGCCATGCTCCTTTGCCCACGCAACCTCCGCTTCCGTCTTAACAAGCCTCCTCTCCATAACCTTCTCCTCGGCATCCCTCTTGCTCGAAGCGGGCTCCTCATTCTCCATTGTCGGAGTCTTTTTCTGATATTTTCAGGGCTTTGATGGCCACTCATGTGTTGCCTCTCCCTCCGGTTGTGCCTTGCCAACCCACGGTCAAGAATTTACTTCAGTTCTGTGATTATCATCGCCAGCAGGGGCATTTGGTTGAGGATTGCCCCGAGTTCCGGGTGTTTGTTTATGGCTTGGAAGATAAGAAGAGGATCGATTGGGCTGCGATTCGTAAGGTTGTTCTACATCTCCGCAGTAAGCAGCATCAGCAAGCACCGCCCAAGCAGCTGTCTCCGCTACAGGACCCGGGGCACCCCCGTGAGCCTTTGTATCATATTGCACCCGCTCCATCACCATCTCTACCTACCTCATTACCTTCACCATATCCTACCCCGTCTTCACAACCTCCATCATCTCCACAAACCCAAGCCTCTGCTCAAGCTAGTACCCCCTTCTTCTTCTACCACCACTTCCACTCCTATCGCCGCCCGACGTGTTGTGTCGATAGGCCGATGGTGGGCGCCGCGCTGCTCCTCTTCACCCTCTCCATCACCGACACCACCTCCACTACCCCCATTGCCTGCATAACCATCTCCATTATCATCCTCATTACCTACCCCATCACCATCACCTTCACCACCGCCCCTCCCAAAACCTCCTACCTCATCTTCACCGCCTCCATCTCCACCATCCTTCTTGCCCGAGCTAGAGCAAACCACGCCTTCGCCTTCGCCTTTATCCCCGCCTGCATCTAAACCTTTCACTACTACCTTGCTTTTGCCGTCTTTACCCCCACCTTCGCCTATGTTTTCTACACCACTCGAGCCTATCATTACCGCTATCCCTCCACCGCCTAAGGCCTCTACACCTTCTAAACCTTCACCTCTACCTTCGAAACCTATTACCTCCATTTCTTCTCCATCCACTTCCACCCCACGGAGCGTGTGTGCGCTCCCTTTGGTGCCCCTTCGGTCTGGTCCCCAGGGAGAAAATGAGCCAAGTCAGGATGATTCTATGTCAGTTCTACGTTTCAAGCTCCATGATTATATCTGCCGCAAGCTGATATGTGTCCCGGTCTGTGGTTGTTTTAGGGTTGATGAGCCTGTGTTCCCAAGGACGGCTGCCTAGAAGAGTTCCTCTGCATTAGTACCAGCCTCTACAAAAGCGAGACCAGTGGCAATCTCTTTGCTCACCGGAGGTCTTACTATTGATGCTTTTGTTACCTCTCGCTCCGTTGCCATTCAGATTGCTGAACAAAAGGGGTTCTCCACCCATATTATGCTAACCCGTACGGCTGCCAAGGAAATTATGAATTCCATGTTTAAGGGGCAATTGGCCATATTCTCAAGATTCTTGAAGAACATTCTGCACATCTTATGCAATCTCCCTCAGTTCATTAGCAAGCCGGCCACGTTAACGCCATGTATTACTCTCCCTCAGTTTCATCCTGCCCTTTTGTCAAGGGAGTTATGCTTCAAGCTTGATTGCCGGGTGGAATTGCCGAACCTCATGCTTCTAGTGTTGAGGGACAAAACTCCATGGTTTCATGATGTTCATCCCAAGGAGTTGGTTGTTCAAGAATGTCCTGATATTGTTAGCACTGGGTGTCTAGGGGCAATCGCCACGATGAAGTTGCATGTCCACAATCGGGCTAGGCCGTCTGCCAGGTGGGCTCGCTATTTGAGAAGATATTGCAAGACAAGGTGCCCGAAGGTCCAAGCCCACGCCAGGCGTGTCTATGTTCGAGAAATTTCTACTAAAAAGAGGCGGCGGCACAAGTTCAAAGGCCGTCAGTTGTGCACTCAGGGGGTCACCCCTTCTTCTCCTTCCTTCCATTCATCATTTCTCTTGGTCAGCTCCCACCCTTGGGTGGTGTATCATCCTTCTCCTAATCTTGGTTCTATGATTTTCTCCTCTCTTCCCGGGTCCATGAACCCCCATTCCTCTCCTTTTCATCTGGATTCTCCAGATTTTCCATACTTTCACAACCTTAGGCCCCAACATAGGCCCTCTTTTGATACCGATTTCGGGACGTCTTTTGATTCATCTTTTCCAGAATTTTTGGATTCTACCTCTGATCCTTCTCCGACCCTGTCGGATGACCATTATTCTCCTTCTCCGACCCTATCGGATGACTATCATTCTTCTTCTTGTTGGAACCCTAGTTTTGATAATGACAGTCTATGAATCATGATTAGGACTGAAATGCATAAGTACCTTCATACTGAATAAACATGTTTTCTGTCTTAGTGTCAAACCAAAGGTCGATGCACATTCACTCTATCTTCTCATTTAGTCAGTGCAAGTTTTTGGCTGAAGTATCAGAGGTCAATGCACAATTTCACTAAGTCTGAAAGGTTGATGCATATTCATGTCCTTCATTACCTAAGGTCGATGCACATCACTGTTCATTGCATGAAGGTCGATGCATAACACGGTTCATAGCAAATGAAGGTTGATGTATATCCTGTTCACCTTCACACAGGTCGGTGCACATTTTGCTAGTTTGCATATGTAGGTCGGTGCACATTTTGTCAGACAGCACACAGGTCGGTGCACTTTCACCTTAGTCATACTAAGGTCGATGCACATCCTGCCTTAGCCATCATAAGGTCAGAGCATTTTCTACATCATGCATGACTGAAGTCAGTGCACGTTTGCAGTGTGCATGACTAAGGTCGGTGCACATTGGCATCCTGCATGACTGAGGTCGGTGCACGTTTGCAGTATGTATGACTAAGGTCGGTGCACATTGACATCCTACATGACTGAGGTCGGTGCACGTTTGTAGTATGCATGACTAAGGTTGGTGCACATTGGCATCCTGCATGACTGAGGTCGGGGCACGATTGCATTGTGCATGACTGAAGTCAGTGCACATTGGTATCCTGCATAACTAAGGTTTGTGCACGTTCAAACTCAAGGTCCGTGCATATGCATACTTCGAGGTCTAAGCACATGCATAATAAAGGTATGCACACAAGGTAAAGTCTGTACACATATAAGTCTGAGCATGTTCATGGTCTGAGCATCAACATCCATATGTATGTACATCATGACCATGCTCTGAGGTATTTGCATATATATTTTTATCATTGGTTTGAGCATTAAGTATGCACTCTAAGTGTTTGACTAAATGTCTGTCGTCTGAATTACAGGGTTAATCACTATGTCTCTGAAAGCAGCAGAAACTTAAGTGGAGCATGTGACTCAAGACTCTAATGATTGGCACGTGATCCAAGGTAGATACCATTCTGATATTCTGTCATGTGGATCATCGTCCATCTGCATCTGACACGTGGCCTCTCGAAGCACTTTATGGATTGAATGTTTGGGCGGGAGTGTTCCCTTCACGTGCCAAATTGACAACTCTGTGGGGACCATAGATTTACAGAAGACCTATAAATAAAAGACCTCCATCGTTTGAGAGTGATGATTACGAAGTTTTTGAGCAAGGTTAAGCGAGAGCATGTGAAGTGATCCAAAAGGAATTTAGAAAGAGAGCCACTGTGAAAAGAGAAGAAGAAGAGAGAGATGCAGAGAGAAACTCTAGAGAAGAGAAAAATAGAGTATCGTGAGAGTAGAAAAAGTCTGAGAAGAAAGAAAGAGTGTGTAGAGAAAGAATAGAGAGAGAGATTGCGCTTGAAGATCTATATTCTTATCCGTTCTTGGATCAGATCTAGAACTGATTCTGCTCCTGCGTGAGCTATATTTTTTAGTTTTTCCATATTTTTCAGTGTTTCTTTTCCAGCTTTCTGGTGCTATGATTGTTTGTTTATTTTTCTTGTTATCCTTTTCAAGCTGCTAGCCAGCAGTGCAAGCTGCGATGCACAGCGGCGGGGAAATATTCCTCGGACAGCAAGTTGTGATGCTCAGCGGATGTAAGCAAGCTGTGATGCTTAGTGGTTCAAGCCGTTAGGCAGTAGGAAGCCTCACTCTGGTTTGAGTGGGGGATGGACGTAGGTCTGTGGCATCAGACCGAACCATCTAAAAACACTTTATCTTCGTGGTTTGAATGTATTTCTGACTCTTGATAGATGTATTCTTAGGACAGTTTTTGTTGCATAGATCTAAGCTAAGTAATTCTGAGTTCACAATTGCATTTACTAGTTGTCTGAATTCTATCCGCTGGTAAGTGTTTCAGCAAGATTGCTAACTGAGGAACACTCCTCACTTATAACTAGGTATTCTAGTGAGAATCACATTAGAACATATGAACAAGTGTTAGAGTGTGAGTCTTAATAGAATATCAGTTTAAATTGAGCCATCTGAGAGTTTAATTCCGCAAGTTTTTTAAGTACTATTTTAATTGGGCAAAATTTTTAAGGGGAGATTCATTCACCCCACCTTTGAATCCGGCTTGCACCATCTTATAGATTCAACAATTGGTATTAGAGCGGGTCTCTGATTGTCCAGATCCAATGATCTACAGAGGATCCTGCTATCTTATTTTGGTGCATTTCTCATCGATTGCTTATTGCTTTAAAACTGCTTGATAAGTGTTTTCAATGGCTCCTCTGTTGGTTTTTTATGGTTATAACTTTAGCAGTTGGCTAGGAGGCCTATGCACTTACATGAACTCCATTGATTCTAGTCTATGGAGTCTTGTATCTAAAGGCCCACATGAATTGCCTCATAATCAGACCAAGTGGTCTAATGAGGATAGACTAAAGAACCATGATAATCTCACAGTTCTTAATATTCTGAAAGCTGCAGTTAATACTGAGTTATTTTCATTTGCTTTCAGGTGCACATTAGGAAAGGAAATCCTCAATGAGGTGATTCTTATTCATGGGAAAAAGGAAGAAGAATGTCTCATGGCTTAAATCAGTGATCAACAGGAGGAGATGTCATCTCGGGTAAGCTCTGAATAAGAAGAACTTTCTTTTGATAAATTATTAAGCATGTATGAGGAGCTGTTTGATAGATATAAGAAAATAAAAAATAAAAATAAAAAATTGAAAAAGAAAGTTGATCAGAACAAATTAATTGTTTCCTATGAAAATTGTTTGAAAATAAAACAATCATATGGTGTCTGTCTATCTGATGTTCATAAGAGCAAGGAAAAAATTTCTTCATTGAAAAATGAAAATCAGAAACTCACAGATAAGATTTCTGAACTAGAAGACAAGCTGAAGTCCTTAAGTGATGATCATGTGTTATTCAATGAACTAGTTCAGAATGAAGAATTAATAAAAGAAGATGAAGAACTGAAAGTTGAAATAGACAAACTTAAAATAAAATTACAGGAGTTTAATAATGAGAAATCTGAATTAAACACTTTGAAATCTGAAAATGAAAAACTAAAAAAACATGTAAAAGATCTGGACACTGTCAAAGCAGAAGTGGATAATTTACGATCTGAGAATGATTCTCTTCAGAAACAAATTGAAAAAATCAAATCTAAAAATGCATGTTTTGATATGACTGCTTGTAATAAGTGTTTGTTTCTAAAAGAAATAAATGAATCTCTCCATTTTGATGTCCAACGACATAAAGACTTAATTGCTTCCTTGAGGGAAGAAAACAAAGATCTGATTAATAAGACTTTGTAGATTGAACAACGAGAGGAGAAACTGATTGAAAGACTGGACTCAATATCCAGCAGTGAAAAACATGATGAAGAAATTTAGAAATTGGTAAAGGAAAATGAAAATCTAAAACAACAGAATAAAAAGCTTATGGTCTTGAACACGGTCATGTCAGAAAAATGGTTGGCTATTGAAAAAGGAAAATGTGTCATGAGTGAAAATAAGGCTGACAGTGAACAGAAATTAAAACAATAAATTAACACACTCAAAAGTCTGAATGATGTTTTATATGAACAATTAATTATATGTGAATCTGACAATGCTTGTTATGAGGTTAACATTGTATCTCTGAATTCTGAAATCCAATATCTTAAAAGCTCACTGTCCAAATTTGTTCAAGGTAAGAATAATTTGGATAAAACTCATGGAACAAAATCAATTTCCAGAAAGAGGGACTGGGTTACAATCCAGTTAATAAAAAGAAGTTTTAAAATAAGTTACATACTTCTCTTGTGAATAGTCTTGAAAACTCAAAAACACCTCTCCCATCTATCTTTTAGTTCACAGCTTAGAAAACTCAAAATTCATCTAAAAAGTTGAAAAAGACTAAAAAGCAGAAAAGGAATGTTAATCTGAATAAAGTTAGAGTTGTCCCTGCTAATGCTGTGAATTCTGCTATCTCTGAGAAATCTAATTCATCAGTGCATGGTGTAAAAAATTCCCCAATTCATTTACATGCACACACAAAGAAAAATGCATGTCATTATTGTGGTAAGAAAGGACATTTGATGAATGATTGCCATGCTATGAAAACTGATGATCTGAATGCGTCTACAAAACTGAATGATTTCAAAAGTAAGAAGAGTTCATCTCAAAATTGTCATTTGCATAACAAGAAAAATCATATTGAATATAATTTTGTATGGAAATCGAGAATCCAATATTTTTGCTGTAATGAGTTTGGTCACAAAATCCAGAACTGCTGGCACTTGAGAAGAAATGAAAGTCTTTAAAGTAAAAATGACAGAAATACAATCATCCCATACAAATTGCATGCACATTCTTTGAAGAAAAACACAAAGTCATTTGTTCAGTGTTATTACTGTTGGAAGGCAGGACATGTTATGAATAACTATTTCCTTGCGAAATTTGATAATGAGAATGCTTGGAAATCTTGGAAAACACCCATTAGAGGTGTTATTAACTTTGCAGGACCCAAGAACTCTTGGGTTCCCAGATATGCAAATTAATCCTTCAGTGAGGTGTTGTGCCTTAAAGATTGAAAATAAAAAGGGGAATCAAGGCACACAAAGGTTAGTTAAACCCCTTCTCATTGTTCTTACTATTTTGATGATTCGTCTTCATCTTTGTATTTGCTGCATCTGTGGATTAGTTGATAGTCTTTCTGATTTGTGTTGCATGCAAACCATCATGATAAACTGCATGATTGTATAGTTAATCACTGTCATAAGTACCTTGCATGATTGGTCAGATTAAATTCACTGTTGATATATGCTGCTATCTGGTCTTGACTGTCATATCTTTAATAATCTGCCACATGCATGAGTTACATGAGAGTTTTCATGATAGAATTCATTTTAGTTAATTATTCATGTTCACAGTAGATGCATATTCTTGCATGACTTCTTGGTATATAAAATGGTAAGTTGGGAGAAGGGCAGATCTTTTCTGTCTGGAAACCCACGCTATGTGTAGAGGTTAGACCTCCGCCAAGTACCAAGGGTCCAATACATTGCATGTAGTGTTAATTTGTAATGTGCATTTCATAGTTGCATAATTGTGTACTATAAGAAAAGAATTGGTGTTTGACTAAAACTACTGCACACAGTGAGGGGGAGCTGAAATGAGTTTGTCAGATACACTGATTTGTTGCTGATTGTCAGAATATGAGATGTGCTAGTGCTGCTGGTTGAATTGCTGAAATACTATTTTGATAATAAGCTGAATATCATGTCTGAATAGGCTATCGGATTGATGCATAGGTGTTATTGAGATCTGTGTTGGGTTTAGTGCAAGTTATGATTAAGATATTGAGTCAATGTTTTCGGAAACACTGACCTTACTACATTCTAAACATGCTGATAGTTGGATGCTGCTGGGTTATATACAGAAGGCTGATCCTAGATGAGAAGCTAATAAGGCTAAGTCCTTGGTTGATTGCAGATCTGTCCCAAGTCTTATCCTTGTCTCTTTATGGTCTTCTATCCTACTACCTTGGTTATTCTTACATTATTGGCTTATCCATCTCCCATTCTCTTATCTGTGTTCTGTGACAAGTCTGTCATTGGAATCTTTCACTCAGGGGGAGTAAAGATTTGAAATCTGTCACCTTTACTAACCATCAACTATTGGTTACTAAGATCACCCAGAACCAAAAAGAAATTTGCTGGACTTCACAGAAACATGATTTTCTGTTTATGGAAATTATATCATATCTTAATTATTCAAAATTGTCCTTGAATGTACTCTCAATGTTCTTAAAACTTTCTAAAAATTGAAACTGTTCAGAAGAATCTCTTGAAATCTGAAAGTTGTTAGTAATAAGTCAATCTAGTTGTAGATTATGTGCTTATATGGTTCTTAAGTTGTGTTTTAAGAAAAATCTGTTAAAGGACCATGGAATACGTCATAAGAAAAATAAAAATAAAATAAATAAATAAAAGAAGGCAGAGCAATGGCATATCTTTTTGAGAAACTGGCCATCTGCATCAAAGAAATTCAGAGGTCATGTCATGATAATATATGCTATCTCTGTTCAAAATTAGAAGCATAAAGGTAAACTGCACTGAGTAACTAGGGATTCTGGTGTTTAATCAACATGTCACCTTGAGTTAAAAGGTGTAGTTAGACTGGAATGCTCAATTAAATAAATAAAAGCTCAATGGAAAATATGATTGACACTGAGCTCTTTTTCAGAAAACTAAAACTGTTTTAAGTTCAATATAAGACAGATTTAAATCAGTTTTGGCTAATGAAAATGACTAGTAAGACTAATGGTTTTTTTAATTGGACATAGTACTTTGATTAGATTGTTTCACCTCCATTGATCTTGCTTCAAAGGATTAATTTTAGAAGAATAATGATGTAAGATATAATCCCATATGCAGAAAACCATATGAGTGTGAAGAAAGGTATTTTAATTGAAAGTGAAGGGTATTTTCGGAACTAATTTTTGAAATTGGTAAAGTCGACAGAAATCCAAATCTAAACTCTACCTTTTCCAAGGTCTGCCTCACTTTGTAACCTACATCATCCAAGTCGAGGTTTCATTCCTCATCAACGCACACCAGTCGTCTGCGCTACCTCGCCCTAACCGTAACCGTGTCAGCTCCACTTTTGTTCTTCACTTTCTTCTCTACATTTCTCCTACCCGTCCTTTTACTCTTTATCTTCCACTCTTCACCGTAGCTATCATGTCTTCTCTGGCCACCAAGAGCAAGGGGAAGAGGAAGGCAGTGGAGGAGCAGCATCCGGAGGACACTATGTCAGTGAAAGTTGCAGAGCTTCCCCAAAAAAAGAGGACATTAAAGTTGGTACATGATCGAGGTACCGTTTCCAGTTCGCGTAAAGAGAAATCCGCCAAATGGAAAGAAAAGGCAGCTGAAGCTTAAGCAAAGCGGCGACAGACATCGACCGCAGAAACGACTCGCAGAGACTCTGAAGAACAAGATGAGTCAAATAGGCCTTCCATGCAAGCAGAGTTAGTGCTTGACATTGGTAAAATCATTTTTCCACGGTATGTGGACTTTCACGATCAGAGTATGCTTTCTGAATATCCGAAGTTATTGGGCTTGATTATATTTCAGAAATGGAAGAGATTTATGGGAAAGCACAGATTTTATTATCCTAGGCTGGTTAAAGAATTTTACAATAATATGAAATTTGATTCAGAACAGTTTAAAATCTGGACTCTTGTGAAAGGAACGAAGATTGAGATCAATAGGCATTATCTGCATAAAGTCTTCAGGATTCCAGAAGATGGGGTAGTGGAAGGGGACTTTGAGTATAATCAACATGAAGCCTACTCCATTCTTACTGATCTGCCTAGTGATCCCAAAGATAAGAGGCAAAAAAAACTAACTCAGTTTAATGCCTATAAATTTTCCCCTATGAAGAAGTTATTACATCGCATGCTCACAACTATTATAACTCCACAAGATGGAGGAAGAGGGAGGATAACTGTGTCTTAGAGATTTCTATTTTTCTACATGTTCAAAAGGATCAAAATATGTCTGCCAGATTTGATCATTCAGATTATGGGTACATGCAAAGAGTCTAAGAGACATCTACCATATGCCGCCCACTTGACAGCCATATTTAAAAAAGCAAACATTTTGATAGAGGATGAGACTGTTAAGGAGATCCCTAAGGTTAATGTCCACAACATGGATTTCATTACCACATTTATGAAGTTGAAACCATCTGGGGCCAGTCAAGTACATAAACAAGGTAATACATCTAAATGCATATGGCAGAACAACAAGCAGTAGGAGAAGAAAAACAAATGGAAGAGAGCCAGCATTTAGTGGATAATGTAGAATTGGAGCAGCAGCAGCAATACCAAAATGTGGAACAAGCTAAACAGATTCAGCAGCAACAAGTTGAAGATCCAACATAGCAGCTTCAGATGGAAGCACATTGTTAGGGGGAGGATAAGTCACTATCAGTTGAGCAGCAAATTGAAATGGAAGTATTGGCAGAACAAGAAGCACAACCAGCATTAGAACAACTTGCTCAAGAGCTCCAGGCAGAGCATTATCCAGAGACCTCTAAGGAAGAACAAGAGCCTGACCATCAGGAAGATGAAAGGGAAGAAATGACTATTGACACAGGAGAAGTTCATGAAGAGCAGCAAATGAGAGAAGTACAACTGCAACAAGAACTTCATGAATTAGAAGAACAACACTTATCTAATGAGCAATTCATGCAAAAATTGGATCAACACATTGATAATATGATAGAACAAATAGAACATGATACCCAACCTGAGCATCAAAGGGTGAAAGAACAACCTCAGGAAAATCAGGAAGTTCAGGTTGAAGCACCACAAGAAGGCTTTTTAGGTCTTGCTACATATTATGGACCTTATCATGGACCAGTGATGACATTAGGGATTCAACCACCTTTGTCACCTGAGCAACCTTTTATACCACCAGAGTTTCAAGCTTTCAGCTCAGCTGGACCTAGCTCAAGACCACAAGCTGCAGATATGTTTCCTACACTGGTAAACCTCCTAATGAACCAAAGTAGAATAATGAATGCATAGTTTATGCATTTAAATTCTGTTGTTCAAAGATTGGAAGCTAGGATGGTTCATATGTAACAAACAGTGAATAGCCAGTGCGAGAAGTTTGTTTATGACCAATATAAATCAGATAAAAGATTGCATGAATTTTTAGATTCTCTGTTACATGTTTGTGAACAGACAAGAATAATAATGAATGATCTAAAAGGAAATCAAGCTGAAACCTATTTGAAGTTAACACAAAGACTCGTACATGCCTTTGATATTAGACGAGAACAACAAAGAGTCAGAGAAGAATTAAATATCATTTGTCAAGAGCAGCAATCTCTATCCCAAAGGATTAACAATCTGCTAGATGAAGTTCAGGGAAGTGTTATTCAACTGGGAAACATTTATGCCAAGCTTGATATTGTCCAAGAAAAGGGTGCAACATCTGTCTTATAATTTCATAGACATTGTCACTGAACAAGCTACTAGCACGTCGACTTCAATGGCAGAGATCCATCACCAACACACTACTCAATTGGACAATGTAACTACTATGTTAAATAGTTGGTTTGTAGATCTGACTTCCTCCGTCAAAGAACTGAATGCTCAGGTACAATAGACAGATCAGAAGTTATTTGCCAAGTTTGCTACATTGGGCACCAAAGTTGAAAGAATTCCCCAGAGGTTTCCACAAGCCATACGGTTAAGAGAACATGGAAGTTCAAGTAGATCACCAACTGTGACAATTGCTCAAAGACGAAGCCAACGAGGTGGCAGAACTTCTGCAGTTAGTAGAATTTCTCCAGCTGATATTTGATAATTGTCACAATCAGGGGGAGATTACTCTTGCTGTGTTTTTTTTGATAATGACAAAGGGGGAGTGAGTGTCATGCCTATCTTCTTTTGAAAATGTTTAAAAATTCTGGAGATGTTTGTTTGGGAAAGAGAACTTTGGAATCATGGTTTGAATAAGAAAGAAAAGGACAAGGCTTCTAAATTCCTATTTTTAAATCACTTGTGTGCCATGATATTTAGTCAAACATCAGTTTGTTTTTCTTATTGTACACAGAAATGTCAGTGTTGCATCTTTATCTTGAATGTCCTTGTTATGCATGTCAGTCCATATATCTAGGTTTGAATCTTGGTTTGATTAGAATGAAAACAATGATTGTGTGTCATTTTTATTTTGTGCAAACATACATGACTCATAGTTGTCATCATCAAAAAGGGGGAGATTGTTGGAACCCTAGTTTTGATAATGACAGTCTATGAATCATGATTAGGACCGAAATGCATAAGTACCTTCATACTGAATAAACATGTTTTCTGTCTTAGTGTCAAACCAAAGGTCGATGCACATTCACTCTATCTTCTCATTTAGTCAGTGCAAGTTTTAGGCTGAAGTGTCAGAGGTCAATGCACAATTTCACTAAGTCTGAAAGGTTGTTGCATATTCATGTCCTTCATTACCTAAGGTCGATGCACATCACTGTTCATAGAAAATGAAGGTCGATGTATATCCTGTTCACCATTACATAGGTCGGTGCAGATTTTGCTAGTTTGCATATGTCGGTCGGTGCACATTTTGTCAGACAGCACACAGGTCGGTGCACTTTCACCTTAGTCATACTAAGGTCGATGCACATCCTGCCTTAGCCATCATAAGGTCAGAGCATTTTCTCCGTCATGCATGACTGAAGTCGGTGCACATTTGCAGTGTGCATGACTAAGGTCGGTGCACATTGGCATCCTGCATGACTGAGGTAGGTGCACGTTTGCAGTATGCATGACTAAGGTCGGTGCACATTGGCATCCTGCATGACTGAGGTCGGTGCATGTTTGCAGTATGCATGGCAAAGGTCAGTGCACATTGGCATCCTGCATGAATGATGTCGATGCACGATTGCATTGTGCATGACTGAAGTCGGTGCACATTGGTATCCTGCATAACTAGGGTCTGTGCACGTTCAAACTAAATGTAGTGCCCCCGAATTTATATAAGTAATTTTTGAATTATAAAATAAATTTCTAGAATTTATAAAGGCCTAAATATATTAATAAATGGATTTTGAGACTAATAAGTCATTAAAGGCCCAAATTAGGTTAAATAATTAACCAAGCCTAAGTACACATCATCTAAGGCCCAAAAACCATTAAGTTTGGCCCATGTTCTAGAAAGTTATTTAGATTATTTAAAGATAAATACAAATTATATAGATAATTAAATGGATAAATGAATAAAAGAGTTTTATTAATTTAGAACTCTACAGACGTTGACTGTAACGGTCTATCGCGAGACCGTCACATTCACCTAACGCGCCTGTGTTTGACCGTTACACTCTGTAGATTCCGAAAGAGGAAGAAGTTGTAAAAGGTGAAAACTTGATGATCTTATCCACTAGGGATCGACTTGAGAGAGTTCATAACACCACTAAGGACTCTTAGAGATCAGGTTTTAACAGATTAAGGACTCTAGAATCGACCTAATCTTCAAACTCTAGTTAGAACCCTATAAATAGGACCTAGTTCTGAACTGCGTGACCCTTACTTTTGCTCGCGTGAAATCAAGGTAAGGAGTCGTAATCTCGGGTAAGTTCTTTTGAAGTATTTGTTTGCAATACTTTAGACTAACTCCTCTCCAAATTTCACATCTTTAGGTTAAGAGGTCGTGGAGTTAGAGCCCAAAGAAAGTTGCTGAAAAGTCACAGGAAAAAGGGAACTAGGGCTCGGTGTTCAGACCAAAATTGGAAGTTAAAGCCTAGACAAGAGGTAGGTTATCTCATGAACGGAAAAAACATCTTGATAGGATAAAAAGCCCTCTGATTTGATTGAATTTCATGCATGGTAGATCATCAATTTCATGTTTTACTAGTTCTATGCATTACGTGCATCTCTTAGCCCTAATTGGAAATTTTAAAAGATGTATCTTATCTATTTTCACTGGAACCCATGCATATAGATAGCCTATACTTCGTTATCATGCCTAGTATAGACATGGTATTTGATTTAGGCATGATGTGAGTTGATCTCTTGGGTTTCATATCATTGTCTGTCAGCAGATACTGTAACGCACCATAGTAGGACCGTCACACTCAAGTAACGGCCATACATGGACCGTCACAGTCCCTGATTGCCTATTGATTTCTCTGTTGACTCTGACGCATCTATGCAGGAGCGTTACGTTACTGTAACGGCTGTTCGATAGACCGTCACACTACTGTGACGCACCACTTATAGACCGTCAGAAGCCCTGTGTTCTGTCAACCCTAGACAGAATAAGATTCATCAATCTTACTTATTATTATGCCTAGTTACCTAAGTGTTAACCTGATTACGTGACTTTGAGATTATTTAATCATTCATGATAGGCATTGCATGTTTTGGTATCTCACTATTACTTTAAGTTATGTTAATTTCATGAGCCCAAAACTCTATAATTTTGTAATTAGAAACATGATTTTGAATGATGTATTGATAGAGTTTTTATCATGATTTCACATCGATATAAATCTATATATATTCTTTCTCTATCAATAGAGTCATTTCTATAAGTACATGGCACATATTCCGGTACGTTGACCATTAGTTCACATTTTTGCACTATAGGAACATATTCTTGGACTTGAGGACATCTCTATTTGATATTCCTTCCGATGGACCAGGAAATCTTGTTTCAAGGCCTCCGTAATTCTCCGTGAGACTGGGATTCCCACTAGGACGCCGAGTTGGTTGTACCATTAAAATCCATTAACTAGAATACACTATCGTTGTTTTCTGGGTCTAGTAATGTAACGGCCTTACATTGGACCGTCAGAATCACGTAACGGCCCATTGCATGACCGTCACATTTCTCTGAGTCTATTTTGATTATTCTGGACTCTGATCATTGTAACGGCCCTCTACTGGAGCGTCACATTATGTAACGGCCCAGCAGATGACCGTCACACAGATTGTATATGTTAACCCAAGGTTTGACCAAAGGGGTGATTTTCTAAGGTTCTAGATGGACTAATGATAATCTAGAACTTATCATATTGATCAAGGAACTTAATATAATGAATGAAAAATAAAGAATGTACTGTTATGCTGCCGATTTATTTCCATAAGCATAGCATAGTCTAAGTCATTCTTAATCTCATATATTCAAATTGAAGCGTTCATTCATTGATTTTCATTATTTGGAATTGTTATATTCTTGGCCATACTTTAGCGTTACATGCGTGGAAGTAGCTTAATTTATACCTGAAGATGCGATCGAGCACTGATTGTGTTCAAGGGCTCTATGCTAGTCCCCTCGACTGATTGCCAGAAATATACTATTTTATAAACCATGGGGTATGATGCTACTGGCGTCGCATTGCGCTGGGAGTACTATTTCTATAAATAAGTGAAGATCCACGACACGACATGACATTCTTGCTTGATATTCCACAGAAATTCACGAAGCACTTGCTCATAAGCATGCTAAAGTGTTGATTATGTGGCTTGCTAGTACATTCTTGATATATTCTTGTTCATGAAAGGCCAATATCATGTTCTTGTTCTATTCTTGCTAGTTCATTCTTGTTCTCATTCCATCTTCTATGATTGTCCTGTTACTTTGATTTAATCGCGTGATCATCGCATTGCATGATTTTACCTTATTTCTTTAGAGCAAAAATATTAATCACTTTAATAGTGCCTTCATGTTGATGCGAAGATAGCTACTGGGCAAGTGTGCTCATTACCTATTTCCAATCTTTTTCAGGAAATGAAAGTGAGTAGGGTTCGGATTCGGATTATTCAAGTAGCGGATCCGAGAGTGATTAAAGATGAGCGAAGACTTAGGAAGTCTATAATGTCTAGATTGAGTCAATGTGATTTTCCTATTTCTTGAGTCTAGTAGAATGAAAGATGATGGAAAGTGGTTGTATTTCAAATATTGATCATTTATGAAATAAAGTTAGAGTTTGATTAAATTCTGTGCAATTGCATTTATGTGTGTGATTGTATTGCGCTCTGATCGTTCTTGCTTGCAAGAGGCTTACCATGCCGACTGTTCACGCTCCCCGAGCGAGTCTTCCGCTGTAATAAAAGCTCGGGACGTGACTGTTAAGTTGGTATCAGAGCCTAAGTCTCAGGACTTAGGGAAAGGAATCATGTCATAGGATAAGTCCAAGGTTTAAGGACCCCTACCTATGAACTAAGGAAGAAATTCCATACCCATGTGATGATTGGGTAGAGCCTGGGATAAGATAATTTATTAGCTTTAAGGTTGATTCTCATGAGAAATAACAAGTTGTTATTTTTCTCTCTCAAGTACCCTATTTTACAAATGGCTCATCACGTAGATTGGGACAGTATGCAACAAACAATTGTCGGCCTCACTCAGGCATTGCAAACTATAGCACAAGGTGGTGCAGGGGCAAGGGCTGGTGACCTACATCGCAACTTCCGGAGTCTAAATCCTCTGCGATTCTATGGATCTTCAAATCCCGATGAGGCAGAAAATTGGATCGATGAGATGAATAGAATATTTGACGTTATTCAATGCACTGATCAGGAGAAGGTGCGTCTAGTAACATTTCAACTAAATAAAGATGCCCGTACATGGTGGAAGTCAGTTCCGGCACCTTCGGCCGATGCACCTCATACATGGGACGGTTTTCTTACTTTATTCGTACCAAGTATTTTTCCGAGCATGTAAAGGAAAGGAAGGCCATGGAGTTTGCCTCCTTTCATCAAGGGATGATGTCGGTGGCAGAATATGAGCTGCAGTTTTCAAGACTAGCACCATATGCACCACACCTTATTAGCACGGAATTATTAAAAGCAAATCGATTTATGGACGGGTTACGGCCTGGTTTCATTCAGCAACTTGGGACACAGAATATCCGCACTTATGCGGAGATGGTTCAGAGGGCATATCTATGCGAGAGGACCTTAGAGAAGGTCAAAAAGTTGAAAGGAAAAGGAGAAGAATCTAGCCGACGATCTGATCGACATTATAAGAAGGAGAAGTTTAGCATCACGGAGCCATACAAAAGCCGTGACAGCAAGAAAAGATCGAGGAGCGGGAACGGTGGAAGTTCCTAGAAGAATAATAAAAAGGTTAAGGAAGAGAAGGAGCAAGTTGCCTCGGCATGCACTTTTTGCGAGAAATTCGGCCACTCGGCTGAAGAATGCTGGAAGCGCCTCGGTGCTTGTTTGCGTTGTGGAAGTAGGGAGCATCGTGTGCCAGATTGCCCCCTTATGAAAGATCAATCAGCTAATGGAGGATGTAGGAGGCAGGCTCGCCTCAATGCCATTCTAGACGAAGAGGAAGCACCTAGGGATGATGGGCTTATGGAAGGTACTCTTCAAATTTGTTCTCATCCTGCATTTGCGCTATTTGATACTGGTGCCTCTCATTCTTTTATTTCCACTACCTTTGCAAAAATGTTGTCAATTGCATCAGTCCCCTTACCTTCAGACCTTGCTATTACTACACCTTTAGGATCTACAACTAAGCTTACCAACTATTATCCTGATAGCGAAGTGATAGTAGAAGGTCACAATCTCCCTGCAAACTTAGTATGCCTTGACATGAAAGGTTATGATGCCATTTTAGGGGTAGATTGGCTTGTAGACCACGATGCTTATATCAATTGTCGAAATAGGATTATATCTTTTTGAAAACCCGGTCTTCCAAGATTCTCTTTTCTTGGCATCAAATACAAGAAACACCCCACTATCATATCCTCACTTCACGCTTGCAAGCTCATCTCGCAAGGATGTGAAGCTTTTCTTGCTTCAGTCATTATCACCGAATCTAAGGAAATTGTCCTAGTAAACATTCCTATTGCAAATGAGTTCCCAGACGTGTTCCTGTTGCATCCCTATGGTTTTGATGATGTCTCACACTATAAATCAATCTACTATCTCTAGATTTATGCTGGTTCATCATGTAAGTGTGTACAGTTCATACGATGTTTCATTAGTTCATCTATCTACATTATGCTCAGTTAGAATGAACAGTAGTGGGTCGACCCACCCTTGCTGATGCGTCGACCCATCAGAACATTAAGTGTCTGGGTACCAAAGTCTATACACCAGCTTGATCGATTAAGTCTGTACATTGGCATATCATCTTCAAGTCTGTACATCGGGCACCTTCTAACTGAAGTCTATACACTGGTCTTAATATTCTAAGTCTGTACACTGCCCGACCAGTTAAGTCTGCACATTGCCAAAGTCAGTACAGCTCAACTCTATACATCCTTCCAAGCTTCAACTCTATACACTGGATTGTCAAGCTTCATGTCTATACACTGGTTTGTCTAAACTTCAACTCTATACATCCGATTACTGTTGCAGTGTTCATCAAGTCTATACATCGCCTTCATACCTTCAACTCTATACACTGCTACAGGAACCAAGTCCATACACTCATACCTTTTCCTACGCTTTCCTGGTTGTAGTCTAAGTCTACACATCCTGCTAGGTCGGACTTCAAAGTCTGTACAGTATCTCAAGCCAAGTCCATACATAGTCCATCAGCATTTAGAAGTCTGTACATCGGTCCGTCTTGTTCAGCGTCTTGGTGCATTCAAAGTCTGTACAGCGTCCGTCTCAGCCAGCGTCTCATGCTGCGTCTTAGGCAAGTCTGTACATCGGCTTCATTCACTCAAGTCCATACATCCACAGTGGTACTTCCATGTCTGTACAACGCTGAAGCCTTCACAAGTCTGTACACTGCTTGAGCCTCACCAAGTCTGTACATCGCTTCAAGCGATTCAAGTCTGTACAGCCGAGCGTCTCATGCATCGTCTCACTCTGGCAAAGTCTATACACTAGCTCAAGCTTGTCGAAGTCTATACATCACCGTTGGGCATCAAGTCAATACACTGTTCACCGTCTTATTAAGAGTCTTACACTTTCAAGTCTGTACATTGCGAACAGTGCATCTCTTCTTCAAAGTCTGAACACTGGCCTCTTGCTTCAAGTCTATACATTGGGTTGTCCGACCACAACTCTATACATTCGGTTGTTATATCTTGAGTCTATACAGTGCTCACAGCACACTCGTTCCAAGTCTGTACACTGGTTAGGCTTCGTGAAGTCTATACAGTGGCTGAAGCTTTGTAAAGTTTACACATTGGTAAGGCTCGTTTGCATTGTTCATCACATGTCTATACACTGCCATTCATGAGCTTATCCATTAAGTCTATACACTCTCTCACGTTGTACACACTTACTCAGTTGCTGTTTCTGAAGTATATACACTTGTGTTAATAGCCTGAACTAACTAAGTATATACATTCCTTCTGTCTCTGTCTGCAGGCGATTCAGGCTGATGATTGGGCACGTGAACTGAGGTTGGCACCTGGCACGTGATCCAAGAAACCAGGAACATGACACGTGGATGGCAACCTAGTCAGGATGCTGCCATGCGGTTGAAATTCAAATGATCTGGCAAAAAGTTCATGGGCGGGAACCTGGCAGCCACACGCCAAATATCTGCTATAAATATGGAGCTTCGTCCTTCAGTAGAAGAGTGATCGTGAAAAGAAAAAGCAGAAGCCATTTGTGTGAGACTGCACGATCCAGAAAGGAAAAAGAGCAGAGAGTTCCATAGTGTCCAGATCCGAGAGAAGTATGTTCGAGAGAGAGAGAGCAGTGTCTGTGGTTTGATGAATTGCTTCCTTTGAAGCTACATTTGTATTGGTTTCAGAACCGACTGTTTCCTCATTGGTCTTTGTTTCTATTTTGTTTCCTTGTATTTTGTTCATTCTTCTGATTCGAATTGGTTCCCCTCCGGTGTGTGGAGGAAGGGAGTGTTACTCCGGTTTCCCTCTGGGTTGCAGAGGAAGAGAGATCGGTGATCTCTGGTGTTGCTAGTGACATGTTGTCATTAGCAGGTTCCCTCCGGTGTGTGGAGGAAGGGAGAGGTGTCTCCGTTCTGTTCTAGCTGGTAGCTAGAACAGGTTTCAGCTCTGTGGGTAGCAGAGCTTGGTTGAGGGATTTTGTTTCCCTTAGTTGTTCAAGTTGTGTGGCAGCATGTTGTTCGCAGACTGAGTCTGCAGTGTTCTAGCATTGTCTAGTGGAATCCTCATTCTAGTTGGAGTGAGGGGTGGATGTAGATTGCGGACTGCAATCGAACCACCTAAAAACCGAGTGCCTCTTCTGTGGTTTGCTGTTATTATCTGTGATCTCCTTCTGCTTGTCTCTTTGCTTCCATGTGATCAGTTCTTCATTCTCATTTACTTATACTGTCTTGTTTGGTGACTGCGGTTGCATTTCTCTGTGTGCGGGTTCAGGAGGGGCGTAAGCAGTAGAATTAATTTTCTGCCTAAGTTTTTACAAATTGGGTGTGATCTATTCATCCCCCCCCCTTCTATATCACTCTTGCTGCGCTAACATTTGGTATCAGAGCAGGTTTACGCCATGTGGACGAACGGTCAAGGAAATGCCAGTGGTCCTAGAACCTTCATGGCCGAAGGTCAATCCATTAGTCGCCCACCGTATTTTGATGGTAGTAACTATCTGTTTTGGAAGAACAGGATGGAAGTGTTTATCAGGGCTCAGAGCCATAAATTGTGGAGAGTAATTACTGTGGGGCCATATGATCTGCCACCAAACGAGGATGCTTGGACAGATGACCATGTCAAGCTCTCTTCACTCAAATGGACGGCGCTGAACATCATCCAGTGTGCTGTTCATCTAGAGGAGTATGCCCGTATATCTTCCTACAAGACTGCCAAGCGAATGTGGGATGAGCTGCAATTGATCTATGAAGGTACAGCTCAAGTAAAAGCCTCGAAGGTAAACCTCTACACTTCTAAGTATGAAATGTTTAAGATGAATGCAGATGAGAATATAACTGAAATGTATGCCAGGTTGTCCTTGATCACAAACACACTTAAAGGGCAAGGGAAGGATCTTGCTGAGGCAGATATAGTCAGGAAAATTCTTAGATCTTTATCCCCGGCATGGCACACTAAGGCCATTGTGATTGAGGAGTCAAAAGATCTGACTATCTTGACTGTGAATGAACTCATAGGATCCCTTATGACCTATGAGATGAATTTCCAAGGAGGTGGAGAAGGAAGTGAGAGGAAGGGTAAGAATGTGGCTCTAAGGGCATCCCGCAACAAGGGTAGCAACAGCGGGAGCAGCAGCAGTAGCCCCGAGTCCGAGTCCGAGCTTGAAGGGTTTTCAAATCTCGACCAGGAGGAGCAGGCAATGCTCACTAGATAGTTCAGAAAATTTTTGAAGAAAAAGGGAAAGACCTTTAGGAAGAAGAAGCCACACTCTTTCAACAAGAATGCTGAATTTACTAGTTACAGGGATAGAAATCCTAAGAGACTGACCTGTTTTAATTGTAACAAACAGGGACATATGAAAGGCGAATGCCCAGACCTCCAGAAGAAGGGTCCCTATCTTCAGAAGAAAAATACAAAGGTGCAGAAGAAGAAGAAGCCACATGCGATGGTCTGCACATGGAGCGAGGAAGAAGAAGATCCCGAAGACACTTTCTCAGAAGAATATGAAGATGGAATTTGCCTTATGGCAAACAGTGAAGAGGAGGTAATAAATATTTTTGAAAATTTCTCAATTGATGACTGGGAGGATGCTTATGGTGAATTGTTAGATAAATTTAATTCTCTTAGTAAAGAGCACAGAGTTCTGAAAAGAAAATTTAACATAAATGTTGAAGAACAAACTCAGGTCTGTGAGGAAAATGAGAAGCTAAAAGAACAACTAGAAGAAATGACCTCACTAAGGAAAGAAAATGATAAGCTCAAGGGAGAAATTCAAGAAAGTCAAAATCAGCTCAATGAATTCAAAACTAAAATTGAAGAAAGCATGAATAAAATTAGAGTGAACTCAGAGAAATATGAAGCTGTGAAGAAAGTAAATGCTGAACTCCTAAAAAATTCTGAGTCCCTTCAAAAGGAGCTGGAAGACAAACAGAAAGTCTTAGAAAAGTTGGTCCAAGGGAAAACTAGTTTAGATGCTATACTAGGGACTAGGGTCAATTTCAATAAGGAGGGTCTAGGCTATGACCCAACCAACAAGAGACCCTTGCAATTCAAGACCATCACCTTCTGCCTAGAGAAGGGAAAAGAGAAGCTGGACACACCATCCAGCTCAAACAGCTCTAAGGGAATTCAAAGTCCTAAAGAAAACATAAAAACCAGTACTGGACAACCATTTAAGATGGGAATGAATTTTATGAAGAATATCACTAAGCCCACTCACCAGAACACAAATGGTAGATGGACCAAGAAAGTGAATCAGAATAAGAGCTGGAATTACAACAATCAGATGGGTCCAAACTGGACCTACTGGAGAAATAATTTTCATGATCAAAAATATGTTAATCAACAAGCTTACAGGAAATTTTCTAGGAATAGAAAGACTAATGAATGGAATAGAACTCACTTCTCCAGTCCAGCTGGATTCAACTTTAATAAACCAGAAAGGAAGGTGCCAGAGAAAGCCATGCTGAAGCAAATCTGGATATCTAAACACTTGATCAGAGATTTGAACAATGTCTTTGGACCCAACTCATCTTGGGTTCCAAATCACTCTGCTTGATGTATTTGTGTAGGTCGGCCTGGCAGCTGAAGACAACAAGTGGTACCTCGACAGTGGCTGCTTCAGGCATATGACAGGAGACCGATCCAAGTTTAGCAAGATAGAGATGAAGCCAGGGGGTCTGGTCAAGTTTGGAGGAAAGAACAAAGGTAAAATAATTAGAGTTAGTACAGTAGGTAAGTCTTCCACAAACTCCATTGAAAAGGTCTTACTTGTGGAAGGGCTTCAACACAACCTGATTAGCATTAGTCAGTTATGTGACAGGGGTCACAGGGTTGTATTTGATGATAGTTCATGCAAAATCCTTGAAACAAATTCTGATGTGGTTAAATTTGTAGCCAACAGGATTAATAATGTCTACATTGTAGACTTAGATGAGGAATCTGAATCTACTATTTACTTATCTGCCAACTCTGAAAATGATGCTTTTGAATGGCATAGACGTCAAGGTCATGCTAGCTTTACAACTTTAAATAAATTGGTTAAGCATGATTTAGTTAGAGGCATGCCTAGAATTAAATTCAACTCGATATCAAAAGCATGTGATGCCTGTGCTCTAGGCAAACAGACCAGAAATTCCTTTAAATTAAGATCTGAGCCATTGTCTTCTAGACCAATGGAACTTCTTCATATGGACCTTTTCGGCACCACTAGGAAACAGGTTTGGCTATGTCATCTTAGATGACTTCTCTAGATATTCATGGATATTTTTCTTAGCAAATAAGAGTGATGCATTTCAAAAGTTTAATCTACTTTTCAATAAGGTCAAACAAGAAGGGAAATACAAGGTCTGTTCTATTCAATCTGACCATGGAGGTGAGTTTGAAAACTCCATGTTTACTGATCTTTGTGAAAAAGAGGGACTAACTCACAGGTTTTCTTCTCCCAGGACACCTGAACAGAATGGGATTGTGGAGAGAAGAAATAGAACTGTGGTGGAGATGGCCCGAACCATGTTGATTGAAAGTAAATTACCTAGAAGGTTTTGGGCAGAAGCGGCCAATACAGCAATTTACATAATCAACAGGGCCATGGTAAGACCCATACACAAGAAAACACCCTATGAGCTTCTAAAAGGTAAGAAACCAAACTTGTTTCATTTCAGAATTTTTGGAGCAAAATGTTTTATTCATAACAATGATAAGAAAGATTTAGACAAGTTTGAAGCTAAAAGCTCCCCAGGAATATTCTTGGGTTACTCTGAAGTGTCAAGGGCATATATGGTATTTAACATATCAGATCAGAAAGTGGAAGAGTCTCCACACATCCTTTTTAGTGAAAAGAAAGATGTTTCTAATGTTGAAAATCTTGACAGGGATTCCAATCATGATGGGGATTTTCTAGAAGACCAACAAGAAGAAGAGAAGACTCAGCCGAGTGGAGAAACAAATTCCCCCAATCAGGAAGGGCCAAGAGAAACAGGTGAGTCTTCAACAAATATTAGATTTCTTAAAGACCATCCATTAGATAATGTCATAGGCCATCCTGAAGATCCTCTTCGGACTAGGTCTCATTTTAGAAATGTGAATAATGATGACTTAATTGCTTTAGTCTCACAAATTGAACCCAAAACAGTAGAAGAGGCCTTGGCTGATCAAGCTTGGGTCAATGCTATGTGTGAGGAATTAGGTCAGTTTGAAAGGAATAATGTTTGGGAGCTTGTCCCAAGACCAGATGGTATTAATATCATAGGAACCAAGTGGGTGTTCAAAAATAAGATGAATGAAGATGGAATCATCTCGAGGAATAAGGCCAGATTAGTAGCCAAAGGCTACTGTCAGGAATTCGGTGTAGACTTTGATGAATCCTATGCACCTGTTGCTAGGATGGAAGCTATAAGATTGTTACTTGCCTTTGCTTGTTCAAAGAATATAAAACTCCAACAAATGGATGTTAAAAGTGCCTTTTTAAATGGAGTCATTAAAGAAGAAGTTTTTGTTGAACAACCTCATGGATTTCAATACTCTCTTCAACCTAACCAAGTTTTCAGGTTAAACAAAGCCTTGTATGGTCTAAAGCAGGCTCCAAGAGCATGGTATGAAAGATTGTCTGAATTTCTGATCAGCAAGGGCTACAAAAGAGGTAAAATTAATCAAACTTTATTTACCAAGGGCATAAATAGAGATCTCATCATAGTTCAGGTATATGTAGATGACATTATATTTGGATCAACTAAGCATGAACTATGTGATGAATTTTCTACCATGATGTCTGCTGAATTCGAAATGAGCTTGGTTGGTGAACTAAAATACTTTCTTGGATTGCAGGTACAGTAGCTAGAGGATGAGTGCTTCATCAACCAAACCAAATACACAATGGAACTGTTCAAGAGGTTTGGTATGGAAAACTTAAAGCACATTACAACACCCATGGGCACCAATACCTCATTGGATGCAGATGAGATAGGTAAAGAAGTAAATGTCAAACTTTATCGAGGTATGATTGGATCACTTCTTTACTTGACAGCCTCTAGACCAGATATACAATTTAGTGTAGGAATGTGTGCAAGGTATCAGTCTAGACCTACTGAATTACACTTAGCTGCAGTTAAAAGAATCTTCAGATATTTGTTAGCTACTCATTCTCTTGGTTTATGGTTTCCTGCATCTCACACACTTAACTTATTAGCATACACAGATGCTGATTATGCAGGCTGTAAACTAGATAGGAAAAGCACTAGTGGCCATTGTGAATTTTTAGGTGGGTGTTTAGTGTCTTGGGGCTCCAAGAAACAACATTCTGTGGCCCTCTCCACTGCAGAAGCTGAATATGTGGCTGCAGGGAGTTGTGGAACACAAGTTATATGGATTAAACACCAACTTCAGGACTACCAAGTAGACCTGGGGTGCACTCCAATCTACTGTGATAATACAAGTGCCATCAATATTGCTAAAAATCCTATTTTGCATTCACGAATCAAACACATAGAGATAAGACATCATTTTATAAGAGATAAGGTGTCTAAGAATAATTTTGAACTGATTCATGTAGGCACAGATAATCAGATTGCTGACATATTCACAAAACCTCTGGATAATGAAAAATTCACCACATTGAGAAGAGAATTAGGCTTATACAAATTGTCTTAATTATGAAGCCTGTTCTTGTTGTGAGGGGGAGTTGTGTTTGTCTGATGATTAGCCTTCTTTCATGCTGGTTTAAGGGGGAGTTCAGAATGCTTACTAGTTAGCTTTCAGGAATGCTTTGAGTAAGGGGAAGCTTTGAGATTATGTTGGATTGTTTTATTAAGGAATGCTATGTCTTAGGGGGAGCTGAGTTGAAATGTGAGAAGAGAAGTTCTTTGACAGATTCAAAAGGATTGTCCAGATGTGTAACTTTGCTGGTCTTGCATGACTGATCTAGTGTGATTCTCTCAGACAGTAGAGTGCCACTTATCTCTTAAGTCTATAAGTCAGTGACTCTAAAATCCAGTTAGAATCTTTTCTTTGGTACTCCTTCAGAGATCTGGACTAATTGCATAAAGTATATCTTCCTACATTGTCATTGATTCTTGTTCAGGCCAAAACCTGTATGTCTTGATAACTGACCCAATCAGCTTGAAATCTAGACTTCAAGACTCAATTCAAGAAATAGTCCTTCTGGTATTATTTTCAATCATTCTATCTCTTTAACTCAAGGGCTTAACTGAACAAACATGTTCTGTTTTGATCACTGAGAAACTGGGAGCTTCATCAATGAAATGAATATTTCTCTCATGTCATGAGGTGTCAAATGCTTAAAATAAATGAAAAGACATGACAGAGCAATGGTGGCTTGCTGGTGAGTAACTGGGGACTCTGGCCTCTAATCAAGGTGTTTCCTCATGTCAAAAGCCACAGTTACTAACTCTGTTCCTTAATAAAAAAAAGGGAAGTAATGAGGTACTCACTCTGAGTAACTGGGGATTCAGGCCTCTAATCAAGGTGTCTCCCTAATGTCAAAGAAGTGAACTACCAACTTACTCATTGATCTTCTTGAAATCATCTCAAAAAGAAAAATATTCCTTGTTGTTATGCAACTAATGGATTGCTTGTCCTCAATACCTTGAGAACACCTCTCTGATTTTGTCTCTTGCTGTCTTGTGGGATAGTTGAATGATAAGCTATATCTGGCCATACTTGTTAACTCCTTCTCTAAATCATCCACTATGTATGCTGATAAACTTTTCTATCATTCTACTTCTCTATTGTGTACTGGAGTTTAAAGAATCCTCTCTTGAGATTAGAAACTCACTTATTCTCTTAAGACCTACGCGTGACTTTCTGCACTAAGACGTTACTGCCCTTATTCTTCATGTTTCCAGCACTGTCATACATTCTGTATTTCTTTTTACTGATGTCAAAGGGGGAGAGAAGTTCTGCAATATCAGTGAGTCTTGGATTTGTCTTGAGCTTTGGGGGAGTCATGTTGCTTCAGGGAAGATATGTTTATGAGTTGTGGGGGAGATGGGAGTGTGTGGTAAGAAATGCTTAATTCACTTGCATGAGCATGCCTTAAATTTACTCTGTTTATTGCAGCTGATATTAATTTCTTGTTGAACTTTGATATTGCTTGATTCATAGAGTTGCCATCATCAAAAAGGGGGAGATTGTTGCATCCCTATAGTTTTGATGATGTCTCACACTATAAATCAATCTACTATCTCTAGATTTATGCTGGTTCATCATGTAAGTGTGTACAGTTCATACGATGTTTCATTAGTTCATCTATCTACATTATGCTCAGTTAGAATGAACAGTAGTGGGTCGACCCACCCTTGCTGATGCATCGACCCATCAAAACATTAAGTGTCTGGGTACCAAAGTCTATACACCAGCTTGATCGATTAAGTCTGTACATTGGCATATCATCTTCAAGTCTGTACATCGGGCACCTTCTAACTGAAGTCTATACACTGGTCTTAATATTCTAAGTCTGTACACTGCCCGACCAGTTAAGTCTGCACATTGCCAAAGTCAGTACAGCTCAACTCTATACATCCTTCCAAGCTTCAACTCTATACACTGGATTGTCAAGCTTCATGTCTATACACTGGTTTGTCTAAACTTCAACTCTATACATCCGATTACTGTTGCAGTGTTCATCAAGTCTATACATCGCCTTCATACCTTCAACTCTATACACTGCTACAGGAACCAAGTCCATACACTCATACCTTTTCCTACGCTTTCCTGGTTGTAGTCTAAGTCTACACATCCTACTAGGTCAGACTTCAAAGTCTGTACAGTATCTCAAGCCAAGTCCATACATAGTCCATCAGCATTTAGAAGTCTGTACATCGGTCCGTCTTGTTCAGCGTCTTGGTGCATTCAAAGTCTGTACAGCGTCCGTCTCAGCCAGCGTCTCATGTTGCGTCTTAGGCAAGTCTGTACATCGGCTTCATTCACTCAAGTCCATACATCCACAGTGGTACTTCCATGTCTGTACAACGCTGAAGCCTTCACAAGTCTGTACACTGCTTGAGCCTCACCAAGTCTGTACATCACTTCAAGCGATTCAAGTCTGTACAGCCGAGCGTCTCATGCATCGTCTCACTCTGGCAAAGTCTATACACTAGCTCAAGCTTGTCGAAGTCTATACATCACCGTTGGGCATCAAGTCAATACACTGTTCACTGTCTTATTAAGAGTCTTACACTTTCAAGTCTGTACATTGCGAACAGTGCATCTCTTCTTCAAAGTCTGAACACTGGCCTCTTGCTTCAAGTCTATACATTGGGTTGTCCGACCACAACTCTATACATTCGGTTGTTATATCTTGAGTCTATACAGTGCTCACAGCACACTCGTTCCAAGTCTGTACACTGGTTAGGCTTCGTGAAGTCTATACAGTGGCTGAAGCTTTGTAAAGTTTACACATTGGTAAGGCTCGTTTGCATTGTTCATCACATGTCTATACACTGCCATTCATGAGCTTATCCATTAAGTCTATACACTCTCTCACGTTGTACACACTTACTCAGTTGCTGTTTCTGAAGTATATACACTTGTGTTAATAGCCTGAACTAACTAAGTATATACATTCCTTCTGTCTCTGTCTGCAGGCGATTCAGGCTGATGATTAGGCACGTGAACCGAGGTTGGCACCTGGCACGTGATCCAAGAAACCAGGAACATGACACGTGGATGGCAACCTAGTCAGGATGCTACCATGTGGTCGAAATTCAAATGATCTGGCAAAAAGTTCATGGGCGGGAACCTGGCAGCCACACGCTAAATATCTGCTATAAATATGGAGCTTCGTCCTTCAGTAGAAGAGTGATCGTGAAAAGAAAAAGCAGAAGCCATTTGTGTGAGACTGCACGATCCAGAAAGGAAAAAGAGCAGAGAGTTCCATAGTGTCCAGATCCGAGAGAAGTATGTTCGAGAGAGAGAGAGCAGTGTCTGTGGTTTGATGAATTGCTTCCTTTGAAGCTACATTTGTATTGGTTTCAGAACCGACTGTTTCCTCATTGGTCTTTGTTTCTATTTTGTTTCCTTTTATTTTGTTCATTCTTCTGATTCGAATTGGTTCCCTTCCGGTGTGTGGAGGAAGGGAGTGTTACTCCGGTTTCCCTCTGGGTTGCAGAGGAAGAGAGATCGGTGATCTCTGGTGTTGCTAGTGACAGGTTGTCATTAGCAGGTTCCCTCCGGTGTGTGGAGGAAGGGAGAGGTGTCTCCGTTCTGTTCTAGCTGGTAGCTAGAACAGGTTTCAGCTCTGTGGGTAGCAGAGCTTGGTTGAGGGATTTTGTTTCCCTTAGTTGTTCAAGCTGTGTGGCAGCATGTTGTTCGCAGACTGAGTCTGCAGTGTTCTAGCATTGTCTAGTGGAATCCTCATTCTAGTTGGAGTGAGGGGTGGATGTAGATTGCGGACTGCAATCGAACCACCTAAAAACTGAGTGCCTCTTCTGTGGTTTGCTGTTATTATCTGTGATCTCCTTCTGCTTGTCTCTTTGCTTTCATGTGATCAGTTCTTCATTCTCATTTACTTATACTGTCTTGTTTGGTGACTGCGGTTGCATTTCTCTGTGTGCGGGTTCAGGAGGGGCGTAAGCAGTAGAATTAATTTTCCGCCTAAGTTTTTACAAATTGGGAGTGATCTATTCATCCCCCCCTTCTATATCACTCTTGGTGCGCTAACAGTTCCCATCTGAACTACCTAGTTTACTGCCCGAGAGGGAAGTAAACTTTACCATCAAACTCATTCCTGGAGCAACACTTGTTTCTATAGCCCCTTACAGGATGTCCCCCACAGAACTCAAGGAACTAAAAAGGCAGTTGCAGGAACTACTAGACAAGGGTTTCATCAGACCTAGCACATCCCCTTGGGGTGCGTCGGTTTTATTTGTCAAGAAGAAGGATGGTTCTCTCAGGCTATGCATCGATTACCGGCGACTAAATCAGCTGACAATTTAAAACAAGTATCCATTACCGCGTATTGATGAGCTCTTCGATCAGCTTTCGGGAGCAGAATATTTTTCTAAGATTGACCTCAGATCAGGTTATCATCAGCTTAGAATCAAAGAGGAAGATATTTATAAATCGGCTTTTCGAAGTCGTTATGGCCACTATGAATTCGTGATAATGCCGTTTGGGTTAACTAATACCCCAGCAGCATTTATGCAACTTATGAACAGTGTCTTCCAGCCATACTTGGATAAATTCATTGTCGTCTTCATCGATGATATCCTGATATACTCCAAGACAAAAGAAGAATATGAAGAACATTTGAAAATAGCTTTGCAAACACTTATAGAACACAAGCTTTATGCCAAACTCAATAAGTGTGAATTCTGGCTCGAGGAAGTCTCATTCCTAGGCCACATTATTTCAAAGGAAGGTATTACTGTGGATCCTTCTAAGGTAGAAGCTGTCAAGAATTGGAGTCAGCCTACGACTGTGTCTGAAGTAAGGAGCTTTCTGGGTCTAGCTGGTTATTATAGAAGGTTCATTAAGGACTTCTCAAAGATAGCAGTTCCTTTAACTAGACTCACCAGAAAAGAAAATCCTTCTGTCTGGTCAGAGGAATGTGAGAAGAATTTCCAAACTCTTAAGAATCATTTTATAACAACCCATGTTTTGTCACTACCAATGGAGGGTGGTGGATTTGAAGTATATACAGATGCGTCTGGAATTGGCTTAGGATGTGTCCTTATGCAAAATGGAAAGGTGATTTGCTATTCTTCAAGACAATTGAAACGTCACGAAGAAAATTATCCTGTACATGATTTAGAATTGGCAGCGGTTATTTTCGCCTTAAAAATTTGGCGTCATTATCTTTATGGAGAAAAGTTTACGATCTACTCAGACCACAAGAGCTTGAAATATTTATTCTCTCAAAAAGAGCTGAACATGAGGCAAGGGAGGTGGTTAGAACATCTCAAGGACTTTGATTTTACTATTCAATATCATCTTGGCAAGGCAAATGCTATAGCAGATGCACTCAGCAGAAAACCAATGGGTATGTTATCAAGTCTCATGATTAGTGTAACTAACCTTATTCCTCAATTTGCTCAATTGAATTTATATGTTGACATTAAGGAAGAAGATTGCTTCATAGCTAATATCCGAGCTCAGCCTACATTAATAGAGGATTTGGCCAAGTTACAAGAGGATGATCCAGTTTTACTGGAAATTAAGGCCAATATTGAACAAAGGCCGGATTTTTCTACTTCTAATGATGGAAGATTGCTATTCAAGGGCCGAATGTGTATACCGGACCATGAGGATACAAAGAAATTGATCCTAGAAGAAGCACAAAAATCAAAGTACACCATTCATCCAGGAGGTACAAAAATGTATCAGGATCTCAAAAGAAACTTTTGGTGGCCCAATATGAAGAGGGAAATAGCTGACTTCGTGTCTCGTTGTCTAACCTGCCAACAAGTTAAAGATGAACATTTTAGACCCGTAGGTAAATTACATCCCTTAAATATTTCTGAATGGAAATGGGAGAGCATAGGGATGGACTTCATTATGGGTTTACCTAAGACAAGAGGTGGACATGATGGCATATGGGTAATCATAGATCGGTTGACTAAATCTGCACACTTCACACCAATAAAGAGTCGATGGTCTGTGGATATTCTAGCAGCATTGTACATAAAGGAAATTGTCAAATTACATGGTGTCCCCGTCACTATTGTATCATATAGAGATCCTCGATTCACATCATAGTTCTGGAAAGGTCTACAACATTCACTAGGGACCAGATTAAATTTTAGCACAACTTTTCATCCACAAACTGGTGGTCAGACGGAAAGAACAAATCAGGTGGTAGAAGACATGCTCATGGCTTGTGTCATTGATTTTGGAGGAAGTTGGCATGATCACTTGCCTCTAGCGGAATTTACATATAATAGAAGCTATCAAGCAAGCATACAAATGGCACCTTTTGAAGCTCTATATGGGAAAAGTTGTCGATCTCCAATATGTTAGAATGAAATAGGGGAAAAGTAAAATTTAGGCCCCGACCTTATCAGGGATTCTACGGAGAAAATTAAGCTCATTCGAGAGAGAATGAAAATGGCACAAGATAGGCAAAAGTCTTATGCCGACAATCGAAGACGTGACTTGGAGTTTCAGGTAGGCGATCATGTATATTTGAAAGTTTCTCCAGGTCGTGGTATTTGAAGATTTGGCATTAAAGGAAAGCTAACTCCAAGGTTCATTGGCCCATTTAAAATTCTTGAAAGGGTCGGTTAAGTGGCTTATAGATTGGCTTTACCTCCACAATTAGTAGGAGTTCATGACGTATTTCACGTCTCCATGCTGAAGAAATATGTATACGATCCTGACCATATTATCACTTATGACAATCTGGAGATTCAGAAGGATATGACATATGAGCAAACGCCAATAAAGATTCTGGATCGGGAAGTGCGTCAACTAAGAAATAAGGTTATCCCTATGGTCAAAATTCAATAGAAGAAAACATGGCCATACGAAGCAACATGGGAAACCGAAGCAGCAATGAGAAAAAGATTTCCAGAATTATTTAACTGTAAGTACACTCTCCACAATCCATGTCTTGAATTTGGGGACCAAATTCTTCTAAGTGGGGGAGGGTGTAGTGCCCCAGAATTTATATAAATAATTTTTGAATTATAAAATAAATTTCTAGAATTTATAAAGGCCTAAATATATTAATAAATGGATTTTGAGACTAATAAGTCATTAAAGGCCCAAATTAGGTTAAATAATTAACCAAGCCTAAGTACACATCATCTAAGGCCCAAAAACCATTAAGTTTGGCTCATGTTCTAGAAGGTTATTTAGATTATTTAAGGATAAAAATAAATTATATAGCTAATTAAATGGATAAATGAATAAAAGAGTTTTATTAATTTAGAACTCTGCATACGTTGATTGTAACGGTCTATCGCGAGACCCTCACATTCACCTAATGCGCCTGTGTTCGACCGTTACACTCTGTAGATTTTGAAAGAGGAAGAAGTTGTAAAAGGTGGAAACTTGATGATCTTATCCACTAGGGATCGACTTGAGAGAGTTCATAACACCACTAAGGACTCTTGGATATCAGGTTTTAACAGATTAAGGACTCTGGAATCGACCTAATCTTCAAACCCTAGTTAGAACCCTATATATAGGACCTAGTTCTGAACTGCGCGACCCTTACTTTTGCTCGTGTGAAATCAAGGTAAGGAGTCGTAATCTCAGGTAAGTTCTTTAGAAGTATTTGTTTGCAATACTTTAGACTAACTCCTCTCCAAATTTCACATCTTTAGGTCAAGAGGTCGTGGAGTTAGAGCCCAAGGAAGTTGCTGAAAAGTCATAGGAAAAAGGGAACTAGGGCTCGATGTTTAGACCAAAATTGGAAGTTAAAGCCTAGACAAGAGGTAGGTTATCTCATGAACGGTAAAAACATCTTGATAGGACAAAAAGCCCTCTGATTTGATTGAATTTCATGCATGGTAGATCATCAATTTCATGTTTTACTAGTTCTATGCATTACATGCACCTCTTAGCCCTAATTGGAAATTTTAAAAGATGTATCTTGTCTATTTTCAATGGAACCCATGCATATAGATAGCTTATACTTCGTTATCATGCCTAGTATAGACATGGTATTTGATTTAGACATGATGTGAGTTGATCTCTTGGGTTTCATATCATTGTCTGTCAGTAGATACTGTAATGCACCATAGTAGGACCGTCACACTCAAGTAACGGCCATACGATGGACCGTCACAGTCCCTGATTGCCTATTGATTTCTCTATTGACTCTGACGCATCTATGCAGGAGCGTTACATTACTGTAATGGCTATTCGATAGACCGTCACACTACTGTGACGCACCACTTATAGACCGTCAGAAGCCCTGTGTTCTGTCAACCCTAGACAGAATAAGATTCGTCAATCTTACTTATTATTATGCCTAGTTACCTAAGTGTTAACCTGATTACGTGACTTTGAGATTATTTAATCATTCATGATAGGTATTGTATGTTTTGGTATCTCACTATTACTTTAAGTTATGTTAATTTCATGAGCCCAAAACTCTATAATTTTGTAATTAGAAACATGATTTTGAATGATGTATTGATAGAGTTTTTATCATGATTTCACATCGATATATATCTATATATATTCTTTCTCTATCAATAGAGTCATTTCTATAAGTACATGGCACATATTCCGGTATGTTGACCATTAGTTCACATTTTTGCACTATAGGAACATATTCTTGGACTTGAGGACCTCTCTATTTGATATTCCTTCCAATGGACCAGGAAATCTTGTTTCAAGGCCTCCGTAATTATCTGCGAGCCTGGGATTTCCACTAGGTCGCCGAGTTGGTTGTACCATTAAAACCCATTAACTAGAATACACTATCGTTATTTTCTGGATCTAGAAATGTAACGGCCTTACATTGGACCGTCAGAATCACGTAACGGCCCATTGCATGACCGTCACATTCTTTGAGTCTATTTTGATTATTCTGGACTCTGATCATTGTAACGGCCCTCTACTTGAGCGTCACATTATGTAACGGCCCAACAGATGACCGTCACACAGCTTGTATATGTTAACCCACGGTTTGACCAAAGGGGTGATTTTCTAAGGTTCTAGATGGACTAATGATAATCTAGAACTTATCATATTGATCAAGAAACTTAATATCATGAATGAAAAATAAAGAATGTACTGTTATGCTGCCGATTTATTTCCATAAGCATAGCATAGTCTAAGTCATTCTTAATCTCATATATTCAAATTGAAGCGTTCATTCATTGATTTTCATTATTTGGAATAGTTATATTCTTGGCCATACTTTACTGTTACATGCGTGGAAGTAGCTTAATTTATACCTGAAGATGCGATCGAGCACTGATTATGTTCAAGGGCTCTATGCTACTGCCCTCGGCTGATTGCCGGAAACATACTATTTTACAAACCTGGGGTATGATGCTACTGGCGTTGCATTGCGCTGGGAGTACTATTTCTATAAATAAGTGAAGATCCACGACACGACATGACATTCTTGCTTGATATTCCACAGAAATTCACGAAGCACTTGCTCATAAGCATAAGATGCTAAAGTGTTGATTATGTGGCTTGCTAGTACATTCTCGATATATTCTTGTTCATGAAAGGCCAATATCATGTTCTTGTTCTATTCTTGCTAGTTCATTCTTGTTCTCATTCCATCTTCTATGATTGTCCTGTTACTTTTATTTAATCGCGTGATCATCGCATTGCATGATTTTACCTTATTTCTTTAGAGCAAAAATATTAATCACTTTAATAGTGCCTTCATGTTGATGTGAAGATACCTACTGGGCAAGTGTGCTCATTACCTATTTCTAATCTTTTTCAGAAATGAAAGTGGGTCGGGTTCGGATTCGGATTATTCAAGTAGCGGATCCGAGAGTGATTAAAGATGAGCGAAGACTTAGGAAGTCTATAATGTCTAGATTGAGTCAATGTAATTTTCCTATTTCTTGAGTCTAGTAGAATGAAAGATGATGGAAAGTGGTTGTATTTCAAATATTGATCATTTATGAAATAAAGTTGGAGTTTGATTAAATTCTGTGCAATTGTATTTATGTGTGTGATTGTATTGCGCTCTGGTCGTTCTTGCTTGCAAGAGGCTTACCATGTCGGCTGTTCGCGCTCCCCGAGCGAGTCTTCCGCTGTAATAAAAGCTCGGGGCGTGACACTCAAGGTGCATGCATATGCATACTTCGAGGTCTAAGCACATGCATAATAAAGGTCCATACACAAGGTAAAGTCTGTACACATATAAGTCTGAGCATGTTCATGGTCTGAGCATCAACATCCATATGTATGTACATCATGACCATGCTCTGAGGTATTTGCATATATATTTTTATCATTGGTCTGAGCATTAAGTATGCACTCTAAGCGTTTGACTAAATGTCTGTTGTCTGAATTGCAGGGTTAATCACTACGTCTCTGAAAGCAGTAGAAACTTAAGTGGAGCATGTGACTCAAGACTCTAATGATTGGCACGTGATCCAAGGTAGATACCATTCTGATATTCTATCATGTGGATCATCGTCCATCTGCATCTGACACGTGGCCTCTCGAAGCACTTTATGGATTGAATGTTTGGGCAGGAGTGTTCCCTTCACGTGCCAAATTGACAACTCTGTGGGGACCATAGATTTACAGAAGACCTATAAATAAAAGACCTCCATCGTTTGAGAGTGATGATTACGAAGTTTTTGAGCAAGGTTAAGCGAAAGCATGTGAAGTGATCCAAAAGGAATTTAGAAAGAGAGCCACTGTGAAAAGAGAAGAAGAAGAGAGAGATGCAGAGAGAAACTCCAGAGAAGAGAAAAATAGAGTATCGTGAGAGTACAAAAAGTCTGAGAAGAAAGAAAGAGTGTGTAGAGAAAGAATAGAGAGAGAGATTGCGCTTGATGATCTATATTCTTATCAGTTCTTGGATCAGATCTAGAACTGATTCTGATCCTGCGTGAGCTATATTTTTCATTTTTTCCATATTTTTCAATTTTTCTTTTCTAGCTTTCTGGTGCTATGATTGTTTGCTTATTTTTCTTGTTATCCTTTTCAAGCTGCTAGCCAGCAGTGCAAGCTGTGATGCACAGAGGCGGGGAAATATTCCTTGGACAGCAAGTTGTGATGCTCAGCGGATGTAAGCAAGCTGTGATGCTTAGTGGTTCAAGCCGTTAGGCAGCAGGAAGCCTCACTCTGGTTTGAGTGGGGGATGGACGTAGGTCTGTGGCAGCAGACCGAACCATCTAAAAACACTTTATCTTCATGGTTCGAATGTATTTCTGACTCTCGATAGATGTATTCTTAGGACAATTTCTGTTGCATAGATCTAAGCTAAGTAATTCTGAGTTCACAATTACATTTACTAGTTGTCTGAATTCTATCCGCTAGTAAGTGTTTCAGCAAGATAGCTAACTGAGGAACACTCCTCACTTATAACTAGGTATTCTAGTGAGAATCACATTAGAACATCTGAACAAGTGTTAGAGTGTGAGTCTTAATAGAATATCAGTTTAAATTGAGCCATATGAGAGTTTAATTCTGCAAGTTTTTTAAGTACTATTTTAATTGGGCAAAATTTTTAAGGGGAGATTCATTCACCCCCCCCTTTGAATCCGGCTTGCACCATCTTATAGATTCAACAATTGGTATCAGAGCGGGTCTCTGATTGTCCAGATCCAACGATCTGCAGAGGATCCTGCTATCTTATTTTGGTGCATTGCTCATCAATTGCTTATTGCTTTAAAACTGCTTGATAAGTGTTTTCAATGGCTCCTCTGTTGGTTTTTTATGGTTCTAACTTTAGCAGTTGGCTAGGAGGCCTATGCACTTACATGAACTCCATTGATTCTAGTCTATGGAGTCTTGTATCTAAAGGCCCACATGAATTGCCTCATAATCAGACCAAGTGGTCTAATGAGGATAGACTAAAGAATCGTGATAATCTCACAGTTCTTAATATTCTGAAAGCTGCAGTTAATACTGATTTATTTTCATTTGGTTTCAGGTGCACATTAGGAAAGGAAATCCTGAATGAGGTGATTGCTATTCATGGGAAAAAGGAAGAAGAATGTCTCATGGCTTAAATCAGTGATCAACAGGAGGAGATGTCATCTCGGGTAAGCTCTGAATCAGAAGAACTTTCTTTTGATAAATTATTAAGCATATATGTAAGGACTTCAACTTGTCTTCTAGTTCAGAAATCTTATCTGTGAGTTTCTGATTTTCATGAGTTATTCAATGAACCAGTTCAGAACGAAGAATTAATAAAAGAAGATGAAGAACTGAAAGTTAAAATAGACACACTTAAAATAAAATTACAGGAGTTTAATAATGAGAAATATGAATTAAATACTTTGAAATCTGAAAATGAAAAACTAAAAAAACATGTAAAAGATCTGGACACTGTCAAAGCAGAAGTGGATAATTTGCGATCTGAGAATGATTCTCTTCAGAAAAAAATTGAAAAAATCAAATCTAAAAATGCATGTTTTGATATGACTGCTTGTAATAAGTGTTTGTTTCTAAAAGAAATAAATGAATCTCTCCATTTTGATGTCCAATGACATAAAGACTTAATTGCTTCCTTGAGGGAAGAAAACAAAGATCTGATTAATAAGACTTTGAAGATTGAACAACGAGAGGAGAAACTGATTGAAAGACTGGACTCAATATCCAGCAGTGAAAAACATGATGAAGAAATTTAGAAATTGGTAAAGGAAAATGAAAATCTAAAAGAACAGAATAAAAAGCATATGGTCTTGAACACGGTCATGTCAGAAAAATGGTTGGCTATTGAAAAAGGAAAATGTGTCATGAGTGAAAATAAGGCTGACAGTGAACAGAAATTAAAACAATAAATTAACACACTCAAAAGTCCGAATGATGTTTTACATGAACAATTAATTATATGTGAATCTGACAATGCTTGTTATGAGGTTAACATTGTATCTCTGAATTCTGAAATCTAAGATCTTAAAAGCTCACTGTCCAAATTTGTTCAAGGTAAGAATAATTTGGATAAAACTCATGGAACAAAAATCAATTTCCAGAAAGAGGGACTGGGTTACAATCCAATTAATAAAAAGAAGTTTTAAAATAAGTTACATACTTCTCTTGTGAATAGTCTTGAAAACTCAAAAACACCTCTCCCATCTGTCTTTCAGTTCACAGCTCAGAAAACTCAAAATTCATCTAAAAAGTTGAAAAAGACTAAAAAGCAGAAAAGGAATGTTAATCTGAATAAAGTTAGAGTTGTCCCTGCTAATGCTGTGAATTCTGCTATCTTTGAGAAATCTGATTCATCAGTGCATGGTGTAAAAAATTCCCCAATTCATTTACATGCACACACAAAGAAAAATGCATGTCATTACTGTGGTAAGAAAGGACATTTGATGAATGATTGTCATGCTATGAAAACTGATGATCTGAATGCGTCTACAAAACTGAATGATTTCAAAAGTAAGAAGAGTTCATCTCGAAATTGTCATTTGCATAACAAGAAAAATCATATTGAATATAATGTTGTATGGAAATCGAGAATCCAATGTTTTTGTTGTAATGAGTTTGGTCCCAAAATCCAGAACTGCTGGCACTTGAGAAGAAATGAAAGTCTTTAAAGTAAAAATGACAGAAATACATTCATCCCATACAAATTTCATGCACATTCTTTGAAGAAAAACACAAAGTCATTTGTTCAGTGTTATTACTGTTGGAAGGCAGGACATGTTATGAATAACTATTTCCTTGTGAAATTTGATAATGAGAATGCTTGGAAATCTTGGAAAACACCCATTAGAGGTGTTACTAACTTTGCAGGACCCAAGAACTCTTGGGTTCCCAGATATGCAAAAATAATCCTTCAGTGAAGAGTTGTGCCTTGAAGATTGAAAATAAAAAGGGGAATCAAGGCACACAAAGGTTAGTTAAACCCCTTCTCATTGTTCTTACTATTTTGATGATTCGTCTTCATCTTTGTATTTGCTGCATATGTGGATTAGTTGATAGTCTTTCTGATTTGTGTTGCATGCAAACCATCATGATAAACTGCATGATTGTATAGTTAATCACTGTCATAAGTACCTTGCATGATTGGTCAGATTAAATTCACTTTTGATATATGCTGCTATCTTGTCTTGACTGTCATATCTTTAATAATCTGCCACATGCATGAGTTACATGAGAGTTTTCATGATAGAATTCATTTTTGTTAATTATTCATGTTCACAGTAGATGCATATTCTTGCATGACTTCTTGGTATATAAAATGGTAAGTTGGGAGAAGGGCAGGATCTTTTCTGTCTGAAAACCCAGGCTATGTGTAGAGGTTAGACCTCCGCCAAGTACCAAGGGTCCAATACATTGCATGTAGTGTTAATTTGTAATGTGCATTTCATAGTTGCATAATTGTGTACTATAAGAAAAGAATTGGTGTTTGACTAAAACTACTGCACACAGTGAGGGGGAGCTGAAATGAGTTTGTCAGATACACTGATTTGTTGCTGATTGTCAGAATATGAGATGTGCTAGTGCTGCTGGTTGAATTGCTGAAATACTATTTTGATAATAAGCTGAATATCATGTCTGAATAGGCTATCATATTGATGCATAGGTGTTTTTGAGATCTGTGTTGGGTTTAGTGCAAGTTATGATTAAGATAGTGAGTCAATGTTTTCGGAAACACTGACCTTACTACATTCTAAACATGCTGATAGTTGGATGCTGCTGGGTTATATATAGAAGGCTGATCCTAGATGAGAAGCTAATAAGGCTTAAGTCCTTGGTTGATTGCATATCTGTCCCAAGTCTTACCCTTGTCTCTATATGGTCTTCTATCCTACTACCTTGGTTATTCTTACATTATTGGCTTATCCATCTCCCATTCTCTTATCTGTGTTCTGTGACAAGTCTGTCATTGGAATCTTTCACTCAGGGGGAGTAAAGATTAGAAATCTGTCACCTTTACTAACCATCAACTATTGGTTACTAAGATCACCCAGAACCAAAAAGAAATTTGCTGGACTTCACAGAAACATGATTTTCTGTTTATGGAAATTATATCATATCTTAATTATTCAAAATTGTCCTTGAATGTACTCTCAATGTTCTTAAAACTTTCTAAAAATTGAAAATGTTCAGAAGAATCTCCTGAAATCTGAAAGTTGTCAGTAATAAGTCAATCTAGTTGTAGATCATGTGCTTATATGGTTCTTAAGCCGTGTTTTAAGAAAAATCTATTAAAAGACCATGGAATACGTCATAAGAAAAATAAAAATAAAAATAAATAAATAAAAAGAAGGCAGAGCAATGGCATATCTTTTTGAGAAACTGGCCATCTGCATCAAAGAAATTCAAAGGTCATGTCATGATAATATATGCTATCTCTGTTCAAAATTAGAAGCATAAAGGTAAACTGCACTGAGTAACCAGGGATTCTGGTGTTTAATCAACATGTCTCATTGAGTAAAAAGGTGTAGTTAGACTGGAATGCTCAATTAAATAAATAAAAGCTCAATGGAAAATATGATTGACACTGAGCTCTTTTTCAGAAAACTAAAATTGTTTTCAGTTCAATATAAGACAGATTAAATCAATTTTGGCTAATGAAAATGACTTGTAAGACTAATGGTTTTTTTGATTGGACATAGTACTTTGATTAGATTGTTTCACCTCCATTGATCTTGCTTCAAAGGATTAATTTTAGAAGAATAATGCTGTAAGATATAATCCCATATGCAGAAAACCATATGAGTGTGAAGAAAGGCATTTTAATTGAAAGTGAAGGGTATTTTCGGAACTAATTTTTGAAATTGGTAAAGTCGGCAGAAATCCAAATCTAAACTCCACCTTTTCCAAGGTCTGCCTCACTTTGTAACCTACATCATCCATGTCGAGGTTTCATTCCTCATCAACGCACACCAGTTGTCTGCGCTACCTCGCCCTAACCGTAACCGTGTCAGCTCCACTTTTGTTCTTCACTTTCTTCTCTACATTTCTCCTACCCGTCCTATTACTCTTTGTCTTCCACTCTTCACCGTAGCTATCATGTCTTCTCTGGCCACCAAGAGCAAGGGGAAGAGGAAGGCAGTGGAGGAGCAGCATCCGGAGGACTCTATGTCAGTGAAAGTTGCAGAGGTTCCCCAAAAAGAGAGGACATTAAAGTTGGTACATGATCGAGGTACCGTTTCCAGTTCGCGTACAGAGAAATCCGCCAAACGGAAAGAAAAGGCAGCTGAAGCTTAAGCAAAGCGGCGACAGACATCGACCGTAAAAATGACTCGTAGAGACTCTGAAGAACAAGATGAGTCAAATAGGTCTTCCATGCAAGCAGAGTCAATGCTTGACATTGGTAAAATCATTTTTCCACTGTACGTGGACTTTCACGATCAGAGTATGCTTTCTGAATATCCGGAGTTATTGGGCTTGATTATATTTCAGAAATGGAAGAGATTTATGGGAAAGCACAGATTTTATTATCCTAGGCTGGTTAAAGAATTTTACAATAATATGAAATTTGATTCAGAACAGTTTAAAATCTGGACTCTTGTGAAAGGAACGAAGATTGAGATCAATAGGCATTATCTGCATAAAGTCTTCAGGATTCCAGAAGATGGGGTAGTGGAAGGGGACTTTGAGTATAATCAACATGAAGCCTACTCCATTCTTACTGATCTGCCTAGTGATCCCAAAGATAAGAGGCAAACAAAACTAACTCCGTTTAATGCCTATAAATTTTCCCCTCTGAAGAAGTTATTACATCACATGCTCACAACTATTATAACTCCACAAGATGGAGGAAGAGGGAGGATAACTGAGTCTTAGAGATTTCTATTTTTCTACATGTTCAAAAGGATCAAAATATGTCTGCCAGATTTGATCATTCAGATTATGGGTACGTGCAAAGAGTCTAAGAGACATCTACCATATGCAGCCCACTTGACAGCCATATTTAAGAAAGCAAACATTATGATAGAGGATGAGACTGTTAAGGAGATCCCTAAGGTTAATGTCCACAACATGGATTTCATTACCACATTTATGAAGTTGAAACCATCTGGGGCCAGTCAAGTACATAAACAAGGTAATACATCTAAAATGTATATGGCAGAACAACAAGCAGTAGGAGAAGAAAAACAAATGGAAGAGAGCCAGCATTTAGTGGATAATGTAGAATTGGAGCAGCAGCAGCAGCAGCAATACCAAAATGTGGAACAAGCTAAACAGATTCAGCAGCAACAAGTTAAAGGTCCAACATAGCAGCTTCAGATGGAAGCACATTGTCAGGGGGAGGATAAGTCACTATCAGTTGAGCAGCAAATTGAAATGGAAGTACTGGTAGAACAAGAAGCACAACCAACATTAGAACAACTTGCTCAAGAGCTCCAAGCAGAGCATTATCCAGAGACAGCTAAGGAAGAACAAGAGCCTGGCCATCAGGAAGATGAAAGGGAAGAAATGAATATTGACACAGGAGAAGTTCATGAAGAGCAGCAAATGAGAGAAGTACAACTGCAACAAGAACTTCATGAATTAGAAGAACAACACTTATCTAATGAGCAATTCATGCAAAAATTGGATCAACACATTGATAATATGATAGAGCAAATAGAACATGATACCCAACCTGAGCATCAAAGGGTGGAAGAACAACCTCAGGAAAATCAGGAAGTTCAGGTTGAAGCACCACAAGAAGGCTTTTTAGGTCCTGCTACATATTATGGACCTTATCATGGACCAGTGATGACATTAGGGATTCAACCACCTTTGTCACCTTTTATACCACCAGAGTTTCAAGCTTTCAGCTCAGCTGGACCTAGCTCAAGACCACAAGCTGCAGATATGTTTCCCACACTGGTAAACCTCCTAATGAACGAAAGTAGAATAATGAATGCATAGTTTATGCATTTAAATTCTGTTGTTCAGAGATTGGAAGCTAGGATGGTTCATATGGAACAAATAGTGAATAGCCAGTGCGAGAAGTTTGTTTATGACCAGTATAAATTAGATAAAAGATTGCATGAATTTTTAGATTCTCTATTACAGGTTTGTGAACAGGCAAGAATAATGATGAATGATCTAAAAGGAAATCAAGCTGAAACCTATTTGAAGTTAACACAAAGACTCGTACATGCCTTTGATATTAGATGAGAACAACCAAGAGTTAGAGAAGAATTAAATATCATTTGTCAAGAGCAGCAATCTCTATCCTAAAGGATTAACAATCTGTCAGATGAAGTTCAGGGAAGTGTTATTCAGCTGGGAAACATTTATGCCAAGCTTGATATTGTCCAAGAAAAGGGTGCAACATCTGTCTTATAATTTCATAGACATTGTCACTAAACAAGCTACTAGCACCTCGACTTCAGTGGCAGAGATCCATCACCAACACACTACTCAGTTGGACAATGTAACTACTATGTTAAATAGTTGGTTTGTAGATCTGACTTCCTCCGTCAAAGAACTGAATGCTCAGGTACAACAGACAGATCAGAAGTTATTTGCCAAGTTTGCTACATTAGACACCAAAGTTGAAAGAATTCCCCAGAGGTTTCCACAAGCCATACGGTTAAGAGAACATGGAAGTTCAAGTAGATCACCAACAGTGACAATTGCTCAAAGACGAAGCCAACGAGGTGGCAGAACTTCTACAATTAGTAGAATTTCTCTAGCTGATATTTGATAATTGTCACAATCGGGGGGTGATTACTCTTGCTGTGTTTTTTTTTGATAATGACAAAGGGGGAGAGAGTGTCATGCCTATCTTCTTTTGAAAATGTTTAAAATTCTGGAGATGTTTGTTTGGGAAAGAGAACTTTGGAATCATGGTTTGAATAAGAAAGAAAAGGACAAGGCTTCTGAATTCCTATTTTTAAATCACTTGTGTGCCATGATATTTAGTCAAACATTAGTTTGTTTTTCTTATTGTGCACAGAAATGTCAGTGTTGCATCTTTATCTTGAATGTCCTTGTTATGCATGTCAGTCCATATATCTAGGTTTGAATCTTGGTTTGATTAGAATGAAAACAATGATTGTGTGTCATTTTTATTTTGTGCAAACATACATGACTCATAGTTGTCATCATCAAAAAGGGGGAGATTGTTGGAACCCTAGTTTTGATAATGACAGCCTATGAATCATGATTAGGACCGAAATGCATAAGTACCTTCATACTGAATAAACATGTTTTATGTCTTAGTGTCAAACCAAAGGTCGATGCACATTCACTCTATCTTCTCATTTAGTCAGTGCAAGTTTTAGGCTGAAGTGTCAGAGGTCAATGCACAATTTCACTAAGTCTGAAAGGTTGTTGCATATTCATGTCCTTCATTACCTAAGGTCGATGCACATCACTGTTCATAGCAAATGAAGGTCGATGTATATCCAGTTCACCTTTACACAGGTCGGTGCACATTTTGCTAGTTTGCATATGTAGGTCGGTGCACATTTTGTCAGACAGCACACAAGTCGGTGCACTTTCACCTTAGTCATACTAAGGTCGATGCACATCCTGCCTTAGCCATCATAAGGTCAGAGCATTTTCTGCGTCATGCATGACTGAAGTCGGTGCACGTTTGCAGTGTGCATGACTAAGGTCGGTGCACATTGGCATCCTGCATGACTGAGGTCGGTGCACGTTTGCAATATGCATGACTAAGGTCGGTGCACATTGGCATCCTGCATGACTGAGGTCGGTGCATGTTTGCAGTATGCATGACTAAGGTCAGTGCACATTGGCATCCTGCATGACTGATGTCGATGCACGATTGCATTGTGCATGACTGAAGTCGGTGCACATTGGTATCCTGCATAACTAAGGTCTGTGCACATTCAAACTCAAGGTGCGTGCATATGCATACTTCGAGGTCTAAGCACATGCATAATAAAGGTCTATACACAAGGTAAAGTCTGTACACATATAAGTCTGAGCATGTTCATGGTCTGAGCATCAACATCCATATGTATGTACATCATGACCATGCTTTGAGGTATTTGCATATATATTTTTATCATTGGTCTGAGCATTAAGTATGTACTCTAAGCGTTTGACTAAATGTCTGTCGTCTGAATTGTAGGGTTAATCACTACGTCTCTGAAAGCAGCAGAAACTTAAGTGGAGCATGTGACTCAAGACTCTAATGATTGGCATGTTATCCAAGGTAGATACCATTCTGATATTCTGTCATATGGATCATCGTCCATCTGCATCTGACATGTGGCCTCTCGAAGCACTTTATGGATTGAATGTTTGGGCGGGAGTGTTCCCTTCACGCGCCAAATTGACAACTCTATGGGGACCATAGATTTACAGAAGACCTATAAATAGAAGACATCCATCGTTTGAGAGTGATGATTACGAAGTTTTTGAGCAAGGTTAAGCGAGAGCATGTGAAGTGATCCAAAAAGAATTTAGAAAGAGAGCCACTGTGAAAAGAGAAGAAGAATAGAGAGTTGCAGAGGGAAACTCCAGAGAAGTGAAAAATAGAGTAGCGTGAGAGTAGAAAAAGTCTGAGAAGAAAGAAAGAGTGTGCAGAGAAGGAATAGAGAGAGAGATTGTGCTTTAAGATCTATATTCTTATCAGTTCTTGGATCAGATCCAGAACTGATTCTGCTCCTGCGTGAGCTATATTTTTTAGTTTTTCCATATTTTTCAGTGTTTCTTTTCCAGCTTTTTGGTGCTGTGATTGTTTGTTTATTTTTCTTGTTTTCCTTTTCAAGCTGCTAGCCAGCAGTGCAAGCTGTGATGCACATCGGCGGGGAAATGTTCCTCGGACAGTAAGTTGTGATTCTCAGCGGACGCAAGCTGTGGTGCGCAGCGGCAGCAAGCTGTGATGCTCAGCGAATGTAAGCAAGTTGTGATGCTCAACAGTTCAAGCTGTTAGGCAGCAGGAAGCCTCACTCTGGTTTGAGTGGGGGATGGGCGTAGGTCTATGGCAGCAGACCGAACCATCTAAAAACTCTTTGTCTTCGTGGTTCGAATGTATTTCTGACTCTCGATAGATGTATGCTTAGGACAATTTCTGTTGCAAAGATCTAAGCTAAGTAATTCTGAGTTCACAAATGCATTTACTAGTTGTCTGAATTCTATCTGCTACTAAGTGTTTCAGCAAGATTGCTGACTAAGGAACACTCCTCACTGATAACTAGGTATTCTAGGAAGAATCACATTAGAACATATGAACAAGTGTTAGAGTGTGAGTCTTAAGAATATCAGTTTAAATTGAGCCATCTGAGAGTTTAATTCCGCAAGTTTTATAAGTACTATTTTAATTGGGCAAAATTTTTAAGTGGAGATTCATTCACCCCCCCTCTGAATCCGGCTTGCACCATCTTATGGATTCAACACTTCTCCGACCTTGTCGGATGACTATTATTCTCCTTCTCTGACTTTGTCGGATGATCATTCTTCTTCTTCACCGTTGCAACAATCCAATCATTATTTTTCTAGTCTTTCTTCCTCACCCTTTCTAGGTCATTGCCCTTTTTCATGCTGTTTTCGAGACTTTAGCCCACCATGATCTCAGTTGATCTTTGTTTATTATGTATCTTGTTCCTTGTTATTAGGGTCTCTGCACCCTAGCGAGGGAGTTCTAGCCCTCGTCTCTCTTTCTTTTTATCCTTCTTCGTCCAATTTGGTGTCTATTGCTCCTCCGTGTATAGAAATCTTCAAGTCCTTGTTATCCTCTACCTTTTATCCTGTCAAGCAAGGAAAGATGAAGTCGTCGATCAAGATCGCTTCAAGACGCTGGTTTCCATGCTTTGGATTTGCAAGGTATCTTTATTTTTTGCAAGAATATGCTACTATTTCTGTCATTTCTATTGCTCCTGCGCATTGTTATTATAATGCTGTTTCCTCAGCTCGTTTGAGTGGTTTAGGAAGTTTGCTTAGTTTAGTCAAAATTTCCAGTTCGCTTCTGCAGCACTCTTTGGCTGGTGATAGCTCCGTGCTGGGAGTCCAGTTCTTTCCCCGACTGTTGAGGGTGACTTTGAGTATGGGTTTTTCACACACTTCATGGCATGCAATAGCTGATCTCTTCTTAGGCACACTGTTGCTGCTTTGGCCATACTTTTGGGTATGCACAAAGACCTTTTATTTTCTCTGCTCGGCCAAGTGCAGGGGCAAGAGATGGATGGATAAGATGACCAACCAAGGCGCTCCCTAATACGAGAGAGGTATCAAATAGGGGCAGTCTTGACCCTAAAAAATGAGCTTTCATGCTATATGTGGCCGATAAGTACTATAAAGAAAATTCAATGAATATTGAAGAGGCGTGATCTCGCGCTGGTCCTGAGCTGGAGAAGATGATCACCAAACAGTGAACTACAAGGAAGGGAAATAGATCAGGGGGCCCAGGGATGGTTCCCTGGGGTAAACCCTCCGATGCCTAAGTCAGTAGAGCAGTGGTGGAAGCGATGAAGGGAGGAAGAAGGAGATGCACGAGATCCCTCTCCACCAGGGTGGTGAAGTGGTTCCTACTCAGGGAGCTTAGGCTTATGTTTGCCTTACCTTTCACCGGAGGGAGTCCCAGGTTTAAATAGTGCGCCAGCCTAATGAGTCCCGTAAGCTGAGGAGTTTCAGGCGGGGGTTACGTCCTCGACATGGGCTCTTTACATCCTTATCGTGGGCTCTTTATAGCCTTGAGGAGTCGTGGGCCCCCTTATCCTCATAAACTCCTGCTTAGAAAGGGCTCTCGGTGGTAGCTTGAATAAGCATTTGTCGGTCGACCCAAGCTTGAAGAGTGCCAGCCCTGTCCCGGGTGATAGGCATAGCTCGGGTGAGAGTTGGTCGGAGTGGGCGCTGGGCGCTAGCCTTTATCCCAGTTAAGGGAATAGATCGGGCGTGGGTCTTCCTCCGACCGGACCGACGCCCGGCCTTCCGAGCCTAATGGCCGCCTAGGAAGTGCTTGATCCCGAGTGAACTTATTGGGCTTTCATGCTAAGTGGGCCCTGCAGGGCGGTCACTTAAATGAGCTGGGCCTCGTTTGGTCTCGCTGGACCTTGTTCGGCCTGCTCTTAGATGGGATACAGAAATCCCCCTCTCCACTTGTCCCCCTCCTAGTCTCGAGCCTTGGTAGGCTCGGAGAGTAGCCGTTAGGGTTTTGGACTAGCGTGGCTCGGGTGGGTGGAAATCTGGCGGTGTTAAGAAGTCACGTGTCATGGTCACCTGGGCCTATAATAATGATAATCCTGATGGATTTGAAATGAAGGGGCCCCCCTTTCTCAGATGTCGGAACGACGCGCCCCCTCCCGCGAGGGGATATAAGCATTGTGCGCTTGCTGTCGTTCCATACTCCCTCCGCTTTAGGGTTTTGCCATCCTTCGTACTTGCTTTCGGGCTCTCTGATGCGCCTTGGGGATACGGCGAAAGAGTAGAGACTCGCAGCGACGTTTGCAGAGTTGGCGGAGATAACCGCGGAGGCGGTCCGATAGCTTCCCATTCCTCCAGAGTCTTCAGAGTCTCAGGAGCCTTCCTTTTCAAGATCCTCTTCAGATTTCATGGCAGACCAGCGTTCGAAGGTAGAAGAGTTGGAGGGTGAGCCTAAGGCGAGGGCGATGGTGATACCGCCGGCTCCGAACTGCTGTGAGCTAGGGGAGGCAGAGGTGTAGTGGCTAGAGCACCAGTTTCGCCTGCCCTATCAGTATTACTTTACTACGGCCACTCCGAACGAGACAAGCGTGGATTCTCGTAAGGGCCATTTCTGCTCCTTCCTTCTATCATGGAAGGGTGGGTTCCATCTTTCCTTCGAGCCTTTTGTTATTAAGCTTCTCAATTTCTTCCAGTTGGCTCCTGTACAGTTGGTAGCCAACTCTTATCTTATCCTCTCTGCTTTCCGTGTTCTCTGCCTCCAGTGTGGGGTTTTTCCTTTCCTGGACCTTTTTCATTACTTTTTTGAGTTGAATGGGCATTCCTCGACCTGGAAGGGCTTCTATTTCATCCAGGTGAGGCGGAACATGAGCTGTGTCTCCTTAGCCGTGAAGGACTCTTCTCACAAGGGGTGGAAGAGTCAGTTCTTCTGGGTGGGAATTTTTTTGGTGGAAGAGTCTTGGAGGTGTCCCATAATCCTCAACTTTCACCCGAACATTCCTCTGAGGCAAGATGAGTTCTCTATGGATGTGGAGAAATATGCGGCCCTTTTGATGAAGCACCGCCAGTCCACCGCGGAGCTGGTGACTCCGGAGAACATCGAGCGATGCCTTCTTCAGCGGCTACGGCCGAGAGGTAAGGGTACCATGAATCAACTTTCTCGTCGTGTAATAAAGCCATTTTTCTTTTCTGACCATATCTTCTTTTGCACAGACATCAGGCGGCCGGCTGCGGAGGAGGAGCCTACGACCGAGTGGGATGTGATCGGCCTAGGCGACGACTCGGCTGCCGATGAGTCGCGAGCTCCCGAGGGTCGCTCCCGAGCCCGAGATAGGGGCAAGGGGGTGACCCGGGAAGGGTCTTCCAGGATGTAGGGGTACAAGCGCAAGGATCCCATGGAGGGGATGACACGGGATGCCGTGAAGGCCAAGAAGCAGGCCAAGAAGGCCGGGGCCGTCTCTGCGGTCGAAGGTGGCTCTGGCTCGGCTCTCCCCTCTACCGAGTGCGATAGGGCCAACCCTATTAGGCCGGCTCTCCCATCCACCGAGCAAGAGGGGGCCGAGGAGGCCAGGGCCATTTCTGCGGTTGGCGGCGATGATGGCCCGACTCTCCCCTCTGCAAGAGCCGAGGGGGCCAGGGCCGAAGTGGGCTACTCCAGGATCATGGCCTAGGCAGGAGCGTCGAGCGAGGTAGATGGCACTCCAGGTGGTGACGTCGGGACCAAGCCGGTCGAGGTCGGGGGGTCGAGAGGAGAGGTGATGCAGCCCCAGCCGACCGAGGCAAGAGTGGTGGATGAAGCAGCAGCTCGATCTGGGCCGGCCGGCGGGGATGCCGCTCGGAGGGGGGGTCCCTATTCTGGCAGCCCTGGAAGGGATGGGCATCCAGGGCCCGCTGTATCAGAGATGTCGCAGCGTAGCTACGAAGGTGGTGAGGGGAGGAGACAAGCAACGCTCCCCACCTGCGGCCCTTAAGATGGTTATGGAGGGTGGCCTGGTCCTGGCCCAAATAGGGGCCTCTCTGGATGAAGCTTACGCTCGGTTGGAGTTAGAACGGGCGAACCTTGCCTAGACCATTGGTGCATTCGACAGGAAGGTAGCTCGGCTCACTGAGGAGCATGATGGGCTTCAGAGGGAGCTCTCCTTGATTAGAGAGCTGGCGAGGGCGAGCCAAGTGGAGGCCCGGACGCTGACTGAGCAACTGGCTCAGGCTCGCGTGTCGCTCGAGAGGAAGAGCAAGCTTCTGGAGGAGGAGCGCATGGCCTGCGCCAAGCTAGATGGCAAGTAGGAGGCCGAGTGCGCCGAGCTATTGGGCCGAGCGGAGGAAGCCACACGTCTTCGGTTGGAGGCCGAGGCTGATTGGGCAGAGGCTGATCGGGCCGAGGTGGAGAAGCAGATAGCCGAGGCAGAGTGGAGGTTGGCCGAGGTAGAGCGAGAGAAGGCTGAGCTCGCCAGTAGGTTGGGATCGGCCGGGGCGGAAGCACTCAAGCAATACAAACGCTCCGAGGCCTACCGAGTCGACCTTAATGAGGTTGCCCTCCCCTACTATGAGTTAGCACTTCGCCGGGGCATCCGCAAGCGGTTCAAGCAAGGCTACGGCCGGGCCATCTTCTACGCGGAGGAGCAGGCGTCTGGGACAATTGATTTTCTGTCCGGGCAGCGCTACGACTCGGATTCGGCATCCTCCGATTCCTCTAGTTTGGCGTCGGGGGAAGAAGGAGACCAGGGGGACTTGTCTTCATCCGAGGGGTCGCCAACTCCGGATGCCTCGGGAGGGCATGCAACCGAGGCAGTTCCCACACCGATGGGGTCAGTGCCAGGGTCGGTCGTCACCGAGTGTGCCAGGGGCAGACCGTCCGAGCCTTCAACTTTCGAGCCTCAAGAGGGGCCAGGGGCCTGATGTATCTATTTTTCTTTTTCTCCTTGTACATTTTTCCTTTTTCGAGGAAAAAACTTCTTTTTTTATGTAAAGGAAGGTCGAAAAGCTAAGGCAGTAGTGTTATGATAAAGACTTGACTATCTTTTACCATCATTGCCATGGTTTGACCAGCGTATCCGCAGTAGTTGGAAAGTGCCGATACTTTCTGCGTGGATCTCGCATGATGGTTGGGCGGGCGTCTGACACGGTGGCTTTCCATTTTCTCATGCTTTAAATGCCCAGCCGTTTCGTGTGTCCCGTTGGGATGGAACCGAGGAGTCTGAGGTGACTGTTTGCAGGGAGAGGTCCCTTTAGCGTATTTTCGAGGGGAGAATCATTTAAGGCAAGTAGCCTCCCTTCAACTATAAAAGGTCTGAAGGGCGTCTCTTCCTCTCCATCGCTTAGGGTTTTCTCTGACGGTCTTTCCTCCCTCCTTTTTCATGAAGCGTTGTGCCATCAAATTTGAAGCATGGAAGATGCTCTGGAAGATGAAGCTGCAGACGACAGAAGGTAGAGAGTCCTTGCCACTTCGGTTTGAAGGGAGTTCGACGGCCGGCGGGTAGGTTAGAAGGGGGTTCGACGTGCGGAAGCATGTCACCTTCTTTTATCAATTCCGTTCGGCGCTTGCGGGGAGGGGCGTGATGGCGGACGGATGGGGGAATTAGGCACCCCTTTCGCTCATCCCTTCCCGCTCACTCTCTGGAGAGGATCCCTCAAGATTCATCTCCACTTCCTGCTTCTCCTCCCCTCTCCCCGCAGCCTCTTTCTCTCTCTTCTGCCCCTCTTATCATTTCTTTCACTCTTCGGAGGGTGCCTCTTGACATCCTCTTCTATTAGTTGGCTTCCTCTCCTCCTTCATCTTCCCCGTGTAACTTGGAAGGTAGCCTTCCTTTGTCACCTTTATTCCGGGTTACCCGAGCCAATGGGGTCGACTATCCATTATCCGAGCCAGTTTCAGCACGAGGCAGAGTCAGTGGTTGGACGAAGGAAGGTTAACCAAGTCAGCTGAGCGATGGGCTCATACGGCGGCGCCAGATGGATTTTTACTTTTTTGGCATGTATTGCATTGGCTTCGACTTTTCTGATGTACAAACAATAATTTGAATAGAAGAGGAAGGAAATTTTTGTTTTATTTCATATTGCTTACACAACTGAAGTATTCAGAAGTAGAACTTGCATAGTGTAGTCGCGTTCCACGTCCGAGGGATGGGTTCTCCTTCCATAGTAGATAGTCGGTACGCTCCTTTCCCGAGCATCTCGACCACTCGGTAGGGGCCTTCCCAATTAGGGGATAGCTTGCCCGCCGCCTCAAGTGGTCGAGAGGCTTCAGCTTTTCTGAGAATGAAGTCTCCCGGCTGGAAGTGTCTGTCTCGAACTTTGGCGTTGTAGTATCGAGTGAGGCGGCGTTGATATTCTGTTGCTCGGATGCTGGCAATCTCGTTGACTTCATCTGCTAGGTCGAGATTTTTGAGTAGTTTCTGGTCGTTTGCCTCGGGCGAGAAGCAGATGGCTCGGAGGGAGGGATTGCCAATCTCCAACGGGATCACGGCCTCGGTGCCGTACACCAGCTGAAAGGGACTCTCACCGGTTGCCGTCTTGAGAGTCATTTTGTGCGACCAAAGTACGTTCAGCAATTCCTCGAGCCAGCTGCCATTGGCTTTGCCGAGCCTAGTCCTGATGCCTTTAAAGATAGTCTTATTGGCATTTTCGACCAGCCCGTTAGCCTGAGGGTGGGTGATCGAAGTGAAGTGATTGCGAATGTTTAGGTCGGCACATCTGTCTCGGAAATAACGAGAATCAAATTGCCCGCAATTATCACTCACTATCACCCGGGGGATGCCGTAGCGACAGATGATCGACTTCCAGACGAAACTCCACACGACTGTCTCGGTGATCCTCGCTGTAGCTTCGGCCTCGATCCACTTGGTGAAGTAGTCGATAGCGATGATGATGAACTTCTTCTGGGCCTGAGCCGTAGGGAACCGCCCAAGGATGTTGATCCCCCACCGAGCGAAAGGATAATGCTCGGCTAGGGTGACGAGCTCCGTTGCCGGTTGATGGACCAAGTGGTCAAATCGCTGGCATCGGTCACACTATTATACGTAGGTCGAGCAGTCGCGCTATAGAGTGGGCCACCAGTAACCCTTCCGAAGCAAGATCCTAGTGAGGGACCTTTCTCCTAGATGCGCTCCGCACAGACCTTCGTGAACCTCTTGAATCACTTGGCTGGCTTCGTTAGTACTGATGCACTTCAAGAGGAGACCGGAGAAGGATCTGCGATACAAAGTGCCGTCAAGAATGACGAAGCGCCGAGCTTGGTATTTCAATCTCCGGGCTTCCCGAGGGTCGGGAGGCTCCTGAGAATCTTGGAGCCACGATAGGTAGGGGGCGCGCCAGTCGCTTGGGGAGGCCGAGTCAACAGCCATGAGCTCCAAATCAATGCTCGGTCGATCTAGCTCTTCGAGAAGGACCGATTGAGTACCCTCAAGGTCAAGAGAGGAGGCCAACCGAGAGAGGGCGTCTGCTCGGGAGTTTTCCTCCCGGGCTATTAGGACTACCTCAAAACTCTCAAACTGTTGTGCCTCAGTTTTGACCAACTGGAGGTATTTGACCATCAATTCTTCCCGAGCTTCATAATCGCTGTTGACCTGGCTAGCGACCAGTTGGGAGTGAGTGTGAATTCTGACTCACTCAGCCCCCAACCGCCGGGCCATGCGAGCTCCCGAGATAAGGGCTTCGTACTTGGAGGCATTGTTGGATGCCTGGAAGTTGAACTTCAAGGCATATTGCAGCTCTGCTCCCTCGGGGGACTTTAGGAGGATACCGGTGCCGCTCCTGGCCGAGTTGGAGGATCCGTCGATGAACAGTTCCCAAGTTGGCCCGAGCGTGGACGGAGATTTTTCTTCGGTCGGGATGGTGCTCTCGGTGATGAAGTCAGAGAGTGCTTGTCCTTTGATAGCCGAGCGAGGTCGGTACGAGATATCGTAGGCCCCGAGCATAATGGCCCACTTGACGAGGTGTCCCGAGGCTTGTGGATGAGCGAGGATCCTCTTCAGTGGCTTGCCGATCAACACGATGATAGAGTGCCCTTGGAAGTAAGTTCGAAGGCGCTTGGCCGAGGTAACCAATGCTAGCATGAGTCTCTCGATTGTGGGGTACCTTCTTTCAGCCTCGTTGAGCACCTTGCTGGTGTAGTAAACCGGTCTCTCGACTCTAGAGTCATTTCTGACCAAGACCGAGCTAATTGTGGATGTAGTTGCCGAGAGGTAGAGATGTAAGGCTTCACCTAGAACCGGCTTAGACAGCACCGGGGGTGAAGCCAGGAACTTCTTAAGCTTGGCGAACTCCTTTTGGCATTCCTCATCCCATGCGAACGTAGCAAATGCCATTTTGGGCCCCCTCAATAGTTTGAAGAAGGGTAGGCATCGTTCGGCCGCACGGGACAAGAATCGGTTGAGCGCAACAATGCGCCCAGTAAGGTGTTGAACGTCTTTGGTGCAGGTGGGGGGCCGCATGTCCAGGATAGCTTGGACCTTGTCGGGGTTGACCTCGATCCCACGCTGGGTCACCAAGAAGCCCAAGAATTTCTCGGACTTTACTCCGAAGGCACACTTAGTGGGGTTGAGCTTCATATTGTACCTCAGGAGAGTGCCGAAGGTCTCTGCTAGGTCGGCAAAGTGGTCCTCGGCCTTAGGGGTCTTGACGAGCATGTCGTCAATGTTGGCCTCGACGTTCTGGCCGAGCTGTCCCTCGAACATATGGTTGACCAGCCTTTGGTACGTGGCTCCGACGTTCTTTAGCCGAAGGGCATCCGGGTGTAGCAGTGCACGCCGAAGTCGGTGATGAAGGTGATCTTCTCGATATCTTCGGGATCCATTCTGATCTGGTGGTAGCCTGAATATGCATCCAGGAAGCTGAGTATCGTGTTGCCCGAGGTTGAGTCAATGTCACGCCCCGAACCGATAGCAGCGGAACGTGTCGTTTGCTCGGAACGTGGTAGTTAAACAGTCGTGAATGATCAAGAGCAATCGCATAAGACTAAAATAATTTTGAGCAATGGAAAAAAAATCTTATTCCAAATATAAGTCTCTTACAATTTAAAATTTCAAAACTAGAAGACTCAAATACATCACAATAAAAGAAGAGGAGATGACGCGCTAACAGACTTAGACAAGATAAGAGACCCTAAGCTAACTTGGCTAGACAATTAATAAGAAATACTATCTAGACTCAAGAAAGATAAAAGACACGGGTTCACTAGTTTTCGAAGCTCGCTTGCACACTTGTCCCTCCCATGTGAGTCACGGTCTTGCTAGTCACCTGATTACCTGAAAAATGTTGGAATAAACTGAGTGAGCGAAAGCTCAGTAGGAATTATATCTCAAGAACTAGCAATTGGTTTAAGTAATTACCTCTTCCAAATAAAAATGCAAGTCTAGCATGTCAATCATGTAAAAATAGAACGATACGGAATTGAACATGATAACGAGAGGAATAACAAGTAATGCTGATCCAAGATAGGGAATTTCAAGTATTCAAGATTTCAAGTATTTGAACAAGTACCGAGTATATCAATAAAGTTTTTCATGTCATGAGATAATGGCTATTAACAAGCAAGTACTTTGCCCATTCCGGGACACGCAAGTCATGTCAAGTCAATCAAGTCAAGCACGCGAGAGAGAGATAGATAGTGGAGTGTCGTAGATTCAAGCAAGCACTTCGGTGTAATGCCACACCGTGATCAATATAATTCCCATGGGCACAAGTACTTTCGGGTGCTCCTCCCAGGACCAGATCGGGCCCTATATGCGCAGACATTGTTACATGTAATATCTAGACAACCACTTTAGTGATAGCCATGGAATTCCAAGAACAAACTCATGTAGGATATCAAGGTAGATTCGTGGATAGGTTCTACGGAATTCAAGGAAGAACATTAGATGGATAATGATAAAACCAACGAGAACCATGACGTGTCGATAACCTGGGTAGAGTCGGTACCTTAACTAGGTAGCCGTGATAACTTGAGTGGATGACTAAACCTGTCACCAATCAAGGGATATGAATCAAGCTGAGAGATTGTCCCCATCTATAAGGGACTCAATCCAAGACATCACCTAGTGGGATATCATCATTCCACAGGCTAAGATTATTCTCTCATGGACCAAGATGGCACCATGAGAGGGCCGGTTTACCACAAGATGTGGCAATCAAAAGCACAAGGTGTTTGAGGTACAACCAGCTCAGTCGGCCTTAAGGGAATCCAAGGCTACGAGGAGACTTACGGAGGTCCCAATGACTAACTCGCCAGTCTGAAGGAACGGAATGTCCAACGGAGGGCTCGTATGTCACCAAGAGTTGAGGTGTATACGTGAAACAATCATGAAAAAGGGAATCCATCTACGGACGTGAGATGAGAGTGCCAAAAGACCCGCGGTATGGGTCAAAAACGGAAGAAAACGGTGAGAACATGTATACGTTAATCATAGAATCTTATTCTATAATTTACTAGAATTAAATAACTTATATTATTTAACGCCCGTGGGTGCCGTCATTTATGAATTAGCATTCTCTTGGGGAATGTTAATTTTCATGATTTTTAACTCAATTTATTTAACAAGAATTTACATTTATATCTATTTAATTGAATAAATTCAAGAACATACATTAAAAGGCACATTGATTTATTTAAAATAATTTAAGGAAAAAGAATATATGATAATTAGGAGAAAAATACGAGAATTCTAAATATATATTTTTTATAATTTTTTGTCACATATTTTAAGAATAATGGATTTTCAAAGATATGCATATGATATATATATATATATGTGTGTGTGTGTGTGTGTGTGTGTGTGTGTGTTAATTTGACGCCGATGAACAGTGTCGTCAAAATTTGAATTGACGACCGAACGTGGGTCGTTTCTTCTAAAAATTTATTTTTTCAAGCCTCTCGTTTCTATACTAAATGACGTTGGAATCTGGCTTATAATATACCGAAATGACCGGCTCGAAAAACTCTACCTAACCATATGTTAAAAATAATTTTTCGATGAGAGACGGGAGATCTTGCAATAGGGGGCACGAAAAACGGTGTAACTACTTTCACTATCTCGGCCTCCACCCCAATAGTATGCCCATAAATTTTCATTGCCAAAGGATACTTCTATACCCATGTATAACTATAAACGCTAAAAATTTATAACTAACGTATTTGAAATTGACGACTAGTCGTTCGTCGTTTTTTTATTTCAATTAAATAACGACGTTGCGGCTGTCACCTTTTACATTTATAACGCCTTTAACAATGGCGTCAATTTCATAAAACACGACATATGCGAAGTCGTCATTTCCAAATGGAAATTGACGACCGTTTTGATGGCGTCAAATTAAAATAGCGCCCTAAAAAGGGGCGTTATTTACTGTAAAAATTCTAACGCTCGACAGAACACATTGATAATCATATCTATGATATAAATGCATGATATAAGATGATTTTATCTATCATGTTGGACTTAAATCATGGTTTAACTTTGTTTGGGCTACGCAACTTGAGAAAACCTACCTTTAACGAAGATTGAGCATTGGAATAGTTGAAGTCGATACTCTGTTAGAGAAATGCAGTTGCTTGGTTGCAGGATGAAGAAGGAAGAAGAATAAACTTCTTCTTGTTACAGGCGATCGCAGGATGAAGGGGAAGACTCCTTCACGTATTGCAGGATTTCCTCGCTTGCTTGATCAGCAGCAGGATGAAGACGCGCAAGCAGTGGAAGAAGAGCCTTTGTCGTTTCCTCACGCCCACAGTAACAGGGAGGAGAACGGCTGGGATGGTAGCAGCTTTGTCGGTCTTTTACGTTACAGGATGCAGTAGGAAGAAGAGGTAGCAGAGGAACCCTTCGTGGCTTGGACGGCCGTAGGAGGCAGAAGCCAGTCACGTACGCAGGTGAAGACGAAGGACAACGTGAAAAGGATGCTACGAGGGTTTGTATGATTTTTATAGGGGGTAGATACCAATACGGGGGTGGAAACTAATGAAGGAAATATTTCAAAATCCTACCGTGCGTTACCCCCCTTCCGTTGATTCTCTTACCATATAACAGTCGCCGAGTTCTCCATGGATCGCTCGCTCCTACCCAGTTTCCAGCCACCTACCATGACTTGGCAAAAGGAACCCTAACAACTGAACTCCATGCGCGATCGGACGTGTGCATCGGTGGTTTCGCGGGGTTTAGTGGATGGTCTTATGCATTGGTTGGAAAGATAACATGGTCTGGGCATTAAAACGACACTCATATATTTTAAAGGATTTAAGGATCTCTTTACTTGGCATAACCGAACATGAAGGGGGTTTACGTGTGTTACTCGTATGTGGCTTTGGGTTTTGATGGCTTTACGTGGGTTTAGGTTTGTATAACGTCACTATTCATTCAAGTATGAACAGTGTTTTTTCTTTATTTAACAGAATTTAATAGAAATGATTATATGATAATTAAGAGAAAAATATAAGATATTTAATCATGAAATATCATAATTTAATTCTATATAATTTAAAAGATAAAAATCTTTTAAGTCATGCGGGTTTTAACCGTATACGAACAGGGTGCTTTCTAATTTTAAATCTTTTCATACAACTAAATATATGAAAACTAATAGAAAAATGTGTGGATCTCAAAATATATTTATCAATAATTTTAGATATATGGATTCATGATTATTTAAATCATGTGTTAAAATGAAACATGGTCGGTGGGTTTTTGTAAAGGGTTGTTTTTTTTTTGGGTTAAAAGGAGATGTAACTTGTTGGTGGGTTCACGTAGGACGTCTACTGTGGTGGATTTAGTAGAACAGGTAAATGGGCTTTTGTCTTCACATATATAAGCTGGGAGTCTAGTTGGGCTTAAGGCCATGCATGTGGGTTTGTATACAAGGGCTCATAGGTTTGGGTCTTTAGAAGAGCTTCGTACATATATTGGTGGTTATTTGGGTGATAAGTGATAAGAGGGTTTGCTCGTTGGGTAAAAAAATGATGGGTTCTCGTAAGTGGTTGTTGGGTTAGATTGGTTTTGGGCTTTGACTATTTATATGGGGTTTATATGGCGGATACCTTTGTTTGTATATACTTAACTAATGGCCAAGGTTTTTATCGCGGCTCAATTATTGTTGAAAATTAAATATAATTTGAGCATTAATTCCCATTAAGAGTATAATCGATTATCTCTAGGAAAGTTTTAGTTTATTTAGAAAATTTTATTCTTAAATTTTCAGGGGTGCTACATTCAACCAGTTGGTCGATGCTTGGCAACGGATAGCAATCTTTTGGTATGGCTTTGTTCAAGTTGGTGAAGTCCACGCACATTCGCCACTTTCCCGAAGCTTTTGGCACCAGGATGACGTTAGCCAGCCACGTCGGGTACATGACCGATCTAAAAAGACCAATCTTTTGCCCCTTGGTGACTTGCTCCTTGATGACCATCTGCTTCTCTGGCGCGTGCTTCCTTCTGCGTTGTTGTAAGGGCTTCACGGTCGGGTCAAGGTTGAGTTTATGCACTACCGTCTCTCCTGGTATCTCGGGGAGTTGATCATCAGACCATGCAAAGACTCGGATGTACACAGAAAGAAATTCTTTGTACTGCTGTTGAACCTCAGATGGTAGGTCAGCTCCAATCTTTACTCCTAGGGTCGGGTCATCATTTAGGAAAATCGTTAACAACTTGCCTACCGGCTCGGATGTTGCGGGTTTTTCCTCGACTTCCCGGGGGCCCTTGTTTTTCCCGTCCGGCTTTGTGGCTTCAATCGAGATATTATAGCACCTTCTGGCCATCGCCCGGTTGCCCTGGACTTCCCCCACCCCATGTTTAGTGGGGAACTTCATCTTTTGGTGATAGGTAGAGGGCACCGCTTTTGTTTGTCTAAGGATCCCCCGGCCGAAGATTGCGTTGTATGCTATCATACCCTTGATCACTATGAAGTCCACCATAACCGTAACGGTTTTGGGTGGGGTGCCGAGAGTAACCTGCAGGCTCAGTGCTCCCTCGGGATAAGTGGCCTGGCCATTGAACCCGCAAAGGGGGGTTCAGATCGGGCGGAGTTTAGATGGATTCTCCCCCATCTTAAGAAAACACTCATAAGACAATACATCAGGGGCACTTCCATTGTCAACTAGAATCCTACTTACGTTACAATGGTTTATCGTAGCCGATATAACTAGGGCGTCATCATGCGGGGTGGTCAGCCCTTCCAGGTCTTGGTCGGAGAAGACTATGACCTGGGGCTCACTTGGCGAGGCCTTGGGAGGCTCGATGGCTCGGCTCGCCCGCTCAGTATGACGCTTCCTTCCTCGGCTATTGCCTCCTCCTGATGCAGCTCCTCCAGCGATGACATTGATGTGGACCCCGCGAGGGGCATTGTTGATCTCCTCGGGGGCGCCTCGGTCTTTCTTATGCCCAGCGACGAATCGGGATAGGTGTCCCTGGTGGACGAGACGCTCAATCTCATCCTGGAGCTGGTGGCAATCACCGGTATGATGCCGGTGGTCGCTGTGGAACAGGTAGTACTTGCTGCGATTGCGGTTCTTCGACCTCATTGGCTCGGGTTGGCGGAGGAGGCCCAAGCCTTTGACGTCTTCATAGATCTCGTACACCGGAGCGGTTATGGGAGTGTACCACTCGTATTTCCGGGACGGTTCTTTGTGCTCCCCGTCTCGGTTCCGCCTTTTTCCTTGGCCCGAGCTTGACTCGGGTGCTCGCTTCTTGTCCCCCTCCCGACACGAGCTGGTTGCGCCTCGGCATGCATTGAGAACTTCTTCGCACTCAGCATGGCGTAAAGCCAGAGTCACTAGCTCGACAAGGGTCGAGGGAGGGTGGAGGACAAGTTCGCGGCAGAGGTTCTTGTCACGGGTGCCTCCGGTCAGCGCGGTTATGGCCGAGGCTACATCTAGGCGGGGGATTCTCATGGCTTCCGACTTAAATTGGTTGATATAAGCCCAGAGTTTCTCCCCCTGCGCCTATTTGAGAGCCAATAGCCCCACTACCGACCTTGGGGGGCCGCTGCCGGTGAAACTCTCCTTAAACACTCGCCCAAATTGCTTGAAGTCTCGGATGGATCTAGGGGCGAGGGCCTGGAACCATGTTTGGGCGCCTTGGACTAGGGTGGTCACGAATGTTCGGCACTTGATGGCGTCGGACGCCCCGTGGAGGGTCATCAGGGCGTCGAAGCTATCGAAGTGGTCGGCCGGGTCGCCCTGGCCGTCGTAAGACTTGAAGGTCGGAATGGAGGTTTTGGGAGATATCTCTACCTTCAAGATGTAGTTGGAGAACGGGGATTTCTCCTCATCTTCTGCGGGGGAGGTCTTCTGTAGGGCACGTAAGGCGCGCTCCTGCTCTGCGAAGCGCCTCTTGAACTCTCGCAGTCGGAGGGATAACTCCAACTGTCGTTGTGCCGTGGGGCTAGGGGGGTTGTCCTGGCATTCCCCAGGGACTTCGGTCTCTGGGTGCGGATGGTGTGCCCAGGGATTTCCCCTTTTCGGCGTGGAGGAGGCCTCTTGCTCTGGGGGAGGGGCTTGCAAAGGTCCTCCTGACCTGTTGCGAATAAGCCACCATCCTTGGAGGGTAAAGCGGCCTCCGGCGGTGTGTTGCGACGCATCGTGGTGGGGAGGGCTTTCCGGAGGGGCGCGTGACCTTCCTTCCCTGGCCGACTGGGTCCTCATGAGTTCCACGAGTATGTCCAGTTTTGCGTTGAGGGCTTGGAAAGCGACATCGCCCCCGTTGGATGGTTGCTCTACCATTGCGGGCGGAGGTGGTTCGTCGGCTGGGGTGCTGGTGTTGGAGGGGGGGTCTTGTGCGGCCTGGGAAGGGCCCCCTCCCCCCACAACCATGGCTTTTCCCCTATCGACGGCGGACCTCCTCCCTGAACTCCTTCGCATCATACTGGCTCTTTGATCGTTTCCCACAGACGGCGCCAGATGAAGAGGCGTGATCTCGCGCTGGTCCTGAGCTGGAGAAGATGATCATCGAACAGTGAACTGCAAGGAAGGGAAATGGATAAGGGGGCCCAGGGATGGTTCCCTAGGGTAAACCCTATGATGCCTAAGTCAGTAGAGCAGTGGTGGAAGCGATGAAGGGAGGAAGAAGGAGATGCACGAGATCCCTCTCCACCAGGGTGGTGAAGTGGTTCCTGCTCAGAGAGCTTGGGCTTATGTTTGCCTTACCTTTCGCTGGAGGGAGTCCCAGGTTTAAATAGTGCGCCCGCCTCATGAGTCCCGTAAGCTGAGGAGTTTCAGGCAGGGGTTACGTCCTCGACGTGTGCTCTTTATGTCCTTATCGTGGGCTCCTTATAGCCTTGAGGAGTCGTAAGCCCCCTTATCCTCGTAAACACCTACTTAGAAAGGGCTCTCGGTGGCAGCTTGGATAAGCATTCGTCGGTCGACCCAAGCTTGAAGAGTGCCAGCCCTGTCCCAGGCGATAGGCATAGCTTGGTGTTGACACCCGTTTTTTACCCATAAGTCGGGTCATCTCCTTATTTCATTTAATATGATGCTCCGAGTTGTTCGCTCTTCATTCGAGTCTCCTGATCAGTTGAAGCCTATTTTTTGGGTCTTTTCCTGGATGTAGATTGGCTCCCGATGGCATTTCGTTGGATGAAGCTTAGCAAAACCCTTCTCTTCTTTTTTTTTTTGAATCTCAATGCTAAATAACGGTCCCAGACAGGTGCGTCACTTCCTTATAACGGATGGATCTTAGACCGTTACTGTTTGAAGAGTCTAAGGCTTAAGGCCACGTGTTCTGAGCTTATCCTGTTGAATCCACGTTGATAATAACGGTCCGTCGTGCAGCCGTTGTTTCCTTATGACGCCCTATGCCTTGACCGTCATTTCCTTGAAGAGTCCAGCTTGTTGGGGCTTCTTTCCATTGATCTTATCTCTTTGGATAAGGTTGAGAGTAACGGATGATCCTTGATGCGTTACTTCCAAGTGGCGGTCTATCGTGCAGCCGTTACTTCTTTCCGGGAGTCCTGGCAGTTCAGGCCTTTTTTCTGCTACTCCGTGTTTGAGATAAGAACGTGGATTGACCTTATCTCTTTCTAATCCGATCCTCAGGACTTCCCGTTTGTTTCTTTGGACTCTTGGTGATATTATCCTCAAGGATTTGCTAAGACTTATCCCTTTTTCTGCTGAATTATCCTCTACTCGACCTACGAGTTTTGAGGGTCTATAAATAGAACCCTTGAATTCATGGCCAAGGGAGGAGGAGATTTTGATTCACGACGAAGTGCTGCCGAACCCAGGAGCCATCTTCATCCAGGAGGAGTTGCTTCCCACGTCCATCCATCTTCCAGTCAAGGGAGTACTTTTGTTTTGATCTTTCAAGTTCATCTTTGCATACTTGAGTTCTTCCTTGGTTTTCTCAAACAAAGCATTGTCCCTCCTCCTCCTCCACATTTTTCACTTTCTTTAAGCATACAAACATCCTCCCAACTTTTAAAAATGCCCAGAGGGGTTAAAAAAAACCAAAACTCCCCGGTTTACAGGTTCATTAGCACGAGGCCCAAGTCTTCTAGCCGGCTGGAAGAGTTGGAGTTAAAAGAATTCAAGCTTTACTATTGCAGGTTATCTGACGGTCTGGTATAGGAGCGTCACTCTCTTCTGGCGGTCTAGGGTGAGACCGTTACTTTCAAGCGACACACGGGTTCTGACCGTTACTTCCAAGCTGATCTGCAGACTTTCCTTGGTTTTCTCTCCCGTGGGCGGGTGCTTCATCCTCCTATTTCCAAGGTATATTCGAGTCTTTGACTTGTGTTTACTTTGGTGGCGATCACATCTTTCCTTAGTGCTGGGCAATAGCTATTTCCTTCATCACATCTTTATTTCCTTGCTTGTTCCACCCCTAGTGGTGTGTTTTTATTTACTCCTTGCTCCACGCCCCGGCGTGTGTTTTTCCTTTTCCTTAGCGTAATTTGATTGAGATAGCACGCCCATGCTAGAGCTAGCTATGATTGCCTAGGTTCATGTTCACATGTTCATAGGGTTGAGCAGATCTTTGATTGCTTGTTTGTCATCTTGCCATATTACTTAGCAAACCTCATAAGTAAGATCAAAGATAGGCAAATAAATATCAACAGATATTTTTTTGGCGATCACGGTGGGACAGCTTGTGCCAATCGTGCTTTTGATTCTTGTTTAAACCTGCCATCATCTGCTTGTTCAGTCGTCTTTTGTTTCTTTCGTTCCATTGATCATCCTGGATTTCTGAGTCTTCTGACGGTCCTGTGTCCACGCGTCACAGTCTTCTGACGCAGGGGCATTAGACCGCCGCTTTCATCTTGCTGTGTGAGCTTTACGGGCTTTCTGGTTACTTATGTTAATTTTTGGCTCCCTGGCTCATATGACGGTCTAGTATCCCTGCGTTATATATTATCCGGCGGTCTGGTCTTCGACCGTTACTTCTTTCTGACGCAGGGGCCTTCGACCGTTATTCTTCTGGCAGGTACGCATCCGAGGTGCATTTATTTCCGCAGTTTGTGCTGTGATTTGTTGCTTGGATGACACTTGGCCCTCCTCTTACTTTGCTCATATTTGCATATTATGGTGTGCACTATTGATTGTTAGATTGTTAGGCTAGACTTTGCATGCACTCCGGTGCACATAGGGTCATTCATCTCTTCATACATTAGATTGCATTTTCCTACCTTGTTGTGAGGACCTCTCGTCTCCATATTCCTTGGGGCCGACTAGGAAATCACAGCAGGGACCTCCATAAGTCCCCGCGAGCCGTGGATTCCCACACGGACGCCGGGCTGGTTGTACCTTTCCCACCCCGTGTCTAGGGTTGCATAAGTGATTGAGTGGTTACACTTAGAGTCAAACCAAGTCCTATATCCATCTCCTACTAGGAACCTATTGTCGAGGGCACATATCAATCAATTCACTAAGGTTCTAAAGGAGAAATCGTAAGAATATTGTCGCATCATTCTAAACAACTTGCTTGATTCTTGAGTGTCTTCATCTCTTATCACTTGCATCTTGTTAGAACACCTAAGATTGATTGCTCATTGGGTGTTTTGTGTTGGTTGTTTTTGCATTTTCCAAGGTTGTCTGTTGCATGTGGAGTTGCTTTCGTCCGTTTGAGTCGTCTTCTCCAGTCGCTTCTTCCTTCACTTTCTATTCCAATCCCCTCTTCGAATCCACCATGGCATCCTTCAATCCTCCGCGCTCACAAGAGGAATCTCTCCCTCAAGGGCTCCTTGAAAACCCCCCTAGGGTTGCTACCTTTCCTTCCAGAGAAGGGACTGCCCCTCTCCCGTCTTCCACGTCTGTGGGAGGTAGTCAAGGTACCCCTTCTCTCGCTACTCCTTCCGCGGGCTCCGTCCTTCACATGATGGCCCAATTGGACCCAGCTCAACTTCAAGTCCTATACCAAGCTATGCAAGGGTCCAACGCTCCTCCCTCCGCCGCCATTCAAGGTCAATCTAATCCTTCCATTATCGGGCCGTCCGTTCAGCCCAATCCGATTGACCTCACTCCGGTCCAACCTCGGACCATCACTTTTTCCGGCATGGAGATGGGCCAATCTTCCAATTCAGCCCATCAGTCTTTTGATAAAGGGAAATCGCCTATCCCCTCTTTTGTCCAGGTGGATCATCATAATTCTGGTTCGGTGGCTTCACAGCTTCTCATGAACCCTTCTGATTTCTCACACCCTCAGTAAGGGGCGGCCCAAACTCACTCCCATCCGGGTCTATCTCAGGCTCAATATTCTTCTTACGGGCCCCCTATTTCCACTGTCTATCCTTCTACTCATGCCTATGGGCCTCCCCCGTCTGCCACCGTCATTCCATCCGCTCCTCAACAATCGGCGTCCTTCACTACCCCTGCTCCCTCCCAAGAGTAGGACTTGCTTAACAAGTGGGCCGCCATGCAGCAACAGCTTGACTTCCTCCAGAAAAGGGTTGGCCCACAATCCTTGGCCGATATTCCTATTCCGAGCTTCCAAAACATTCGGTTCCCTCCGCAATCTGAGCTCCCTAACTATCGCAAATATGATGGGAACAGCAATCCCTTTATCCATGTGAGGGATTTTCTATATGAGTCGGCGCAGTTCCAGTATGATGATCGCCTCATGGCGTACTTGTTCCGCCGATCCTTAGATGGAGTTGCTCTGGAATGGTTTTATTCTCTGCCACTGGAAGAGGCCGAGAGTTTCAAGGTAGTTAAGGACAAATTCATTCAGCGATTTCAAGACCGGGTCGGACCAGAATATTCATTTACAGATCTAGTAGCAGAGAAGATGAAGCCGGAGGAAGACTTCGCCACCTATGCAGACAGATGGAGGCAGATGGCCGCCAGAGTGCCTGGCCATATTCCAGAGGAAGAGAAGGTCAAGTTACTGATCTCTAATGCCACGCCGACTTTCCGAAACATCCTGGCAATGAATGACATAGCTAACATGCATCAACTCTACAGTCGGGCGCGCTTCATACAGACTCAATTCAAGGACTCCCCTATCCATTCTCTATTCGAAAACCAAAAGCCCAAGTACCACAAGAAACCGCAAGGGCCGGTTACCGAAGGAGTCTAAACAAATGAGCAAGTACAAGTCGTTACTTTTCCGTATCAGGCCGCACCTTTCAGCTACAATCAAAACCCCCGCAATCCACAAAACTCCACTCCGCACAACTTCCAGGCCACTCCACAAAACACTCCCCCCGCCTTCACCACACCACAACAACCATCACCACCATCACAATACCATAACGTCCCTCCACCCAGCGGCTACAGCAACAACAATCCAAACAGCAAGCGCCCGGCTCCCAGGAGAGCCCAATATCCTCCATTGCCCGAGACACTTACGGATATTTTCTCGGCACTTATGTCAGTAAATACAATTCAACTTCCTCCGAAACGGCCTGTTTGGAACCCGGCGGTTGATCAAACCAAATATTGCATGTTCCATAGGCAGCCAGGCCATACCATAGAAGGATGTTATCAATTCCGAGATCTAGTATATGACCTTCATGAAGGGCAGAGAATCGACTGGGCCGAAATGCATAGGGCCATTGTGGAGATTAAAGAGAAGAGGAGGCAGCCGCAGGGGCAGCAAGTGCAGCAGCATCAAGCACCGTAGCCGCAGCAGCCGCCACAACAACAGCAACCACAGCAAGTGCAAGACCTAGGCATCCATCAGAATCCGATGCCGAATCATCCACCCGCTCCTCAGCAGCAGCCGCTGGCACCAGCACAAGTTAACATGGTTCAACCACCGGCTCCCAATGCCGGGTGGTCTTTTGATGATGATGGCGCCGCACCGCAAGTAATGGCCTTTCACCACAACCTCCGCAACCCTTCCTTCATCCTCCCCAGGCAACCAACACCTTCTCCACTCATCCTACCATCCACACCTGCTCCAGCCAACCCTCTACCGCTCTCCATCCCATCATACCCTCCAATACTTATCCCCCTCGCCATCGTCACACCATCCCCTAATCCTTCACCCATTCTCAAACACCCACTAGCCTTCCCACCACCTGCATCGACATTCGTCACCACCTTGCCTTCCACCAATCCCTCACCTATCATCCACTCACCCCCCATTAACCTCGCTAACCCCACGCTCCACCAAAACACCTCCCCCACACAGCCTATCCCACTCATCCACCCTGCGGCACCCGTCACACTATCTTCAGATGATGCGGCAAACTGTGCCTTAAGAAGCGGAAAGATGTTCCATCGGAATTACATTACTGCTTCCAATCCCCAGTCCACCCAGCCAACGGCCGAGCAAGAAGAGGCTGAACCTCTGCCGGGTACTCAATATGACTTGCTACATCACCTGGATAGAGTACCCGCTAAGATATCCATGTTGGAGTTAATCAAAAGGTCCACCCTTCATCAGGATGCACTGAGGGACTTCTTGCAGAAAGTCATGGTTAGCGAAGACATGGCAGTCGACAGTTTACCAACGGCATTGGCAACTATTTCCAAAGGGCCGGCAATTACATTCTCAGAAATCGAGCTTGCACCTCCAGGGGCTCGACAAAAGCCGCTCTGCATAACAATTACCCTGAACAAAGTCGACATTGAAGCAGCATTGGTTGACACCGGGGCCTCAATTAATGTTTGCCCACTTAGTACCCTCCGAGCATGCAACATATCTGAAGAGTTACTACAGCCTACCCCCACTACTATAGCAGCATATGACAACTCAAGGCGAGCATGTCACGGGGTGATCACCATTCAGGCGGAGCTCGGTCCCCTCACTATGGCCGTGGAATTTTATGTTCTCGACATCGACCCTATGTTCAAGGCTATCTTGGGTCGTCCCTGGATTGACACGCTTGGCGCCGTACCCTCCACCGCACATCAGTGCGTCAAATTTCCCTTTCAAGGGAGGGTCGTCAAAGTTAAAAGTTTGGCCACGGTACAGACGGTCAAGGCCCTCTCAGATCAGGTTCTTCCCACACTATGGCTGAGTAGCCGGCCCATCATATCAGTGCTTGATTTGAACTTTCCTTGGGCTTACACATCTCCCAAGCCCGTCACTACTCCAGTCAATGTCAAAGTGAAGCCACAGATCCGAGATTCAAAAGGGTGGAATATCATATTGAAACTGGGCTATCAACCGGGGAGAGGCCTCGGGGCGCAACTGCAAGGAATGACTAAGCCCATACCTAAGGGAAAGAAAATGGGCAGAAGAGGCCTTGGTTACAAGGAAACAACATTATCTATGATGGGTGATTCTGGGCCACTTACATGGGATTATCATGAGCACTTTGTCAGGGGGCCTCTCCAGCCCGGCACATTAGCTCCAGAACCAGTGCAGCCAAGAAGGGATATAGTCTGTCCAATTGCCAGTCCACCTTCCCTGCCAGGAAGGTCAAATGGTGACATCCTCGACTACAGTCAGGCCTTGCAAAGGATCTTTTCTGAAGAAGATCGCCAGAAGCAGCGAGAGGTTCGGCTCGTACAGTGGAGGCCGAAGAAGCAACCCGCGGTTAAAATGCAAAAAGTGGGGAGCTCTCCGATTGTTTTCTCTTGGTCTCCCTCACGCTTCCAATCCATCTTGCAACAAAGGGAGCCCATACCCCGTCTTGCTCCTGTCATGATAAATCCAACCATCATCGATCCACCGGAGATTCGATTCATCCCTTGTGCTCGCGGGAAGTGCCCGCGTATTGATCTGTCCACTCTACTCACTCCTCTCTCCCACAATGCTCAGCTCCATGAGATGTGGTTGTCTTCCGCTGATCCTTTCTCCAATCGCATCCTTTCCGAGATGTTCCCCATGCAGCTCCCACCTCCTCCGTCTTGCTGCATAGTCTCTACTGATCTCCAAAAAAAAACGTCAAATTTAAAACGGAGATTTCAGTGGAAGATTACGCTGTCCTGTCTCCATTCTCCTCCTCCCAGGGGCACGAGTCCCCTGCTCCTTCCCTTCCACTAAGCCTTCTCTCTCCTAGGTTAGGGTTAGGGTCTAGCGAGTCTAAGGAAGTAGAGTCAGTTAGGTCTAGAGAAGTAGGGTCTTGTTCTAGGTCGTCCAACCCTTCCCATTCTGAGCCGCGCTCGCTTGCGCATCCTCCCCGATCTGTTCCTGATAGGTTCTTGCAAGATTTGGCTCAGCGATGTCATGCTCTTCTGAAGTGTCCGGAATTCGTCGCCATGGCGATTATGATCGAAGATGAAGAGGAAATAGAAGGGGAATGGAGCGACGACGGATTAGGCGTCTATGAGGTTCTGGATGTGAAGGATCCAATAGATGAAGATAGCAACGTAGATGACACTGCCGACTTGTATGCACAAGGATTAAAGAGATTCGACCAGTCGTCGACGGCAGTGGATGAACCTACAAAGGAAATCAACTTGGGAGCAGAAGAAGACCCAAGGCCTATCATTATTTCAGCTGATCTCCCGCCGCAGGTAGAAGAAGATCTAATTAAGGTTCTAAGGGAGTACAGCGATTCTTTCACCTGGTCTTATGAGGACATGCCAGGTCTTGACCCCTCCTTAGTGGAACATCGACTCGTGCTTAAACCAGGGGCAACACCTGTTAAACAAAAGTCAAGAAGATTTCACCCCCACATGGCCTTAAGGATCAAAGAAGAAGTCGATAAGTTATACAAGGCCAAGTTCGTCAGAGTAGTCTTATATCCCCAGTGGGTGGCGAACATAGTCCCTGTTCTCAAGAAGGATGGAAAAGTGCGCATATGCATTGATTTCAGGGACTTGAACAAAGCATGTCCCAAAGATGATTTCCCACTACCTCATATAGACGTCCTAGTGGATAACACTGCCGGGTACGAAGCTCTGTCGTTCATGGATGGGTACTCGGGCTACAATCAAATCCGTCTCGCTCCGGAAGATCAAGAGAAAACTTCCTTCACCACGCCCTGGGGCACGTATTGTTATGTGGTTATGCCGTTTGGGTTGAAGAACGCAGGTGCCACCTATCAAAGGGCGATGATGGCCATTTTCCACGACATGATGCATATATACATGGAAGCTTATGTGGATGACATCTTGGTGAAGTCAAGGACAAAAGAAGAACACCCCTCTATTCTGGCTAAGGTGCTGCAGAGAGCTAGGGAGTATAAGCTTAAAATGAATCCGAAGAGGTGTGTATTCGGAGTCTCTTCAGGGAAGTTGCTAGGGTTCATAGTAAGCAAACGGGGGATCCAGATTGATCCTAATAAAGCACATGCCGTCATGGACATGCCTCCGCCGAAGAACATTACGGAACTTCGAGGACTGATTGGTCGGCTGCAATTCATTAGAAGATTCATATCTCAACATTCTCAAAGATGCCGCCCATTCTATGAATTACTTAAGGCAGGGGTAAAGTTCAAATGGAATCAAGATTGTCAAAAGGCCTATGATGACCTCAAAGAGTACCTAACCAATCCCCCGGTTTTGCAACCTCCTGTCCCTGGGAAACCCCTAATCCTATATATCTCGGTTATTGAGGACTCCCTAGGGGCGGTCTTAGCACAAGTGGATGACGAAGGGAAAGAGCGAGCCGCGTACTACCTCTCTCGGTTGTTTAATCCAGCTGAATCCAAGTACACCGCTATGGAGAAGACTTGTGCCGCCTTAGTGTGGGTAGCTCAGAAGCTTAAACATTACTTTCTCGCCCACCTAGTTAGGCTGATCTCTAGAATGGACCCAATCCGTTATCTCCTAGAAAAGCCCATCCTTTCTAGTAGGTTAGCTCGCTGGCAGAGCTTCCTCTCTCAGTTTGACATCACCTTCGTCGTTCAGAAGGCAGTCAAGGGATATGCCATTGCTGAGCATCTTGCACATCTCCCTGTTCCTCATACCGATTCCATTCAGGACGATTTCCCTGATGAGCATCTCTCTGTCCTTTCTAATCATCCCTTCTGGTCGCTGCACTTCGATGGTGCACTCAACTCTCAAGGCCAAGGGATCGGGGCTGTCTTGCTTACTCCAGAGGGAGTAACCATCCCCTTCGCCTATCAACTTCGCTTCCCTGCTACCAATAACATCGCTGAGTATGAGGCTCTCCTGGCCGGCTTGAAGCACGCCTATCTCCTAGGCGCGCGTTATTTAAACATTATAGGAGACTCTCAGCTCGTCATACGGCAAGTTCTGTCAACTTACCGTACTCGTGACCCCAAGCTCAAACCTTATCAAGATTTGGTCACGCTCCTCGCTAAGCGATTCCGTAAGCTCATCTATATCCATACTCCTCGTTCTTTAAACATTCTAGCTGATGCTTTGGCATCCCTTGCTTCCTCCTTATCCTTCCCCCTCAGTCGTAGTACTGAGACCATCGTCGTCCAGAGATTGGACGCACCCTCCATTCAAGATCCTTGGTTCATCAACCTCAGGAAATTTGTAGAGGCAAAAGTTGAGAAGGAGGATCTCAAGGAAGTTTCATTAACAGAACTAGAGGAGATTCTGGACGAAGAGGAATTACCTTGGTATCATGAAATTGAATTATTTTGCAAAGAAGGGTCATTCCCAGAAGGGGCAAAGGCTGAGCAGCGTAAAGCAATAAGAAGAGCCGCCGCAAGGTACACTATCATTGCAGGAGAACTATATAGGCGCGCTACTAATGGAATGCTCATGAGATGCTTGGATGATGTAGAAGCTTGGAAAGTGGCTGAGGCAGCCCATTCAAGTGAGTGTGGAGGTCATGTCAATGGCCAGGCTCTAGCAAAGAAGATCCTTAGGCAGGGTTACTATTGGCCCACTCTAGAGGAAGATTGCTCCCTCTATGTCCGGAGGTGTCTTAAATGCCAACTCCATGCTGATAAAATTCACTCCCCAGCTTCATCCCTCCATCCTATGACTGCTCCTTGGCCGTTCTCTATGTGGGCTTTCGACGTCGTCGGCCCACTCGGTGATCCTAATTCTCAGATCAAGCAGAAATCTTTCATCCTCACCGCCACTGAGTACTTCACCAAATGGGCCGAAGCCGAGGCGTACGCAGAGATCAAAGCTACAACGGTGTGCCGCTTTATCATGAAGAATATCATCTCGCGGTTCGGAGTGCCAAGCAGCATCATCACCGACAACGGACCCCAGTTCATCTCCCAAGAACTTAAGGACCTATGTAAGAAGTCCAATATTGCACTGCATCATTCATCTCCATATTACCCTCAAGGCAACGGTCAAGCCGAGGCCACTAATAAAACCCTTCTTAAAATCATTAAGAAAACATGCGAAGCACATAAGTTTTCTGATTGGCCTGAAAGATTGGTGGAAGCTCTGTGGGCTTACCGCACCTCCGTCCGCACCCCTACGGGACAAACTCCCTACTCTTTAACTTATGGGATGGAGGCGGTGCTCCCATATGAGATCTTAATCCCTTCTCTTAGAGTGCAGCTCGATAAGGAACTTAATCTCGATGAACGTCGAGAGGCGTTGCTGGTCCAGCTAGAACTCTTAGATGAGAAGAGGATGAATGCGGCCGATCACGTTTCTGTTTATCAAAAGAGGGTTTCGCGTTATTTTCAAAAGAAGGTGATCGAACGAAAATTTTGTAAGGGTGAAATTGTTTTGAAACATAAATTCATTCGGTCTGCAGGTCCTAGGTCCAAGTTGCAACCTAACTGGGAAGGGCCGTTTGTAATAAAAGAAGCTTATCCAGGGAATGCTTATCGTTTAGTAAACGCGGAAGGTGAGGAGCTCTCTCACCCATGGAATGGGTTGTATCTTAAGCGTTTCTTTCCTTAAAAAAACCATGTGCTTTTCCGGCAATAAGAAACGCCTCCCTATCTTCAAAAGAGAGTCTTGAGTAAGGCAAACACACACTACACGACGCCCCTGGACGGGTTCCTTGTTTAAAAAGACACCGTTTTTCCTTGGCCATGCTTTGGGGGAAAGTCAAAGTCCCTGTACGTTTCATTCTTTGGCTGCATCCAGGGGCAAGGAGTAAATAAGAAGGAGACAACCAATCCAAACTCCCTAACGAGAAGAGGTCTCAAATAGGGGCAAGTCCGTTATGACCTGACTCCACAAGAAAGAAAAGAAAAGAAAAGCAAAGGAGTGCTCTTTACCATGAAATCAAAAGCATCATCTCAAGGTCTGTAAATGAATTCTCAAAAGCTCCAAAAGAAAAAGAAAATTAGGCATGACAAGAGTGGCAGTACAGTTCCCCGCGGGACGTTATGAGCCCAGTCGCATGCATGCCTAAGTGGATAAAGGTTCGATGACGGACATAAAAGCCCCGGCACAACAGACCAAATCTCTAATAAGGTTGCACGGTGAGGGAATCAAGTTCTAAAAACTTCCATATCTGGCCTAAGCTTACCCCCGTGTTCTTTTTTTTTGTTTTAGGACTGAGACGAGTACCCTAGGTATGGGGTTGGTAAAAACACCGTCACAATGACCAGGTCTCGGCCAGGGGTTGTCACACTATTTGCACGCCGGTCTCGAGACTCAAGATAAAACAAGGGAGGTCGCGTGTTGCTAGAGAGGCACTGGTTTTTCAAAATCCAAAAACATCAAATATGTTTTCAAAATCCAAAAACATCAAATATTTTCAAAATCCAAAAACAACAAATATTTTCAAAATCCAAAACATTAAAGATTTTCCAAAACCCCCAAAATATCATCATATGCATAGCATGCATCGCATTTTCATTATGTTTTTCGCCTATTTAATAAGGCTCCACCCCTTGACCAAATATCAAGAAACGGTCATTATCTAACTTGCTTCAAGGCAAGGGGTTGAGTCTAAGAACAGAGCTAACTTGTTTCATGTCTAAGTGTGTACAGAGGACAGGAACAAGCCCAAAAGCAAAAACACTCACAACTATGCAGGTTCAGGTGTGTAACGCGCCAGCATCAGACTGTTACAGTCATGTAACGGGCCCATCTTTGACCGTCACTTCCTTCAGGCGTGGGCCTTCTTCCTTTCCATTAAACCATCATTATAACGGTCTGAGACCTACCGTTACTTGAAAATAACGGCTCAAGACCCATCCGTCACATCCTTCAGAAACTGGGCTCTTATTACTCCGATTCTGACGGCCTATCGCAGGACCGTCATTTCCATATAACGGCCCAGAGTACATCCGTCATATCCTCCGGAAGCCCTGTCTACTCACATCATTCTAGCATTTCACATGATGGAACCCAAGATCTTTTAACTATGGCAATCTTATCTCACTCAAGCAAAGATTAATGAAATATAAATCTTGATAAAATCAAAATTGATTGTCAATAACATAAATATCTCTCATAAACAAAAAAAAAAAGAAAATCAAGGTACATTCAACTTCTTATCCGCAAGAGGGCGGATTCTTCTCAACTCTTTCAAGTAATCTCGGCGTGTTTCGTCGTTCTCTTCAACTTCTGCTTGCCACGGACGCACCTTGCTGATCTCCCACATGGTCAGCGCGTTCCGGATCGCTCTTTCATCTTCCTCGGTCCCCATCTTCCTAGGTAGAAGGGGAGGGTAGTGTGATAGTGCAGAAACGCTGATTCGAGGTAATCCGATCTAAAGATGGCATCGGTGCGGGTTGTAGATCGCCATGGTAGTGTTCCCTACTAGCTGGAGGTCGAGGCCTTGGCGCCGCGGTATTTTGAGAAGAGCACTTCGGAGGACTCTTGGTCACATGATGAACTTGTCCATTGGTAAAGTGTTGAAGAAGAGGCGCCATTCATCCCGAGTTTTCTTATCCGCTGTCTTGCATTCAACCTGAGGAGAATATCCAAATGCCCCTCCAATAAAGAAGAGAGGGTGGCTCCCGAAGAGTCGGCTTGCAGAAGTTATGTCTTCCTTAGGAAGGAATTTGACTCTCACTCCTATCCAGCACTCGAGGAGTATCATGGAACCAAACAAAAGCCCTCCTAGGCACGCCGAGCTTAGTCCTTCATAGAGGTATGAGAGGACCGCTTGAGAGATGGACATACCCCGCCACAGTCCACTAATAATACCAAGGTTTTGAATATCTAGGAGGTGATCGGTAGTGGTAAAAAGAAAGACTCCACACAAGCAAACCGCTACCGCCTTGGCTATTGCTTCATGTCTCTCCCACTTATTTTTACAATGAGACACTATCCATTGGGCCAAGGGTATCAGGTGAACGTGGTGTGGGCTGATCATGGTCCTCACGTCCTTCGGGTTATGAATGAAGTCACTTAAAATTAAGGATGGGTCGATAGGCTCTATTGTGTAGCAAACCCGGTCTTCATCTCCCACCTTAGTCTTAGGAAGGGCTAAATAGGTTTCTACTTCCTCCAGTAGGACAGTTGCTTCAAAGGAAGGGAAGATGAAAGTATGAGTTTGTGGATGCCATAATTCCACAAGTGCTGAAAGGCTTGGCCAATCGAAAGACAATTTCTGAAAATTCTTGCCTAAAACCAAGAGGGGTTGAAGGTGCCATGCTTTAAGGATGGAGGTGACCTCTATAGGAAGTGCCTTTACCATTGGAGCCACCCACTTCAGATTGGAATAGCACCTTGGACCGGGAAGGGGCTTGAGAAAAGAAAGAAGGAAGTCATGAAGAGAATAAGTGCAGCAAAATTCTGAACTTTGGATGAAGTTATGAGTACTTACCACTCTTTGGATGTTGGAGCTTAAGTGCTTGGGAATTGAGGTTAGCCGTTGAAGCTCTCGATGTTCCCTCCTGGCAGCTTTAGGGCCGGTGTAAGCTTTCTCCTCCATAGCCATCACCTCGAAGCTCCTCTTCATCATGTTTTTTGGAGGAGCTCTTCAAACCCTAGAAAAGAGGCTTTAGCAAAGCTGCGATTTTGATTGAGGTTCCAAGTTGCTAAGACTTATATTTAACTTTGGAAGGGTAAGACTCGGGCTAGAAGGCTTTATCTTCAATTAGGATAAGTTCTAGTGATGGGTTAAGGGGCTAAACTTCGGGTTTTAGTTATCTCGGCTCAATCCGAGTCGGATTGCAACCCAGATTCTAACGGTCCATCGTGCGACCGTCACTTCACTCTGACGCGCTACCCTTTGGCCGTCGCATTTTCTGTGGGTTTTAAATCCCCGAATCATGTTCTGTAGAGAGTAACGGTCCATGGGTCTACCGTCGCTTTCTGTAACGCTCTAGCCCTGAGCCGTCACATTCTCAGCTACTTGGTTCCCTCTCTTCTGGGCTAAAACACTTCCTGACGGTCTTGCTTATGACCGTCTCTTTCCTCTGACGCGTCTTCTTCAGACCGTCGCATTTCCTGTTAGTTGCCCTGGCCAATTAACGTTCTGCCATGATCAACGGTCTGACCCTTGGCCGTTATTTGTCTCTGACGCACCCTCAGCTGGCCGTCGTTTGTCCTGATGCCCCACAGCCCGTGTAGGCCTCTGATGATTAACGGTCTCTCACCTATGCACCGTTTAATTATGACGGTCAGATCTTAGACCGTCACTTTCTCTGCTGCTGAGTTCAGGTTATTCCTTCTGCCCTTGCTTAGACCTGGCGGTCTTTCACATTGTACACCTCGTTTCCTCCTGCATACATCTCATTCATTCATTCACATTTTCGTCCATCCTGCTTTTTTCACATTCATTCATTCACACTCACATAAAAACTAAAAACAAAACAGAAAACTAAAAGAAGGGATCTCATTCCATTTAACCAAAGGTTCTATACAAATAATAAAGAAAACATAAGGCATCATTCGGCCAGCTTATCAGCAGGGCCACCATCATCCTCCCCCTCCTCAGGTCTCCTCGCGGGTGGCGGTGCTATGGAAGCACTCTCCTCCTGCTGTCCTCTCTCTGCCCTCTCATTCCTCCGCTGGGCGGAGGAACTGACGAGGAAGTCCCCTACTGAGCCGCTAGGAGCAGCGCTCCTATGTATCCCACTCTGGGAGGTACCTCGCTCCGGTCCCCGGCCGATCATCCGCACCGTCCGCTCCAATGTCCGCAGCTCGATCTTCAGTGTGAAGATCTGACGCCACGTCTCCCGTGCCTCGGTCCGGTAGCGATCCAAGTCAGCCGTCCCGATCCGGAGCTCCTCCACCTCAGCTCGCGCCTGCGCTAACTCCTTCCAAAGTTGTTCCATCTCTGGATCATCTGGCTGTCGCAGGGTCTCCGCTCTCTGCCGGGCCATCTCTGCCCGCACCAGCTCCGTCTCCGCTCGGGCTCGATCAGTCTCGGCCCTGCTTCTCTCTACCTCGGCTACTGCTGCTGCTAGATCCCTCGCCTGTAGATTGTATTTTCACATCATTAGTCATAAAGCATTTAATTAGGCATAATCATAAGTTTTTTAGTCTCTTACCCGCTCCGCGAGGTTGGCCTCCGCCTCCTCGGCCCGGGCAATTGCCCGAGCAAAGTCAGCATCCCGCTCGGTCCTACCTCCCGCAGGCTGCGAGGACGATGACGGGGCATCTGGTCCTGCTCGTTGGGCTCCCTCAGCCCGCTGCATTTAGAAGTCATAAGTTAGTTGGCATTTGCATTTGCATCATGAACATCATTCCATAAATCATAAGCATTTAAGTTTTAGTCTCACCAGGAGCTCCAGGGCAGACCGATACCCATCCCGCTGTTGGATGGTGGAGTGGAGTAGCCCTTCTAGCTCGGCTATCCGTCCCTCTGGGTCTAGCTACATTTAGAAAGCATAAGTCAGCATCCATCATTTTGCAGGTTCATATAGAAAGATTTTTAGGTTTAGAGTTGCATACCGGTCGTCGGGTACCTCGGTATACCCGGTCGCCGTAGTGTCGAGCGAAGGCCTTCAGGTAGGCCTCGTCGCTCTCGTCCCGCTCCTTCACGGCCCTGCCTCGCTGCCTCCAGTCGAGAACGTACTTCACCTTCCGGGAGCGCCAATCCATACTGCCGCTGATGCCCCTCGCCGACTTGCCTGGGCGGTCATCGTTGCGATGCGGAAAGGCCACCTCGGGCTGGTGTAGTCCCCGAGTCCGCAGGATCAGCCTGTAGTGCAGAGGCTCGATGATATGGATGCAATGCAACAATATGTCTCGCCCCCGGTACGATAAGGACGCCTCCACCCACGGCTGTCCTGTGTAGCCCTCGCTGCGGTACGGGGTCCATCTCACCTGAAAGCATTTCATTCATTTGTCAGCATTTGTCAGCATTTGTCAGCATATAGAAGCATATAGAAATCATTTTGAGTCTCGGGCTTACCGATGTATGCGGGTAGGAGTCCAGGTCGTCCTGGATCGTCTGGGTCAATCTGAGGATCGATCCCGTGTCCCTCGCCACCGACCATCGCCTCACGATTGGTATGAGGCCGGGATGGAGTAATGCGCCTCTCCCAATGCCCGGGAGGTACATGTAGCTCCAGACCTGCATTTAGAAATCAAGTCAGTCGAATCATTTGCATAAGCCATTTTGCATAAATCATTGCATAATCATAATCATGGCATAATAGAAAGCATTTAAAGTGCATTTACCTGTAGGAAGGGCGAGAAGCTGCCCAGCATCGTCTGCCGGTCCGTAGTGCTCAGGGAGTCGAACAGGAACGCGAGTACGGCTGCCCCCCATGCATACTTCCTCACTCTGCTCAGATCCTCTATCAGCGGCAGCAATCTGCAGCTGATGACATCTGCCCGAGTCGCGAACATGAGCTTCCCGAACAATAGCATCAGGAAGCGCCTGAGCACTCTATCTCCCTCTGCTCCTGCCTCTGCCGCCACGCGAGGGCGCACCTGATCAATCACTCTGCCCAGATGCTCCTCCGGTAGCTCTCCTACGGTGATTGCCGCTCCCCTCAATCCCAAACTCTCCTGCAGCACCGATCTCGCGAGCTGGGAAGAGGACTGACCCGGCCTGATCAGATCTAACCCGAGCAGCTGCTATGCTATCTCCCGGTAATCTCCGTATGTCCATCCGGTCACTGCGGAGCCATGGACTCTCAATCCTGTAATCCTCGCTATGTCTTCCAGTGTGGGGATCATGTGGCCCCACGGGAAGATGAAAGCTCGGCTGATCAGGTCCCATCTCTCGTGCAGTACGTATAGCAGTGGCGTGTCCATCCGGATCACCTCGATGCTGAGCACCTCAGCGAATCCCATCTCGGCGAGCCTCTCTCTCTGGTAGTCGGGCAGTGCCTGGTACACCGCCCGGATCTGAAGCCAGGAGATCCGTGATCTCCTCTTTCCCTGCATTGCATGGTAGATCATTAGTTAGTCCATTTGCATCATATAATCATGGCATAAACATTCATAAATTGAAAACAAAACAAAAATTAAAAATTGAAAACCCTAAAAAATAGTTTGGATCCCTGGCAGAAGTAACGGCCCTGGGTTAGGGCGTTACTTGTCTCTGACGCACCCAGGCTGGAGCGTCAGGGGAGTGACGGTCACTGGCAGGACCGTCACTTCGTCTGCTGGTTGGGATTTTTTCCCTTGCATTCCTGTGGTTTCCCACTTTGGCCAAATGGCCTACAATGACTCCTAGTGGGTTCGTAGACCCATTTCTACCCTCATTCCCCACATGCATTCATGAATTAAGAACAAAAAAATAAAAATGGAATCTAGGGAGGAGGGCCTACCTCGCGGTCCGTGCCCCTCTTCTCCTTCTTCTTTGGTTCCTTGGGCTCCTCTGCACCCAAGGGAACTTCCCCCTCGTCCCCCGTAGTCGTGGGAACTTCTTCTTCTTCCGTTTGATCTCCCCTCGTCGGTTGTTCCTCTTCCACCGGCGGGATCACCTCCCGTTCGATCCGGCGGCGAAGCCGCCGTATTGCCATCCTTTTCCCTCTCTCTCTCTTCTTTGGTGGCGGTTGGGGTGCCTCGTCGCCGGCCATTGGAACGGTGGGGACGGTGGTCGTCGGAGCTCTCGGTTTTTTTTAGTTTTGGGCGTTGAGTGTTTGAATGAACGGGCCGTGACCGTTCGGTTGTTTTTTTTGAAATCTCAGGAAATGTGACGGTCTATCGACCGGCCGTCACATCCTCCTGACGCTCCAGTTTGAGGCCGTTACATGTGTTGAACTGCTTTATCGAAGAATGTGAACCGCCTTGATTATGACGGACTAGGTGTGATCCGTTACTTTATGTGACGCCCCTACATCTGACCGTTATATGCTTGCAAGTTTCTTGATGAATTAGAAGGTCTAATTGATGCTTGAACAACCCTATTGTCTATATGATGTTCCTATTTGATGCTTCTTGCATGTACAAATGGTTATGCCTAATTCTTATCATGATTATTGTCCGGCTAACCTATCTTTCATGAAGGATTATAAGCAAAAATCACGTTTGGCCGTCCGTCAGGCAGGTAAGTCAGGTATTGTATATCATTCCCTCATTCCCTTTAATGCATTACTATATGTTATTTATTATATATTACCTCGAGAACCGGCTGGTCATTCATGTGTCCTGGGATCTGATGTTCCCCTTAAACAAAAATGATGATGATCTAAGTTCACATGTTTAATCGTTGGATAGGCCGTTAGATTGAAAAATTTGGGGACGATGGTTCTGTCTTGCACGCCGTGGTTGCAGATAGTGTCCTCACTCTGATTACTCCAATCTAGCAATATTATTCTCGAGTATTTGCTATTTTATCTTTCTTTGCATTTGTCTTGAAGATTTCTTTTTCCTTTAGCCCAGCATGCATCATTCGCATTCTTTGAGCATTCGTGAAGTTTCATCTGTTCAAGATATCTCAGTGATGGTGAACAGCTGTGTTCTTAATCCCGAATAAGGAGAATCATTCCACTCTGAATTAGAAGGTTTCCTTCGATTTGCTCACTTGATCTGGTTCACTGAAGATACTTGTCTGGAGTTTAGTCTCTTTCCTTTCCGTTGCCTCCGGCGGCTAGCCGTGTTTCATTTCCTTAGTTAATTAATTCCTCTAGACTTGCATCCTTTGGTTGGCTATTTCCTTGTGATCAATTTGAAGTTTTCCAGAAAATTCTTGTCGCTTGTTGGTAAAGAACGGGTGTCGTTTACCTTAACGCCCTCTTTTTGATACACTCCGCTTCATCTCCGCTTCACCTCCATGTCCCATTTCACTTCCGCTTCACCTCCGCTCACTCCCCTGCAAAGAGGACGTTAAGGAGGGGCATCTGTTGACACCCGTTTTTTACCCATAAGTCGGGTCATCTCCTTATTTCATTTAATATGATGCTCTGAGTTGTTCGCTCTTCATTCGAGTCTCCTGATCAGTTGAAGCCTATTTTTTGGGTCTTTTCCTGGATTTAGATTGGCTCCCGATGGCATTTCGTTGGATGAAGCTTAGCAAAACCCTTCTCTTCTTTTTTTTTTTGAATCTCAATGCTAAATAACGGTCCCAGACAGGTGCGTCACTTCCTTATAACGGATGGATCTTAGACCGTTACTGTTTGAAGAGTCCTAAGGCTTAAGGCCACGTGTACCGAGCTTATCCTGTTGAATCCACGTTGATAGTAACGGTCCGTCGTGCAGCCGTTGTTTCCTTATGACGCCCTATGCCTTGACCGTATTTCCTTGAAGAGTCCAGCTTGTTGGGGCTTCTTTCTGTTGATCTTATCTCTTTGGATAAGGTTGAGAGTAACGGATGATCCTTGATGCGTTACTTCCAAGTGGCGGTCTATCGTGCAGCCGTTACTTCTTTCCGGGAGTCCTGGCAGTTCAGGCCTTTTTTCTGCTACTCCGTGTTTGAGATAAGAACGTGGATTGACCTTATCTCTTTCTAATCCGATCCTCAGGACTTCCCGTTTGTTTCTTTGGACTCTTGGTGATATTATCCTCAAGGATTTGCTAAGACTTATCCCTTTTTCTGCTGAATTATCCTCTACTCGACCTACGAGTTTTGAGGGTCTATAAATAGAACCCTTGAATTCATGGCCAAGGGAGGAGGAGATTTTGATTCACGACGAAGTGCTGCCGAACCCAGGAGCCATCTTCATCCAGGAGGAGTTGCTTCCCACGTCCATCCATCTTCCAGTCAAGGGAGTACTTTTGTTTTGATCTTTCAAGTTCATCTTTGCATACTTGAGTTCTTCCTTGGTTTTCTCAAACAAAGCATTGTCCCTCCTCCTCCTCCACATTTTTCACTTTCTTTAAGCATACAAACATCCTCCCAACTTTTAAAAATGCCCAGAGGGGTTAAAAAAAACCAAAACTCCCCGGTTTACAGGTTCATTAGCACGAGGCCCAAGTCTTCTAGCCGGCTGGAAGAGTTGGAGTTAAAAGAATTCAAGCTTTACTACTGCAGGTTATCTGACGGTCTGGTATAGGAGCGTCACTCTCTTCTGGCGGTCTAGGGTGAGACCGTTACTTTCAAGCGACACACGGGTTCTGACCGTTACTTCCAAGCTGATCTGCAGACTTTCCTTGGTTTTCTCTCCCGTGGGCGGGTGCTTCATCCTCCTATTTCCAAGGTATATTCGAGTCTTTGACTTGTGTTTACTTTGGTGGCGATCACATCTTTCCTTAGTGCTGGGCAATAGCTATTTCCTTCATCACATCTTTATTTCCTTGCTTGTTCCACCCCTAGTGGTGTGTTTTTATTTACTCCTTGCTCCACGCCCCGGCGTGTGTTTTTCCTTTTCCTTAGCGTAATTTGATTGAGATAGCACGCCCATGCTAGAGCTAGCTATGATTGCCTAGGTTCATGTTCACATGTTCATAGGGTTGAGCAGATCTTTGATTGCTTGTTTGTCATCTTGCCATATTACTTAGCAAACCTCATAAGTAAGATCAAAGATAGGCAAATAAATATCAACACTTGGGTGAGAGTCGGTCGGAGTGGGCGCTGGGTGCTAGCCTTTATCACGGTTAGGGGAATAGATCGGGCGTGGGTCTTCCTCCGATCGGACCGACACTCGGCCTTCTGAGCCTAATGGCTGCCTAGGAAGTGCTTGATTCCAAGTGAACTTATTGGGCTTTCATGCTAAGTGGGCCCTACAGGGCGGTCACTTAGATGAACTGGGCCTCGTTTGGTCTCACTAGACTTAGTTCGGCCTGCTCTTAGATGGGGTACAGAAATCCCCCTCTCGAAATATCAAAATTATAAATCAGAGACATGGCAAGAGTGGCAGTATAGTTCCCCATGGGACATCATGAGCCCAGTCGTATGCATGCCTAGTATAATAAAGGGTCTTAAAATCAAAGACGCAAAGCCCCAGCGGAATAGACTGTATCTTTGAGGAGTAGTACCCTGGAAGGAGTTTAAGTCCTGATATTTCCCATCTTGCATAAGGCTTGTCTCCAATTTTCTTCTGTTTCTCCCTCTTAAGCTGGGTTGTAGCCCGAGTATGGCCTTAGTAGGGGCACTGTTCTTTAGAGGCGATTGGCTGTGGTGAGCCACCCTCATATCTACGCCCTGCTCAAGGGAAGTCTTTAATGAGAGGGGGAGGAACGACGACCCCTAGCTAGTGATTCGAGCCCGTCTTCGGGTGCTATAGATGGCTTTATTTTTAAAAAAATCAAAAACAAAAAAATAGATAATTCCAAAAAATCAAATATTATCAAAATTAAAAAAATCAATTATTTTCAAATCCAAAAAATATAAAATGCCAAAAATCCAAAAATATGAGTCTTTTGTTCCTTTGTTCACGTTTGTCGCAGTTTCCGTCTATCTGTTTTGAGAACATATATAATTTGTTTGCTAAATGTGCAGGATACATGTATTCAAGCTTTCCTTGATCTATCTTTCACTCTATCTCCTGTTCACATCTTTTGATCTATTCATTTCCTCTTCAGTCTTATCTCTTGATCTGCTCTGAAGCTCATGTCTTTCTCAGCTATCACCTCGGTTCATATCATCATGAGGGGGCATTGCCTCACGATTGTGAACCTGGATGTAACGACCCAAGATCCGGATACCGTGAATAACCCGATACCATTAGAATCCTGGCCCGCCCCCCACGGGCTGGAGGGCTCGGAAGGGCTAAAAGGAGTGTGGAGGTACAAAGAAATATGAAATAAAGCAGAATAATTTGATAATTAACAGAAATAAATAAACTAACTACAGAGTCTAGTCCAACAAAAGTATAGTCTAAGACAGGGAACATACCCAACACTGAGTGAACACTCAGCTCGGCGAGCTAGCAACTATGAACCTCCGCGCAGCACCCTCGAACCTCGAAGAAGAACCGCCACACCTGAAAAGTAGGGGTGAGCCTCCTATCACTGGCTCAGTAAGGGTCCCGTGGAACCTCAACCGTAAACAACAGTGGTAGCGGAAAGCAGTAACTACAGCACGAACAACAACCACGGTGGCCGGTAAAACCTCGGCTCTACACTACTCCTACTGTACCTAAAAACACGCCCCGATCCCACGGTCGTGTTGAGTCTCTCCAGGTGATTTTAATGATAACAAAACCCCAGTATGACGAATGTTTTGAGTATATCCAGTTTTACTGAAGTAAGCACTCATGTAGGCTCACAAATCTTTTTCTATCACAAGAATTCGCTCAAAAAGGTTTGTGTTCCACAAAGCCCAGAATAAGTCTAAACCAACTCAACTTGCTTGAAACAAAATGTGGTTTCAAAGTATATTATATAAAGATATGGTTTATGGGCTAACAATGTTGTTTTTGTAGATTTTTCAGAGTTCGGTCGACCTGGCCAGGTGGAGCGATCGACCTAATCTCCTAGAGCTGAAAACTGTGTAACTTTACACAGTTCGATCAACTGCCCCCCCTAGATTGGCCGATTGGATTTTCCAACGTCCAAAAGCCTTCAACCTGTAAAAGTTAGGTCTACCGCCCAGTTCTACCCGGTCGACTGAACCCCCCGAGGCAGCAATTGTTGACTTTGTGTTTCTTCAACGTGGGAAGCCCTTCTCCTTTGATTTTTTAATCCCAAAGCCACCAAACATGCCATGATTTGTGGATCTGGTTCATGGCTTGTCTCTTGACCATTTAAGATGTATAAAAACATCTCATTGGGGTCAAAAACCCTAATCACTTAAGGGAGATCAACGGGGGCTGCCAAGGGAGAAAGAGTGCAGCAGGAAGAGTTTCGTGAACAATATTTCGCCAAGCATTCTTCATCAAAGATTCTCTTCATCTACTAAGGGGGAGCTTAAATTAGAATTTTTCGTTTGTGTTTCCTTTTCAAATCTCTTGAGCTTCAAGTGTTGTTATTTGTAATATCTAAACATTCGTGTGTGTGTGGATCTTCGTAGATCCGTGTGTGTGTGTGTTGTTTTCTTTTAGATTCGGTGTGGATTGGTGCTTGTGCACCTTCGTGGGAGTTCCGAACTCTCCACGAGTGTGTGTGTGTGTTTTGATCTTGTAATCCTTTACAAGATAGTGTGTGAATCCTCATAGATCGTGAGTGGTGGACGTAGGTTGCCGTCGCTGCATCCGAACCACCTAAAAATCATTGTCTCGTGTGTGGTTTGATCCTTTTCTCTTATCACCCTTCTGTGCAAGTTCACACGTTGTTAAACCGTTTGTATTTCTTGCATTAGATCTAGCATATCTTATCAACTTCACATTAGATCTCTGGTATATCAAAAGGTGGGTTCGGATCGACAAGGTCAGTCTTGTCAGGAAGATAACACCTTGGGTGAGAGAATCTTCGGATTCCCAAACTCTGCCTAGTACCAAAGAGCTTTTGTGGTGGTTGATTTTGTTAGATTTATTTTACTCTGCATCAGGTCTCAATTTGATAATTGCTAGTTTATCATACTTGCCTTAAATCAACTAAAGTTTTCATAAAATCTATAATCACCCAATTTACCCCCCCTCTTGGGTGTCATTGATCGTGAGACTTCAGTGGTATCAGAGCTAAGGCTCTACATTTTTCAGATCTAACGATCTAGAGTAAGATCCAGATCAATGGCCAACAAGGGGATGATGCCTGAGGGTCACTCAATCCACAGTCCTCCATACTTTGACGGCTCGAATTACACCTATTGAAAAAATAGGATGCATGTTTTCTTGAGACCCCAAGAGTATGAGATCTGGAGGGTGGTGGACAAGGGTCCATATGAGCTTTCTAAAAATGAAGATGAGTGGAACCCTGAGGATATTAAAAAATCCACAGTGAAGCCATTCATCCTAATGAATACTCTCGTGTTTCTATATGCAGTTCAGCAAAGGAAATGTGGGATAATCTGCAGCTTATTTATAAAGGAACCTCTGAAGTCAAGGAAATCAAAGCCAATATGCTGGTCAGAGATTATGAGTTGTTTAAAATGAAGTCGGAAGAGACGATCTCAGAAATGTTTGCAAGGTTGACAGAAATTACCAATGGTCTCAAAGGCCTTGGGAAGGAGTGTACTAACTCCGAACTTGTGAGGAAGGTACTGAGATCCCTTCTACCTGCGTGGCACACAAAAGCCATGGTTCTTGAAGATTCAAAGAATCTGTCAACACTGTCCTTGGACGAGCTCATAGGGTCACTAATGACCTATGAGATAAACATGAAGAGAATAGATGAGGAAGAAACGAAGAAGAAGAAAATGGTGGCCTTGAAAGCCCACCAACCTGAAAATGACTCCCAAGAAGAGGAGTCTACTGAAGGAAGTGATGAGGAAGAGAACTTGGCCATGTGGACTCGCCAGGTGAAGAAATTCATGAGATGAAAGAATAATTTCCAAGGAAATTTCAGAAAGGGCCAAAGAAAGCCCGTTCAAACTAAAGGGGAGCAAAGCAAGCCAAATAGCATTATATGCTATGAGTGCAAGAAGTCCGGGCACATGAGAGGAGACTACCCAGAATTGAAGAGAAAGTTCAAGAAGGATAAATTCAAGAAACCACAAGCCATGGTCGCCACATGGAGCGACGAAGAGGATAAATAATCTGACGAGGAGCTGGAGGAGCTCGTGGAAAGCCTTAACTGAGGTAAATTCTGATCATGATTTTATTTCAAATGAACAATGGGAGTCAGAATATGAAAACTTGTATACAAAATACAAAAAAAATCAGATCTGAAAATAAAACTCTTAAAAAGAAAATTGATGATTTAACACATGAGGATACTTCTGTTATGTTTGAGAAACTGGAACATGAATGGTTCGAGTTAACAGAAGAAAAAGAAACTTTGCTTCAAATAATTTCAAATATTGAAAAATCCAAAGAGGAGTTGTCATGTAAAATGTCTCAAATTGAAAAAGTTTGTGAAAAGTTCAAAAATGAAGAAGAAATTCTGACATCTTCCATTTCAGAACTTGAGAATAAAAATGTGAGTTTGAATAAGGAGGTGACTGACTTGCAGTTCACTCTCTCTAGGTTTGTTAAAAGGAAATAAAACCTAGACAATGTGTTGGGAGTTAAAGTTAACTTCCAGAAAGAAGGATTGGGGTATATACCCCAGAACAAAAAATCATTTGAGCACAAGATTACTATATCTTATGTGCATGAAAAAGAAAATGATTGTGCTTCATGCTCACATACCAAGCCCCAACATGTTCAATCTAAACCACACAAACATTAAAGAAGATTTTCAAACGTCAACTGCTTTCATTGTTGTAGATTTGGATATGTTATTGCTAACTGTTGGTTCAAACAGAACAATCAAAGTAATCATGCTATTTGGACAAAACAAAGATATATGTAGAATTGGACTAACTCCTATGGATCCAAATTAGTTTGGGTACCAAAAATAATTGGATGAGAATGTTGTTTCTTGCAGATATGCCTTGAAGCCAGGGGGAGCAAATGGTACCTAGATAGCGGCTGTTCAAGGCATATGACAGGGGACAAGACGGTGTTCTCTACTCTGCAAGACAAGGATGGATGCTTGGTTGCCTTTGGTGGAAAGGACAAAGGTAAGATTATTAGAATTGGCAACATAGGTAAGATTATCAGGTTTTAATCATAATCTTTTAAGCATAAGCCAACTGTGTGACAGGGGTTTTAAAATTATTTTTGACGAAACTCATTGCCTTGTCATGAATAAAATATCTAATCAAATCAGATTCATCGGCAAATGGAATAACAATGTGTATACTATTGATCTTGATGATGTTGCCGGTGATGATGTGTGCTTGGTAGCAAATAACCATGATAATGCATGGCTATGGCAGCGAAGACTAGGTCATGCTAGCTTTGGAGTAATCTTCAAATTGTCTAGACACGACTTGGTAAATGGGTTGCCTAAATTAAAATTTGAAAGTAATAAGATCTGTGAGGCTTGCACAAAAGGCAAGCAAACACGCATATCTTTCAAAAATAAAAATATTATTTCTATCGCTAGAGCTTTAGAACTGCTGCACCTTGATCTTTTTGGTCCAACTAGGACATCTAGCCTAGGAGGAAAATCTTATGGATTTATAATTGTTGATGATTACTCCAGATTTACATGGGTGTTATTTTTAGCCAATAAAAGTGATGCCTTGATGGAGTTTCAAGTATTTTGCAGGAAAATCCAAAAGGATAAAGGATACCTCATCACCACAATTCAGAGTGACCATGGTGGTGAGTTTGAAAATCATGATTTCAACAGTTTCTGCTAGGAACAAGGATATACGCACAACTTCTCATCACCTAGGACGTCTCAACAAAATGGAGTAGTGGAGAGAAAAAATAGAACATTGATAGACATGGCTCGGACCATGTTAAGTGAGAACTCCCTACCCAAATACTTTTGGGCTAAGGCGGTAAGTACAGCATGCTATATCATAAACAGGGAAATGGTAAATCCCATTTTGAAGAAAACTCCATATGAGCTCTACAAGGGTAAGAAACTGACCATTTCCTATCTCAAACCTTTTGGATGCCCTTGCTATATTTTGAATAATGGTAAGTCAACTCTAGGAAAGTTTGATTAGAAAAGTGACAAAGGTATTTTGCTAGGTTATGCACTTAATTTTAGAGCTTACAGATTGTTTAATAAAAGGACCTTGGTTGTTGAAGAAAGTCATCATGTTATCTTTGATGAATCCGAACTAAAACTGACCAATCAGTCAATTCTAATTTTGGATGCAGGTGAAGCCCCTAGAAATCCAACTGATGCTGGAACATCTAAGGCTAAGGAAGAACCAACTGAAGAAAATTTCAACATGGACAAAAAGGATGAAGATCCGTCAATTGAAACGCTTCAAGAACAACAAGTGCAACACCTCGACTTGCCCAGTTCTTCCACATTCTTGAAAGATCACCCAGCTAAAAACATCATAGGTAATCCTGAAGATGGGGTAAGAACTAGATCTTCTCTAAGGTAAGTGGAAGAAGAGGATTTGATGGCCCTTATCTCTTAAGAAGAGCCTAAGGATATTCATGAAGCTCTTCAAAATGAATCCTGGATCCAGGCTATGCATGAAGAGTTGCACCAGTTCGAAAGAAACGAGGTATGGACTCTTGTGCCGCGTCCTAAGAATCAACCCATAATAGGAAACCGTTGGGTTTTCAGAAACAAGTTGAATGACATGGGACTGATTGTTAGGAACAAGACCCAGCTCGTAGCCAAAGGGTATAGTCAGGAAATGGGTATTGATTTTGATGAGTCTTTTGCCCCGGTTGCTAGACTAGAAGCAATCCGGATCCTTTTGTCCTATGCTTGCTCATCAAACTTCAAACTATTTCAAATGGATGTTAAATATGCCTTTCTAAATGGGTACATAAAAGAGGATGTCTATGTAGAACAACCTCCAAGTTTTGAATATTCAAAACACCCAAGGCATGTGTACAAATTGCAGAAGGCTTTGTACGGGTTAAAGCAAGCTCCCAGGGCCTGGTATGAAAGGCTTACTTCATTCCTCATTGAAAATGGTTTCAAAAGAGGTAAGGTTGACCAAACACTATTCATGAGAAAATCAAGTAAAGACATATTAGTAGTTCAAGTGTATGTTGATGATATAATCTTTGGAGCTACTAATAATGCCTTATGTGATGAATTTGCAGAAATAATGCAAGGAGAATTTGAGATGAGCTTAATGAGTGAACTTACATTTTTTCTTGGATTCCCGGTGAAGCAAACATCTGAGGGCATTTTCATAAATCAAGCCAAGTACACATTGGAGCTGTTAAAGAAATATGGGATGGCAGAAGCAAAACCTCTGTCAACTCCGATGGCCACAACCACGAAGTTAGACAAAGATGAAAATGGTAAAACAGTAGATCCCACACTGTTTCGAGGTATGATCGGATCACTACTGTATCTCACAGTATGCCGTCCTGACATTCAATTCAGTGTATGTCTATGTGCTCGTTTTCAGTCCTGCCTAAAGAATCTCGTCTATTGGTTGTTAAACGGATCTTTCGATACTTAATTGGCACAATAGATTTTGGGTTGTGGTTTCCTATCGGTAGTTAATTTGATTTGATTGCATACACCAATGCAGATTATGCCGGATGTATTGTAGATCGTAAAAGTACTAGTGGGTACTGTCAGTTTATTGGTGGATGCCTAGTTTCATGGGCCTCCAAAAAATAACATTCGGTAGCTCTCTCAACGGCCGAGGCTGAATATGTAGCCACCAGAAGTTGTGGAGCTCAAGTACTTTGGATCAAAAATTAATTGCTTGATTTGGATGTTGAAATGAAATGTGTTCCAATCTTATGTGACAATACCAGTGCAATCAGTTTGTCAAAAAATCATGTTCACCATTCTAGGACAAAGCATATTGGTATTCAGCATCATTTTTTGAGAGATCATGTAGGAGAAGGGGTCTTTGAATTAAATTTCATTGACACACACAATCAGTTAGCTGATATTTTCACAAAACCCCTAAACGAAAAATAATTCAGCAAAATAAGAAGAGAACTGGGCATGTGCAAGGGTGAGAGCATACATACCTAGGTCTGCACGTAGGTTAAAAGTTGCACATGAAGAAAGAACTCATTTGCATAAAAGGTAGATTATCATGCATATTGTATGCATTTATTTTCAATAACTTAATGTGTATCTACATCCCTGCATGCTTGAATGTATTTATATAAATATAGCCCTCCTTGAAATTTTTCTAAGGCCACACATTCCTTGATTAAATAAATGTGGACCCAGTGACTTCTGGATCTAAGGCACCTTCTGGGGGGTAGCTAGAGAATTTTCTCTATATCCCATCTCTTCTCATTCCAAGTCACTCTCTCTCATTATTCCTTGGTGTTGGTTCAATAAAAAAATGGTTGAAGGAGTTATTAAAAAAAAGAAAATGAAAAATGAAAAAAAAATGGAATTTAGGGCTAGGTCGACCGCCACCCTCACTCCGGTCGACCAAACCCGACGAACCAGACCGGCCGAACCAACATCTGAACCCCTTTTAAAGGGGTCTTCACACTCCCTTTCTCTATTCCAACGCCCCCACTTTCTCTCATAACCTATTTCCTAACCCTAGAACACCAAAACTCCACTTCCCTAGCCCAAAAACCTATTTCTTTCTTCACTCGCACAAGATTCGGTCGATTCGTCATGGTTTCAGGACGATATCTTCGCGGCCGTTCGTGCGTTCGTGAAGACCTACCCAAGGTTCCAAATTGTGGAGAAGATCATTCCAAGCCCTAGGAGTGTCCTTTGGTCCACCTTCATCCCGAGGGTTGAGATTGATCCTTCGAGGGTTTCCACAGTGAGTTTTCTAGTCTAGGATGCCGCCTCGACGGTGTTCTCGGCATTCTGCCCAAGGGGAGCCCAGTGGTCAAAGACGAGAGGCCCCGGCTCATCCACCACAGCAGGCACCTGCACCTCGTCATGCACCTCGGATGCCTCCACGGCCCATTATCGACCCTCGATTGGTCGACTTCAATAAGGTGAATGAGATTATGCCCGATCTATGTGCTCTTTTTGAGATTCAAGAGTGTTAGACTGATTTTGTCACAAGATATACTCGATATTATCCCAACATCGTGCAGCAATTTTATGGAAATTTGGTTGAGAGGAAGAAAGAGTTATACACGGTTGTTCAAGATGTTGAGATTCATATCACTCCCGATCTTTTTCGGCGAGCCTTAGGAGTTTCAGCCAGGGGTGCTGACATGACTTTTGGTCATGGCGAAGTTGAGGACCCATTTATTGCTATGACAAATTGTGACTATGTGCGTGGTGTTAGTGACTTAATTACATTAAATGCAAATTATTTTCCACCACTGTAGTGCATTCTGCACCACATGTTTACCTCTCTTATATATCCAAAAGGTGGGAGTCGCAATGAAGTGACAGATATTTTACCATGTTATGAATGGAGATTTAGTCAACATGGGTCGGCTTATGACAGATTTGATCGGAACATGCCGAACCCAACTGAGGAGATCTTTGCCTTATGCTTCACAGCTGACAGGAGTGTTCATATATGCTAGGATAAATTTGGGTGATGAACTATTTATTAGAGTCCGACAGGATGATATCTACAATGAGCATAAAATCTTCTCAGATTTTGGATATTACTAGGGTCCCGATGGCCAGCTCTGACGCAATGTGCCTATTTATGGGGAAGAATCTGAAAGTGAAGAAGAGCCCGGGCAACAGCAAGGTCAAGGGGACAACCCCTCTCCAGTTCAGGCTGAGGACCAGCCTCCTCCACCTTCACCTCATCACATGGATCCAGAGATGCCTCCTCCACCGTAGTTCTTTCATGGGGAGTCTTCTACTCAGGGGGCCGGATAGCACTCTTGGATAGACTATGAAACTTTTGACAGGCGTCTTACTGGGCTAGAGACTCGAGTGGACACCTTTGGGGGTCAGCTCTTTACCATTGGGGATCACATAGACACTATGAGTGATATGCTTGACGACATGACAGGTCGGGTTGATTCGTTCTTCACAGCCTTGGACACCCTATCCACACAGATGACCACTCTCTCCACCCATATGACCACCCTCATCAATAGTCATACAGACTCTAGCCTGGCCTTCCGCATTATTAACACCACACATCTTGATATGTCACGCCGTTACATAGCCCGTGACAACTCCATTGCCAACATTCAGTACCAGCTTCAGTTCCAAGACCATTCCCTTGCGGATATTAGGAGCCGCCTTGGCTATCAGCCTCCTCCTCCAAAGGATCAGCCTCCTACAGATGACCCATGAGGATTTTTCTTTTGCTTCCTACATCTAGACTATTGTACTTGGGTCGTGTGTCTTTTGGGTCTCCTCTTCGTCCATCCTATCCCCTCCTTTGATGACGCCAAAGGGGGAGAAGTAGTTATGCAGGTCTTATATAATTTAAGCATGCATGTTCTTATGTTCTATATGAATGATCATTTGTGATAACATTTTGTGAGTCATTGCATTTTATGAGTTAGTTTTACATTTCACTTTTTTATGATGTCTAGAAGTCTTGCATTCTCTCAAGCATCAATGTACTTTGTAATGAAATGATGAAATGAATGCAATTGATATTTAATATCAAATGGTTGGATCTTGTCTTTCATTTCCCATCTATTTTGGCAAATAAAATATTGAATGGTTTGCGTTGCTTTGCAAAATGAATGAATTCTTGGTTGATCGCCATGCCCATACTAAATTTGATTATCAAGGCATTCCAATGCTCTTATAATCTAATGTTTTGTCATCATCAAAAATGGAGAGATTGTTGAGTCTCTCCAGGTGATTTAATGATAACAAAACCCCAGTATGACGAATGTTTTGAGTATATCCAGTTTTACTAAAGTAAGCACTCATGTAGGCTCACAAGTCTTTTACTATCACAAGAATTCACTCATAAAGGTTTGTGTTCCAAAAAGCCCATAATAAGTCTAAACCAACTCAACTTGCGTGAAACAAAATGTGGTTTCAAAGTATATTATATAAAGATATGATTTATGGGCTAACAATGCTGTTTTTACAGATTTTTCAAAGTTCGGTCAACCTGGCCAGGTGGAGTGGTCTACCTAATCTCCCAGAGCTGAAAACTCTGTAACTTTACACAATTCGGTGTCGACTGCCCCCCCTAGGCTGGTCGATCGGATTTTCCAGCATCCAAAAGCCTTCAACATGTAAAAGTTAGGTCGACCGCCCAGTTCTACCCAGTCGACCGAACCCCCCGAGGCAGTAATTATTGACTTTGTGATTCTTCAACGTGGGAAGCCCTTCTCCTTTGATTTTTTAATCCCAAAGCCACCAAACATGCCATGATTTGTGGATCTGGTTCCTGACTTGTCTCTTGACCATTTAAGATGTATAAAAACATCTCATTGGGGTCAAAAACCCTAATCACTAAAGGGAGATCAAAGGGGGCTGCCAAGGGAGAAAAAGTACTACAGGAAGAGTTTCGTGAACAGTGTTTCATCCAAGCATTCTTCATCAAAGATTCTCTTCATCCACTAAGGAGGAGCTTAAATTAGAATTTTTCCTTTATGTTTCCTTTTCAAATCTCTTGAGCTTCAAGTGTTGTTATTTGTAATCTCTAAACATGTGTGTGTGTGTGTGGATCTTCGCAGATCCATGTGTGTGTGTTGTTTTCTTTTAGATTCAGTGTGGATTGGTGCTTGTGCACCTTCGTGGGAGTTTTGAACTCTCCATGAGTGTGTGTGTATGTGTTTTGATCTTGTAATTTTTTACAAGATAGTGTGTGAATCCTCACAGATCATGAGGGGTGGACGTAAGTTGCCGTCGCTGCATCCAAACCACCTAAAAATCGTTGTCTCGTGTGTGGTTTGATCCTTTTCTCCTATCACCCTTCTGTGCAAGTTCACACATTGTTTAACCATTTGTATTTCTTGCATTAGATCTAGCATATCTTATCAACTTCACATTAGATCTCTGGTATATCATAAGGTGGGTTCAGATCGATACGGTCAATCTTGTTAGGAAGATAACACCTTGGGTGAGAGAATCTTCGGATTCCCAAACTCTGCCTAGTACCAAAGAGCTTTTGTGGTGGTTGATTTTGTTAGATTTATTTTACTCTGCATCAAGTCTCAATTTGATAATTGCTAGTTTATCATACTTGCCTTAAATCGACTAAAGTTTTCATAAAATCTGTAATCACCCAATTCACCCCCCCTCTTGGGTGTCATTGATCGCGGGACTTCAGGTCGGGGAAACACTGGTCTAACGAAAACACCTCTGGCTACGCCGCCAGAAAACATACCACGACAACCCTATCGTGGAGGCCCGTCTCACAGATGTTGACACCCATTTTTTTCCGATAAGTTGAGCCTTATCTTTTACTATCATTTGTTGATGCCTCAAGTTATCCATTACTCATTGGACTATTTTCAGGCATGTCCTTGGGCCCATTTTATGGGTACCTCCCTCCCTGACTAGGTCTGCTTCAATTCAGGGCTTAATGGGCCTTGATTTTGCTTAATTTATCACATTTTATCAATTTCAAGCGTCCAGCCTTTGCGTGGTCAATCTCTCGGCCATTCACTCAATGAGCGGTTGATGGTGATCCGTTCATCTATTTATCGGATATTTAGGTGATTTTTTGAATTTCCACCGACAAGCTGTTAAACGGTCCTTGTGTGGCCGTCCAAATTAATGGAATGGTGTTCATATGGCCGTCCAGTTCCCAGAGTCCCCAAGGTGTGGGTTTTACAGATAATTATCTATTTTATTTGGATTTATCACCGACAGGCTCTGAACGGTTGGCCTTGGGCCGCCCCATTAATTGAGTGGTCTATCATTAGACCGTTCAATCCATAAGAGTCCAACGGTGAAATATTCGGTCAGTTCAATGGATAATTGGATTATTTCTTGATTTATTTATTTTCCACAGACATGGTTGAATGGTCTGGCATCAGACCGTGCAGTGGTCTGGACGGCCTATCGCACGACCGTGCAATGGCCCGATTTCTGAAGAATTTATGATTTTTCTCTCTCCATCCGTGGTTTTATCCTCAACTTATTCCACCCATTTCTCTGCGGATACTCCAGCAAATGGGGTGCCGTTTGAACTGGTTGGAATATAATTCATTTACCTACTGATTATCTTTTATTATCTCGACCTAAAATTCACTGGAAACCCTAATGTCGAGGCTGGCTTCGTGGGCTCTTTAAATAGACCCTAAGGCCAGGCTTTGAAGGGGGGGGATTTGAAGGTCGACGGCACAGCTTTGCCAAATTTTCGAGCGACCTACAGTCAGGGAGGGAGGCTTTCTACGTCCACAGAAGCCTCCAGTTCAGGGAGTATTCATTGTTTTGAGTCTTCATTTTAACAGTCCCACCATATCTTTCGTCATTGCATGCTTCATTTCTTTGCTCTTTGCCCACATTTTTTCACTCTTGCACTTCATTACACACACCCTCCTATTGTTTTCCACGCCCCTAGGGGTTTAAAAACTCCCAGGTATCCCCCATTTCAACTTATTATGTTTATTTGTGTTTGTTCTTATAGTTACTACACTTCCCAGTTCTGATCTTGGGTTTTCCTTTTTGTTTTCCTTTATGTTTTGTAGGTCAGCAACGTACTAGCACGAGGCCCATTCCTTCTGGCCGGCCGAAAGGGGTGGAGGTTTGGATCCTATGACTTAAGACCTGGTGACATTGGGCGGTCGTCCTCCTGTCCGTTCGAGTACGAGAGCAGTCTCCATAGAGCTGTTCTTCATCCCTCTTCGGCCTCCTCTGGACCGTTATATTGTCTAGCCAGGCTTCATCCCGCATTCCTTCAGCACTGGCAAACGGTCTATCGAGCAACCGTGTAGTTCACAGAGTGGCTCTTCCAGAACCGTTCATCTCCGATGTGCTATTTTTGAGGAGAGTGTCTCCCTTTTTCCAAGGTACGGTGTATTTGTTTACATTCGAAGCCTTGGTGGCGATCACGATCACACACTCCTCTACCCTCTCTTTACATTCTTTCCTTCGTTCGGCTTGTCATTATATTTTATATTTTTGGAAAGGAAGGTAAGGGAAGGAAAAAGATGTGGGAAAACAAGTCAACATCCCATTTTTTGGCGATCACGGTGGGACACCTAGTGCCCATCGTGCTAGTGTTGTGCTGATCTGCTTTTGTGTTTGGTTAGGGTCCTTGTTTGAGTTGTTTCAGGCTGCTGTTCGTCCACCTCGGGTTGCTGTTCTCGGATGAGTACATGGTTCTTGTAGAGCCGTTCAGTCATCACCGCGGTCGGACGATACACCGTCCTGTTCCAGTCCCAGCTTTAGCAGTCCTCTTTAGACCGTCCATTTTCCTCCACGGTCTTCCAGAAGACCGTCCGCTTCTGCTTGCTCAGGTACACTTCTGCCCACATACTAGTGGTTTTACTGATGTTCTGCGGTTGTCTCAGGTCCGTCCCAGAGTGTGCACGGTCTGTCGAAAGACCATTCATCCAGGTACACCCCGTTTCCCTATTTTAGTTCATTTCAGTAATCTGTGATTCTTGTCAGTTTCTGTCATTACTCACTGCTGTGGAACGATCTACCCAGGACCGTTGCCCTTCCTGCGTAGTCTCCCACAGACCATTTTGTTGTGCTACAGTGCACCCGAGCCCTTCACTGTGATTGTCATTTCATATTGTTTCATGCTAGTTGGTGCTTCTTGATCTCCCCTATTTCTTATTTGATGTTTGCATGATTGTCTCTTATACCTTTCATATTTGTTTGACCATTGTTTGCTAGATCTAGGCTGGACTTTGCATGCACTCCGGTGCACTTAGGATCATACTCACTTTTCATAATAGTTGCATTCTTACCTAGGTAGGGGATCCTCTCGTCTCCATACTCCTTGGAGCCGACTAGGTGACCTTACCCAGGACCTCCGTAAGCCCCCATGAGCCGTGGATTCCTACATGGACGTCGGGCAGGTTGTACCGTACCACCCCAATCTAGTGTTTTGCATCCGTGAGAGAGAGAGGCTCCCTTAGAGTCAGCTAGTCTCCCATTCCTACCACGGTTAGGTACCTTGTGATTGAGTGAATTATCATCCTAATTAATTCACTAAGGTCCTAGAGGGAAATCTATAAAACATTTCGTGCATCATTCTTTACTTGAGTGATTAACTGGTTATCTCTCTTCTCACCTCTCCCCTCTCTTGTGTGCATTTTATCGGTTAGATTGTTTATTTTAGACCTTTGTTAGGGTTGATTGTTTTACCCTCCCCAAGTGTTAGTGCATGTGGAGTTGCTTCTTCCCCATAGGATCATCTCCTAGGGGCAACTCCCATTTCATCTCTTATTTCAATCCCATGTTCGATTCTCCTCCAGTCATGTCATCTTACAACTTCTCTCACACCCATGAGGACTCCCTTCCTCAAGGGCTCTTGGAGGACCCGCCTAGGGTCATTCCTCTCCCGTCTGCCACTATTGAGGGTGCCCTACCCTCTTTCTCTGATTCATCCACTCACAACTCGGCCAGTCATGTTCTTCAAATGATGGCTCAGTTGGACCCTACTCAACTCCATCTCCTTAAACAAGCTTTGCAAGGGGCAGATGCCCCGCCTTCAGTGCTTTCTTCTGGAGTGTCTACTGCCGCCACTTCTACATCTCCGATTGCTGGATTAGGGGCCACCTCTGTGGCCCCCATTGAGCTTACTCCAATTCGTCCTCAGATTCTCCGATTCCCTAATATGGAAGCGGGCCAGGCTTCTACCTCGGCCCATCAGCCTCTGGACAAGGGGAAGACCCAGATTCCCGCGCCCTCCTATTCTGATCCTTACACTGCCATCTCTGCAGCACTGCAGGCCCTTGTGGCCCCGACCGATTTTGTTCGCCTCCAGACAGGGGCTGCCCAGCTTGCTTACTCGGATATGGGCCCTTCCCTGGCCCATTATCCTTCTTATGGGCTTCCCCCTCCATCGGGCTATCCATCTGCTCCATACACAGGTTCTACTCTTCCTATTGTGTCTCCTCCTTCCAGGGAATGGGAACTTCTCGACAAGTGGGCTGCCATGCAGCAGCAAATTGACCTCCTCCATAAGTGGGTCGGCCCGTAGTCTCTCGCTGATGTCCCTGTTCCTAATTTCTGGGGCATTCGCTTCCCACCTCAGTCAGAGCTCCGTACATATCGTAAGTACGACGGGAATGGCAACCCGTTCATTCATACAAGGGAGTTTATGTATGAATCAGCACAGTTCCAACATGATGACCGCCTTATGGCTTATCTCTTTCGACGGTCATTGGATGGGGTGGCACTTGAATGGTTTCACACATTGCCTTTGGAGGAGGGAGAAAGCTTCAAGATTGTCAAGGAGAAGTTCATAACAAGATTCCAAGACCGAGTGGGCCCGGAGTATTCCTTCACAAACTTGGTGGTAGAGAAGATGAAAGCAGATGAAGACTTTGCTACTTATGCAGATGGCCTCACGTGTGCCCGGGTAGATCCCAGAAGAAGAAAATGTTAAATTGTTAATTTCAAATGCAACCCCTATGTTCCGAAACATCTTGGCGATGAACGATATCTCAAACATGCACCAGTTGTACAGTCGGGCCCGGTTTATCCAGACCCAGTTCAAAGACTCCCCTACTCATTCCCTGTTTGAGACCCAGAAATCTAAAACCACCAGAAAATCCCAGGGCCCAGTTACTGAGGGAGTTCAAACCAATGAGCAGGTCCATGCTGTTCAGTTCCCTAACCAGTCCGCTCCACCCCGTTTCCAGCAACCTCCACGAAACCCCCAGGTCTCTACTCCACAAGCTCCCCGACCCCCCTTCCAAGCTCCTCAACACCCACAACCACCACCACCACCACCACCACAACAGCCTCAGCAGCCACCCCAGTACCACAATGTTCCTCCTCCTATTGGTTATGGGCCTGCCCGACCGAGTCCAAAGAGAGCCAACTATCCACCACTTCCAAAAACACTCCCTGACATTTTCTCGGCCTTAATGTACACTGGTGATATACAGCTCCCGCCGGAACGTCAGAATTGGAACCCGACAGCCGACCAGTCAAGGTATTGCATATACCATCGGTAACCCAGGCACACGATCGAGAGGTGTTATCAATTCAGGGATCTAGTTTATGATTTGCACGAGGGCCGGAGGATTGAATGGGCCCAAATGCACAAGTTAATTGAGGATATAAAAGAAAGGGGAAGACAAGCAAGACCGCAGCAGACGGCACCTTAACAACAACAGTTCCAGCTACCTCCCCAACAACAACCTTAGTAGCAGCAGCAACAGCAAGACCTTGGGATTCATTAGAATCCCATGCCAGAACATCCGCCCGCCCCTCAACAGTAACAGCAGCCGCCGGCACCGGCACAAGTAAATGTTGTTCACTGCCCAGCCCCTAATGCTCGGTGGTGTTGACACCCGTTTTAGCCCACAAGTTGTGTCATTCCTCTTATTCATCATTTTTGATGTCCCGAATTAGCCATTATTTTGGAGCTTCCTTGGATGAATTTCGAGTCCATTTTTACCTTTAAGTCTTGGAGATCATGATTTCCTAGAGCCCTGGAGCTTGTCTTATCAACTTCTAGCTTCTAAGTTGACTTACGGCCCATTTAGGCCGGCTTCCCTCAAACATTCGGCTCTCTCTCACTGCGCAGTCTTGAAAGTGGTCCTTTTTCATCTCTTTCCATTCCCCTATTCAAAAAGTTGTCTTCACCAAAGTTGTTCATCTTTCACATATCTACCATTTCTTCTTCTATGCCGTTGGCCAGTTCTACCCCGATTGTGAGCTATTCACATTTTTCCGGCGTGCTATGCTGTTCACCTATGTCTCAAAATCATTCTCTCTCTTATAGCACCATTTTCTCCCTCTTATAATCATTTTCTCAACTTTCTTTCTTCCTAAAAGTTGTTCCTCTCTCTGTTATCTACGATTTCTTCTTCTACCACTTTTGCTAGTTCTACCCTGTTTGAGAGATACGCTTCAATTTTAAAGTCACGCGCAGTCTGCCCAAAATCTTCCTCCATCAGTGTGACGGCCCTACCCTAGACCGCCAGGGCAGTGTGATGGTCCTACGATAGACCGTCACACCGAAACTTGCCCGAAATCACCCTGTTCAACACCTAGAGCGTGGCGGTCCTACCCTAGATCGTCAGAGTCCATGTGACGGTCTAGTATGGGTGCGTTACACCGAAACTTGTCCGAAATCGTCCCGTTTGACCCCCAGAGTGTGACGGACCTATCCTAGTCCATCACATAACTCTGACCGTCGTACGATAGACCGTTACACACACATGAGAGTCCAATTCATGCTGGACTCTGCTCCATTTCTGTGCGTCGTGGCCCTCTTGCAGAGTCCATAACTTCTTGAATGCTACTCCGAATTGAGCGCCGTTTGTTCCTATGGTTTCTCCTTGGTATTATATTGAATTCAGTCCAAAGAACTCCAAATTTTATTGACTATCTTGCTCAGAATCACACTCAAAAGTTGAGGGTTTAGGTGTCCTAGTTCAACTCAAACTCTGCAGATTAAGCTTCGGGGCTCCCTTCCAGAAGCCATATCTTCCAGATCCTTCATCTAAATAGAGTCCCATTTTCTACTATGACTTATCTTAACTATTATCTCGAGATTGATCCATAGATCTCGAGATTTGATGGACTCTATCTCTTAAACTCGTGGAGGAAAGTTGGGGGTTTCACCACTTTTCTATAAAAATTGCCCAGTTCGCAGTCGCGACGGGGGGTCTCTTTCTTGGTTCGGGGCGAAGCCATGCTGCAATTCCAACTCACAACTTCGACCCTGGCTTGAAGAGGGAAGTATTAGCTTTCTATTGCATCCTTCTGGACTTGATTTCATGATCTATATTCTTAGTTGTCTTCCTCTTAAAATCACAAATCATCACAGTTTCCTGCACTTTTTTGCTACATATGCACTTTTGCACGTTTTGCATCAATGATAGCTCTCTATTCTCTCAATCAACTCTCGTGATTTCAACTCTCATGCATGGATAACACACCCACCTATTATTTTCACCATTCCACAGGGGTTAAAAATCTCCCCCCGGTGAGTTTGCCCTCAATTTTTACCCCTATTTTATCACTTCGGGATTGATGCTACACATGCATGTTCTAATGGGTTTTTGTCTTTGTTTTGACTTTATTTTGCAGGAGAGCATGAATACAACGTGAGGCCCTCTTCCTCTAGCCGGCTGGAAGAAGAGGAGGTTTGAATCTACAAGTTCCCCGCACCCCATTTCAAGCGCGATCAAGTCTTTAAGTTCCACGGTACACGGCGCCGTTCTTTACACTTCTTCATCCTTTGGCGTTGTTGGAACCTTGGTGGCGATCATGGTTAGTATTTCTCATCCTTTTATCCCTCTTGTCTTTGATTCACATGTTTATACATGTATGTATTTAAAGGGGATGGGATAGGAATCTAATTAAAACGAATCTACAATTTTTTGGCGATCACGGTGGGACACCAATGGCCATCACGTTTGTTTTAATGCTCTTTTGTAAGTTGGGTGTGTGCATGTGCATGTTTAGGTCATATTTTATCCATTCTTCCATTGTTTGGGGTGTTTTAAGGGCTCAGGTAGTGTGACGGTCCTATAGTAGACCACCACATGCATGTAACGGTCATTTGATAGACCGTTACAGCTTCTGGCAGTCCTACGTGCATGCTCATAGGGCCGTGTTCATCGAGACATAACTTTTGATCCCGATGTCCGATTGCGCTGATTTTTCTTCCGTTGGATAGCCCTTTTGTATTGTCTTTCCATCCATATATCATTTGCCTCATTTTATTTACATTTGCATATTCTAATATTGTCCAACTTTTTAAGTTTTGTGCATAAGTTCTGTAGGCAGGCTCAGGGACAGGTTCACAGGTACATCTTTACTCAGTTATTTGACTACCTTCCCGGTGTCTGATTGCACCGATTTTTATTCCATTAGATAGTCCTTTGTATTGTCTTTCCTCCCATAGCTTATTTGCATCATTTGGGTCTCATTTGCTTAGTTAAAAATTGTCATCATTTTAGCATTTTGTCCATAAAATCTGCATGTGGTCTGCGCACAGGTTCACGGGGGTAACTTTGCTCAGTGATTTGATTGACCTCCCGGGGTCAGATTGATCTGTTCTTGGGCCCGTTGTGCAGACCTTTGTATTGTCTTTCCATCCATATACTATTTGTCTTAGTTGGATCATGTTTGCATAGTTTAATCTAGTCTTAGTTTTCTAGTTTTAAGCTAGAATTTGCATGCACTCCGGTGCACATAGGGCCATACATTGCATATCATAGTTCCATTTCCTATCTTGGTAAGTGATCATCTTGCCTCCATATTCCTTGGAGTCGACTAGGTGATCTTATCCGGGACCTGCATAAGTCCCCATGAGCCATGGATTCCCACACGGACACCGGGCCGGTTGTACCTTTCCACCCCTTCAGGCTTGCATTTGCATAAGTGTGAGAGAGTTAACCTTAGTCAACCCAAAGTTTGGACCTTATCTTGTGGGAATTATTATTAATTCAAATCATTAAAAGGTCTATTAAAATCCCTAAAATATTTCCCATCATATCAACTTGTTTGACTTGGGTGAAAACTCTCACATTGCATTGTTTGTGCTATTTGGGCTTGTCCAAGCCCATTAGTGGTGTTTTGTGTTGCATCCACATGTTTCGTCGTTGTTAGGCCCACTTAAGTCAGTCCATTTTGTGGGTTCATTGTCCAGTCCATCGTCCCTTGGTCTGTTGTCCATTCATCTTTGCATTAGTGGGTCAGCCCCCCTTGTTCTCAAGCCCATTAAGCCCTTGCTTCCCCACTTGTATTCTCCATGATATCCTTGTATTAAGTCTCCATTTTCCCTCATGGAGTATCATTCTAACCCCTTGTATCATTCTTTTTTCCAATCTTTTTCCTATTCCCGCGTGGAATCCTCTTCCCACGCGGGCCCATCTTCCCGTGGTCCCTCTGATCCCTCCGAGGAACAGGCTAATCTCATGGCCCATCTTTCAAGCCTTGTTCGCCAAATGGACCCGGCCCAGGCCCAACGTCTCATTGCATCTCATCTTGATGGGCCTCCTTCTCTTAATGGGCCTTCTTCTCTCATTGATGGGCCTCATCATCTTAACGAGCCACATTCTCCTAATGGGCCTTATTTTTCTAATGCGACTCATTCTTCTTCTCCTTATGCTGCCAACCCAATGGGTCCTTATGCTCATGCTTCTTCCAGGCCCACATATCCTTCCATTCCCGGAATGGGCCCTTCTTCTTCTCAGCCCGGATCCTCTTATCCGGCCCATTATCATCATACTCGTCCGAATTCACATCCTCTTGCTCAAGCTGGCCCATATTCTTCTCGATCTCTCCCTACCCAAGAGATGATTGTTCAAACCCAACGCCAACTTGATGAGCTTCAACGTCGGATCGATCCTAAATCCTCTTTAAGTGTTCCATTCGCTTTCCAAGGTCTTCGGCTCCCACCTCCATCACAAATTCCCACATATCGTTGTTATAGTGGAGTCGCTGACCCGTGTGTGCACTTGAAGGAGTTTGTTTATGAGTCGGCCCAATTTCAATATGACCAACACTTGATGGCTTATCTGTTTGGTCTGTCATTGGAAGGCCCGGCTCGGGATTGGTTATTCTCTCTTCCGCAAGAGCAAGTTGTGAATTTTCAAGCCGTTCAAGAAAAATTTATACAGCAGTTTCAAGACCAGGTTGTGCCCAAGTACTCTATTGTGGATCTGGCCCATGAGATGATGAAGCCCGACGAGGAGTTCTGCACCTTTGCTGACCGTTGGCATCGCTTGGCCGTGCAAGTCCCGGGACACATTCTGGAGGGAGAACAAATCAAGATGCTGATATCCAATGCCGCGCCCGAGTATCAGTTTATCTTAGCCCTCAACGATATCACCTCCTGGCAACAATTATACAGTCGAGCCCGCTTCATTCACCAACAAATCCAATATTCCCTTGGCCCCGAGTCTCCACCATCCACCTCCACATATCAATCTTCACCCTCCACGTGCCAACCCTACGCTCCCATGAGTCAGCCCGCCATGAGTCAGCCTTCCGCCGCATATCCCTCTACGAGCCAACCTCCCGCCTCTACATACCCATACGCCTCCGCATATCAACCCTCCATGAGTCAGCCTCCCGCGTCCACATACCCGTCTCCATCTCCACTTCCGGTCAAGGGAACACCGCATCCCGAGCAAGTAGATGCCGTCTGTATACCCCCTTATCCTGCTCCACATATGCCTTCACCAAATCCCACCTCCGCCGGCCAAGCACTATTGCCTACGCAACATTCACTTCCGTCTCCACAACCTTCTTCACCACCTCATACCCCTCGGCATTCACCTTGCCCGAAGCGGGCTCCTTGTCCTCCATTGCCGGAGTGCTTTACCGACATTTTTAGGGCTTTGATGGCCGCTCACATGTTGCCGCTCTCTCTGGCTGTGCCTTGCCGACCCGCGGTCGGGAATATGCTTCAATATTGTGATTTTCACCGCCAGCAGGGGCATTTGGTTGAGGATTGTCCCGAGTTCCGAGAGTATGTTTATGGCCTAAAAGGTAATAAAAGGATTGATTGGGCCACCATGCGTAAAGTTGTTTTAGATCTCCGCAGCAAGCAGCAGCAACAAGAAGCACCACCCAAGCAGCCGTCTCCATATCTAGAAGACCGGGGGCACCCCAGTGATTCATCATCTAGCGTTAAACCCGCTCCATCACCTACTACCTTGCCTACTCTGTTACCTTCGCTATCCCCTATCCAATCTCCGCAACCTCCACAAACCCAAGCCTCTGCTTAGGCTAGTGCCACCTCCCCTTCTTCTACTTCTTCCACCACTACTTCCACCCCCAATGTCGTTCGGCGCATTATGTCAATATGTCGACGGTGGGCACCACAACCCCCTTCTTCACCCTTGCCATGTCCACTACCTCCATCGACCACATCACCATCTCTACTATCCTCTCCATCGCCTATACCATCTCCACCACCCTCACCATTGCCTAAGCCTCCATCACCCCCGCCATCACCTTTGACCGAGCCTGAGCAAATTTCGCCTTTGCCACCCTCGCCCGAGCAAGTCATACCTCCACCCTTACCTTTGCCTCCACCTAAACACACCATACCCGTTGAAACCCCCGCGTCTTCTGAACCTACTCCTATCCCCATTCTTCCACCTATTTCCACCCCACGGAGCGGGTGTGCGTTACCCATGGTGCCCCTTGGGTCTAATCCCCAGAGAGACAATAAGCCAAGTCAGGATGATTCGGTGCCGGCCGTGCATTTCAAGATCCAAGACTTCATTTGCCGAATGTCGATCCGCATCCTGGTCCCTAGTTATTTTAGGGATGTTGAGCCTACACTCCTAGTAAAGACGGTTGACAAGAAGAGTTCCCTTGAGTTGATGCCAGTTTCTTCTCGAGCAAGGCCGGTGGCAATCTCTTTACTCACCGGAGAGTTCATTATTGATGCTATTATTTCTCCTCGCTCTATTGCCATTCAGATGACAGGCCAAGAAGGGTTCTCTACCCGTGTTGTGCTAACGCATACGACCACCAAGCAGATTATGGGTTCTATGTTCAAGGTGCAATTGGCCGTATATTCTACACTTTCTGGAGATATTCTGCACTTGTTATGTAATCTTCCTCAGTTTATTAGCAAGCCGGCCATGTCAACACCGTGTATTACTCTCCCTCAGCTTCACCCGTCTCTTCTAGCAAGGGAGTTACGCTTCAAGTCTGATTGCCGAGTGGAGCTGCCAAATCTCATGCTGCTTGTGCCAAGTAACAAGACTCCATGGTTTTATGATATTCAGCATTATAAGGAGTTAGTTGTTCAAGAATGTCCGTCTATTGTTGTTAGCACCGGGTGTGTTAGCCCAGATAACAATATACGCGGACAAGAAGGGGGGGGGGTTGAATTGTCCCCCACACGAAATTACAGATTTTAAACAATATGCGAAATTAATGAGATTGATGAAAAACAAGTTGAACAGAAATAAATATAGTTCACTCAATCTCTCCGAGCACACTCGAATGTGTTGGAATAAGAAAATGTATAAGCAAGCAACCACAGGACACGGGGATTTTAAGGTGGTTCGGGACCACGACGGGCTCCCTACGTCCACCCCTCACCGAACCGGTGAGGCTTCACTTGCTTCACAACGAAGCACACGGAGAATATACTCCAACACACACGGAGACTTCGTCTCCACAACGATCCAATAGCGGGATCAATCCACACACACACACCGCAACACTCGCGGCAAGATATGATCACAACCGTACGCAGACGGTTCACCACACACAGAGTTAAAGTTTAGAAATAAATGATATGTTCAATACATGCTCATAAACAAAGAGTAAATGACTGGAATAGATGGGAAAAGAGTGAAGAAATGAATCCCCATATGTAGAAAGGGCTGAAAATGATCTTCTTCGATTCCCAGTTCAGAGGGAGGTCGGATGACGTTGATTCAAGCTTCCTCTTGATCCTCTCGTCGATCCGCTCTTCTTTCTCTTCTTCCACAATCTCCAGAAATGCTTTGTTGGAGATGAAATCCACCTTGCAATAGCCCCTCCTTCCTTTTCCCCCTTTCTTTACCTACAAGATAAGAGAAAGATAGCACATTAGGGTTCTCTCTTATCAAATTCAGAGTTCACAATGATATATATAGAGGGGTGGGGAAAAGACACATAAAACCCTCCCAAAGTGTGTTAGAAACACCTAAACATGATTAGTAACTAATGGGGGGTGTTTTGGTCAAGTATGATAGGGTTTAGAGTGGGTTCCGGACGAGTTCAGAATTCCTGTGCCGGAAAGGGTCGACCCCATGGGTCGACCCTTAGGCAACCAGAGGACTGGAAGAGCGAAAACCATACCCCAGATTCCAGGGGTCGACCCCATGGGTCGACCCATGCACCCTGCATGCAAAAGCTAGTTTCTGTCCATCCAGAAACTCTAAGGGTCGACCCCATGGGTCGACCCCTGGAGAGAGGGTTTACAAAACACCAGTTTTAGTCAAGTTTAAGCATCAAAAACACATCCAAAAATCATGATATAATTATCATGCATTTAACAAAGTATTTGGACCATTCAAACCAAATTCCAACAAGTTTCATGAGAATCACATAAGCACATTTGAAAAACTCAAATATCTCATCTTAGAGATGCAAGAAACTCATTCAAGGCAATAACATCTCATGGAAGATGTTCTTGAGAACAACCCACACATAAAGCCATGTGAAGACAAGTTAAAACTAAAACTTCTCAAAACTCCCATTCAAATCAAGCATAAGAAATGGTTAGATATTACCATCGTTCACTTGACATGAGAGGGTTTAAAAACCATCCTTGAACCTGTAAAAGCACAAACATCAAGTTAGCTTATGTATCAAAAATTGAGTTCTCCTTAACTTGATTCTTCCACATAAAACTCCATATCTATACACATTCAAATGCGCATTGTAACAAGTAAATGGAATTGTAAAACATGAGCCACCATCCTTGGCATTTGATAGACTTTAAATCTCTTAAGCATTCGAGTATAAAACCATGGAAGCTCAAACATACAAAAAGCATTCTTGTATTTACCAATCCTTCCAAATGCTCAACAACAAGAAACTCCAAGTGATAGATATTCATTTTCACATCAGTGAGTACTTTCATTGGACATTTTAAGCCTTTCCAAAAGCATGATAAATATTTACTCCACAAACACACAATATTTTGTTATCATCAAAACCAAGGTCAAAAATAATATGGGAATGCAACACCCAACAATCTCCCCCTTTTTGATGATGACAAAATATTATGGCAATCTAAACATTTTTCTCCCCCTTTGGCATAATCAAAAATGGGGAATACAAAAGCTAGAGCAAAAAGTATGAAAACCAACCATGTCAAAGAAAACTTCTGAACTTCCAAATAGATATGAACATTATGTGCACCTTTACTCCCCCTTTGTCTTCAACAAAAACAGATTGACAAAAGGGTTATTAAGAGTTGATATGAACATGTATGAAGGTATCTAAAATATTCATGCAAGTAAGCAGGCAAGCATGATAGACAAGCAAGCATGTAAATATATATATCTCCCCCTTAATGTGGTAATGGGATAGCAAGAGAGCATTTGATTCACATCAAAATGTGAGACACGAAGCATAATCAAAATAGGTAGTGCATGCATAAACTAGTAGGACTGCATAAGCCATGAGACGAACAAATTCACAATATACATCCATCACAATAATACCCAAGAGTGAAAAATGTGGAAATGAGCAATGAACTTCAAAAATATATGGATATAAGTAGAATTTCTAAGGAACACTAGAGGGTTATTTCCTTTCTACAAATCTATTTAGATCATCGACTATTGGTAGCTTCGCACAACCCCCCTTTTGATTCTTTTATAGGATTTCACCGTTCGGCACGAGTCACCTCATATGTCTCAATGGGGTTTCCCGGCTACTAAGATTCATCACAATTTTAATTCTTGTGGATATTGTTTCACCTTTCGACACGAGTTTTCTCATTTATTTCAGTGGAGATTCCCGGCTACTCGATTTGACATTCCACTTATTGAAAATTATGGGCTAGGTAGCTTTTTCCTCACGATTACTCTTTATTTCCATGTAGAAATTTATTTCCCTTAATAGTGTTGAAAAGAATATCTAAAATCCTTATTTATCAAAGTCATATGCATCATTTTGTGCAAAGTGTGTGGGTAATTATTTTGAATGTAGAAAGTGAATTTGCCTAGACATAGTTATGACTCCCCCTAAATGTATGCACAGTTAGAAATAAGCCCTCCTCCTTTGTATATGTCATGGTTCACAAAAGATCAAGAACAATGTAATTTATTTATCAAGGAGGTGAGGTCTTAGAAGATTTTCAAGAAAATGGTTATCTAAAGATATATACATGCAAGCAAGCAAGGATTTTGGAAATTAATTCAAGCAATATGATTTTCGGTACGGAGCAGAGTACATAGGTCCGAAGACCACCTCACGCATAGTGAAAGCTTCCGGATGGATGTAATCCACCCTTCCACATCTCACCATTTGAGATACCGAACAATCATTGCATTCAGGCATAGAAGTGTATAAAGTATATGCAAGTGTATGCAAAATTCTCATATAAGTGCAAACTCATGTGTGCAACTTTATAAAGCAAATGCAAATGTATGCAAGGACTGAATTGTTATTTGCAAAAGGAAGCAAAAGTGTGTATCAAGGACTCTATGAACAAGACACTTATCTAAACTGCAAATTCTTCTATATCACAACCAAAATCAACAAAAGGTAGTTGCATGATCAAAGTGGATCGAATGACGAGATCCAACCAAGTTTATACCTGAATGTTTCAACACAAGATTTCAGAACTTGGGCTCTCTTACCTTTGCCTTGAGAAGCCATTATTTACCAACATCTTCTTGGTCTCAAGGCACCCCTACAAAGTAGAATTTTCATTTAAAAATTTTGGATACCCAAGCCATCTTGGGTCCCGAGGGGTTAGTTCTAGCATGACCAAAATACTTCTTTTTGTTTTTTCTAGTAAACCATTCATCATCAAATACCCTAGTAGAACAGTCATCCATAGAATGACCATTCTCTCCACAATAAAAACAGTAAGAAGATTTCCTCTTCAAAAATCCATTTTCATCATTTTTCATTACAGAACAATCACTCATTACATGTCCAAAATTTCCACAGTAATGACATGAAAAATTCTTTTTAACAAACCATTCTTCATCATTTTTCTTTGTGAAGCAATGTTCAAAGACATGACTATGTAATCCATAGTAGTAGCAATGAGAGTTGAATGTTTTCCTAGTGGTTTTCACATGATCTTTAGACTCATTAACAATTTTCATTTGTGACTGCAATGCTTGTTCATCATCAGATTTCATTAGAAGACAGTCATACATGTCATGACCATATTGTCCACAATAGTAACATGAAACATTTCTTCTTTTCTTTGATGCATGATCATATTTGACAGTTTGAAGTTTTTCATGCACACAAGAGTGATGATCAACATTTTTCTGATTTTGATCTCTTTTATCATGCACAGACAATGATTCATTCAAAATTTTGATTTCATTTTGCAAGGACATAATATGCATTTCAAGATCATCAATCTCTTTTTCACAAGAAGTGACTTTTTCATTCAACAAGAGATTTACACTTTTGTGACTTTCAATTTCCTGTTCAAGGATATGCAGTTTGTCACAATCATCATCAATCACACATTTTCCTTTTTGGAATTTTTTAAGACTTTTCAATTCTCCTTCAAGCAATGAAATTTGAATTAACAAGGCAGTGTTTTCATTTTGGAGTTTGTCAAATGAATTTTTGCTCATGGAAGTGTGTTCAGGTTCTTTCATTTGAAAACTCACATTATCATTAACTATTTTACCCATGACTTCATTGGATTCAAATTTATCATTCAAATTTCTAAGGCTTTCTATTTCCTCTCTAAGTTCCTTCAGTTTATCCGACTTGTCAACAGACATGTATTTTTCTTTTTCAAGGACAAGTAGTTTTTCAGACATAGCACCATTAAATTCTTTCAGATTTTCATTATCTTTTTCCATATGTTAAAGTTTTGAAATTTTATTTAACAAAGATTTGTTTTCAGAGCTAAGATTTTCAATCATTTCTTTGAGTTCTTCTTCAACAAGCATGTGAGATTCAATCGATTTTTCATGCTCAATGCATTTTTCACATGCATAATTATCAACACATGAGTTTTCAATTTTCTTTTTGAGTTTTCGATTTTCAGATTTTATTATTTTATATCTTTCAAGCAACTCATCATAGGCATCCATTAATTCTTCAAAACTTAATTCATCATCAGAATTTGAGTCAGAAGATACCTCCTTGGATTCTAGGCCTGAATGATCATCCTTGCTATTAGCCATCATGCAAGCATCCTCTAGCCCTCCTTCATGAAACTTGATCAGTTGATCCATGATTTCTTTGGCTAAGCTACAATCAGAAACAAGCGAAATTTGTAAGAGTCAACTGCAGCTTTCAATAAGTTCAGGATGACAAAATTATCATCACTTTTGGTCCTATGTTTAGTAGACCATTTGGACTTGTCCAATGGCAATTCATACGGACCATGAGATCTGAGATTCCACAACTTGGGATCATATGAGTTAACGAATATACATATTCTTCCTAGCCAGAGACTAAAATCTGAACCATCAAAAACAGGAACTGAATCCATATTATCCATCATGAAATGATCTTTACTCCTAGACCGTGAGGTCCGATAAAATAATCAGAGACCGAGCTCTGATACCAATTGTTGGCCCAGATAACAATATACGCGGACAAGAAGGGGGGGTTGAATTGTCCCCCACACGAAATTACAGATTTTAAACAATATGTGAAATTAATGAGATTGATGAAAAACAAGTTGAACAGAAATAAATCTAGTTCACTCAATCTCTCCGAGCACACTCGAATGTGTTGGAATAAGAAAATGTACAAGCAAGCAACCACAGGACACGGGGATTTTAAGGTGGTTCGGGACCACGACGGGCTCCCTACGTCCACCCCTCACCGTACCGATAAGACTTCACTTGCTTCACAACGAAGCACACGGAGAATATACTCCAACACACACGGAGACTTCGTCTCCACAACGATCCAACAACGGGATCAATCTACACACACACACCGCAACACTCGCGGCAAGATATGATCACAACCGTACGCAGACGGTTCACCACACACAGAGTTAAAGTTCAGAAATAAATGATATGTTCAATACATGCTCATAAACGAAGAGTAAATGACTGGAATAGATGGGAAAATAGTGAAGAAATGAATCCCCATATGCAGAAAGGGCTGAAAATGATCTTCTTCGATTCTCGGTTCGGAGGGAGGTCGGATGACGGTGATTCAAGCTTCCTCTTGATCCTCTCGTCGATCCGCTCTTCTTTCTATTCTTCCACAATCTCCAAAAATGCTTTGTTGGAGATGAAATCCACCTTGCAATAGCCCCTCCTTCCTTTCCCCCCTTTCTTTACCTACAAGATAAGAGAAAGATAGCACATTAGGGTTCTCTCTTATCAAATTTAGAGTTCACAATGATATATATAGAGGGGTGGGGAAAAGACACATAAAACCCTCCCAAAGTGTGTTAGAAACACCTAAACATGATTAGTAACTAATGGGGGGTGTTTTGGTAAAGTATGATAGGGTTTAGAGTGGGTTCCAGACGAGTTCGGAATTCCTGTGCCGGAAAGGGTCGACCCCATGGGTCGACCCCTAGGCAACCAGAGGACTGGAAGAGCGAAAACCATACCCCAGATTCCAGGGGTCGACCCCATGGGTCGACCCATGCACCCTGCATGCAAAAGCTAGTTTCTGTCCATCCAGAAACTCTAAGGGTCGACCCCATGGGTCGACCCTTGGAGAGAGGGTTTACAAAACACCAGTTTTAGTCAAGTTTAAGCATCAAAAACACATCCAAAAATCATGATATAATTATCATGCATTTAACAAAGTATTTGGACCATTCAAACCAAATTCCAACAAGTTTCATGAGAATCACATAAGCACATTTGAAAAACTCAAATATCTCATCTTAGAGATGCAAGAAACTCATTCAAGGCAATAACATCTCATGGAAGATGTTCTTGAAAACAACCCACACATAAAGCCATGTGAAGACAAGTTAAAACTAAAACTTCTCAAAACTCCCATTCAAATCAAGCATAAGAAATGGTTAGATATTACCATCGTTCACTTGACATGAGAGGGTTTAAAAACCATCCTTGAACCTGTAAAAGCACAAACATCAAGTTAGCTTATGTATCAAAAATTGAGTTCTCCTTAACTTGATTCTTCCACATAAAACTCCATATCTATACACATTCAAATGCACATTGTAACAAGTAAATGGAATTGTAAAACATGAACCACCATCCTTGGCATTTGATAGACTTTAAATCTCTTAAGCATTCGAGTATAAAACCATGGAAGCTCAAACATACAAAAAGTATTCTTATATTTACCAATCCTTCCAAATGCTGAACAATAAGAAACTCCAAGTGATAGCTATTCATTTTCACATCAGTGAGTACTTTCATTGGACATTTTAAGCCTTTCCAAAAGCATGATAAATATTTGCTCCACAAACACACAATATTTTGTTATCATCAAAACCAAGGTCAAAAATAATGTGGGAATGCAACACCCAACAGGGTGTCTAGGGGCAACCGCCCCGATGTAGCTGCATGTTCATAGCCGGGTCAGGTCCTCTGCCAGATGGGCCCGTTATTTAAGGAGACACTGCAGAATAATAGGCCTGAAGGTCCAACCCCGCGCCAAGCAGGTCCATTTCAAGCCAATTTCAGCTAAGAAGAGACGACGATGCAGGTTCAAGAGCCGTCAGTTGTGCATTCAGGGGTCCACCTCTTCCTCCCTTTCTTTTCATTCATCTTTCCTTCTACTTAGTTCCCACCCTGGGTGGTGTACCTTCCTCCATCTGATCCTATCTCCATCATTTTATCCTCCTTTCGTAGGTCCGTGCGTCCCCATTCCTCTCCTTTTTCTCCGGATCCTCCAGATTTTCCCTCCTCTCACAATTCTAGGCCTCGGCCTATGTCTTTTCATCCCGATCTCGGGACATCTCCCAGTTCTTCTTCTCCAGTATCTCCGGTTTCCGTCTCTAATTCTCCTTCCCCGACCCTGTCGGGTGATTTTCACTCTTATTACCCGACCCTGTCGGGTGTCTATGTCTCTTATTCCCTGACCCTGTCGGGTGATTCTAATTCTCCTTCCCCAACCTTGTCCGATGATTCTAATTCCTTTTCTCCGACCGCGTCGGACTATTCTTCTCCTTCTTTCTCATCTTCACAGCAATCCTCTCGCTATCTTTCTATTCACTCCTCTTCACCCTTTCGGGGTTTTCACCCTTTCTCTTGCTATTTTCGAGGCTTTAGTCTCCCTTGATCTGAGCTAATCTGGTTTCTTCTATATCTGGTTCCTTGTTATCATGGTCTCTGTGCCTTAACGAGAAAGTTCTAGCCCTCGTCCCTCTTCCTTTTTATCCTTATTTCGTCTAGTTTGGCGTCTATCGCTCCTCCATGTCTAGGAATCTTTCAATCCTTTGCTCTCCTTTCATCTTTTATCTTGACAAGCAAGGAATACAAAGCTACTCGAGCTCCTCGAAGCTCGATGATCAAGATTGCTTTAGGATGCTACTTCCACACTGCGGATTTGCAAAGGTATGTTTATTTTGAGCAAAGAAACATGCTTTCATTTCCATTATTTCTATTGTTTCTGCACACGCTTATAATGTTATTCCTCAACATGGTTAAGTGGCTTTTAAAAATTTGCTTAGTTCATTTAAAATGAGTTCGCTTCTGCAACATCCTTAGGCTAGTGATAACTCCGCGCTGGGAGTCTAGTTCTTTCCCCGATCGTTGAGGGTGACCTTTAAGCATGGGTTTTTCATACACTTCACGGCGAGCCATAGCCGATTCCTTTGAGCAACACTGTTGCTGCTTTGGGCATACTTTGGGTATGCACAAAGGTCGTTTTCTCTTCTCTGCTCGGCCAAGTGCAGGGGAAGGAGATGGATGGATGAGATGACCAACCTAGGCGCTCCCTAATACGAGAGAGGTCTCAAATAGGGGCAATCTTGACCCTCAAAAGTAAGCTTTCATGCTATATCTGACCAATAAGGGCTTTCAAAATCAATGATGAATCAAAAGAAAATTACGAATCAAAGGCATGGCAAGAGTGCCAGTATAGTTCCCCACGGGACGTCATGAGTCCGGTCGCATACGTGCCTGATAAATATGGGTCTAAAAATCAAAGACACAAAGCCCCGGCGCAACAGACCTACTCTTTGAGGGGTAGTGCCCTAGAAGGAATTCAAGTCCTGATGTCTCTCATCCTGCATAAAACTTGTCTCCAATTTTTCTTCTGTTTCTCCCTCTTAGGCTGGGTTGTATCCCGGGTATGGCCTTAGTAGGGGCACCGTTCTTTAAAGGCAGTTGGTTGTGGTAAGTCACCCTCACATGCACGCCCTACTCAAGGGAAGTCTTTAATGAGAGGGGAGAGACGACGATCCCTGGCCAGTAGTTCGAGCCTGTCTTTGGGTGCTGCAGATTGCTATTTCAAAAATCTAAAAAAAAGAGATATTGTGAAAAATCTAAAAAATTGAGATATTGTCAAAAATCCAAAAAACTGAGATTCTAAAAAATGAAAAAAAAAACAAAAAAAAAACAAATATTTTCAAAATCCAAAAAAATCAAAAAAATTGAAAAATCTAAAGATGTTTATCTTTTACATTTTATTTTAAGGACAGATGCATAATCTGTTTGCTAAGTGTGTAGGTTGCAGGTACTCAAGCTTTCCTTGCTCCATATTTTTTTCTATCTGTCCCATGTTCATCTTCTGATCTATTCTCTTCGTCATTCATGTCTCTCGATCTGTTCTGAAGCTTATGTCCTTCTCAGCTTTTGTTTACAATAATCATATTTCTATGAGAGTACTTTACCTCACGTTTATGAACTTGGCGGTTCTGCTTCATTCTGATCTTGGGCTTTGATTGAAGGGCGTATTTGTTTATGTCCTTTGTCCCGCCGTGTCCTTGTCTCGCCATGTCTATGTCCCACTGTGTTGTCCCACGCATGTTATTTTGTTCGTCACCACATGTTGTTAGTTGTCTTGCATATGTTGTTAGTCGCCCCTCTATATCTCGTGTGTTGTCCCAACCGTGTGGTCATCCCTCATGTTCTTGTCCCAACCGTGTGTTGTCTCACTATATTGTTGTCTTGTCCCCCACGTTCATCTTGCATACGTGTGGTTTGTTCATGCCATTGCATATGTGCTTGTTCGTCTTGTTGTGTTATTTTCCATTCATTTGATCATTATGTTTTATTGTGTTGTCGGTCATTCAGTTGAGCGTTATCTTATCGTCGTTATGTTCATGCTTGTTTATCATGTTCATTCACATTGTTGTTGTCTTATTTGAAAATCCATAAAAATCAGAAAATCAGAAAATTTGAAAAAAATGCCATTTCATTTGCACAGGTAAGTCAGGTTTGGCTCTCTATCCCTTCTCATTGTTGCATTACTATATGGTATCTACATTATTATAGTTTCTCAAGGACCGGCTGGTTGGCCGTGTGTTCTAGGATCTGATGTTCCCCTTTAACAAAAACGATGATGATCTAGGAGCATACGGTTAATCGTTGGATAGGCCGCTCGGTTGAGTCGTGTGGGGGACGATGGACTCTGTCTCGCACGCCGTGGTTGCAAGAAGACTCTTGACCCCGTCCAGGCTCGGTCTAGCAATAGTATCCTTGAGTACTTTCTATTTTATCTTTCTTTGCATTCGTTTTGATGATTTCTTTATTTTAGCCCAGCATACATCTTGTCATTTTGAGCATTCACGTCTCGTAATCCGTTCAAGGATTTCTCCTCAGCAATGGTTAATTGCACCTCAGTTCTCTTGGGTAAGAGATTCTCATTCCACTCTGAGTTTGATCTATTTCTTTGATTTTGCCGCTTGGTCTGGTTGGCCAGCGTGATTCCTGTCTGGATTTTATCTCAGTCTTATCTCTCCTTTTCCAGCTCTTATGCTGTGTTTCCTTCCGACCCACGCATTGTCCGTGGATTGTGTCCTCGATGAGGCTGGTCGTGTTTCCTTTCCTTTCTTAGTTAGTTATCCAGACATGTCTCATCCTTGTCAATCATTCTTGGTGATTAGTTTGGCATTTTCGGGAGAATTCATGTCGCTTGTTGCTTTTGACGGGTGTCTTTTTACCTTGATGCCCGCTTATTAAGTTCTCTCCGCTTCATCTCCACTTCATCTCCATTTCACGTCGTTGTCGCTTTCGCTCCATCTCTTTTCCATTCCACCTCCGCGCCGCTTTCGCACGTTCCCTTGCAAATCGAACATCAAGGAGGGACATCTGTTGACACCCGTTTTAGCCCACAAGTTGTGTCATTCCTCTTATTCATCATTTTTGATGTCCCAAATTAGCCATTATTTTGGAGCTTCCTTAGATCATGATATCCTAGAACCCTAGAGCTTGTCTTATCAACTTCTAGCATCTAAGTCGACTTACGGCCCATTTAGGCCGGCTTCCCTCAAACATTCGGCTCTCTCTCACTGCGTATTCCTGAAAGTGGTCCTTTTTCATCTCCTTCCATTCCTCTATTAAAAAAGTTATCTTCACCAAAGTTGTTCATCTTTCCAATATCTACAATTTCTTCTTTTATGCCATTAGCGAGTTCTACCCCGATTGTGAGCTACTTGCATTTTTCCGGCGTGCTATGCTGTTCACCTATGTCTCAAAATCTTTCTCTTTCTTATAGCACCATTTTCTCATTCTTATTATCATTTTCTCAACTTGCTTTCTACATAAACGTTGTTCCTCTCTTAGTTATCTACAATTTCTTCTTCTACCACTTTTGCTAGTTCTTCCCCGTTTGAGATATACGCTTCAATTTCCAAAGTCACGCGCAGTCTGCCCAAAATCTTCCTCCATTAGTGTGACGGCCCTACCCTAGACCGCTAGGGCAGTGTGACGGTCCTACGATAGACCGTCACACCAAAACTTACCCGAAATCACCCTGTTCAACACCTAGAGCGTGGCGGTCCTACCCTAGACCGTCAGAGTTCATGTGGTCTAGTATGGGTGCGTTACAACGAAACTTGTCCGAAATCGTCCCGTTTGACCCCCAGAGTGTGACGGACCTATCCTAGTCCGTTACATAACTCTGACAGTCGTATAATAGACCGTTACACACACCTGAGAGTCCAATTCGTACTGGACTCTGCTCCGTTTCTATGCGTCGTGGCCCTCTTGCAGAGTCCATAACTTCTTGAATTCTACTCCGAATTCAGCGCCATTTGTTCCTATAGTTTCTCCTTGGTATTATCTTGAATTCAATCCAAAGAACTCCAAATTTCATTGACTATCTTGCTCAGAATCACACTCAAAAGTTGAGGGTTTAGGTGTCCTGGTTCAACTCAAACTCTGCAGATTAAGCTCCGGGGCTCCCTTGCAGAAGCCATATCTTCCAGATCCTTCATCCAAATAGAGTCCCGTTTTCTCCTATGACTTATCTTGACTATTATCTCGAGATTGATCCATAGATCTCAAGATTTGATGGACTCTATCTCTTAAACTCGTGGAGGAAAGTTGGGGGTTTCACCACTTTTCTATCAAAATTGCCCAGTTCGCAGTCGCGACGGGGGGGCTCTTTCTTGGTTCGGGGCGAAGCCATGCTGCAATTCCAACTCACAACTTCGACCCTGGCTTGAAGAGGGAAGTATTATCTTTCTATTACATCCTTCTGGACTTGATTTCATGATCTATATTCTTAGTTCTCTTCCTCTTAAATCACAAATCATCAAAGTTTCCTGCACTTTTCTGCTACATATGCACTTTTGCACGTTTTACATCAATGATTTCTCTCTATTCTCTCAATCAAATCGCGTGATTTCAACTCTCATGCATGCACAACACACCCACCTATTATTTTCACCCTTCCATAGGGGTTAAAAATCACCCCCCGGTGAGTTTGCCCTCAATTTTTACCCCTATTTTATCACTTCGGGATTGATGCTACACATGCATGTTCTAATGGGTTTTTGTCTTTGTTTTGGCTTTGTTTTGCAGGAGAGCAAGAATACAACGTGAGGCCCTCTTCCTCTAGCCGGCTGGAAGGAGAGGAGGTTTGAATCCACAAGTTCCCCGCACCCCATTTCAAGCGTGATCAAGTCTTTAAGTTCCAAGGTACACGGCGTCGTTCTTTACACTTCTTCATCCTTTGGCGTTGTTGGAACCTTGGTGGCGATCACGGTTAGTATTTCTCATTCTTTTATCCCCCTTGTCTTTGATTCACATGTTTATGCATGTATGTATTTAAAGGGGGCAGGATAGGAATCTAATTAAAACGAATCTACAGGTGGCCCTTTGACGATGAGACCCCCGCTCATCTTTTGGCCTTCCACCACGCATACGCCAACTCCCCCGCGCCTTCTGTTCCTTCCATCCTCCGGCACACCACCTTCACTACCGCTCCACCTACTATCCCGTCTCGATCACCTATTGCACCCGCCGCATTCCCCACCATCCCGCCAGTCCTTCCACCATCACCAGCCATACCCTCCATCGTTATCCCTCCACTCAACCCTTCACCAATCACCATTCCACCGGGGCCCGCCAGACCAGCCTCCGCCATCCTCACCCCTATTTCTACCCCTTCCCCTCATCCCACTGGGCCAATTGGTTGTCCATCTGAGGCCATGCCGGCATGACACTTCGCCCTCCGGAGCGGGCGTTTGTTCCATGGAATTTACCCCTCCACTGGTGCACCCAACCATCAAATTCCTTCCTCAACAGTTGAAGCAGAAGAAGTAGACCCCGTGCCTAGCACGAAGTATAATCTGTTACAGCACTTGGACCGGATGCCGGCCAAGATTTCAATCCTGGAGTTAATTAAAAGGTCCACGCTACACCAAGATGCCCTGAGGGCTTTCCTGCAAAAAGTTATGGTTAGCGAGGACGTGGCGGTAGATAGTTTGCTGTCGGTGTTGGCCACCATCACAAAGGGGCCATCTATTTCATTTTCAGAGTCTGAGCTAGCACCGCCAGGGGCACGTCAGATGCCACTATGCATTTCAATCTCTTTGAATAAGGTGGCTGTTGATGCGGCTCTAGTGGACACAGGGGCTTCTATTAATGTGTGTCCCTTGAGTACATTGCGTGCCTGCAACATATCTGAAGACATGCTGCGCCCGACACTGACAAACATTACAGCATACGATAACTCCAGGAGGGCTTGTCACGGGGTCGTGACAGTTCAGGCCGAGCTAGGGCCTTTAAAAATCGACGTGGAATTCTACGTGTTGGACATAGACCCGATGTTTAAGGCTATTCTGGGTCGTCCATGGATTGATATTTTGAATGCAGTACCCTCGACTGCCCACCAATGCCTTAAGTTCCCATTTAAGGGGCGGGTAGTCAAGGTAAAGAGTGTTTCCATAGTCCAGACTGTTGATGCGATTTCCGATAAGATTCTTCCTACACTTTGGCCGAGTAATAAGCCAGTTTTGTCTGTTATGGACTTGAACTTTCCATGGGCATATGCATCACGCAAGCCCGCCACTACGTCAACCAATGTTAAAATCAAGTCCAAGATTAGAGACTCTAAGGGGTGGCACATGATTTTGAAGTTAGGCTATCAGTCGGGCATGGGCCTCGGTGCACAATTGCAGAGGCGGACTAATCCCATCCCCAGGGGCAGAAAGATGAGCCGAAGAGGCCTTGGCTACCGAGAATCGGCACTGTCTATACTGGGAGATTCCGGGCCACTGACGTGGGATTACCGTCAACATTTTGTGAAAGGCCCGTTGCAGCCTAGTACTTTAAAGAAGCTGCCGCCCTGTGTTGATAAGAAGACGGATGCCGCTTATGTTCTTGCCGACCCACCGCCGTCGCAGAAGGGGCTGGTGGGTGATATGGATGATTTTTGCAGCAGTTCTGAGAGGATGTTTCGTGAAGAAGTGGTTTGTCCGAAGAAGGTGGAGATGCAGCTGGTGAAGCATTCTCCGATTGAGCAAGTTTACCGGAGGCCGCAGGAAGTGGGCAGCTCCATCACTACTTTTTCTTTGTCCCCATCCCGCCTTGCCTCCTTGTTTCAGCAATTGGGGTTTATTCCTTGTTCCCCTCAGATTATGGTCAACCCGTACTTTACAAAAAGACCACCTGAAATTCTGTTTGTTCCTTGTGCATGTGGGCGATGCCCACCCATTGATTTATCAACTCTGTTTACTCCTCCCTCCCCCATTGCCGAACTCCACGAGATGTCGTTTTCATCTTCCGACCCCTTTTTCGATTGTCTCTTCCCCTCTCTGTTTCCCATGCAACTTCCTCCTCCTCCCTCCTCCTCTAGTCCCTCTTACTTCATGATTTCCTCTGACATCCAAAAAAAATGCCAATTTTAAAATGGAGGTTTCACTGGAGGATTACGCTATGTTCTGTCCATCTTCCCAAGGGCATGAAACCCTTGCTTCTTTGCCTATAGATTTCTTATCTCCTAGGTTAGATGTACAGTGTGCAGAGTCCCCTAGGTTGGTAGAGTCAGTCGGGGTAGAGTCTAGCTCTAATATTGTTAGTCCATCCACGTCTGTGGCGCACCCTGTGGTGTGTCATTCTAAATCCATTCTAGATAGGTTTCTTCAAGATTTAGCCTAGAGATGTCATGCCCTCCTCAAATGTCCTGAGTTTGTAGAGATCGCAATTGTTCTAGAGGATGATGAGGAAGTAGAAGGGGTGTGGAGCAATGATGGTTTGGGCGTTTATTAGATCGTTGATGAGAAGGACCCAGCCGACGATGAGGAAAGCGATGTGGATGACACTGTTGACCAGTATGCGCAAGGGCTGAAGAGATTTGATGAACAGTCGACAGTAGTGGATGAACCCACAAAAGAGATCAATCTTGGAACTAAAGAGGACCCCAGGCCCATAATCATTTCTGCTAATCTCCCTCCTCAAGTTGAAGAGGAGCTGATCAAAGTATTGAGGGAGTGTAGCGATTCTTTTGCCTGGTCCTAGGAGGACATGCTGGGTCTTGACCCCGCTCTGGTTGAACATAGACTTATCCTTAAACCAGGGACAACACCCGTTAAACAAAAATCGAGAAGATTCCACCCTCAAATGGCCTTAAGAATAAATGAGGAAGTTGACAAATTACACAAGGCCAAGTTTATTAGAGTTGTGTTATATCCTCAATGGGTGGCGAACATAGTCCCTGTGATGAAGAAGGATGGAAAGATTCGGATCTGTATCGATTTCAGGGACTTAAATAAGTCATGTCTGAAAGACGATTTCTCACTTCCTCACATTGATGTATTGGTAGACAACACGGCTGGGTATGAAGCCCTCTCATTTATGGATGGATATTCTGGTTATAATCAAATCTGTCTTGCTCCCGAGGACCAAGAGAAGGCCTCATTCACCACACCCTGGGGCACATACTGCTACGTTGTCATGCCATTTGTATTGAAGAATGCAGGTGCCACGTATCAGCGGGCAATGATGGCTATCTTCCACGACATGATGCATGTGTATATGGAAGCCTACGTGGACGATATTTTGGTGAAGTCAAGGTCCAAAGAAGAACACCCCGTCATTCTAGCTAAGGTGTTGCAAAGGGCTAGGGAGTAAAAATTAAAAATTAATCCCAAGAAATGTGTGTTCGGAGTTGCATCAGGGAAATTGCTAGGGTTCATAGTTAGTAAACGGGAGATTCAGATCGATCCGAATAAGGCAAAGGCCGTAATGGACATGCCCTCGCCAAAGAATATTACTGAACTGTGAGGTTTGATTGGGCGTTTGCAATTCATCAGGAGATTTATATCTCAACATTCGTAAAGATGCCACCCATTCTATGAATTGTTGAAAGCTGGGGCCAAATTTGAATGGAATGAACAGGGTCAAAAGGCCTACGAGGAGCTTAAGGTTTATCCGTCTAATCCCCCGGTTCTACAACCTCCCGTCCCTGGAAAACCCTTGATATTATACATTTCTGTTATTGAGGACTCCCTAGGAGCTGTCCTGGCTCAAGTGGACGACGAAGGGAGAGAAAGGGTAGCATACTACCTCTCTAGGTTGTTCAGTCCTGCTGAATCTAGGTATACTGCCATGGAGAGGACCTGCGCAGCATTAGTATGGGTAGCTCAGAAACTCAAGCACTATTTTCTGGCCCATGAAGTTAAGCTGATCTCCAGAATGGACCCAATTCCTTACCTCTTAGAGAAACCTATCCTTTCTAGCAAATTAGCTCGCTGGCAGAGCTTTCTTTCCCAATTTGATATCACCTTCATTGTTCAGAAAGCGATCAAGGGATACGCGATTACTAAACATCTTGCTCATTCTCCAATCCCTCGCACTGATTCAATCCAGGACAAATTCCCTGATGAACATCTTGCTGTAATCACTCATCTCCCTTTCTGGTCTTTGCACTTTGACGGTGCATTAAATTCTCAGGGCCGTGGAATCGACGCTGTTCTCCTCACTCCAGAAGGAGTAACCATCCCTATCGCTTATCAGCTCTCTTTTCCTGCCATAAATAATATAGCCGAGTATGGGGCTCTCCTTGCTGGTCTGAAGCACGCCTACCTCTTGGGAGCGCGATACCTCAACATCATAGGAGATTCTCAATTGGTGCTACGTCAAGTTCTTTCAACGTACCGCACCCGTGACCCTAAACTCAAGCCCTATCAAGATTTGGTCACGCTCTTGTCTAGGCAATTCTGCAAGTTAATCTATATTCACACTCCTTGTTCTCAAAACATTCTGGTCGATGCACTTGCATCGCTTGCTTCTTCTCTTTCCTTCCCCCTCAGTCGCGCCACTGAGGCCATTGTGGTCCAGCGGTTAGATGCTCCTTCTCTTCAGGATCCCTGGTTTAACAACCTTAGGAAATCTGTGGAGAGGAAAGCCGAAAAGGAAGATTTGAAAGAAGTATCATTAACCAAGCTCGAGGAAATCATAGAAGAAGAGGAATTGCCGTGGTATTATGAAATAGAGCAATATTGTAAGGATGGATCCTTTCCAAAGACGGCCAATGCCAAGTAGCGCAAGGCCATTAGTAGAGTCACCTCCAGATACACGATCGTCACAGGAGAGTTATATAGGTGGGCTCTTAATGGAGTCCTGATGAGGTGTCTGGATGATGATGAGGCTTGGAAGGTAGTAGAAGCAGCTCATGCAAGTGAGTGCGGAGGGCACGTTAATGGACAGGTGTTGGCGAAGAAAATTCTTAGGCAGGGCTATTACTGGGCAACCCTAGAAGAAGACTGTTCCACCTATGTCCGTAGGTGTCTTCAGTGCCAGCTTCATGCCGACAAAATCCATGCTCCTGTTTCTTCCCTCCATCCTCTCTCTGCTCCTTGGCCATTCTCGATTTGGGCCTTTGATATCATTGGACCACTTGGCGACCCTAATGCTCAAGTTAAACAAAAACCATTCATCCTCACAGCTACTGAGTACTTCACCAACTGGGCAGAAGCGGAAGCATATGCTGAGATCAAAGCTACCATAGTATGCCGCTTCATCCTCAAGAACATCATCTCACGGTTTGGAGTGCCAAGTGATATCGTCACCGACAACGGACCTCAGTTTGTGTCTCAAGAACTTCAGGACCTCTGTAAGAAATTTAATATTTCATTGTATCATTCATCACTATACTACCCTCAAGGTAACGGCCAAGCTGAGGCCACGAATAAAACCCTTCTTAAAATCATTAAGAAAACATGCGAGTCACACAAATTTGTTGATTGGGCTGATAAATTGCTAGAAGCTCTATGGGCTTATCGCACCTCCGTCTGTACTCCCACGGGACAAACTCCTTTCGCCCTCACCTATGGGATGGAGGCGGTACTTCCGTACGAGATCTTGATCCCTTCCCTAAGAGTGCAGCTGGACAAAGAACTTAGTCTCGGCGAATGTCGAGAGCCGTTGCTAGTACAACTGGAACTCTTAGATGAGAAGAGGCTTAATGCAGCCAATCACGTCTCCGTTTATCAAAAATGTGTCTCGCGGTATTTTCAAAAGAAGGTTATCGAAAGAAAATTTCAAGTGGGTAACATGCTTTTGAAGCGTAAATTTATCAGATCAGCAGGTCCTAGGTCTAAGCTGCAACCCAATTGGGAAGGGTTGTTTGTAATTAAGGAAGTTTATCTTGGGAACGTGTACGTCTAGTTAATGCGGAGGGTGAGGAATTGCCTAATCCGTGGAACGGGTTGTATTTAAAATACTTTTATCCATAGAGTCGAGCCAGCGATGGCCCGGTGGCGGGATGTTTTCCTCCACTTGATCATGAAGGGAGATCCCTAGTTCAGCATTCACACACTACACGACCCCCGTGGTTCGGTTTTCCTTTCTTGCGCAACAACGTTTCTCCCTTGGCCATGCTTAGGGGAAAGTGAAAATCCTTATTTTTCCCCTCTTTCGGCTGAAAATAGGGGCAAGTGGCGAATAAGGGGGCAAGAACCGACCTAGACACCCCAACATGAAAGGAAGGTCTCAAATCGGGGCAGTCTATTATGACCTTATTCCGCATTTCACATAAAAAGAAAAAGAAAGAAAAGAAATGAAAGAAAATGGGCAAAGTCAAAGGCAAAAGCCAAAAAGCTCATTTAGAAGCTCGAGGCTCAATGCACCCCAAAAGAATGAAACTAGGCATGGCAAGAGCGGCAATACAGTTTCCCTGCGGGACGTAATGAGCCCGGTCGTATGCGTGCCTAGAGCGGATGTAGGTTCGATGATGGACACAAAGTCCCGGCGCAACATACCAAAATTCTTTGAAAAGGGGGGTCGTGAGAAGAACTCAAGCCCTAAAAATCTCTATACATGTTGCCGGCTTTCCTATCAAATTCTTTTTATTTTCTAAGGAGTGGATCGTACCCCGGGTATGGCCTCGGTAGAAGCACCATTAAGCAAGGTTGGGCCCCGGCCATGGGTGGTCACCCATAACACACGTTGAACTCGGGAAACCCCTAATGAGATAGGAAGGTCCCCCGTCATCAAGTTCGAGCTAGTTTCAAAACCAAAAAAAATCAAATATTTTAAAAATCCAAAAAAATCAAATATTTTAAAACCCAAAAAAATCAAATATTTAAAAATCCAAAAAAATCAAATATTTCAAAACCCAAAAAATTAAATATTTCAAAATCTAAAAAAAAATCAATCAAATATTTTAAAACCACAAAAAAAGATTTTCATCACCATGATCTGCATTCATGGCATGCATTGCATTCATTTTTCTTTCATGTTATTTGCCTATTTAATAAGGCTTACCCCCTTGACCAAAAATCAAGAACTGGTCATTTCCTAACTTGCTACGGGCAAGAGGTTAAGCCTAAAATAGATTTAACATGTTTCTTTGTTTGTGTGTGTGCATGGGCAGGTTGAAGGTAAGGTGCAGCATTTCTATCTCTGAACGAACATTTGGCGACCATTTTATTCCTTCCAACGGCCAACGTAAGACCGTTCCATCACCCACACGGCCTCGTGAAGACCGTTTCATTCTCTAGCGCCTTCATGAATCAACAGTCTTTACTAAGACCGTTCAAAAGCCACACCGGTGAACTTGTGACCGTTTTATCCCTTCCACGGTCCTGCGATAGGCCGTTCATCTCTCATAAAGTCCTGGTTCTTAACTATACCGTTGATCTGGTACACGGCCCCGTTCTGGCCGTTCAATTTATGTAGCTGTTGGATTCTAGACCTTCATTCAACGGAGCGGTCTATTAATGGTCATTTTTCATCCGGAGATCGTACCTCAAGCTCATTCAATCACGTGCAAGAAAGGCCAAAACTCAAGCTTTATTTATTTCAAACCAACTCATTCATTCACATCTCAAAGTTCTAAAGTGATCATCATGAAAAGGAAGAAAAATCACTCAATCCTCCGCTAGGCATCCCCGCGGGGACGTATCTCTCTCAACTCTCTAACGTAAGCCTGGTGCGTCTCTGGAGCCTCTGCAACCTCCGCCGGTAGGGTAAGCACCCTGCTAACCTCCCACATGATCAGGGCACTCCTGACCGCCTGCTCATCCTCCTCTGTACCAATCCTCCTCGCATGTAGTGCGGGAAGGTGGGGCAGTGCTGGTAGTATGGTCCTGGGTAGTCCAACCTATAGGTAGCACCGGTGCGAGATGTACATCGCCAGTGCAGTGTCACTCACGAGCCTCAGATCCAAGCCTAGCCTTCTAGGAAGTGTGACTGCGGTGCCGTGGAGGAAGTCAGGGTGCATCACGAACCGATCCAGCGGCAAAGTGTTGATGTAGAGTTGCCACTCGTCCCTGGTCTTCTTTTCTGCCGTCCTGCACTCTACCTGTGGGGAGAACCTGAAGGTGCCACCTATGAAGAACAATGGATGGCTCCCGAAGATCCGACTGGCTGAAGCGATATCCTCCCTATGAATGAATTTCATCCTGACACCCATCCAGCACTCTAGGAGTATCATGGAACCAAAGAGCGGACCTCCTAGGGCTGCAAAACTAAGGCCCTCGTACAAGTATGAAAGGACGGCCTAGGAGATAGAAAGACCCTGCCACAGGCCACTAATGGTGCTAAGGATAGGGGTATATAACACGTGGTCGGAAGAGGGGAAGAGTATGGTCCTGCACAGACAAATAGACACGGCCTTAGCTATGGCCTCATGCCATCCACATTTATTCCTACAATGAGCAACCACCCATTGGCTAAGGTGAAGGAGATGGATCTGATGTGGGCCTACGAAGGTGCGGATGTCCTTGCTATTTGGTATAAACTCTCCCAAGACAAGGCTAGGGTCTATAGGGGCAACAATATGACACACTAAGTCCTCCTCACCCACCTTAGACCTAGGAAAGGAAAAATAGGTCTCTACCTCCTCTAGTAGGATAGTGGCCTCAAAATATGGGAAGATGAACGTATGGGTCTAAGGATGCCAGACTTCTACTAGGGCTGAGATGTTGTGCCAGTCTAAGGATAATTTGGGGTAGTTTTTGCCTAGCACTAAGAGTGGGTGTAGGTGCCAAGATATTAAGATGGATACCACTGCTAGGGGCAACTCACGGATCATGGGAGCCATCCACTTCAAGGTGGAGTAGCGCCTGGAGCTGGGGAGAAGCTGAAAGAAAAAAAAGGAAGAGAAGAGAGAGGAAGAGTATTTTAAGCTTTGAAAGAATTGATGTGAAATTGAATAAAATTGAATTGAACGAAATTGAATTAAACTTGAACTTACCTTTCTCAATGGGCTGGAGCTCAGATGCCCCGAGATCGCGATCAGCCGTTGGAGCACTTCACGCTCCTTTCTGGCTGGCCTAAGCCCTCCAAAGACTGCTCCCTCCATGGAGCTCCCTTCAAAAGCCCTTTCCATGATGCTTGGATAAAGAATAACAAGGGTTTCAAGGTTTGGAAGAGGGTTGAGGTGTGAGTCACGAATTTGGAGTTCCCTCCTACTTATAAAGCTTGGTTAGGAGCCTAAACCAACTAGAAGTGAGTCAGGATAAGTTCTAGACCGGGTTAGGATTGAGGTTGGGTTGGTTTGGGGTGTTTATCCTCGGGTTGGCACTCTCCAAGAGAGTCCCGATCGGACGCCCAGTGCGTGGAATTGCGCAGCCTATCGATAGACCGCTCTGGTCATTGAGCGGTAGGCTGTAGACCGCTCAGATATGTTCTACACAGTTCGTATCCTGGCATCTGCACGGTCTAATATAGGCCACTCTCTTAAACACACGGTCAAGGCCGAAACGTCTTATCCTTTCAACGGATGATATTGGGCTGTTTAGTTACTTCTATGGGTTCTGGCTGGATTATTTTCAACGGTCTAAAGGGAGGCCATGTAGGGTCTTTGGGCGGTCCTGTGGAAGACCATTTAGAGATCTGAAACCTTATCTTTTAATCCTTTTACACCAATGACACCCAACCTGTGACGTCTTTCTCTCTCTCACTCAGTTTGTTTGGCGTCTTTCCCTCTCTCACTCAAATTGTTTGGCGTCTTTCTCTCTCTCACTCAAAAAATTTTGGCGTCCACCCGTAGTCCTCTCTCACCCACCCGGAGTCATCTCTCCCACTTACTCGTGTCAAAGTGGTTGTCTCCCTCTCTCACTCACTCGTGTCCCTCTCACTCGTGTCCGTCTCACCCGTGTCGAGTTAGTAGTCGTGGTTAGTTAGTTAGTGTCAAGCATTCGCATTCAGTCATACATTCATACATTTATCTACAAAATAAAAACAAAAACATATCATATCACTATCATGTCCATAAGTACAAGTCCTGTCAAAATACAAAGGTCAAGCCTCTCCCTCTGGCCTGTCACTATCCCTGGCTCCCTCATGCCTCTTTGGTGGAGGCATCACCGAGCTCGCCTCATCGCGGTGTCGTCGGCGCCCCTCCTCCTCCTCGTTCTTCCGTCGGCCGGAGGAACCAGTGAAGTAACTCCTGACGGAACCGTGGGTACCATGGGTGCTGTCGCTCGAAGTGCCGCTACACTCTGACTCCCGGCTCATCTCCTTGTATGCCCGCAGCTCCCCCCTCAACTCTAACACCTCCGCCTGGTAACGCTCCGCCTCCACGACTCCAGCTCGGAGACGCTCTAACTTTATGTGAAGGAGCACCGTCTCGACCGCATCTGCCGGTAGGCTCCACGCCATCTCCTCCCGGAGATGAGAAACCTTAGCTCAGTAAAGGTCTGCCTCTGTCGCCCGCGCTCTAAGAAGCTCCGTCTCCACTGTCCCGGCACGGGAGCACTCCATCTCTGCATAGAGGCGTGAAGCCTCTACTACGTCTGCACGTAGAGTTGTGGCCTCCGCACGGAACTGCTCGGTCTCCTCCCTCTGTCGGGTGGCCTTGCCCAGTGACGTGGTCAGCTCGATCGTCTGCATATACATCATGGTCAGTCAATTGCATTTCATAATCGTAAGCATGAAAGAAAAGTGTAGTGGTTGCTTACCCTCTCGGCGAGAGCCGCCTCGGCCGCCTCTGCCCGTGCGACCATCCTCGCGAACTCGGCATCCCACTCAGCTCGGTCTGCAGGGGTTTGTGAGGAGGAAGAAGGTGCGTCGGTCCCCTGGCGCTGGGCTCCCTCGGCTCGCTGCATCCAAAACTCCAAGGCAGACACATGCATAATCATAAACATTTCCATAATTTGAAGAGTTTAGGTTTAGGAAACTCACCAGAAGGCCCTGGGCCTATCGTGCCTCATCCCGCTCCTGGATGGTCGAGTGGAGAAGTCCCTGTAGCTCTGCAATCCTCCCCTCGGGGTCAAACTGCATTTTAGAAGTTCAGGCATCAGTGCATAATCATATACAAGCATAATGGAAAGCATTTAGGGTTAGAAGTCGTATTGGTCGGTGGGCACCACGAAACACCTGGTCCCTGTAGTGCCATGCATAGGCCGTGTAGTAGGCCTCCTCGTTGTCTGCCCGGGCAGTCACTGCCCATCCTCGTGCTGCCCAGTCTACTATCTGATCTGCGGCCCGCACTCTCCATTCCAGCCATGTGGCTAACCCTTGGGGATGTCGCCCGACGCGCTCCTCCGGCTTTTCTGGTGCCGGGAACTCAACAGCTGGCTGATGGACGCTGGTCGTCCTCATCACCAGGCGGTAGTGGAGTGGCTCCACTACATTCATGCAGTGTAGCCACACGTCTCGTCCGGAGTAGGTAAGGGTCGCCGCTACCCATGGCTGACCCTCGTGCCCCTCGCTCGTGTACGGTGTCCACCGAACCTGTCAAATAGAAAAGAACTACATCAGTATCATAAGCATATATATTTCATTTAATTAGAGAGTTTGAGTTTAGAGTCGGACCAAGGCGAAAGGCAGTGTGTCTAGATCGTCCTGGATCCCCCGAACCTATCTCCGTAGGGATCCCGTCTCGCATGGAGTGGTCCACCACCTGGCGATGGGCAGCCGCTCTGGATATGTCTCGTCCCCTCTCCCGAGCCCACATTGGTACATGTAGGCCCACACCTGCATTGCATTTCATCAAATGTCAGCATATAGTAATCATAGGAATCATATAACATATTGCACAAGAGTCAGAGTCGTACCTGGAGCAGAGGAGAGAAGCCCCCTAGCATCGTCCATCGGCTAGTCAAGCTAAGGGTATCGAACAAGAAGGCGAGGACTGTCGCTCCCCAGGCGTAGTCCCCAACGTGTCCTAGGTCCTCAAGCAATGGTAGGAACCGGCAGCTGATCACATCCGCTCTTGTCGCAAACAGGAGTTGTCTAAAGAATAGCATCAAGAAGCGTCTCAGCACCCTGTCGGCCTCTGGTCCTGCTACAGCCGCTACTCTCGGTCGCGCCAGCTCTATCAGCCTCTGTAGATGCTGCTCGGGTAGCTCCCCGGTTGCTATCCCTGCTCACCTTAGTCCCAAGCTGTCCTGAAGCCTCGCCCTCGTCAGCGTCGTCTATTGACGCTCCAGGTGCAGCAACTCCAAACCCAGCAGCTCCTGGGCCAGCTCCCGGTAGTCGGGGTAAGTCACCCCGCTAACCGGAGTCCCGTGCACATGCAATCCAGTGATGCACGCAACGTCCTCCAGCGTGGGGACCATGTGGCCCCACGGGAAAAGGAATGTCCGACACTCCGGATCCCAGCAGTCGTGCAGAGCGTAGAGGAGCGGTGTGTCAAACTGGCTAACCTCTATGCTCAGGAACTGGGAGAAGCCCATGCTCATCAGCCTCTCCCGCTGAAAGTCTGACAGTGCAAGATACACTGCTCGGACCTGCAGCCAGGAGATCCGAGTCCTCCACTTTCCCTGCATACATTTAGGAACATTCCATTTTATTTTAGGATCTTGCATTTTGATTGAAAATTTCACTCTCTGCTCATTAAATGGTCTTATATGAGCCGTTTTATCTCTCAAGAGGATGGGTCCCAACCGTCCCCATAATCCCCCTCGGAAGTTCATGGTCCCCCATGGGCCGTTCTGCTCTATCCACGGCCCTTTGAGGTCCATTCTACTGGCTAGCACCTACCCTACAACGGGCCACTTCTGGCCGTTATATATTTCCACGGTCCCCATCTGACCGTTTCCGTCCCTCTCAAGCCCCTAGTTGGTTCGCACGGCCTACCGTGAAACCGTATGGTGATCAACGGTCTCATGGAGGCTGCTCTGTCATCAAGCGTTCCATGTTCTAAACGGACCTAGATGGCCCGTCCTAAATTTCCACGGTCCAGTGTAGACCGCTCTGTTCCTTGAATGTTCATGTTCTGAACGGATCAAAGTGGCTCGTCCTAAGTTTTTACAGCCTGGTGAAGACCGTTCTGTTTTGAGTGTTTCATGTTCCGAGCGGACCAATGTTGGCCGTCCTAGGTAGACACGGTCTTCCTTTGACCGTGTTACAATGTCGGTTCAGCTTCTTTTTGGACGGCCACCCGTGGGCCATGTGTTGGTTGAGCGGTTCTATGTGAACCGCGCTGTTTGGTTGAGCGGTCACTGTAAGACCGTCGTTTGGCCGTCACCCTCGATGGCGTTCAAACCCAGCCCATCGGTGGCGAGGGCCCCGTGGGGGCCTCCCAACCAGCCCTAACAGGGTCGTTTGCCCCCATTCTATCCCCTAGACTAACATGCATGATCTAAAAATGGGAATGGGGAGGTTTTGAGTGCGGCCTACCTCCGAAGGGTGAGGCTCCTTGGTCGGTGTCTGGGCTGCCATCGTGGCCTCCTCCGCCGGTGGGATGATCTCTACCAGTTCAATAACCAGGGAAGAACCTTCCCCCTCCACCTCGGTCGAGCGCGGCGCCTCCTCCATGCGGTCTCGCGGTGGCACCGGCGGCGATGAAGTTCTATCTCTGGCCATCTCTGTACGGGCTAGGCTACGAAGGACCCGCTTCTTGATGCGCATAGGAGGTCGGGAGGAGAAGAGGAAGGAATGGGAGAATGAGGAATGGGGAGTGAGAGGAGAAGAGGAAGGTGCTGGCGTTCGGTTGGTTCCTCCGTGCGTTACGGTGTGGAGGAAGGAGGAGGAAGAAGCGGGGTCTTTTATTTTATTGAAACCGCCAGTAATTACACGGTCTATCGATAGACCGTGTGGATACTGAGCAGTCTCCAATTTGATCGTTTAAATTCTAATGGTGCTCTTCCTTGAATAGCTGGAGGATGGCCGTCCAGTTTGTTGAACGGTCTCATAATGGGCCGTGTAGAATTACGATCATATTCAAAATAATAATGTTTTAATGGCCCCATGTGGACCGTTGTATTTGTGGAGCGGTCTATGGTTGGACCGTGCATGCTGAGAAATGTCCTTTGTTGCATTGCGTGATTAAGTGGCTGAATTCTTTTTTGACTTAAACAATTGTTTCATGATGAAATATTACAAAAATCCCTATTTATGAATTCTTTGCAGCATCACTTCAGTTTGCCATTCCGCCTGTATAGGTAATTCAGGTATGGCTTTCTACCCTGGTACCCCCTTATTGCATTACAATATGATACTATGTTATATTATCTCGAGAACCAGCTGGTTATATACGTGCCCCAGGATCTGATGTTTTGATGGAGGCATCACCCACGATTCCCTTTGGCTCGGGTCCACTTCTTCACACTCGGGAGCTGGTTGAGTTTTGGCCTCACTCTATTAAGGCCCCTTATCCATTTTGTAGCTTTCCTTTGAGTCATTTTGATGTATTTTCATTTTATTTGAGTCATTTCCCTAGGTCTTGCATTTATTTTCCTAAGATTGTGTGTCATTAGATGATGTAATGTGCTAATTGGGCCCAATTCATTGGACTAGGCCCATGTGCACCCCTTCCACCTTCGGTTATTTGCTATTGAGTCTTTTGTCATGGACTTTTGTAGAAATGTGGGTTTCCTATATATAGGACCCCATTTCCCCCATTTGAAGTCAATGAATGAATGAATGAATGAATGAATGAATGAATCCTTTGGAGTTAAACTTGCCATTTGAGTTCAAATTGGAGTGATTCCTCTAGTTTTTGGGTGAGAGACCCTAGGGGAGAGATTCCCCACCCATTCTCCTCTTAATCTCTCTATTTCACCCCTCTTTCTCTCTCCTCCAACCCCAATTTCGAATTTTCTTCTCTCTCCTCCCCTCCCAACCACCTCCACTAGCTACCCACCTCATTTAATACCCCTCCACTTCCCCAAGTTGCCATTACTCCACTCCCATAGTCCCTAGGTGGCATCTTCCCCATTCCAACACCTTTCTCCATCTTCCCACCAAATCTACCCCATTCCAATACAAACTCTCCACTTCCCCACATAATCACCCACCTTCCAAGGCCATTTCAAATTTGAAATTCACACTCCCTCCACCCACTTGTTCCCCCTCACCTTCCCCCCTCTCCCTCCAAGCCCCAAATTCGTAGCTCCTCTCTCACCCACAGAAAACATCCCCTTCCAGCTCCCATTCTATCCCTCCCTCACCTTGAAACACCCCATCCTAGACCCCCTCACAGCCCGGGCTTTCCCCACACTCATCCACCCCCATTTCCTCTCCCATATACCCCATTTCCCCCCCATCATCTTCAACCTACCGTTTCAGCTGACAACCTGCAGAAGTGTACCATCTTACAGCGGCGACCACGGCTTCCTCCCGATGAGTTTGAAGACCCAAGAGGCATCCACGGAAGCGGCTACCTGTCCTCTTCACAACGATCGAGGTCTCATCCCCATCGGAGATCGGTGCTGCTGTGGAGGTCCGTTCTTCCCCGACCGAGCAGTTCTGTTCCGGCTGAGGATCTGAACCGGACTAAAAGCTCAGCCACGACAAACCTTGGACGAACCAGCCCCGAAGCTCTTCTACAAATATCTTCCTCCTCCAGTCTTAGTTCAGGATCAAGAAACGGAACCTCATTCGGCTGCCGGAGGAAGGAGTTACAAATTTTCTCCCCCGAGCTCTCCAGTCTTGTCTCCTGCAGTCTGCTCCGACCAGTGCCCACTCTTTAGGGTACACCGACTGCCCTCGACCTCTGATTGTAGCCCCGTCACCTCTGGCTGAAAGCTACTTCGACTACGAAGACGTCGCCGCCAGTTTCGTGCTGATCGGAGTTCGGGAGGGTGCATGGCGTCCTCTGCAACCTGCTGCCAGAAGTCTGCAACTGAGAGTCAGAAAACCTGATGTCCTGTTCCAACCTCTGCCCCAGTCAACAACGGTCTCAGAAGAAATTTAAGAAAATCTGAAGCGTTCCTGTCCCTGTTACGAAGATTTTTCCGCCGGTCTCGCCATCGGAAAAATTCATGAGAAGGATCTACAGCAACCACACCAACACACTGTCCCTATTCGTAGACAACCGACAGATTCGGCAACCTCGCTTAATCGTCGTTCTTTACCTTACTTTCCCCACCCCGCTTGGCCGGCTGAAGGCCCCTCCCTGCGGGAGGTAGTATTGTTGTATTCACATTAACCCACACCCCAAGATCCCCCTCCCGCGAGAGGCGTAGTTTTGTACATGGTTTGAGCAGGTCAAGCTTCACCGCCGCGGCGTGTGGGGAACCACCACCTCCCCGCTCGCCCTCATCTCCGACCGGGACCGGTTTCTTCAAACCGATCGAGTAAGTGCCTCATCCTAGCTCATTAGTGTTGCTCTTTCAATATTTACTTCATGCGCCGCTGAATTTGCGAGGGAGCGCCCGATCCTCAAGTCCATGACTTAAGAGTGATCGCCGTGGGATAGTGTGAACCGGTGCCCTTGTGCACTTTGTCGGCCCCAATTGAATTGGGCATCCAAATCTTGGGAGTCAAACCTTGGCCTTGCTGGCCCTCTACCAGCAAGGGCCCTTTCCCATACCTCACATTTGGCATCGCCAAGTCACTCCGGGTATAGAGTGCGACGGGAGAGCGGTGGCCCTTAAGGCCCATTTGAATGCTTAATTGTGCTTGTTTGCCTAAGTCCGAGGTCGTGTCACATCAAGTGGTATCAGAGCAAGTCTTTGACTTGTCTCTATCAAGTCAAGTCCTAGGGCATTCTTGCATTAGAGTCATCATCAATCCGACCCTTGCATTGATCCCCCCGATCATCATGGCCAACTACTTAGCCTACTCACCAACCTTGAATTTCATTCTAGATGGGGACATTACCTTTGACGGATCACATTCTAGTGATTATCTTAGGTGGGAAACTACCATGGAAAGATATTTTGAACGGACTTGGGTATATGGACCTGCGAGAGTCCGCAAGGCCAAGGGACGATTTCGGGGTCAAGCCAAGAGTAAATGGGCAAACATAGAGGGATTAAGAAGGGTTAGGAGGCAAGAGCCCATTTCTTCGTGGGATGATATGAAGAAGGAACTTAGGAAGATCTACATCCCAAAATATTCCCAACCCTCCTACTCGAACACCCCAAGCCCGAGGAGCACTACCACTCCTCCATCCTCACCCGACCAATTTGAGACCGACCTTTGGTCTCCACCCCCACCAATCCCAACAAATCACCTCTCAACCATCATAACTACACTTCGCAACGAAGTCCTCTCCCTTAAGACCCTAATAAACCAAACATCCACCTCTCCACCTAACCCCATGAGGGCCCCCATACCCCAACCAAAACCCCCTTCCCTAACCTACGCTAGTCAAGCCCCTTTAGCTCCCACTTCCACCCCAAACGATCCTAAGGGCAAGAGACCCCTAATCGACCCAATCCCCTCCATGATGACCACCACTCAACCAACCCTCACCATTCAAAACCAAGTGGACACCATGTCCACCCCTCCACCTAGGCCCATGATTGTCACCACCCTCCAATCCAGAAGCTCCCACCAAACCCCTACCCCACAAAACCCCTTGGTCCCCACCACCACCCCTCCCTTGTCCCCGAAAAAGGACATTCCCCCCAAAACCAATCAACCCAAGTCACCCCAACCAACCCATCTCCCACTCCCTACCCCAAAAGTCCAAAGTCCTAGGCTTCCACTACTTCCCCTCCCTATCCAAGCCAAAGTTTCCCATCACCCACCACCCCGGGTACACCATGCACCAACCATCATCACCCCACCCCCAATAGACCTTCCCATTCCCTTGAGAAAGGAGACCACAACCATCCACATGGGAGTAGATGAACCCATCCCCATCATTGAGGAAACCCAAGTTCATATCCGTGGTAAGGAAGAATCACAAATGTCCCCTAGCTTGGACCCCCAAGAGCCACAAGCCTTCACAAATAGCACCATAATCATAGATGGGCCCCTAGCTAGATGGCTAAAGGAGAGACCACTTCACCCCATCGTGTCCTATGTTTACCCACCCATGGAGAAAAACCTTCCCATTGCACCCATTAACTCCTATCACACCATAATCCAAACATCCTACCAAGTGGAAACCTTAGAGGATCTTCTTAAGGGCGTAGCATGGCAAATTGAGTTCACTAGCATGTTGACCCCTATGGCCAAACCACCTAGGAGCCTTGGCCTCCTACACCTATGCATAGGGTCTATCACCTCGATTTGCACCATTGGTTGCTACACTAGTGACCTCCTTCTATTCCTCCCTACACCCGATGAGCCCAACCTTCTCCTCGATTTAGAGCTTCTTATCTCGGGTAGAAAGCCTAGTCCTCCATTCATGGCCGACCATCCC